>CM070526.1:23055629-23687498 GCA_036346145.1 Olyra latifolia
ATCTGAGCTTCTCCATTGTCCAATGGAATCAGGAGGCAACTGGATCGGTTCTAGTGTCGCGAGAACCGAATAAAGTGATTTTGTACAGGGGTTGGGGAGCAGAAGTGACCCAGAAAAGCTCAGTGGGAAATAGTACAGATGGAGAAAAGGAGGTGATATCACCTCAGCTGCTGGAAGCCATCAGATTAGAATGTGGATTGCACCCTGGTGAATCAGCGTAGCTGGATCCTGCATTAGCCTCTCCGGGGACATGTAGCATGTTCTAGCAGAATCACGTCTTCATAACTAAACCGTGAACAACTGAAGCTAAGTCGTCAGGGAAACATGCGCACTTCATGGTTCATCCACTGCGCGTCATCTGTTTTCTTCACTTCCCCTTCTCCCTTTTTTATATATAGCCATCCATTTTTTGGGGTGCCGTGTGTGCTGACAGGAACAGGTAACGCACTGCCATCCCATCTTCTTTTGTAACTCTTTTTTACCTGAAGCCTGTAGCCCAAATTAGATGTCTCACGAACTCTGAGCAGATAGAATCCGGCAAAAACTAGTGACTCCTGAAGCGATTGGGCAACCCCCTTTGCTTGCATCAGTTGTCCTCGTGAGAAAGGCATTCGCTGCTGGCCTCAGGTAAGGATATGTCGCAACAAAAGCGATGGATTTGTATGCTGGTTTGTTTCAGCACCACCGACACTGAACGACTCTCTCCCCTGGAGTATTACTAGATTGACCTCAGATGTCTGAGCTCGTGAGCTGACTTCTGAATGTACCGTCGCCTAGAAGCGACCTCTTATTGTAGGCCATTTGTGTGCACGGTCTATGCAAAGGGGCTGCCTAGCCTGGGTAAAACGTGGTACCTGAAATTATAGTAAATTATCATTTAGTCTCTGTAAGTTCCAAAAAAAAAATCTTGTCCAATTGTAGCTACATATGTTCGCACTCTACCCCTAACTTTGTTAGCTGTTAAGTGCTTAGTTAGCTACCATGCCGAGAATGATATGGTATCAACATGTGCGATCACATCACATCTTTCTTTCGCATATGCACACGGGGGAGGGGTGCCACTACTAGCTAGCCACCACCTCTCCCCTCTAGCTAGCCCCTGCCATCTATCTCCCTTTGGCTTGGCTCTGGTAGTTTCTCCTTTAAGTTGTGTCAAGACAAGGCATTAGAGTGATAAAGACGACATCAATGGTGTGGATGATGACGAGCAACAAGTTGTAGCAGTGACAACAAGTCTACAGAGACGACATTGGATTAGTGAATTGGCCGGTGGAGCAGAAAACAATGCCGATCGAAGAAGCGTGCATGTGTGGCAATTAGTGAAGACGGCGATGAAGGCGGCTCATTGGCCATGAAGTTGAACACCAGGGTCGACAGGTTGGCAACCATGGCTTTGCTTAGGCAAAAATGAGGCAGCATGCCACCTGGGCCTAGAGTCGTAGGTCCGAGGTGGAGCCAAAGACGACAAGACGCCGCACACGTGGTGGCGATGATGAGAGTCAGTGGTGATGAGCGGCGTAACTTTCGGAGGCTAAGTGAGATTTTGCTATAACTTTAAGGGGCTATGGCGAGCTTTACTCTTACCAATTCTAGTATGATTGTATCAAAGAAGAAAAAATATTTCTAAAATTTCGTCGTGCAAAATGGAAACATTCAAATTGGAACAAGATGGCCGATGCAAATGAGGCTTGGATTTGTTATTTGCTCGAGTGCTATCACCTTCCTCCCTTAGGGTCTTTTTGGTTGCCTGCATACAACTTGATTAGACCTGCAGAATGCAGTGTTGGTGTTGCTTGCGTGTATCTATGTATTGGCATCACTCATACGACACAAAAACATCTCCCTATTAACCTAGATTAAAAGAAACATGGATTTTGGTCGTATCACATGGGCATGACTTGCATGCCTTGAATGCAACTTAGTCATCTCTCGTTTCTTGCATCCACTCAAACTCACGGCCAAGTTGAATGCTTGTACGAGACAGGCTGAATATGTTAGTGTTTGCTTAGTTCCTGATAAGAAAGAGGGGGATTAAGGTAGCAACTGAGGTGGAGTGGAAGCACATGGAGGCAAAGGGGATTAAGGTAGCAACTGAGGTGGAGTGGATGCATATGGGGGCAAGGGGAGGAAGAAGTAGTAGGTAGGGAATAGACCAAGTGTTTATTTACAAATTTGGATATATACCTCTCTTCTCAGCTTGGCTATTTATTAATGCTAGCACTGTCTTTGCAATCCATTGAGCGTAGCATGTTCTTTCATCGTGGTTAAAAGGCTTAACGACTGAATTGTTGAAAATATGAAATTTAAGAACTTGAAGATTGACTTTATTATTTGACTTGGCTTCAAGAGTTTTAAGAAGTTACTTCAAGATATTTTACAAATGACCAAGGTTAGGTTGCTTGGTTGTGCAACTGCGCATGACATATAGCAGCGAGGTGGGGTGGGGCAGGGGACTAGGGGTTCCAGCCGAGGCAACCATGAACGAGGTAAACCATCTGTTGTTTTGTTACAAACATGGGCATAAGTGGAAGAGATAAATTAGAGTTAAAATGATACCTTTTTTACGGGTTAGCTTTTTTTTTTTTTGGAAAGATGGTTTAGGTTTGGATTGGAGGAGTTAAAAGCCTTTGACCGGGTCAACTAATCCTACTTAACCTAAGTGTTCGATAGAACTCTTAAGTCTTAACGCATGACCACCCACAACCTAGAGGTGACAGCGGGCCCTGTTCTTTTCAGCTTAATCTGACTGTAGATTATAATCTAAAAAGGTTGTGGGCCTTGATAAGGGGCTTGGAGAGCTTTAAAAATTGTAAAAAAATTGGTTTTGAAAGCTTCGAGAAAAACCTCTAAAATCCTTTTAAAAAAATGCTACAAAGTGCTACAGTGTTTGGTTTGTATAAAAATAATAAATTTCTAGCTTTAACTTTTAATTTTAATTTCCATCTCGTACAATGATGGGACTAAGGGGCTAGTAAGAACCTTAGCACCCTATATTCCATGTATTCATATATTGATGAACCCTATATATGCTATTAAAGAATGTTATGTTTTTTTAGATAATGGAAGTATAACACCTGGTCTCTACAGCAACTAGCTAGACTGCACATAGCCAATACACAACCAAAAACTAAACACTTATTACAATCCAAAGGCCTAAAAGCGAAAAAAAAAACACGACAAACAAATTGTCGTGCTAAGGCTAGCCCATGAAACAGAGATAAAATATATGTCTTTTAGCTTACAACAACTAATCAATCTTAGTATCCTGGCGGATGTAACTTTGTTTATCCTCCATATAGAAGATGGCTAACAATCTTTATGTCATTTCTCTGCGGCTTCATAAGCCCCAAATTGCAAATCACCCAGATGGAGATAGGTGGGAAGAGATCGACAGTAAAACCAGCTGATCTAGAGGAGAATCCATCGCTGACCAGTTGAAACCAAACGTAATATCGCAAAATCCACCAGCAAACCATCTATCGAATCTACGGACATAAAGATAGCTAAAGTAGTTGTGTAGTTTTACTTTGCTCTTTCGACACAAAGATACTACTAATTGGCCCCCTCCACGTCTTTTTTTAAGCTCGGTCCCTGGTCTCATGCATGGTTCAGCCTATAAATACTTGCAAACTTTTGCTGAGACTTCTGAACTTTTACCAGCCCACTTTGATGTTTGCTTAATTAGCTCCGGGCGAAATTGTGACAGTATTCAAAGGCTCTTGGAACAAGTGAATTTCACTGGAAAAAAAACAACGTAAGCAATAATTACCATGTATTGCAAACTGGTCATCTTTCTCTGACCATATATCCTATTCTCTAAAGGATGGATCGTACAGTATTTTTTTTTTACAGTTTTTATGCAAGAAAGAATCGCGATTGAAAGCATGCTAGCTGGCATTTAGCAGGCAGCTCTTCCGCCCTGCACGGCTGCAGCCGCGAGCCCGCATATACGTTTTTTTAATAATAGAAACATAACCTTTTGCCTTTGTACCAATAGGTATGCACATAGCTATTACCATTACGTATCTATAACTTAACTTATTATAATCCAAAGACCAAAAACCAAAGACAATACAACAAATAAATGATCGCACTAAGGCTAGTTCAATAAAATGAAATAAAAAGAAACTGAATTCTAGCTCGAAACTATCAAAATACCCTAAGCATCCTGACGGTTATAGATTTATTCATCCTTCACATTGAAGCTAGCCCCTAACCTTCATGACGTTCATTTATGGTTTTATAGAAATACTTCAAAGCACGCAAGGAATAACATGCATTACATGAATGTAACAACAGTGGGGATTAAGGCAAGGGTCAAGGCATGCATTAATCTGTGAGGCAAGAATGGAGGTTCAGCTAAGCGGCAGAGAAAAGAATGCAAGGCATAGGGAGTATAAGCCGAGGGAGGGTGTAATTCTGACCAATGTTGATGCAGCGGTGAGGGTGGAGTCGGGCCAAGTGGCGGTGGCGGTGGCAAGAGTGTGACCTTATATGATGAAGTATTGACAAGTTTTTATATTTAAGATTGTGTGTTTTGATCTTTGTTTGCAAAATCTGATTTGAGGGCATTAGAATAGGGAACCAGACCACAGGGCAGACCGAGCAACGTTTTGGGCCTGACCAAGCTCAATGGAGAGCCTAACCGAGCTGCACAGAGACTCGGTCCGTCGTAGCTCTACGCCGGACCGAGTGCGGTCCGCTGTGCACTATGGGCCAGACCAACACCTACAGCTCGCTATTTTTTGTATTTTTGGAGATCTTCTCGTGATTGCAAAATCAAGTGTTATATATGAATGTTGTAGAGAATTGCATGACGCATCTTTTTCATTCTGACAACTTTTCCATTTGAGCAATGAAAAAATTCATAAAAAAAAGTTTATGTGCGCTATTGTGTAGGGACTGTTTATGGTCATTTGTACTAAAATTGCTAAATGCTTTGGTTTAGCATGTGCTTTATGTCACTTTCATGATGGTGTGATGTAGTATAGATGTTCATGGACTAATATGGATCAAGTTAAGATATACTTGTTTTCGGGAAAATAGTTTGCTCATCTCATGTGCACAGATGACTGGAGTGGATCACATCGGAGAAGGGGATCGAGGATGTGGATAGGTGATCCATGGTCCAGGTATTTTAGGGTTCGTGCGAGTCAATCGAAACTGGGTCTAGGCACATGGACGAAGAAGATTGGACGTGAAGACTTGGAGGTGCGCAAGCCGAAGCGGTCTAAAAGGAATTGGACGTGTGGCAGAATTGCCAGCCAAGGAAGCAATGGATGGCGGTTTTGGAGAAATCGTGGTGCAAGGATACGTGGTTTAGGTCATCAATCATCTTAGAGAAAAATTTGGATCGAAACGGGTTACCGAGTGTCTTGTATGACCTGCTTTGAGATCATGTTGTGTGAGAGAGAAAACCTGGTATCTTAACGAGTTTTGGGCGAGCCCATGTGTAATGAGAGGAAACCCTAAGTGGGATGGCTGGTTGAGCCTCCACTATATAAGGGGTTCATTACCTTATAAATACGATGAGGACTTAGAGAGGATTTTAGAGGTTTTTGTATAGCTTGAGGAGGTAGGTTTAACCAAATCACTCAATATTTGTTAGAAATGGGTTTGTGTTGATTCTTCCAAATCATTCCGCTGTAATCATTTCTCGTTAATCATCAAGAAGGCTTCAACTCATGATTTGATTTTCATGCTCCTTGCCTTCGGTTCAATTTGGTATTGATTTTTGAGTGTTCTTAGCTTGAATTTTGGAAAAGCTTGGTCCTTTCATTTTAATGCTTGTAATTGAGCAACTCTAAGCCAAAAAACATGCAAGAACATATCTAAAAGCAACTAATCCAAGTAATCTTCAAGGTTTAACCATGGATTGAAAATTTTGTTTTTGCCCGGTTCATGACCAAGGTTTTGAAAAACATAAAATGGGTTGAGTCTTTGGGAATTATAGGCTTGATTCTTGCGAGAAATAGGTATTTGACGTTCTAAGGAAGCTATGTTTCAAATTTGAGCTCAATTTGACGTTTTTAATCAAGAATTGCACAAAATTTCGTTTCGTCTTGGGCTGTGAATAGTGCTTGGTCCGACGCAACACTATAGTCGATCCGACTCAACACTAGTGTTGGTCCGACCCAACAGAGAAGGAGAAGAAAAAACTATTTCTGAGTTTCGGGTCAATTTCTAGGTTCGTTATCTTGGTTCTAGTTTGATTTAGTGCGTAATTGCTCTGCTTGATAATTACTACTAGGAAATTATTTAAATTTGTTGAACATTTGGAGTTTGGAGCGCGTTGTGAAGAAAGAGTCAAAATCAATTTGGCACCTATTTGTCTTTCTCTAGTCGTCTATCCAGCACTTCAAAGAGACTACAGGAGTGTGGTGCAAGCTATAGAATTGAGGAAACCAAAGGAGCTAATGTTACCGAAGGAGGCAAAGACCGAAGCACTAAGAGCATTCGTAGCAAAAACCCTATAGTAGTATAGAAATAGAGTTTTCGAGATAGAGTTTCTGGTGGAGGAAAGGAATTTTTTAGGGCGTAGTATAAAGTGTGAAGGAATTTTAAAGTAATGGAGAGAGAAAATAGAGTAGAAGAGAGAGAAAATAGGGATAGAGTTTGTGGTGTGGATGCTCTAAGGGCATCTTCAGCAGACGCCCCAAAATGGGGCTGCCCCATCTCTATTCACGTGCCACCTCAGCAAATGGGGCTGCCCCATCCCTATTCACCTCCCCAACAACTGTCCCATCACTATTCATACACTCTACTTTCCTATTCATGCCCCATCACTGTTGCTACAGTGATGGGGCTTGGGCATGGCCACACCACTGCTGGAGATGGCCTAAGAGCATCCGTAGCAGGCGCTCTATAACACTGTTCATCTGGATAGAGTAGCTGATGGAGGGAAGGAATCTTTTAGAGTATAGTGTAAAGTGTGAAGAAATTTTATAGGGAGGGATAGAGTATGTAGGGAATAGTGGTATAGAGTAGCAATTTGAAGTACCAGCTGTGGAAGCTCTAAGGATCGCAGGAGGTGATTTCTGAACGCGATTGCAAAGTGCTGGTGGAGGAGAACAGACCCATCGCAGGGAGCCTGGAGAGCTGGAGTAGTAGAAAGGTTCATCGCTGCTCGTCCAGGTATCAAAATCAGCTTTGTCCCAAGATGCTGGTGGAGGAGATGCATGGCGCCAGTCTTCGCCGTCAGGTGGATCCTCGGGAGATTTTGTGCCGGTCTGCCTCGACCAATGTATTCTCAATAGTGGTAGGATGCTTTGGCAGGCTGAATTAATAATGCACCCTGGTGCAGGATGTATGAATGAGTAGCAAGTCCGTTTGTCTCAAAAAAAAAAGGGCGCGCATGCACGTACGTAGCGCCTGTGCATCTGCACTGCATCTGCATAGCCGTACCTTGCCCGGAAAGCAACGAGGAATAGCCGTACCCTGCACTGCATCTCCACGCCAAAAGCTCTATCCCTATTTTCTCTCTCTTCTACTCTATTTTCTCTCTCCATTACTCTAAAATTCCTTCACACTTTATACTACACCATAAAAAATTCTTTCCCACCACCAGAAACTCTATCTCTAAAACTCTATTTCTATACTACTATAGGGTTTCTGCTACGGATGCTCTTACTCCCAGCTTTAAGCTTTGGCCCTTGCAAGAGGACAAAGGCAGGCCTTGATTATCTCCGACCATTTTCTTTTTATTTTCTTCCCTTTCTTATATTTTTCCCTTTATTTCACACCATCTCCAACAACATCCCTTCGAAGGGAATAATATAGAGAAAGGAGAGAGAATCCCTTTCTGGAGGAAATAGAGAGAGAAATCCTTTCATGAAGGGATTGCTGAAGAGAATCTACTGGAGCGCTGAAGGGAACGGGAATTCTTTCGCGACAGAAACTGGAGATGGGAAGGAAAAGGGTTGGAGACAGTCTTAGGCGTAGCCCTCGGCGTAAAAGCTGAAACTGAAACCCTTGCGTGTATACGAGCCGCTTTACCTCCCGACATGCAGACTGTATGCAGGAAAAGAAAGCCAAAGAAAGAGAAGGCTGCACCTTGATGAACGCATAGCTTTGTTTGCCACGCTTTATCGGTAGATTAAAAGCCCGTCTGGGACAAGTACACTGAGAGCTACAAAAAAAAAGACTCCGTCTAGGGCTCGCGTGGAGGCGACTCCTGTTGCGACGTTCCCTGGAAGGTGAGAGAGGTGTTTAGATTCTGTGTCTCTAGACCGATACCGACTCTATCTCGGGGATCGGATTGAAATTAGTTCGGGCGTGTGTGTGTCTCATGGCGTCGCCGGCGGGATCAGGAACGGAAGGAGGATTTCGGGAGGAGTTGATTGTGGATGGGCGGCTGATCACAAAGAAGGATGGGTCGGATGTTCTCCATCGGCTGGACAACCTCCAACTGACAGCAGAGGAAGAGGAACCTATCACTTTTGAAGATGATGAGGAAGTTGGGATCCTCAATAATTCGTTCTCGTTGATAGGTAAAGTTCTGGGTCAAAAAGTGCTGCCAACTAGGGCTATTCTGAATGCGTTGAAGGAATTGTGGATGATCCCTAGAGGATTGGAAGCTAAGACATTGGGAGAGAATATATTTCTTATTCTGTTGCCGTCGAGAGGAGGATATGCATAGGGTGTTAGCGAGGGGACCTTGAAATGTGAATTTCGAGGCGATTGTGTTTTGTAATTTGATAAAAACAAAAGGCGGAGGAGATGGTTTTAATAAGTGAACTTTTGGGTTAGAGTTTATGATTTGCCCTATAAATGGTTAACTCGCAAATGTGCCAAGCAATTGGGAGAGAAAATGGGAGAAGTCCTGGAAATAGATGTGGATGATGATGGGGTGGGATGGGCTGAATTCTTGAGGTTTAGAGTGTCAGTTGATATTCTAAAACCATTGAGAAGAGGCTTTACTATCAATTCAGGAGTAAAAGGGGAAAGATTCTGTAGAGTCAAATATGAGCATCTCCCATCTTTTTGTTTTGCATGTGGTATACTTGGCCATGATCATAAGTACTGTGATGCTAGACCGGCCAGAGATGAGGATTTGGAATATGGTACCTTTCTTAGGGCACCAATAGATGCTAGACCCAGGCGTCGCCAAGGTAATTTGACACCTAATCTTACTGCAAGGGGGGAGATTAAAAGGAACAGTGCAAGTCAGACTTTGTTATCCCAAAGTTTTGAGAAGAAGACTGATGTGTACGAGGTAAGCTCCCCCCTAAAAAAGGGTAAGAAGAAGATTCAAATGGATTTGATGGAGGAAGATGAGGGGGCATTGGTGCCTAAGTGCACTAAGGAGCGGCCGATTGGTACACATGAAGGGGGATCTGTAGGGATTTCTGAGGACAGTTTGTCCAGTAAAAAAATGCGAAATGATGGCGATAGGGTGGTGGCTGCCAAGAAGCCCCGCCTAGGCCAATGAATTTCCTAATTTTGAAGCTGTCATGGTCGGGGTCACCATGAGCATTATAGAGTTACGGGATTTTGCCCAATCCCGGAGACCCAAGGTGGTGTTTCTTTGTGAGACGAAAGCTTATGCAGCAGAGATGAATAAAAAGGCAAGGGGGTTTGGTTTTGGAAGCAGTCTGGCAGTTGATTGTCGAGGTAGAAGTGGAGGGCTAGCACTATGGTGGACTGATGAGGTGGAGTTTACTTTGTGGTCAATGAATGAGTTTCACATTGACGGCCTTATTAAGGAAATTGATTCGGGTATCCAGTGGAGGTTCACGGGTATTTATGGGGAACCAAAGGCCAGTCTAAGATTTAAAACATGGGACCTGCTCACTAGTCTGGCTAATAAAGCAAACTTTCCATGGATGGTGGCTGGAGATTGGAATGAGTGTTTGTTTCAGAGAGAGCATCTTAGCCATTCTGTCGCCTGAGGCCAGATGTCCTTGATGAGACAATGTTTATCTAACTGCGGCTTGTCGATGTGGGTTATAATGGCTATCCTTTTACTTTTAATAATAATCGAAAGAAGGCGATAATGTTCAAGTTCGGTTGGACCGTGTTTGTGTGAATTCAGCTTTTCACATGTTATTTCCAAATCTGAAGTTTTTCATGTATGGTCTGCTGGTTCGAGATCACTATATGCTCCATATTGTGTTAACAAAGGATGATTCACCGTGGTTTTGCCCGAGGAAGAGGTTTCAATTCGAAACCATGTGGATGCAAGATGAGAGGTTCCAAGGTTTCTTAGAAAAAGCTTATGAGGAATGTCCGTCTGTCCAGGTTGTTGGTTTTATTCGTAAATTAAAAGTACTGACAGTGAAGATGGCTAAGTGGGGAAGGGAAGTCTTTGGTTCAGTGAGATCTAATATTAACAAGGTGAGAAATTGTATCGATAGGTATCTAGCCCAAGGGAAGAATACTACAGATCCAGCTATTCTTGACCTGAAAAATCAGCTTCTTGGTTGGTACAACAAGGAAGAGTACATGTGGCGTCAGAGATCAAGACAGTGCTGGCTGTTAGAAGGAGATAGAAACACCAAGTTTTTTCATGAGAGGGCGACTAGCAGAAAAAGGAATAATACTATAAAGAAACTTTTGAAAAGTAATGGCACTTGGGCGATTCTGAGAGGAAGAGAAGCAAAGGAAGCATTGTCTTTCTATTCTAGACTGTTTGAGTCGAAGGAGTTCCAAAGCTGTAATGCTATCTTAGACTTAATAAATCCAAGGGTTTCGATGAGATGAACAATATGCTTTGTGGCCCAATTCTTGAGGAGAGATCCAAAAGGCGCTATTTGATATGGGTAGTACGAAATCTCCGGGTCGAGATGGTCTTCCGCGATCTTTTTCAAAGAAATTGGGAGATCTTTGAAAGATGATATTTGTTGTATGAAGAAGAGGATTCCTTGAAGGGAATATTGCTGGGGAAGAGTTAAACAGGACGTCTATTGTGCTGATTCCTAAAATTAAACAAGCCCAGGAGTTAAGTAAGTTCAGACCTATCTCTCTTTGCAATGTCATTTATAAAATTGGATCAAAAGTTTTGGCTAGTAGGCTGAAATGTATCCTTAATGAGATTGTTGCTCATGAACAAAGTGCTTTTGTGCCTGGAAGACTCATAACGGATAATGTGTTGATTGTGTTTGAGTGCCTCCATGCCATAAAGACTAGGAAGAATCGTAAAGAACCTTATGTCGCCGTAAAGTTGGATATGATGAAAGCTTATGACAGAGTCGAATGGGAGTACCTTCAGGGTATTCTTCAAAGGTTGGGTTTTGCAGAACAGTGGGTGCAGATGATTATGAGATGTGTTACTACGGTTAGCTTCAATGTCAAGATAAATGGGTTAGTCTCTAAGAGTTTTAAACCATCTCGAGGAATACGGCAAGGTGATCCTATATCCTCCTATTTATTTGTGTTATGTGCAGAGGGGTTTTCAGCTCTGTTAAGAAAGAAGGAGGAGCAAAACCTGATAAGGGGAATTAAATTCGGTCAAAAGGCAATCTCTATTAATCATCTGTTATTTGCAGATGATTCTTTGATTTTTTTGGAAGGTTCTCAGCAAGGGCTTAAGTATCCGGATACTATTCTTGAAGATTATGCAAGAGGCTCGGAGACGTAAAATTAACAAAGAGAAATCATGTTTCTTTGTTCAAAGGGGGGTAATGGACTCAATGGAGGCGAGAATTAAAGAAACATTGGGAATTGATAAAAGGGCGCAAAATGAGTCTTATCTAGGAATGCCTTCTATGTTTGGGTATAGAAGAGAGGGGTGCTTCAAGCCATTGATTGAAAAAGTGAAGAAGAGATTAAATATCTGGAATGAGAAGTTTTTATCACGAGTTGGGAAAGAGGTGTTGATCAAATCTATTATCCAGGCCCTGCCTACATATTTTATGTCTTGCTTTCGCCTCCCAGCTAATCTTTGTAAGCAAATTGAGAGTGAAATAGCTAGATTCTGGTGGGGATCTCAAGGGCAAAAAAAGATTCATTGGACAGCCTGGGATAAACTTAAAAGGAGGAAGGAAGAAGCTGGGTTGGGGTTCAGAGATCTGGTGGCTTTTAATAAGGCGATGCTAGCCAAACAAGCTTGGCGATTAATTACTTACCCAGATTCGTTATGTGCTAGGGTTTTCAGAGCTCGCTATTACTCCAAAGGTGATTTTTGGAAGTCTGGTGTGCCATCCCAATCGTCGCATATGTGGCGCAATATTAAATATGGCTCAGAGTTGCTTAGTAAGGGGCTGATCTGGAGTGTTGGGAATGGGAAAAATATAAATGTGTCCAAAGATCAGTGGATACCGAGGGTCGGTACTATGAAACCTCTAGGAGGTCCTTTCAATTTCAAAGTGGCTGAGCTCATTGATGAAGAGTCTCTATCTTGGAAAGAAGACGTTATTCGGTGTCTATTTTTTGATTTTGATGCTAATGATATTCTGAGTATTCCATTGCAGTCAGTTCCAGTGCCAGATTTCCAGGCTTGGGCTTTCACGAAGAAGGGGAAATACTCAGTGAAATCAGGGTATCACTTGTGCATTCAAACTGGACATCTCAATCTCAATCACAAAGACAAGGGAGAAACTTCTTCAGTATACAAGGAGAATGTTTGGAAGAAATTATGGCAGCTGAAAATCCCCCTCGTCTTAAACACCTGACATGGAGACTTGCTATGCAAAATCTGCCAACAGGGCGTAATTTGGTTTATCGTAAGATTCAGACAGACCCAAAATGTCAGAAATGTGGCAATTTAGAGGATGACATTCATATTTTTGCTACATGCCCTGTAGCGATGTTATTTTGGGAAAATTTGTGTTCGATATGCAGTGAATTCAAAGTTCCATTTCAGAGTGAGGGAATGAAACCATTTGGGGATGTTGTTCTAGATGCGGTTTGGAATGTTCAGGAAAAGAGCTTCGTTATGTTTATCTTTGGCTGCTCGGAATTATGGCAAAGGAGGAACTGTGTTTTATTTAGAGGCAATCCAGAAGATATCCCCTCCATAGCATACAAAACAAAAAGTTAGCTGAAGAATGGATTCACACCTCGGAAGCAAACAATTCTACGCATCTAGATGGTGAAGAAGATGATATGAAGTACAAGGGTCTTAGCTATGTCACCGATGGTGCTTTTGATGCAGAAACCAGAAAGTCGTTCGGAGCAGCTGTGATATTCAATGAACAACAGGAAATAGAAGCAATTTCAGTGCAATATCTTGGCAAGGTAAGTGAAGCCGAAGAAGCTGAACTGCAAGCTATCATCAAAGCACTGAAATTTGTGGTAAAACTTCAGTTACAAAATATCCGTCTGAGATCTGATAGCTTCAACAGTGTGCAAAAAATCAACTCACCAGGCAAGGAGTTTGCAAAAGAAGGGGCGCTGATAGAAGAAGCTAAGAGGTTGATGGCTCTTTCAGGGACGTCAATTGTTTTCTGCCGGCGACGAGCAGTGGAAGCAGCGCATCGCTTGGCTCGGTGGGGAATGTGCTCAGGAGCTACAGGTCAATGGGGACGTGGCAACTCAACTCTACCTGCTGAAGTTTTTCAGCGGCTAGTTGTGGGTCCGAGTAGTGATCCGTGGGCAGCAAGTGGGCTGCGGTGGGCAAGTTTTTGGCCGCTCTTAACTTGTAATACTAGTAGCACTATTAATATGTTGAACCCTGTTAATCCTTTTGTTCTGGATCAATGAAGTGTTATGGTATTTTCTCAACCAAAAAAAAAAAAAAGCCCGTCTGGTACATGGAATGGAACCCACGCTCGTCAGCTCGTGCGTGCATGCTTCGCCTTCATGCTTGTACAGAGATAGTATACTCTCCCTATAGCAGTATAGCTTACACTGACGTAAGCAAGACTTGCTGACGTACCCTGCGTTGGAATGGATAATGCGGTTTTGCCGATGGCCATCCATTGCACTCTCAAGTCTGAACGTAGTAACACTACAATGGATGGATCAAGCATTTATCCAACTGAGCGAGGTAGGATAAGAATGCGGGAACTTAAGAGTTGGGGAAATAAATTCCCTTATTTGGCCGGAGGGAAGTAGAGCGGGAGAGAAGGAATCTGTGGTTAAACGAAATGGAAGTTTCTTATGGAATTATATGCAATATTTTAGTTTTAGGTTCAATTATGAGGCAAATCTATTATATAATTAAGGAAAAATTGCTCATGTAGCACTTCGAAAAAACCCGTTGGCAAACATACTGCTAAAATCTTGTGGCTCGCTTCAATAGCACCATTAAATCCTATTGTTAACTCTTAAAGCACTCTGTCTATTTCCATTCTATCTCTCTCTTCCCCTACCTTTCTCTCTCCTCTCTCTCACTGACGGCGGGAGAGGTCTGGCAGTTGGCATCGGGAGAGGTCCCGACATGCGGGACAACAAATGGGTCCAAGCATCCAAGCAGCGGCGACGGGGAGATATCTCGGCACGCTGTGGCTTGTCAATGCAAAGAGCTGAGAGAAGAGAGCAAAGAGCTAAGAGAGAAAGAGAGAGAGTGCCTCGATGGCGATGGGAGAGGTCCAAATGGTGGCGGCAGGAAAGGTCGACCCAACGGGCATGACAGGATTTCTTTCCCCACCGTTCTTCTTCTTTTCTCTCACCGACAGTGAGAGATGTCCTAGCAGGCGGCAGTGGGATCTTGTTCCCCACCTTTCCCTCTCTTCTCTCTCACCAGCGGCGGGAGAGGTCCTAGCGAGGGTGACGGGAGAAGTCCCAACGGGCGGCGCCTCAGCGAAGTAGAGAGCCAAGAGAGGGAGAGCCTCGATAGCGACGGGAGAGGTTCGGGCGGTGGTGCCTCAGCGGAGTAGAAAGAGGACGAAGAGGGACTCCGGCGCGATGGTGAGATGGCAGTGGGGCATCGGCGGCACGGCTTTGGCAACTCCCCTAAACTCTGGCGGCATGACTCCGGCCAGGAGGTAGCAGGCAGCGGAGAAGACATCGCTGAAGCAGAGCAAGGAGCAGTAGAGAGAGAGAGAGAGAGAGAGAGAGAGAGAGAGAGTGAATGAGTGAAAGAGAGATAACGGTGGGGTTAAAATGTGGTGGATGAATGCTTCATCTGGGTCTTTGGTTTCTAATCTAGTTGTTTAATGCTATAGTGAGGGAACAGTAGGTTTTCTCGGTGCTGTTAGAGCGAGTGCGCCTTTTGGAGTGTTATGTTTTTAAAGTGCTTTTGGTGGAGTGCTGTCAGAGCAATTTTTCCTATTATTAAAATAGGAGCCAACGGAGCCACCACGTTAATCGAAGAAATTCTCACGTAAATCAAAAAAAGAAAAATTTACACCATCGATTATAGTAAGGCCAGATAATACTCTCTCCTTCCCATATTATAAGGCGTAACTGGATTTTTGAGACTTCCCATATTATTAGGCGGCTCCTCCTCGGCTCCCGTACAATGTTACTCCACTTAATTGCATGCATTGAGCGGATTGTAGCAAATTTTTTTGACAGCAGAGAGACGCATCTTGTGACCGAAGTGCATGCATGCACGGCAACCTGGGCGGCGGGGCTTGCCGCGTGTGTGTGTGGGGCTGCTGAGGTGCGAAAAAAATGGGAATGGACGTGCGTGAAATGCCAGACGCGGCGCGGACTGCGAAAAATGAGATCTCATGAACTGTCGGCGCGTCGGGAGTTGCGTATCTTGGTCTCTGCATCCACACCAGTTACGCCTTATAATATGGGAAGGAAGGAGTAATGGATTAGATTAAAAGAAGAGTTCACATGTAGATTTAATGAGATGATTAGAGATACACATGTAGGACGCTATCCCAACAGTCCACGACACCGCCACATCATGTTCTTGCGAAGGACAACCATCGGGAGGAGGCGAATCAGAGATCAATGGATGTGGGGCTCGGAAGGTTGTCCTAGCGCTCGAGTGGCATGGGCAAGACGAATCAGAGATCAATGGATGTGGGGCTCGGCAGAGGCGACGCCTCCGATAGTCATCGCGTTGAGTGCCACTGTGGCATTCATGCAAGAAGAGGGAGATGGACATATTAGCATATGATAGTGGTGACTGGTGAGATGAATATAAGAGACCATATGGTGGATGAGCGTGAGAAACTGAGACAACAGATGACAATATGACATCAAGTGGTTGGAACAGACACGACAGATGAACAAATGGAAGAAGTGAGCACTATGGAAAGTCATGGTACCAGACGGTCCAGGCTAGGGGTGTAAACACAATTCTTAAAATTTTATGTAACATAATTTGAGTACAAGACTCCTATGAGAAAGTAATTATTTTGCAAATAATTTCACTCTAACCACTACATAGGTAAAAGGTGGGCAATCATGTCTCATGGCTCACTCACGAGTCACAACGACTGCTTGAGCCTGCAGAATTAATGACCAACATGCTTGTTAATATGAACTATAAACCAACATTATTAAGAAAAGAAAGAGTCAATATTTGGTATCCGCACAGCTCAACAGATGAGATGACACTTGGCTCTATATAAAGAATCACTGTTTTTCATAATTTATAGATAGAAGCACCTTAAGGGAGATGTCTATGTGTTGTGGTATATCAAAAGCCTTGGGATGAGACACTTGCAGATCGAAACGTGTTCGAAGGCAGCGAGAAGCAGTTGACGGAAACATGGAGAGAGGAGAGGTATGCTCACCTTTGCTATGCATCTGACCAAAGAACTGAAGCACAGAAACAGAAAACAAATGCATGAGTTCAAAAGCACTGTAATCAAAGGTAATAGAAAAGATCGATGCCACCAATTATAGTGAGTTTAGAATATAACGGTGTAGGTGTTAAATATGTTTTTAGTTAAATCTAACAAATCATATCGAGTATATCTACAAACTAACAAATCTTGCTGCAAGAATGCAAGAGATTATAGCAGGGTCGATGTTAACTATGTTTTCTGTTTTGAGGATCCAATGTTTACGAATCGAAACAAGAACCGATCTATAATCTATGGCCAACATCATTGAAGAATCCACAGTATCTCCAATCATTGGGAGGTCGCCATTGAGATTCAGCGGGCGGTCGCTTCTCATCAATCAAGTAGATGAGGTCGCAACTTTTTTTTTTTTTAGCGAAAGTGGCAGGAGTGCCTTAATTTCCATTAAACAAGAAATAGATAGAAGTTTATTTGTGGGAAGGAGGATGGAGGGACAACAACTAACAGCCTAGGTGCTTTGCAAACGCCCATGAGCTAATGTCCTCAACTACGATGGGAGCAATTTGAGTTGGAGTGCATGAAACCTAGTGGAAAACATGTCGCTTCTGTTCCTTCCAGATATTCCAACTTATATGGACGAAGCAGTATACACATAATAAGCAATTAGCAACTTGAGTTGAATCTAATATAACCTACATAGAATCTAACTATAAACTGATAAATCTAGCCGTGCAAGTGTACTGGTCACCATGCTAGTTTCATAAAAAACTAATGATGTAAACACAAAATCTAGCAGCAAAAAACTCGTGATTAAAACACAAACGGTCGCACAAGCGACTTATGATAATGGGCTTGACGATGAAAAATGTGATCTAGTCAATGTCAAGGAAGAAGATGCGGTCGTGAACGTCGAGTGGTTGTGCGAATGCGCTGCTCAAAAACCTTATTGTTGCTCTTGTATAGGTTCTCATAGCGACAATGGTTCAGAGATTCCACTCTAAATTCTCCTCGGTGCACGTAGAGAAGGAAGGCTGGCATAGGACAAAGCAACCCAATGAATCAAACATAGAGGGATGCGGTAGATTTTACTTAGAGCTGAATTCTCTCCACTAGTAACAACCATAATCAAGCGTCAATAACTGATGTCATTAATGCATTAATCTGAGCAGCTGCTAGATAAAAGGGTGATGACATCAAGTCGGGCAGCGCGGACTGAATCTGAAAAGGCGAAAAGAGGGCGTCAAGTTGGGTGGCGCGGACCTGACGGCCTCCCTTGCCGCCACAGGCCTCCAGGCGGCAGTGGTGGGGAGCTGGTAGTCCGCGCCGGCCTCTGTCCAGAGTAGTCTTAGGATGTTAGCTTTCTCATCAGTGTTACGGTACGACGGCATTTGGGTCTTCCTCAGTGGCGAACTCAGGCGGCCACGGCGTTACTGCTCGAGTGAGGTATCTTTGATGGTGGATTTGCATCCTTGTCAATGGATCTGGCTAGGTATTTTGGTTTTGGTTAAGACTCCAATTAGAGAATTAAGAGGCCTTGGTGGTAGCCTTGGGAGTCGTCTATGATGGCGATTGCTTCGGGGTGACCATCGAAGGATGTGTTTGCAAGTTGTGGCTTGGGGAGTTCTTGTGCTAGTGTGCTTATTGTGTGTGACGGTGGTCTTCGGCAAAGTTTTCTCGGATTCTTCTCTGCCCAACAACTCGCGACGGATCTTAGTGCTATCACGATTTTAGTTGATGTTGATCTTTCTAATCCGTTCTTGGTCGAATTCAGCGAAGGAGAAGGAGGCGGCGGAGGCGTGTTTCAATGATTTCGTCCTGGACGACGGCGGCTAGACAACAAGCTCTTTCGGAAGTTTCTTTTATTTTGCATTTATACCCTTGAGGATGCCTGTAATAATTTGTTGTTGGCTAGAGGTCTTGATGTAAAAAGGATGATCTTATCTTAACGAAGTTTTATCCTGTTCTAAAAAAAAAGCTAGATAAAGGGAATAAGTATAAAGTGCAAAATAAAAGTAGATTTAAGTTTCCCTTAATTTGCCAAGAACTAATCCATGGCATGGTAACGTGTGAAGTCACAAGCCATGTGGTAAATTCACGCAAAAATACCGTATGCAACTTTAGCTTTAAACCCTTCTCATCTCATGTGCCTCATGTTAAGACATGACAATGGCTCTTGCTTTTAAGTTGATTTTTACTCACCTCACTAGTAGTATGGTATTAAACTTTTGTACTGGGAGTTAGAAATGTATGGGCCATACACTCCCATGGACCCAAGTTCCAACAGTTGCTTCACTTGGTGATCCACGTACAGTTTCGTCCCACCCACTTCCCATTCTCCTTCCTCTTCTCTTGTCAATTAGAAGTATAAGTGAATTGTCCACCTAATTTTTTCATCAGTTTAGACTTTTAGGTGAACTGGTCGATGCATGCAACTTAATATGGTATCAAACCCAGAGGTCTCGAATTTGAGTCCTGGTAGACGCAATTTAAATTTAAAAATTGTTGGCCGCTCCTATTCCACGTTCGAGACTTGAGGGAGCCTTCACATGAGGGAGAGTGTTGAAAGTATAAATGAATTACCTACCTAATTTTCCTATCGGCTTAAGACTTTTGGGTGAACTAATCGATGCATGCGACTTAATATTGCCAAACATGCTACGTTCCATTCGGAGGGCCTTCTGTATCCAACCGATATCTCGGTCAAATTCCTACTGCCTACCAAAACTATACATTGGCCGAAACACCTACCATGCATGCGTGCAGGACCATCCATGGTATCCATTCCGGTCCTCCATCCATGAACAGTGGGGGGCTGGGAGCTAAGCTAGCAGCAAGCTGCAGCATTGGATGCGACTTATCTCTTGCAGGTGTAGGGACGCACTGCATGCAGCTAGCTTCTGCATCCAATAATTCCTTTTCCCTCTGCAAGTGGCCGTCCGGTTCATCGGCCATCGCTAGCTTGACGTGGCCGGACCGCCGGAACACGGAACATCATCATAGCAAGAACAAGCCGATCGATCATCTGTCGTCGATCGGGAAGGCCATGTGAAAAATGAGTGGATGTCATTGGGACACCCCGAATTTACAGGTGACAGCACCCATGAGCCGATGCCCGGCGAGTGTTTTCCTCCCGGGGAGCATCGATCGGTTCGATGAATTGAAGCTGCAGCGCGGTGAGGCTAAACAGCTGGGACAGGACCGGATCAATTCGCAAAGCATCTACACGTTCTGGAGCCTACTTTTGACAGATCTTCAGATCGCCGAAGTGGTCGCGGGAGCAGTTCTGGACGACCTCCGGAGTAGGCGCTTTGAGATGGCCATTGGGTAGATGGCCGGTCCGAGCCGGCTTTCACCTACCCGGAGTAGGTCTTTAGGTCGCATGTTTGTAAAACTTGTTTTCTTCTATTAATGAATGAATAGGCTGGCCTCTGCCTACTCTTAAAAAAAAGGGCAAAGCAAGCATCTCCGCTGAATGTACCGTGGTGGTGGACTGGTTTGTGCTAGCTTGGACAGGATACTCTTTAACTAAATGCCTTTCTTCCATGGTAATTAATTCCCCGGGCCTGACCCAGGCTCACAAAACCGAGCTGAAAAACATAAAATACAGCGAAAAACTACCAAATGGTTACCAATGGTTTTTACAGTTTTTGAGCGGTTTTTGGTGAAAACAGTCAAACTGCTAGAATCGATTAGAAACAACTACCCATGTGAACCCTACCATGATCGGGGACGATAAATACTTGCATCCAATACAACCCAAACTTACACAAAGGCCATTAAACAGAAAAAAAAAACAAGCACAGGACTCATAGGACATAAAATGCATGGAAATCATCTTTCTCCTCTCTTGCAGTGTTGAACACTGACGATCTGAGCAGAGGGAAAAACCCAGCTGACGACTTTACCAGAAACTCCTTCTACCAATATCCACAGAGTTTGAAAGCCGCAGCAGCTTGCCTCCCTCTCTCCAATGACGTTGAGGAGCTTGAGGATGGTGAAGGCATCTCGGCGATTTATGTAACTGGCTTCGCAGAGGTACTCAAGCCGGTGTAGCTACCCACACGAAGTACAAAGATACCATCCCAGAGAGCAACTCCACTACCGCCGGTGAGGCCACCGACGACATGGATCTCAGATCCAAATATGGGCATGGATACAAGCAATATGCCCTTCTTCAAAAGAGGCAACATGGTTGTCCTTTTCCTTGCCACTCTAGAGCCCGCACCATTGTCGATGTGCTCATCGAAGGGGAAGCCGAGGACCAAAAGCCTCTACGGTCGTCCTAGTGATGCTACCAAGGGAAGCTCCTTCGTCCCGTACACTGCTGCTCCCGATGTAGCATCACTGAAACTCACATCCCTACCAAAGAGGCCACCAAGGAACAAAAGCCTTGCTGGTTGGTCAGCGAGGAAACCCTACAGACTATACCTAACCTAAGGCTACTAGATCTGCCCTCCACCCCACACATCTAGTCGGTCACCTCCCCCTTTGAGCCTCTGAAGGCCGAGTGCCCCTCCTTCTCGCCACCGCCCCAAAGAACTGACAAGGAGGCAAAGGAAGGGGGAGGAGGGAGGGAGAGAGGGGAAGGTGGGAAAAAGTAATATTATTTTTAGTAATACTGGTAGAGCGAAGAATGAATTGTATGTTGCAAGTTTCAACATCTCTGCAGGTACGGAAGGCATCACCGGGGAGCATGTCATCAACGCTCGTCAAAACATGGCCAGTCAGTGCAGTGCATGCCTTTTGTCTATGATTCCCCGTCACCAAAAGGCACTGGGAATGGATGCACCATGCACGGACAGGGACAGCAGCGCTGCCAATGACGACTGCAAGAAAAGCTATCCGGGAGGAGGCCATCCATGTCACCTGCCTCGTCCCAATCTACTTTTATTTATTTGCTTAAGAATATCTCTGACAGTAACCGCAAAACAACGTTGATTTGAATTTTTTTTTATAGATAGAGTGTTTGTTGGAGGAAATAAATTTCTTAAGATATAGCTTAAAGTACGAAGAAATTTTAGAGAATAGATAAAGTTTACAGGGAACGGTGTTATAAAGGAGAAATTTGGATTCTCTAATGGAGATGGTCTAAGAGGCTGTTCTCTTCGGCTTATCTTACTTGCTTATAATCTAAACTTCGAAAGCTTCTCGAGATAGTTCGAAAAGTCATACGCGCTTCGTTTGACTTGTTTATGAGAGATTAGAAACGCACCTTCGAGGAAAAAAAAAAAGGACGGATTACAAAAGCCAAAGTATCTGATTTTTCGATTCAGAGATAAGTAAATAAAATAAGGAAATAAGTTGAAGATCTGTATGTCGTCTTTCATTCAGAGATAAAAAGATAAGATAAGCCCAAAATCACCCGGCTAGCCTTTCATTCGCATCAGCTTTTGACAGGCACTCCAACACTTCCATGTTCATTCATCTCTCTCAATAGTCAATGACTGTTAGATCTACTTACCTTGATGATCTATCTGTCGAAGTGTCGATCGATCCATAATTCCACACAGTATTACGTGTCTGCGTTCGCTAATTATTTGCTCGAAATAGAAAGGGGTCACTGATCACGGCTGTATGGTAGCATGAACGGCACACAGGTCAGATGCTTTCTAGCATGAATTAGCCCCATCTCCAACCAACCCTGAGGTCTCACCCCGGCCCGGGGTGTGTCGACGTCCTCGTCCATGTTTCTTCCTGTTCTACGTACGTAGGCCTGTCGAGGCTGGTTTTTCTGTGCCTCGCGGTGCTGCAGTGCCGCTGCTGCACCATGCGTCCGTGTCAGCAAAATTAACGCTTACTTAAGTGCAATAAGCGCATCTCTAGTAGGTACTCTAAAATTGGGACTTTAGGGCATCTTCAGTAGAATCTCTAAAATCAGGCCTTTATACACCTCCTCTAATTCACTATTTGCTCTCTATATTTTCATTCTATCCAGCAGAACCTCTATCCAGAAAAACTATAGATGGTGATATAAAGAGCCTCCAAATTTAGAGGCTGAGAGAGAGAAACTCTAAATTTAGAGACTGAGATAGAGACTTTGCTGGAGAACGAGAGACTCTAAATATAGAGAAAAATTCTGTTTTAGAGGCTCTGCTAGAGATGCTCTTATACATCCTCTATAAATTACTATTTATTCTCTATATCTTCATTCTCTCCGGTAGAACCTCTATTCAAAGAAACTATAGAGATTGACAAAGAGAGTCTCCAAATTTAGAGACCGAGAGAGAGAAACTCTAAATTTAGATACTGAGATAGAGACTCTGTTGAAGATGTTCCCTGATTTTCACGTGGGAAATATAGCTGTAATTCTCAACATGTATGGTTTTGATGTTGTCATTGAGCAATCTATTATATTAGCATTTAAGTAGAGGTAAAAGAAAGCCATTGCGTTAGTTCTAAAAGACTAGAAACTTCTACACTAGTTAGAGAAAAAGACAGAGAAAATATACTGCATCAATTATAGTCTATGGGTCCAAATCATGTTAGCCCTTCGAATTGAATCCACTTATTTTTGTGTTGACCACAGTGGCTAGATTTACAAGATCTACTCAAGTACTCATGACAAGGAGTCGATGGTAGATAGGACTTCTTTGAAAATTAGAAACAATGTATCTAGAGTCTAGTGGATATCTCTAGTATCTAGGCCTCGTTCTTTTGCGCGTTCGCGTTCGCGGCCGCAGCCGCAGCCGCAGCCTCACGCATTAAATGCGTTCACACGGGCGGCCACGACGCGAACGCGAACGCAACGCCGGGCCGAACGGTGCCCTAAACTCCCTTCTTTCTAAATATAAGTCATCATTAAAACCATTTGAGTGATCTTTTAAAAACTTTGTTCATCATACAAGATTGATCACATGAAAATAATGTCATCAGATTTGTCTAGATGGACTCTGAAAATCTTTAGCTTTTATTATTCTATCATTGTACTGTTATAAAAATAACCTATATACGCCTGCCATAAGAATATCCACAAAGAAAATTCACCTTGGTAAAAAGAGAATATGAAGTTGAAAAAACATATTGCACCACTAAATTCATGGTAGACAGAACCCAGAGACAGCTTTGAGAACCACCAACCAACACATACCTCACCTACCACTTCTTTCTCTGTCCCCTTACACACCAGTGTAGTTCTATTCCGGTTTAGTTTATTCCCATTAGGCAGATAGTTACTTTGCTTGGCTTTTCCCCTTTTTGGCTTTTAGTCTTTTAAAAAATGTTCATGTCAGTACTATGCATTGGTCTCATTGCTGCAAAATCTTGATATGTGTTCCTATATAATTTAGCAATTGAAGATACTCTATATATATGGGTTATTTCAATATTCGTAGCTCGATCATAAGCCGATATTACGCTTTAATTAAAGAGTGATTTAGATTCATGCCACTGTAAAGTTCTAGTTTCAAAATATGCCACTCGATGACATATGGGGTGACATATGTCGAAATGTCATACTTTGTAATGTTATGTATCTAAATTTTTCTTAATTAAATGCTAGGAATTTTTTTTGGGCAAGGATGGAAAATTAGTTTCTATTTCATAAAAATGTATATAATCATCCGTTACTCTGGTTCCAAAGTAAATTAATATAATAAATATGCATATATTTCCCTAAAAATAAATATGCCAATATTAACAACAGTTTCATCTAAAAAACTTACAAATATGAATGTTTTAATATGCATGTAAGTGTTGTTACTTAGAGCATCTCTAGCAAGTCTCTAAAAAAGAATCTTCTCTATATTTAGAGACTCGGTTTCTATATCATTCCAGAAGAGTCTTTATGTCAGTTCCTAAATTTAGATATTCTTTTTCCAAGTCTATGTATTTAGAGATTCTCTCTCCTGTCTTAATTCTTTTGAGAATAGACATTCTACTGGAGAGGATACAAATATAGGGAATGAATAGTGGTTTAAAGATGTAGAGATCCAAATTTACAGACTCAGTCGGGACTCGGGAACTCTCTTAAAGATTAAACTTCCAATGCCACTAAGCAAATGGTTTCACACGGTTTCACACTATAAAAAGGCCAAAGTAAATCAATTTGGTCTGTCCAAAATAGTTTTTATTACTTTATGTCCACCTTAAATAAATCTATACTACTTAATAACTAAATATAGCGTGCCATTAGTTTTTCTTATTATGCAATGGATTTTATAGCTACACCAAACAAATAAAAATGCTAATACTCCCTCCGTTCCAAAATATAAGGCATATAAGTTTTTAACGTGGTCTCCAACGTAGAACTTTGACCATAATTAATTTCTTTCACAATATATCATCAACTACAAAATTAACATCATATCAAAGTACTTTCAAATACGAATCTAACTATATCACATACATAATACGAAACATATATGTTTTTAGCTTAATTATTGGTCAAAAGTTTCAAACATTGACTTTTTACAAATATATGTATGCCTTATATTTTGGAACGGATAGAATATATATTACAGAATCTAACATAGCTACAAAATTAAGTCAAATACAGTGACCCAAAAGATATTTTGTGTGGTTAATTAATACCAGTAGTTGAAGTCCTATTTATAGTTTCTTACCCTTTTCTTTTGTGTTTTTACTGGCCCCAAGGCAAGCCCAAAGGCGGGCTTTAAAATGCAAAATGCCCTAAAAGCCTTGTAGATTGGCCAGACTCCATTACAATCCACTACCGTCACCATCAAGAGAGAGAGAAGGCAGACCCCTAGAAAGAAGATCAAGAGCTCAGGAAACCAGGAAAGGATGTGTGTGGCTTGTGTGATGGCCTTCATCATGCCATACCATGTGAGATGCAAGAGAGCCAGCAGCCTCACCTCCCCCTGCTTCCAAGAGGCAATCATGCTGCCTCGAGCTCCTTGGTCCTGGTCCCTCGGCCATCATCACCACCACCTCCTCCTCTCTCCTCCGGCACCTACTTCCAAGGAGAAGATGCTGGAGGAGCTATAGTTCGTGAGGGGAGAGAGAGAGAGAGGGAGAGGTGTACTACCAGGGGGCGGAGGAGAGAGAGGGAGAGAGGAGAAGACGGTGAGGGGGTGTGTGTGAGAGAGAGAGCGAGGAGAAGACGGTTCATGATGATGGCGATTTGGTTGGGTTCCAGTACTCCTCTTGTGAGTCGAGAAGCCATCATCAGATCGCCGCGCCTCTCCTCCTAGCTCCTCCCGCCTCCTCGCTCTTCCGCTTCTTCTTCTTCTTCCTGTGCTTCTGCCGCTTTCTTTGTACGCTGCCGCCAGCCATGGCTATGGGGAATCAAGCGACTTGGTCCGAACCGAAATCCGTCTTCGTTTCTAGGGTCTACCTGTGCAAGGCAAGTAGATAGCTGCTGCTGCTTGTATTAGAGAGTATGTCTTGTCATGTTATGTTATGTTCTTTACTATTCCTTTATATTGATCTCATCATGTCTCTCTTATGATGTGTGTTTTGTGTGTGCAAACAGCATGGTTAAGATTATTTTGATTATTCTGTCTCAAATCTCTGGATTTTGGAGATTGATCGATGCATGTATGTATGCTCCATTAGTTCTGTGGATTCCTTTCTTGTGCTACTCTAGGGAACTTCTGAGATCGATGATTTGTTGATTGACGTTAGGCTGTGCTCCTTGATTCTAGACCCAGGACATGCATCCCCCCAGGTGTTCACTTTGTTAGATTTGGTTGCATCACTATAGATGAAGAACATGAAATATATATCTATATATCTCCACGATCTAGGACAAGTACATATAACATGTCTACCACCCCCTCTGATGGAAATAAAGAGACCAAGAATTCAAGATCTTCTTTAGATGCATGCTTAATTACACTCTATAGCTTACACCAAGAATTCAAGATCTTCTTTAGATGCATGCTTACACATGCGCATTAAAGCCCAGCAATTCACGAGCAAGTACTGCAAGAGCCTGTGAAGCAGGATCCTTTGGTTGCATCAAGTTTCTTGGGCACTGCATCTATGAGGTACTACTCCTGCCAAGCTAAAGCTAGGTCGCCCACTGTAATGTGTCATGATGGCTTATTGGCCATTTAGCCGAGAGGTAGTCTTCACATGCTACGTACTTCTTTCTTTTCCAATGCAATCATCTGTCCTTTGTAGGATTGCAACAACTCCCAATGTAAGGATTAAATTCAGCACACAGGGAAGAGAAAGTCATGAGGTAGGGTTCTCATGTCTGTGCCCTGTGGTTTTTGTATGGAGTTAAAAAAATGCATGGTTTATACTTATAGGGAGTATATGGATGGGTAGTAGGAATGCATTCGTTCGGGTTATAACTAAATAAGTGCCATGTATAATATTTGTTTGTGTTCATTTACACTAGTTCGGGTTATAACTAAATAAGTGCCATGCATGCTTGAACATGTGAAACCAAACTATTTTAGCGTTTACTAGTGATATCTTTATGAAAATTTAGAGCAACCATACGAAAATGATGAATATGCAGTTTCTAGGTTTTACAGATATATTACAATAAAAACTAGTGGTTTGTGATTTAAAAGGGCTATCTATATGTTGCAAATGTCATATCATTGGACCGGGCAGGGGTTACAGATATGCAGTTTCTAGGTTAATTTTACAGATATATTACAATAAAAACTAGTGGTTTGTGATTTAAAAGGGTTATCTATATGTTGCAAATCTCATATCATTGGACCGGGCAGGGGTTAGGTTTATAGCTAGGTACGTCGACATAGTATTACATGAACTATATTCTAGACTGCATATTATAAATATAACTCCTGATTCCTGAAGATGTCAAATCGATATGTACGTAATAATATTGTATACGTTTTGCTGAATCTCATAATGGTTCATATAAATATCTCCGTTAGAATAACTAAACAACGTCTATAATTATGCTTGTCAGTTAGATTGCATTATTCTACGTCTAGTTAGAATGTATGACATATCCATGCATGGAAATATGGAATCAGCTATATAGGTCGTGTGCCTGCATATATACTCGGTTTCTTGGTGAAAGTATATTTGACTTTGTAGCTAAGGTTCCTTTCGTCTTTGCTCGCAGCTAGAGGGTCACATTTTTTTTTTTTTGAGAATGTCTGTCACAGTTACAGGTGTAGTTTTTTTGCTAAGGTTCCTTTCGTCTTTGCTCGCAGCTAGAGGGTCACATGTTTTTTTTTTTGGAGAATATCGGTCACAGTTAAAGGTGTAGTTTTTCACAGCGCAAGAGTCAAGACAATATGCATGTATACATAGGTTTTACCCAGGGGAATGGCATGTTTAATTACCTGTTTCAATCTTTGCAATCGACGGGGCGACAGAACACATACATGCACAGGCTCGACCCCCTGCTAATGCAGGTGCATCTACCATGCTTAATTATGTTATGTATAGGATGAATATCGATCATGCATGGCCTGCTAAGCGATCCAGCCTAATTTTCATGCATGAGTGGGGATTGGCGGTAATCCTGTCACTTGTTCATACCAGTATTACGGTATGGGTTATGTTATAGAGGGAATACACCCACCCTGTGACATGGAGATCAGGAACCGCGAAGCAAAGTTAGAGCAAAGAAAGGATATCCCCAGTGACATTGCCTCGCGGGGATCGAGGAGGCGAGGCGAAGCAAGAACAACCGCCACGAAGGCGAGGCAAAGTAAGGATGACCGTTGCAGAGACGGTAGTGGAGCAAGGATGACCCGGTGCCATTGCCGCACTAGCACCCAAGGGGCAATAGCATAGGCGATGTGACCAGAGCACGGATCTGGCGAAGCTAGAGCATCAATTTGGAAGTCATGAAAGCCTAGGGGTCAAATAGTACAGTAGGGCTCGCAGGCTATCAGGATAGCATCATTGGATCCTTCCCTTAGGGGACAGGTTGTAACCACTTGGGCCATGTAAATCCTTTTTGTATCCCTGGTTTGGTATGATGGTGGGAGGGCATTTTGATCCTCCCCTCTCACGTTGTAATGGTAAATGACCCTAGTGCCTCGGTAAAGAAGGGAAAGTAAGGATGGCTAGGTCATTTATCTCTAAAAGGACCGTGAGGCCCTTAGGTTTTCACCTTTCAAGGGGCATTTCTATCTCTCGCAGACTAAGTAACGAGCCTGCCTATATAAGGGGGAAGGGCGAGCACCTGTAAAGGCAGGGACATCATTTTTACTCAATATCATGGAGCATTCACTTCCAGTATCGAGTTCCTCTAGGGTCATCCCCTCGCGTGCTCGGTTAAACCAGGCCCCGAGCACGTGTTAGGGGAGGGTGGGTGTCCCCAAGTGTGTTTGTCTGGCTCAGGTCGATGACAAGTTATAATGCACGGCATGCATGCAAGATCTTGTAATATACTGATATGATCATTCGATCCTTCTAGTCCCTTTGTTTTTTTACAATAGGATAGAAGCTCTACATTTCATTTAAAAAAAAGAAGAGAATACAGAGTCACCATGAGAAATGACCCATCCAAATGGGAAGTCTCAACTAAAACACCTAAAAACACCACACTCCTATCCAGCTATCAAACCACCATCCCTATCGAGGTCGTCTCGAGGTTGTCTCACCGAAGCAATTGATTGGTGATTTGAGTGCGTCATCACCCCCACCAAGTGCCAAGAAAGCCGAAAGAACTTCATGACCCCAACACCTTCACCGTAGACCGATCCATCATAGCTAGCGGCTGCATCACTCACTCACCAACCAGCAGCATGTACCAGATGACCCGCACCACCAGTCTTCGTCATACCTATGCCTCATCGGGCCACCATGTTCTCCCTCACGGTGCTTCGTCGAAAAGCCAAGACAATCATAGCCTCCTATGTTTGGTCAAGGCCCTCTTGCCATCTCTCTGCTGCTACGGTTGTGTGCCCATGCCTCGCCTACAGCCTACAGGCCATACCTCACCTTGCATCGGGTATGGCGTAGATTTGCACTTCCTTGAACCGCCTTGGACCATCCACGCCGGACATGTCAGCCTTCCTCAGCCCATCTTTGTCTCCGGCTACACTTTTGTCGGCACCACGACTTCCCCCAATCGTGGGTTGCACGGCCTTATGACCCTTTCTACGTTGTAACCTTGCAAAAGAACAAGTGCACCATCCTAACAAACGGCACTACCACAGTGGAGATGGATCCCGACGGTTTTCTGACCTTCAACCTCGGCCACTAACAGAGGTGTGTTGAAGCACCGCGAATGGTTCAACCACATGTGTCCATGGTTTTCTACCTCCTAGGGCTAGCTGCTCTCCAAATGCCATTGTGCACCAAGATGTCGCAAACTCACCTCCGACCTCCGCCTGTTGTGTCAAGCTCGCCCTGTGCATAGGGTGGTTGTATCCGAGGGCCTCCGTGCAGTTCCAGTAGCCACCGTCGTTGTGTCGGTCTCCCTGTGCCAAGACATTGTAGAGCTCACCCCCAGCCTCCATGTGTTGTCTTGAGCTCTCCCTGTTAGATTTAATCTTGATTTGGTATGAGAGCCAAGTGGTTCATAGAAAATCTCGGCTCTGTGTAAGGGAGAGATTGCTGAGAATAGTCCGACATTGAAAGTTAGAGGAGTTTATAAGGGTGAGGGTACACCCTTCTAATAAGCTAGCTTTTGGGGAGGGAGGGGGCCGGAAATGGTCCAAGAGACCTTGTCGCTGTATGTTGGACCTGCGAGTTTAGTGGTCTAATGACCTAGAGCCTGAACACACTAAGCATAGAGTTGACACGCCTCACGTATGGGGTGTCCGAATCTAAAGGTCTCCGCACTATCCTAGCCGTGCCAACCTTCCTACGTGAGCATGTGCGACAGAACCTCTATAGCTTTGTAGCGAAGAGAATTTAGTGGTCTAAATTTTAGAGTTTCTGATGGAGGAACGAGTCTTTTACAAGTGTTAGTGTAGAGAGTGAATTTGTTTAGAGGCTGCAACAAATCTTTAGAGGTGGTTGTATTTAAGGTACAGAGGTCTGGATTTAGGGCCTGTTTGGTTTGAGGCCAAATTTGGTTAAAATTTGCCACGCCTAAGTTGTCTAACTCGTCTAAGCTTAGTTCGTAAATTTCTCCGCCGCACTTTAGCCTACCTAAAGGAATCTTGCTACACTTTTATGAGCCATCTATATGTGGGACTCGTGCAAAAAAAGAGCAATCCTGTCATAAGTGTGGCAATGAACCAAACGCATGTCTAACTTTGTCTAACTTACCTAACATGAGGCGTGACAGGATGTAACAATGTTAGTCTGCAGTGGGATGCTTGCTGTTGAGGTCGCCCCATACCTAGGATGGCTGATCTTCCCTCGGCCGCCACGGCCTTAGCCTGCCATCTCTGTTAGCCGCCCGTTGCCGCCGACGGGGGTGCTTCGCTCCTCACGGTCGCAGCGCAGGCGAGCCGGCGGTCTCGCATAGTCGCATAGCCCCTTTGTTTTCAGCTAATTAACGCATGCCTGAATCCTTTATGGCTCATTACGCATACTAATGTGCGTGTGATGGATCTCAGATACATTCCAGAAGCCGGCTCGCTAGCATCAGTTTTTATTATAATTGCAAGTGATCATTGTTGCACTAGCTAGCCAGCAGCTAAGCTTGCTGATCAATTGGATGCGAGTGAAGACAGCATTTATGACGCATGGATCTGCGGTCACCATGGAACTAGCTAGCTAGCTAGCTCGGGTGTGTGACCAGCTGCTCTCGTCCGATCATGCCGGGCGGGGTAGATCTATAAGAGCAAGTATAATAAGGTGGTGTAAACGGGCTATAAGAGTTGACACATCATATTTTTGCTTTGTTGGAAGAGAGAGAAGAAGTGGGCTTTTGTTCAGTAGCCAGCTCTAAGCTGACTGTAACACAGATTCCAAAGAAGATGAGAGAATGGATGGTGGGCCATTTATTAACGTGTAGATTATTTCTACAGCTAACTTATTATATGGATGGGCTTTTAGATAGCTATAGATGACATGGCAACCACATATAGCCAGCAGTGGGCTATATTATTAGCCATGCTCTAAATGAACAGACGGTAGCGGCAATTGCACAGTAGTTCAGCCCCTGGTGTCAGGCAGCTACATATAAATGAAGCCGGCCGGTGGGTCGATCGTACCGTACCGGGTTCTTGTTTCTCGCCGACGCCCGACGGTGAGCCGGCCGGTGGGGCAGTGTTTTCAGCGCTTAATTGCAGGGAGATGGACCCTCCTGTGATTGCTGGCTGGTGCTAGCTTACATATGTGCAGCGCAAGCATATGATTACTTGCGCACGGGAAACAGCTAGCTTGCTGGTTTGCTCATCATCACACGTGTGATGCATCATCGGGTGCCTTGACCGGCGGACAACCTTGCGCCATGATCGAGTGATCAGGCTACGAAGAGAGAGTTGGAATGGGGGACAACGGCGCTAGGTCGAGGGAGAGAGACGAGGACAATTTTGAAAAGGCAAAACATTTTGCTCAAAGAAACATTGACGGTTTAGCCATGGCTTAGGTATGGTTCCTGACTCTCAAAACCACATTGGAAAGCAAACAAGCAAACGAGATAAGATAAAAGGAACCCACCTTAGCCGAAAAGAATGTGTGGCACGGCCGAGCGGTGAGGTTCGGCTGGGAGGGACACAGTAAAACCGCCCGCGCCTTGTGCTGTGCGGGGGCGCGCGTACGTGGTGTGGCTCGGTGCTATTGCAAGATGGCACGGATATGCAGCGCGATGCATGCGTCTTTGGAACCGTGGGCACCCGGCAGGCAAGTGACAACTGCCAAATCAGCCGAAAAGGAGATGGGGAAAAAGACTTGCTTGTGCTTGCCAGGCAGCAGCCCAGCACAGCACGAGGCCACGAACAGAGAGATGATCAGAGCACTCAGCCTGGACCCTGCGTCAGGCGAGGCAAGTAGCACAGCACGAGGCACAAACATACTTCAGGCTTGAGACCAGCGGTCAGCAAACGTGCTGTCGTGCCGATATGAATTGCCAATTTGTCAGCTTCCAGTTGTAGTGCTCCCATGGTATCCTTTTCTGACAATAGGTTCAAATACAGCATTTTGTTTCCATACGCGGCCCATAAGTAGGAATACATATTCTCGGGATAAAACGTCGATCAGACATAGTCGAGAGTTCAGACTTCTGCCACACACAACGCACTGCATTATATTTACAACCCGTTTTGCTGATTGCCTAGAATTCAATTGAATACATTCATTCAATTGGATTCTAAATCCAATTCTAGTTGGATTTCAATTTAATTGATAGCAACTCCAATTTTGATTTTTTCCGTTTGGTTGCCCCATAGAATTCAAGGACGTTGTGTCCCACTTGCGCATTCTGGCCTGTCAATTTACACAAACCGAAGCTTCTATGCACACTTAAATAATCTCTATGTATTTCAATTGATTTTAGGAGGATTTTATATTGTGGACGTGAGGTTTAAATTTTATACATAACTTTTATGAAATCAATTGATGCATGTTGTAGGGCCCACATATAGATCTAATCCTATAAACTTGTACGAATCAACTTCTCTACCTACTAAATCATCTCCAACAAATTTCAGTTCATTTCATGAATGAAAAGTATATGTTGTGAACACAAGCTTTATGAAAATTTTCAATGTGAATTCTAGGCAAATGACAGGTTTAAATTAGAAATTGATTCTAGTTCTATCATAATTCTTGAAATTGGCTTTTGAACCATCGATTGACTTCTATATGACAGCAAAGAAATCTTATCATTAAAATTGAATTTCAATTCCACAATTCCAGCACCAATACCTAAGAGCCAAACAGGGTGTTAGAGCATCCGTAGCAGAAACCCTATAAACACTGTAGCGCTGACTTGGCGAGGATAGGGTTTTTGGGGAGTGAAAGAATCTTTTAGGATATAGTGTAAAGTGTGAACGAATTTTAGAGAGATGGATAGAGTTGTGGTGAATAGTATTTTAGAGTAGTGAGGATAAGGTTCCTGGTGTGGATGCTCTTAGGTTATTTTATCCTAGGGTTTACTTCAGCTTTGCTGATGATTCAGCAATAGGTATTGAAAAACATTCAATAGCCAGCCTATGCCAATTGACGCGACGAACTGCCAGGAATTGACAGCCAATTGCAAACGAAAAGCGTGGCGTTTAGACAACAAAGCTCTTCCATTTGCATAGCATCACCTCTTCCGAGACCATGAGAGACCATCACAGTGAAAAAACGATCTTCCATGGAATTACTACTCGTCTAACGCTACGTGAAGAAGTTCTCATGACACCACCAGCGTTGTGTGCGATGATTCGAGCTTACCCAGAGATCCCAGTCAGCAAATGAGCAAGCACCTTACCTGCAAACCAACCATCACAAATCAGCCGCCAACGTGAGAGTCCTCGCCATCCGACTCCAGCCTCCACCATGGCTTCCTCTGGGCGTTTCCCACCAACTCCTCGGTCCCATCTCCGTCGCCGTCCTCCTCAAACACCACCTCTTCGTCCTCATCGTCCTCCTCGTACCTCCACTCCAGCCTCTTAAGCACGTCCCTGTCCCGCCATTTCCCAGACACGGATGGCGCTGCCTTCCTGGCCTTCCCGGCAATCACCTCCGCCCAGCTGAACCCCACGTCGGCCCACCTCGCCAGCCCAGACTCCCCGCCGACCACCACCGACCGCACGCCCCTCTCCCTCGCCAGCCGCAGAAGAGGGGCGAGATCCTCGTCGCCCGAGACCAGCATCAGGCACCCCGCGGACCGTTCGTCGAGCACCTCGTGGGCGCGCTCCCGGAGGGAAGCGGAGGGGGTCCGAGTGAGCTCGGCGCGGACGCCGGCGCGGCGGAGATCGTCGGCTGGGGATCCGGGGTTCGCGGCGGCGATTAGCTCGCGGGCGGCCTTGGCGTACTTGGAGAGCTTGAGGGAGAGGGACGCGGCGAGGCGCGCGCGGCGGTCGCCGCGGGAGGAATCGATGCGCTCGAGGCGCTTGGCGTGCTCGCGGGTGTGGATGGTGTCGAAGTGGCGCAGCAGCGCGTCGCGGGCGCGGAAGCGGCGGGCGCAGACGCGGCAGAGGTGGGTGGTGGCGGCGGCGGACGGGGCTGGGAAGGGGAGGCGGTGGGAGGGGTGGAGGAAGACCGCGGAGAGGCGGAGGTGGCCGAAGGACGTCGCGGCGAGGTGGAGGCGGACGGCAGCGTCGTAGAGCGGGAGTTTGGAAGGGGGCCGCGAGGCGGCCAGGTCCCAGAGGACGGCCACGGGGGTGGTAGGGGCGCGGGTTGCCGGGGCGACGGTGGAGAGGCAGTGCAAGGGTGGGAGGAGGAGTTCAAAGGTTACGGCGAGAAGGCGGCGCCGGAGATGGGGAAGCGGTGGGAACATGGGAAGAGGTTACGGCGGGAAGAAGGGGGCTTCACCGGCGGCTTGGCTGGTTGGCTTCCCGTACGCATTTGGCATGGTCGCATGGATTTCAGTGGCGGCATGATCAAGGAGCTTCAGTGCCGGTGGAACTCATCATCCCAGACCATAGGTTGGGTCTTGGGCCGAATTTATGATCTAGGCTTCTTTACACTACACTAGATACTTGAATTGAAATTTGAAACGCTGCATAGACTGAATTTATTCGTGTTTGGTTCATCGGCGTTTGGTGATTGGTTTGAAGCGCTGCATAGACTGAATTTATTCGCGTCTATTTTGGTTCATCGGCGTTTGGCGATTGGTTTGGTTGGGATAGAGACAACAAGTATGAAGAAGATTGATAACACAACCAAAATTTGCTGCGTGCGTCACAGCAGCAGCTCCTGGAAGGCGGACAGGCAGTGCTTTGACATTGCTGATTGTATGTGCGTCAACATCTATAGATCCATCTAATTCTAAAGGTGGGGTTCTAGACCACATCCCGCATAAAAATTGTTACCACGGCGAAGGTGGGAAATAAGGTCCTACTAATTCAGATTCGACGGAGAAGAAATGAGAACAGTTAAGCGAGAAATAGGCCAACAGCCGATTATTGACACCGGGACACAAGCATAAATATTTTATGGCGCTTCAGTAGTTGTATAGGACTATAGACTTCACTGATGTTTCGTGAATGCCGGTATGGCTATCATGGAAACAACCAGTACTCTAGTTTGATGCAGTATCTGGTAAGATGACCCAACCATTGAAGAATACTGAGTTCAAGTTTTCAAAAGACGACCAGTACCAGCTAGGGCAGGCCTACATCTTCTGAATGATAACAGAGTTCGCCAGACCAGCTTGCTCAATAGTCTGCGTCAGGTCCGTCAGCTGCTTGGGTGGGAAGCCAGTCTGCAACTGATAGGTCCTTCCACCTCCTGGACGAGATGCGTCAATGAACAACCTGATGTCGCCCACGGTGTGGTGCATATTAAACCGAGCAACCATGCGAGTACCATCCGCCAACCTTAGCTGTACAGATGTAAATGGCAGCGAGTCGTCCACAACTATGCCAAGTGATCGAGAAGCGGTATGGGGCTCTTGAGCGGCAGGAGCTGGTGCCAAACTTTCATCTGCTGACGATCCACCACCAAGGGTTCTTCCAACACCCTGGAAAGGCGATGGGGGCTTTACAGGTTCCTAAAAAACAACAAAAAGGTTAATATGTTTAACTCAAATGTACTGCTAATGCAAAGGGGGTACAGCCCAATAGCCCATAAAGAAATGAAAGGCTTACCTCATAATCTTCATATCGTTTTATAACATTCACATGGACAGATGTCCTTCTATCAGCAGGCTCCAGCTCTTGGGGGCACTGGGACTTCTTGATGCTCTGAAACACGAGAATGAGGTACTGTCAATATACAATTCCTTCGATGGCAAACCATTCAGTATTTACTTCTTTGTGCTAACATGTTTCATTGAAGGATTGGAAGTCGAACAGTTGGTGATTACCAACATTAGCATATTTAACTAAGGTAAAACTGATTATGGTCTACAAAATGGAAAACAGTCAGTACTTGGTATCTAGATGACCTAGATTAACAAGTCAACAACACACTCAAAACACCTGGATCCTGAAAAATGAAAGTTAAAATTCACATCTCACAGACAGCAGCTAACCAATACTTAAGTGCCAAAATCACTTATGAAATGGTATACGAAAAACAAATCACTAAAACCAGAGCAAGTACCCAATTAGTTCTTGATTTTTTTTTTGGCACAATGAAGTCAGGATCTGTTTCAAATCACAGTAGTCTAAGGACTTTGGAGTGGCTCAGATTCTAGCTTATTTTTCTTCCAGTATGAGATAAGTTTGGGATGTTGTAGCTAGCCAGCTAAATCTTGCCCTGCCCTGCCCTGCCAGCCTTTTTTTTTGTGGTGGTTTGGGGGGGTGCAAGAGATGGGATTTAGCATAGTGAAGTGACAATGTGACATAGATTCTGGCTTATTTTTTCCAGTTGAGGTAAGTTTCAGATGTTGCAGCTAAACCCTGGCTTGCCCACACTGGCTGGACGTAGTTTTAGTGCCATACTGAAACTGGGTCCAGGAAAGTGTTGTTAACAACCAGTGCCCAGTGGAGGTAATGTAATTTGCATTTCATCATGACAGATTTAAGTCAATAGCTACAAACTTCTGATGGGAAACTTTCCAGAAGAAATTTCAGACGACAACAAGGGAGATAAGCACCAAAAGCATAAAAGTGATGCACTTTTAGTTTTAGAAGACATACTTGTATATAATCTATACAATTATACTCAATAAAATTGAAGTGCCAAAAGTATGATGGCAGCCCACGGCACAGAATTGGGTGGAAAGAGGTTATACTGAAAATAGTTACTTCGGATCTGATAAAATTGCTCAAAAAAAACGTGTTGAGAAGAGTCACCTCTATGAAGTCTGCATTTTCAGGATCCTCATAGTCTCTTAGTGGACCATCATCAACTGTGAATCCATTGTTCCAGAAATATATATTGTGAAGTACACTCTCAGGTGGTCGAGGAGCAGATGGCGCTGTCTCTCCTGAAAGCAGGCGACCAGTTCCTGTAAAGCTTGAGCTGGACGATTGACCATCAAAGGGAGGTTGTTGACCTTGGAGAGCACTCATCTGTCTAGCTTGTTCAAAGATCGAGTCCACATCGTTTCTCTTTGTTGGATCTTGAACAAGCATCCCACTGCACATACATGAAGACAGATAATATAAAGTACCTGTTTTAACTAAGAATATAACATTATACTAAGAGGATAAACATGATGGGGATCTGCACAATGTTAAAGAGGAACCAAAATGAGCTTTAAAAGTATGAACCCCTAAATGCTACACATATTAACTTTTTTCCCCAATGGGAAAGTTAAATCTATGATCCTTTTACAAAGTTATCTTATAGTCATAGCACAAATCCAAAATTCAATGGATCAAAATGAAGCAGGTCAAGTGAAATTGAATCTTTTATAAAAATCTCATCAGAGCAATATACGCTGCCATCGATAAAAAATGGAGTCATAAAGCGATAGTATAGGTTTAACCATTCAAAATCGTGAAGTTCTTAGCATCAGAAGTTGTGAAGCTGATGGTTGCTGAAATATCAATAGATGAAATTATGACCAACATACAAACTGCCCAACTACTACCACGGAAGATGTAACGTAGTCTTGCTGCTAGAATTACTGAAGAGTAAATGCTAGAGGCATAGATTACTGAAGAGTAAATGCTAGAGGCATAGATTACTGAAGAGTAAATGCTATAGGCATAGATTACTGAAGAGTAAATGCTAGAATTAACATTGCTGCAGAAGATCAAGGACCTTCGCTTACTAAGAATGTATGTATATGGATGCCACATACATGGTATCACAATACCATATGAATCAATATTGCCATAAGCTGAAACAAACAAATGGCTCGCTGATGGTAGCATTGGATTTCTGGATTAAGTGCATTGGAACTAGAGAAGAATCAGACAGCCATCAAACTAGCCAATGCAACTACTTCATGGGTTAGTGTTTTGTGTGAAGTATTGCTACAAGTGGAGTTTGGTATGTGCCAAGAAACATTTGGTTTGATGAACCACCTCATCCTAGGAGACTAAGATAGGTTGGGCCAACATGGGATAATGATCATAACACAGTTTTGGGAGAAGCTTCCAATCCCAATTTAGGATAGGTTGGGCTACCATGGGATAATGATCATACCACAGTTTTGAGAGAAGCTCCCATTCCCCAATTTACATAGACCATATGGCAAATGAGAACTGAGGAATGATTTGCCATGTCACCAACTCATCCTTTCAACCGAACAAGTAGGTTAGGTTCAAACGTAGGATGAAATTATCCATTCACTATAAATTGATCTAGAACAGAGAAACTAGAAAAATCAGCAAAGATAACTGAACCGAACCGTTTTGCGTAATTTGTCTTGACTGTGGATAGATCACACTAGTCACCTCAGAAATATCCAGTGGCAGAAACCTCCCGAATTCTAAATCTAACACAAACACCTAAACTTCGAAAGCAATAAAAGATGCCACAAGTGTACTAATCCAATTATGAATAGCTACCGCAAAAAGAGGTGCCATACACAAAACGTAATCCCAAAATTCGTCGCGATGAAATCCGAACGGCACCACCCGGCACCACTACCGCTCAGAGCTCGGTCGTCAGCAATCACGCCTGCCTGCGCATCACGCAATTCGCACGCCAAACAAATCTAATCAGCCTAGCACGAACAGATCAACCACCACGAAAATTCCAAATCCACCGATTTACACGGAGTTGCTCTTTAACCTAACCAGACGACGACAGCAGCAGGCGGCGATTCCGATACCCGCGGATCACCGCCAAATCCCGACCGGAATACACAAGGCCGTAAAGGGTGAAACGGAACCTCTTCTCGCCGCCGGTGTAGTACTCCTGGGGCTCGTCCTCGTCGCTGCCGCCGCCGCCGCCTCCAGGGAATCCGGAGGGCCCGCGGTTGATGTCTGCCAGGGTGCGGATGGTGGGCCCCCCGCGACCGCCGGACGCCGGCTTCTTCCCGCCGTCGGACGAGCTCATTGCCGATGAGCTGGGGATCGCGATCGAGGTAGGGTTTCGGCCGCGGGTCGCGTCGTGTCACGTGCGCGTACTGCTGTACTATGCGCTCGCACGCAGCCCTGCAGGCTTCAGGCTTCAGCTTTGCTCCGTTCCGACGTGGCCAACGGGCCGGCCCGTTGGGCACGGTTCGGCCCGGGTCGTTTTGGACCCTTTTACTGTATGAACCGGGCTAACCGGACTAGTGGCTAGGTCTGAGTCCAAGTTCGGTTCGGATACAGAATTGAATAAACCTGGCCAGCCCAATTCATGTTTGGCCTGGTTGAGCCTTTGGTGATGGTTGACTCGCTTTGAGAAAAATATTTTAAAAATTTAGAAAAATTAAGGGAATTTAAAAATGGCAACAAAAAGTGAAAATAATTAAAAAAATCAAAGAAATAGGAAAGTATTTAGAATGCACCGAAGAACTTTATTATTACGAATGTAGTATATGGTTGTCCTGTTAAAAACTCAAAGTTGAGAAAACCTTGACAAAGAAAAAAAGAGTACAGTCTAAAACTTTACAATACAAATACAAATATTTCAAGAGTCTTCTTCATCAAGCTCTAGGCCTTCGAATGCAGCCGCCAATTCTTGATTGTGCTTCTCGGTGGCAAAACTCTGGAGTCGTCTTTCTGCTAACGCACAATCCTTAATGCTTAGTGGTATTTCAACCATGTCACTATCGAGAGAAGTTCGTCTATCCTCAAGTATTCTCCCCACAAGACTGAAAGCAAACTCTGAAAAACTGTGGAGACTGGAACATTTAATACACCCCATGCTAGGATGGATAGCACTAGATATGTTTCACTATGCTGCTACCACCATGTGAGAATATTGAACTCATCTTCTCGGAAGTCGATGATATCCTTCATTAGGTACAAGGCAAGCTTACTATCAGATCTGCATGATGGCGCATGTGCGGTCTGAGGTGTCGTGCTCGAGGAACTTGAACTGTCTTTGTCCATGACAGATTTTCAAAAGAACATCTTCCTGTTTATCTATTAAATTGGGGACGGGCGTTATGGACAAACTTCTACATAATTTTCTTCATATTTTCTATACAAATTATTTTGTCTACTTCTAACATCATGAAAATAATTAGAGTTATCTATGCTTATAGCAGCACCAAGTTGTGTTAGAACATTAGTTAGTCGTGGAAGTTTCGCCCTAGGGACTAACAAAAAAAATTAAAAGTGAAAATTCTCTCCAATATTTTAGATATTTGGCTTTTACATGGCAAACTCCATCAAATAAAACAACATCATTTTCAAATCTCTTCAAATGATTAGCAATATGATAAATGCATTGAATAATAGAACAAGATGTAGGTTCATACATATCAGAAGCGGTGAGGGTGGCTTCATGAAAACCTCTAATAATAAATGTAGATGGGTAAGTACTTGCCAAACCTGTTGAGTTGTGTATCAAATAAAACTTCAAAAACTTACCTGTATGGTAATACATGCTAAAGTATAAGGTAGGTGGAATTCCACCTGACAGACATGCCTAAACCAAATTTCCTACATTGTACATGTGAGACACGACAATAGTTCTTCCATGCAGTAATTCTTATATTAGAGCTATTTAAAAATGAGATGACATCCCGAATAGTTTGAATGTAAGGTTGCAATCTTTTTAAGCCAGTTTAAACAAGTAGATTAATAATATGGCATGCACAACATTGATGCATTAAGAAAGAATCGGCATATGTAGCTAGCAGAGGTGTCAAAATGTTCATAGCACTAGTATTAGCTAATACATTATCTAAGATAATAAAAAAATCTTATCTGTCATTTTGTCGGGACCCCCCCTGGCGGAGGTGAGGTCTCACCTATGCTTTACCTGTGCTAGTCCCTGGATCAGTAGCTAGCACACACAAATACAGAATTTGCATCACAACCATAACGATTAATTTACATAAATTTTACATCAGAGTGCGCCTTATGGCGTGGTTACATAGTTTGGCACGCAGGCCTTACAAAAGCGGAAGTTCGTATATTACAACTGAAACTCCAAAAAGAAGAAAGCCGAGGCAAATCTCCACAGGCAGAGCTGGAGGAACGCAATCCTAGGCATCGAGGTACTCTTCGTTTTGGATCCCGGCGGCGAATCCTTCGTCGTGGTACATCTCTCCTCGGGGTTCCATTCTTTGTTAGCCTCACCTTTCGTTGGAATGAGCGACCAAGATAAAAGGCGATGGTGAGTATACTTTATACTCAACAAGCAAGGCTGACTACCATGCATCTAGGGCTTGAAAAAGGAGAGTTATGGGTTCTTTTTGCATAAAGCCAGTTTTATAAAATTTTACCTAAGGTTTTATAAAATGATTTAAAACGTGTTGGGAAAAAACAAATGTTTGAATCAATTTCTTTGAAGTTCCGGCACCCACCGGTTTTTGCCCAACCTGGTTACTCACGGCACCCACCGTGCAAACACCCTCATCGCTCACAGCACCCACTGTGAGGAAACCAAAACACACGACCGCAATCGTGGTTTTCCTTTTAAAACACCATTTTGAAAACAAATAGAGAAGAAGTACCATGAGGCAGCTCCCTGTCGTCCGTCCTTGACCGTGGACACGGCTATCATGATAGTTTTATACTCTACAGAGCTCGCATGCTTTACCCATGCGAGGTGGTTTTTTTCCGAGGGTGCCCCCAAAGGAAAAGATCACCACAAGGCCTTTTTCCAACCTCCTCCTAGCTAAGGCATTCCCGCTAAGGTTTCCACACCGATGCCCCTCTTGCGCCAATAGAACAGCTCCTACTACCTACTCCACCGACTGGAATGCCAAAGCTAGAGGCTGAAGAATACTAAGCCAGGGCCCGCCCATACAGGCACACACGATCGCACTGTTGTACTTAGCTTATCTACCTCAAGGAAACGGTCCTTACGGACCGGGGTGGTTCCCACACTGGGCCCAAGTCTCGTGCTCGCGGCACCCACCTTGCATCCATCCACCCCGATCAGGTTTTGCAAAACATTTTTACCCGATAGCACCAACTATCTTAACTACACCCATGACAGCACCCACTGTCCTTTAAATCAAGTATTTAGACAAGCATTTAATAATTGCAGCTATTAAAATGAACGACAATTTAGTACTAAGCATTTCTAAGCATGTATGCAAAACCTAATCCAAGGGTGATGTCAAGTATTAGAAATTTTAATAATCCTAGGACAGCAAGGAACATTTTAGCAGAATAAATTATTGATTGGGTATTATCTAATTGGCTAGGTGATTAACATTTTAATGTCTAAGATAACATGCATTTTGTAAATTTCTAAAAATTTAGTTTCAAAATCATAGGACACAAGGTTTCAGTACTTGCCTTGCTCAGCAAATTCCTGGTGATCCTCCGGGGGATTGGTCGCGAAACTATCGTCGTTAACACCTAATAACAAAACAACCAAAATAAACACATAATGCCAAAAATTAAATATGGAATGGTATGCATTGCAAATGGATATGCATAGATATGATGGTGGTATCTTTAATCTGAAAATTGTATAAACTTTATTTGACTTCTTTTTATAAATTTTAGAAACCTTATTTCATATGGAATTTAATTAATGTATATATGTAGCAACATATTTCTTTTTAAATTGAGAAATGAAGAAAATAAACTAATTCCTAAAATAAATGTTTTATGTTATTATATTTCACCATTTCAGAAATTGCCAATTTATTTTATTTATCAAAATCATTTAAGGTTAATTGATTTATGTCTTTACCTTTATAAAACTAAATCCAAATCATGTATTAATATGCATCAAATTATTTAAACTATATTTTTAATTTAAAGTTCATATTTTTCTGAGTTTTTAGAAATTTATTTCACTAATTTTGGATTTATATTTTTAAAGATACAAAATTTACAAATTGTTGTTATTTAAATAAGCAAATAATAAATAGAAGGAAAATCGGTGGCAGTAGGCTCATTTCGGCCCAATGCTTGTATGTGGCGGCATGCGGCCAGCCACGCGTGGTGTGTGGTGCCTTGTGGCGGCCATGAGCGCAGCCATGAGCGTGGTCTTGGCAGGCAGCGTCTGACTACAGCATGTGTGTGGTCTTGATGCTTGTGGCTGCGTGTGTGGCGAAGTGTGGGCGGCGGCATGTGATGGCGTCTTGTCGCCAGACCTGGGTCGACAGCAGGCGGTCCGTCGGCCCTCGGCCGGCCGACGGCGGGCACTGTCGGCGTCCGGAAGCGAGGAGAGGCGGGAGCCGTTCAGGCGCGGGTGATTCGGCGATGGCGGCGCACGGGACGGGAGTGAGGAGAGAGAGAGAGGAAGGAAGCCGGGAGGGTCGGCGGCGAGGTGGAACAGCGCGAGGCTAGTGGCGAGGCGGGTGGTGGCGGAGGCTGGCTCGTTGCCGCCAAACGGCGGCGAAGCTAGGGTGGCGGCGGGGTGGGCAGTATCGGGGTGGAGTGGAGGCTCGGGGTGGCTCGGGCTTGGGACGAAGCGGCCGAGGCGTGATCTGGGCGTGGCCGTGCTCGAGCGAACATGGAGCACGTCGTCGGCCGCCTCTCCGGCGAGGGAAGCGGCCGTGGTGGGGCGAACTCTCACTGAGCTAGGGAGGAGAGGGGCAAGAGAGGAGGATTACCCGGTGAGGCGTCGGCGGCGTCTTGAGGCGGTCCAAGCCGCTGGCGGCGCCCGCTTGCTCGGTGTGTGGCGGTGGCGACTGGAGAAATGGAGCTCTGACGGTGAGGAGGGACGTCTTGGGAAGGGTTCACGAGGAGGCTCATCAGCGAGATCTAGGGAGGCAGTGGGGAGTGAGAGAGAAGAAACCGAGAGGGTGTCTCGGGCTGTCCGAGAGAGGGAGATGAGAGAGAGTGAGTGGGGGGATTAGATAGGATTAGGGAAAGGGTATTTTAGGGAAGGGCCCAAAAATAGGATATTTCCATTTGGGGAAAAGGGCAAAATGGGATTTTCCAATTGGGGAGGAATGACAAGTAGGGCCCACTTGTCATAGAGATGAGAGGGAATTAGTGTTAGGGCTAAAATACATTTTCACTAAACCTAATTGGTTTTAAATTTGCTTATTAAGTTTTTATTTAATTTTGTAGTTCAATTAATTGGCTATCTTCTAATTCAATATGAAATGGTTAATCTAAAAATTGTAAAAATTGATTTGTAGCAATTTTGGATACTTTCAAATGAGATATATATATATATATATATATATATATATGTTCATATTTATAAGTTAAATCCTTAAATAGGTTTGTAGAGGAAATATTTACAGTAACATGCACATTTTTCAAAAATGATTTTTAAAAATTTTTGAATTCCACATGTGATGATGCCATGATGATGTATTTTCAAAATTTTTGAAAAATGGGGATGTTACACATTTCAAAATCTGAACAACATTCATAATGATATCAACTATATTCTCACCTATGTGATTAACATCTATAAGTCTTAGGGTAATTATTTTTTTCTCTATTTTCCATTTTTTGTTAATATAATAAGCAACAACACTTAAATAATCTTTCCTTACCCTACTAGCCCAAATGTCCGAGGATAACGAAATAGAAAATCTATAAGTTTTAAATTGTTCTTTTAATTTCGACTTGTTATTATACAATTTTTTCAAATCTCTAGTTGTTGTCTGACAGGAAACACCAGTAAATATAGGATTATGAGCAATTTTAATATATTTGTGAAAAGCGGGAAATTTACCAAATCCTAACGATAAATATTCAGAAGCAATTAGATGATACAAAGCCGCTCTACCTAATTCGGGATTGTAGTCCCAATTACTTACTATACCTTTAGGGTTATAGTTCAATTGTTGTTGTCTCGTTTGAACACATTTCCTCTTCTTACACACCAAGGCGTGCCTTTTCAAGTGTTCCATGCCCAAGACTATCATCATCGATAACTCATGTCAACAAATTTTACATTTAGTTGCATACCTCACTTGTCGTCCGTTGACAAGTTGCTTCAACTCTTCGAAGTCCTCCTACACCCCCGATCGATTCACTCAGGCCCACTTTAATCCGATGGTATCGGAGCCCAAAGCATAGATTGAACTGGAAGAACCATAGGGTACTCCCCAGATTCCTTATGCTCCTATTTCCTCATCTCGATCTAACACACTATGATCAATCGTTTCATATCCTCCAGTCTTAAACCGAATAGGCTAAGATGAAATTCATGGTAAGGAGAATTTCCATCGACTATTTTGAATAGTTGGAACTGCAAAACAATTAAACAAATAAATTAAAAAAATTAAAAGGACAACAAAAAATATTGTTATGATACAATCATACAAACCTCACACTACCGAATCTGCAAATTCAAAATATGTTTATGCAAAATATTTCAAGCTTTGCCCAAATTTAGAAAGAACAACTTAATTTTTAGCTCGCAGTCCAGAGAAGCGAATGGAATTGGAAGTGTGGCTGGATAGGGAGGGGATGCATGCCTATTCGTAGGAAAAAATATGAGATTTTTTTATTTTCCTTCCTTTTTTTACGAATTTTCAAAGCTCTAAATGTCAAAATACGGCTATATTCATCCCAACGGCTAAACAATGGCTATATTTGCCCACGAACCGAGCATGCCAGGTCGGCCCGCTTCATGCACGTGCCGTAGGCGCCCACTCAGCATCCACTACATGGCATCGCCAACCAACAAGACGCGAGTGCGCGAGCGCAGCAGACGAGGACGCGAAGCGAGCAGCGCGCGCAAGCGCGCGTGCGATCTTGACGCGCGCGCGTGCGGCACCACCGGCGTGGCGAGGGTGCGGGCGCGACCGCACAGGCGCGTGGGCGTTCAAAACCAGGCCGCTACTATACAAACCAAACCATGCTAGCCCGATAGGCCGAGGGTCAGGCCCAAGAGCCGCTACTATACGAACCAAACCGTGCCGGCCCGATGGGCCGAGGGTTAGGCCCAAGTACGGTTCGTCGAACCAAACCGAACCAGCTCAGTTTGTTTTGTAACTGAACCGTACCGGGCCGGCCCGACGAACCGTATTGGGCCGCCCGGTTCGGTTCACGTGGTTTGGTCATATAGCCAGCTCTAGCTCTGTTTGGTTACTTCGGTAGGTCTTGGATTTCCGGTCGTGGGTCACCGGCTGTGGATACTGGATACGGGCCGAAACGGGTCGAGTGGATTGATACACCTCTTCTCGTTAGACCCATGCTTTTGTCATATATACTTTCTCTATTTCCAAATATTCGATATTGTTGGATAATACATGTATCACGAAAATGTTCCTAGCTGTAATTAAATTGCGTGGATGAAATAGGCTGCGTAAATAACGTGTAGTGTATAATAGGGACAAAATAGAAAAACTTGCATTGGAAATCATGGAAGTACAAGTATTTATGGAAGAAAATTTTAAATTAAAATTCCAAGTATTTGAGAAATGAGGACGATGGGAGCATATTTGTAACCGCTTACGGATACATCAAATAAGAATAGGAATATATATATATATTTCTAGGAACATCTTTAGCGGCAGCAGCAAAACACTGTTCATTTAAGATAGAGGAGTTGCTAGAGAAACGAATCTTTTGGATAATATAGTATAAAGTGTGAAGAGATTTTAGAGGATAAAGGAATCTTTTCAAAGATGTGGTGAATAACTTTATAGAGAAAAAGATTATAGAGGAGTAAACGAATCTTTTGGATAGTATAGTATAAAGTATGAAGAGATTTTAGAGGATAAAGGGAATCTTTTCAAAGATGTGGTGAATAACTTTATAGACAAAAAGATTATAGAGGAGCTGCTGGAGATGCTTTAATATAGGCAATGGGTCTGATTGAAATCGATCATAACAGGTAGTAGTACACAAAGAAAACACATAGCTTCAATAATAGAAATATCTACTTATACTGCATGTTAGATAATTATTAATCCTATTTGACAACGAAACATAATCAAATGTTAATTCGTGTAATATATTAGCCAATAACTAGTAGGCTATAAAAATCGTATATTGGTATCTATCGGATATTTATATTATTCTTTTTATATTATAATTCATATTCTATGCTAATTTTACACTAACATAGATTATATTGAATATGGATTACAGAAAAAAAATCATATCCATATCGGGTTTTTTCTCTTTTTTTTCTGGATACAACGTGGTACTGTCCATGTGAGCCCTTATCTTTGAGGACAATAGAGTTTCTTGTGGTAGTCTCTAGATCAGTAGGCTAGTGCACACCATTATATAGTGGGTTCAATTACGTACAAGCGTTACAGAGCTATCTTAGTTAATTAACCAAAATAACCAGACTGGGCCAATCAGTTTACATTAGGGCCGATCAGTTTATATCAGGGCCGATCAGTCCAAACGTCACAATAAAATACAAAAGAAGGTTCAGAGTTCAACGTCAATACGGAAAGCTTGAAGACTACAAAAGATCATACAGCAGCTATGCAATCTTGCAAACGACTGGAGGGTCATCCTAAACTTCATCCGAACCATTGTAACCCAAATCTTCATCTTTATGAAACTTATAAGGATCCTCAGGTTGATTTCCATTTAAAGAGTAAGTGCGAGGGTAAGTACGCAATCAAACCACAATTACAAGTTAACACTATCCTAATGCAAGTAATGATAAAGGCTTTGAAAGAAGGCTAATGGTTCTTTTATTTGTATAAAGCCAGTTGGAAGTGCTCATAATACAAATCTAAAACTTAGCCAATTTAAATACTTGTTAAAAATAATCATGTATTTGTTGAATGAGTCGTGAGTCCCATAGTAACCTTCTAAACAACCCTTTCCACCTTTGTACCAACCCCTTGGTATGACCAAAACCTACCCTAATTTAGTTACTTCCATTGTTTTAGTCTTCCTCCTTTCTTCTGTCATCATATTCCGAGATTTAGGTACTCTCATTGTGAATCACCAGTCCACAGAATTGCTAGTCCAGTAAGTGCATGACCTAGATCACCCTCAGTAACGGCGTCCTTCTGCCTTCGCCTTGGGCTGAAATTAGTTATAGGGTCTCCTTGCAGCACGCAACTAGACTCCACGCTTGCACTACCGCGTGACGGCCACGCGTTGTGTCAGACCGTATCCAACACTGTTCAATTTCAAGGGACCACTTCTAGTTCAGTTTCTCATGGCCCGAGAGCCAGAGTTCCCGTACTCCACTCCCTGCCTCATTTTTCATCAAGTCCTCGACCTCTACACCTCAATCCCATTTTTAGATAACCACCTCATTTTTCCTAGTTCTCAACCGTTGACTGCACCATAGCCGAAACCAAACTCAACATCCCATAATATCCCAATTAGAGACCTCAATCCCATACCAACTTAGACTTATAACATTTCAAGTTAAGATATGAGTAGTAGTGGTGAACCATCGTTTACCAGGGACAATTACAAATTGACCTGAGCGTATCTAAGTATGTTTACCCATACAAAATTTTCTAGTGATTATCCTAGAGGTCTAATGGCATGATAATCAAGACAATCCTGAATGGTAATCAAAACATAGCAAGAAACATGACATGTGTACAACATGATTAAGAAATAGGTATAGCTACTCTGGCACATCAACTTATTGCAACATATAAAAGAGCATACAATTTCTTAGTTAATCAAAGTAACATATGTAAAATTGGGTAAGATATGAACTATGGATGTTAAGTCGCCTTGTCCTGGGAAATGGTACTCTTCCTTGGCATCTTCAAACTATCTTTCCGATCCTCAATGTCTATTTGTGAAAATTAAGACAATGCATAAACATATGCAAAAAAGGATGATGCATGGATACACGACTTAATTACGATTATCTACACCTAGCATGCCATCTCTTAATTAAGGTAGCGAGGTTCCTATGTGTCATCATATGGTATATATGAAAATGTCCTATTTATCGCTAAGTAAAGATATCCATGCTAGAAAATAATTTTTGGAATTACTAAAAGTGTTATAAATATTAATTTTATATAGCTCTTGTGGGATTTTTTTAAGTTTGCTAAATTTTTCAAGGCTAATACTAAAGTAAATATTTTTCTTAAGTTGTTCCAAAGTTGGAATAGTTTCTGTAAAAATTTATGAATTTTCAGAGTTCACTATATATTTTTAATAAAGTTAAATGAATTTCTAGCAATAATTTTCTAAGGAAAAGGGTTTAGTAAGATTCTCTAATTTTTCTAGAGTACAAGATTGAATTTAATCTGAACTATTATATTTTTTCTATGTCTAGTACTACATATAGTTTTCTACATTTTGGGTACCTTATACTATTTTTAATAAATCACTTTCTATTTCTAGATTTACTGGAAATCAGAAATCTTTCAAAAATCCAATAAACAGTAATAGGCTCGACCTGCTAATGTTTATAATCGGGCTACTATCGTGCGGCCCGATGGCGTCTGGCGTCTGCAGACAGCCCGCCTTCTTTGCTTTGACCAATGGGCGGCGGTAAGCGGCAGTGGGCCTCGGGGCCCAAATGTTAAGGTGCTCCCACTCCAAAACACTGAATACTCCACTTGCTCTGGAAGACTTATTTTGAAGGAATGCGCTTCCACTAAATTCGACATGTTGATCCAAGTCCTACATATCAGTGACTCAAGATTAGTGCACAACGGGATTTAAAAAACGATGGGGTCTCACATGTCATTGGCTCAGTCTCATTGGCCGGAGTCAGAGTGAGGTCAGCGAGGCAACGGCTTCGCCTAGTTCTTCGACCGAGTTCAAGCGAACATACGACAAGGTACTAGCGACGCTACGGTCCACTACTCAGCAGCTTCATGGTCAGAATGGGATCAGCGAGAGACGGACTAGGACGTGATGGCCATAGCATCGCCGGCGGGGAGGTATAACGGCGACTCCATAGGCACGAGCAGCGATAGACCATGGGAGCATGTGCTACGGCGAAGAGTGAGGGCGGCAGTCAGTTCGCCGGGGAAGGGAGAATCTACAGACTACTAGGAGTCTACCTGAGGTGGTGTCGAGCTCGAGGAAGGCTAGAGACGAGCTGTCACCGTGGGCGAGGCGACGGCCGAAGCAGTGGTCACGCCGCCCGGGAGCTCCGACGTATACTAGGCAAAAATTGACAGTAGGGTCTTGAGGGGCGACCCTAGGAGAGGCTACATGTGCGAGGAATTGACCGGTAGCTTAATGAAGCGCCGGTGAGGCGAAAGGGGGTGATTGGGGTCGTCGGCGGTGAGACAGGAGGAAAGGTGAAATAAGGACCGAGGCTGCGGCTTTAAGGGGGAGGAGAGTGTGGCGTCCCGCGGCGTTGGGCTCGAGAGAGGGTGGAGGGCATGAGACGGCTGTACGGCGCGGAGCAGCATGGGGAAGGAATGCGAGAGGCGCGATGCAAGGCTAGAGCGGCGTAGTGGCAGGGTGAGGGTGATGGGGCGACAGCCTGGCGCTGCTGGCATGAGCGACACAAGGAGACAACTGCGCGGCTCTCATACGTGGCACAGCTGAGAGGGGGAGAGAGAAAGGGAGATGGGCCAGACTGGGCCTAGATAGGCTAAGCACGGTGGGGCAAGCCCAACAAAACCTGAAATTTGTTTTTTAGATAAATTTAAGTGAATTGGTTTGAATTTGAATCAAAATTTGAAATTTTCAAACGATGAATAGTAAATACATTGAGTTTGTTTCAAATTTGAGCATTTTTTTCAAAATTTGTCGAAAATGGACTATTACAGTCTGCCTCATTTTCACCCCCTGGTTGCGGATGACTCACGCGAGGAATCAACATCGAGATCGCTTTGCCAATAATCCAACTACTCGTGCCAAACTGTCAACTGCCAAGCCTAGGCAAGTCCCATATGATACAGGCACAGACACGACCCGTTTGATCCCGCAGAGAACCAAAATTTTGAATTTTATATTTATTTTATTCAAAATTAAAAAATTAATACACCGATAAAAAAAATAAAAAAAGTAGCCTCCTCCCACCCAACCGTAGGGCAAGTAATAAATTCCTGCCCGACCTGTAACGCCCTATTTTGGTAACCAAGCAATGTACTTAAGAACAAGTGATGAAATATGGTGGATGGAAGTATCAAGAAAATGCTTGCATGTGCATATATACACTTGAGGCTAGCATGAATTAAGCATCTAGAAGGAAATCAATAAATGAAGGAAAGATACTAAATAACCTATAGGATTTAATGACTAAAACGGGCCTCTAGGGTTGTACTTGATCCATTTTAGGTCTCACCTCGGGCCTGACCCAAACCCGTGGGCCCATATCGACCCATTTTCTCCTCTCATCACTAGCTGACCTAGCTAGCCACTCCTCTCATCCTCCCTGGCTCGGATGAGCGAGCCGAGCCACACCGGCTTCCCTCCCGCTTGGCTCGGTCTCCCTCACTCTCTCTCTTTCTCTCACACCCAGCTCTCTCCCTGTCTCTCTCTTTCTCCTTCTCTTTCTCTCTCTTCTCCCACTCGGACCACCTCCACGCGGCCGCTGTTCCCTGCCACCCCGCCGCATGCTCCTCTTCTCCTACTCCCCGCCACCACGTGGCCACCTCCCTCTGCCCTTCCCTCTCCTTCACGCCTCCCCGGATATGCCTCCGTCTCTCTCTCTCACTCCGCCTCTTTCGCTCTCTCTTTTGCTCCATCTCTCCCTCTCTGCCTCCTCATCCGGAGTCGTCGCCACAGCCTCGCCAAAGCCGCTGTACGTCCTTACCACGCCGCCCGAGCAGCCGCCGCGCCACACCGCCCTGGGAGTTCATGCTCGCCGTCGCTCTACGCCGCGCATGCGCAAGCCTGAGCTCACTGTGCCGCCCCCTTCTTCACGGTGAGCCGCCGCCCCTCTTTTCCTTAGACTCCCCCTCTCTTTCCCTAGCTCGCCACCACACTTTCCTCCGTTGGAGCCGGCCATCTGCGCCGCCTTCTCTCCGCCGTGCCCCAGCGACACCGCCATGCCACCTTGGCCCTCACCGACGTGGGCTGGAGCCTTGTTCATCTTTCCCCCTGCTTCGCCTCACCTGGTTCGGGACGCAGACGAGCGGGCCCTACTCGTCAGCGGCTCCCCTCCTTCCACTCCGCTGGGGCGAGCCAGAGTCGGCCGCGTCCCGCCGAGCCGAGCCAACCCTAGCAGCTCGCGACCAGCGGGCCAAGCTTGATGGGCTGGCCCATCACTGTAGCAACCATTTCCCTGGTTTTATCAATTTAGATATTCCAGTAAATGTATTCGATTTACTATATATAATAGATGAGTCCCAAAAATACTGTAAAAATACCCAAAAATAGGTTATGACATTCTGAACCTAGGAAAAATAGTATGACACATATTGCATAATTACCATGCTCTGGATAAATAGGAATAGTAGCTATGTAGCATTTTCTAGTAAATAGAAAATGGCAGAAATGAGACATATGGCAAATAAAATATGCTCTGTAGCCTAAAAATTATGGGAATAATTTTGTAGGACCAAAATGACCCCCTGGACTTAGTAAAAATATTGGGCACCATAACTTGGGTATTAGAGTTACTAGAAATAAATATATAGGTAAAATAACCCTTATGGCAATATTCACAATATATATATATATATATATATATATATATATATATATATATATATATATATATATTTGGACGTAACTACATTTTCCAAGAATAAGACTTAGGGCTATGATCTGAACTAGGCCACCCCATGTCATGAAATGGTAAATTTCATTAATACTTGGAATTTCCGTGATAAGTAGGTAAAATAATATTAGAATCTACACAAATAAGGCATATAGTGTAAATCGGTGCTAATTACGGTAGAGCATGCGTCATATGCATCCATGATGCATTTTTATTTATTTACTTGGTATTTATTTGCAACCGAGTAGATACCGTCGTTGCCGATCTAGGGTTAGTCAACCCAGAAAAAGATCCCAACTTTGATCCCGATAATGTCGACCCGCCGGCTCTTGACGCAGACGAGTCAACTACCCTAATGCATATTGTTCCCAGTTTTATAAATATATTTTGCTTAAATTAACAAAAGTGTGTGTGCTTAAGTATATGACTACCAGCATATCAAATGCAAAAACCTAAATAAATACCTGTTGCTTTAATCATGTTATAACATGCCTGTCATTTGATATATTTGTGAATACCCCACAGGATGGTTTTGATTATCATGATCCTTTGGATAACCCTAGAATAATTATATCTGTTTAGACAAATAGTCTGGGTAAAACTTGTTTAGACCTGGCTTAGGTCTTAATATGATTTCTTTCGGGTGCAGACGCCCGGATGGTGGGCTATCATCCACCAGACACGATATTATTCAACTTATGGTTATGTCAATGTTATTGAGGCCTGCTAGCAATGTCGTATTACGTCAATTGTGACTTTGTCATTTCCATCACTGGATCTTGTACATGTGGATAGGCCTTGCCTGGGTTTTGTACAGGGAGGGTAGGATTGGAAACTGGCAATAGACTAAGAGCATGTGGGTAGGGATCGTATCCGTCTCAGGATCTTGTACATGTGGGTAGGCTTCGCCTGGGTTTTGTACAAGGAGGGTAGGAGTGGATTCAACTATAGAGTATGCTTCTTATCTCGAATATGTGGGTAAGGATCGTATCTGTCTCAAGATCTTGTACATATAGGTAGGCCTTGCTTGGGTTTTGTACAAGGAGGGTAGGAGCGGATTCGACTCTAGAGTATGCTTCTTATCTCGAATATGTGGGTAGGGATCGTATTCGTCTCAGGATCTTGTATATGTGTGCAGGCTTTGCCTGGGATTTGTACAAGGAGGGTAGGAGCGGATTCGACTCGGAGGTATGCTTCTTATCTTGAATATGTGGGTAGGGTTCGTATCCATCTCAGGATCTTGTACATGTGGGTAGGCTTTGCCTAGGTTTTGTACAAGGGGGGTAGGAGTGGATTCGACTCTGGAGTATGCTTCTTGTCTTGAAAATTTGGGTAGGGTAGTGGATCGGCCCCGGATACAAACCCCTATTGGAACAATTACTTCTTATCTCTGAAAATGTTCTTGGAAATAGCTAGGTCATAGGATTTGACATATATATACACTTAATCTTTAAAATTGGCCTTCCACAAATAAAGCCACCTTCAGCCTTTCCTTTGAGACCTCTATAAAGACCTGCATTAGGCTGGGAGTTGGCTTGCGAGTGCGGTTTTCTTGAGCACTCACTCTCGCATAATTCACACTTTTAAAGGATCGACCCGACGATTACGCCTACGATTTCCATGAAGACGATGGCCCCGAAGATGGCGGTCAGGCTAATGTTTAGAGGTTCTCTCTAGTCGCTTGCAGTTTGCATAGCTGCTGGAGGCTTTTGGTTTTTAAATCTTCCACTGGATTAATGTAATCTATTGTCTATTTTGGACTTAATGTATTAATCGCCAATGTGCGAATTTGGACTTATACCTTGACAATGTAATATTTTGGTAATGAATGCGATGTATGAAATGATCCAGCTATGTAAACGTGTGCTTTAGCATACTAGTCTAGGGACTAGAGCTGAGTCATGGAGGATGTTCTCGATATGGTAAAGGGGGACCCTTTAGCGCTGGTATTAGAACATACGACTGCAGAAACCCTAAACCTTAGAATGGCCGCTTTAGTATATAATAGGCAAGCTAATTTAAGAATTAGGAGTCCTTGCTTAGGGTCCCCCTTTTTACCATACCAGGAACATCCTCCGTAACTCAGCTCTAGTCCCTGGACCAGTATGTGTCGGGACCCGGTCTAAGAGACTGAACCCCTCTGTGCATTCCATACTAGTCCCAGGATCAATGACTATATGCAGTTCAAGCAGAGTGATACATCACCAACTGAAATAAAATATTACATAACAGGGGCATAACCCCAGTCTAGTACAAACATGGCGACACGCAGGTCGCGAATCAGAGTTTAGCGGAATACAACACAGGGTCCACATACACTGGCACACGCATGCCACTGGACAGCTTCTACTATTTCTCCACAGGCGGACAGGCAGAAGTAAGTGGCCCTAGTCTTCCGGGAAGTCCTCGTAATCACCCGCCTCGTAGTCAGCACCGGCGTCATCAAACTGCGGGTCCTCCGTAAACTGTCCCTCGACTGAAGTTTAGAAAAAAAACAAAGAAATAGCAAGGGTGAGTACAATTGTACTCCGCAAGTCAGGGAGATGAGTGCAGAATGGGGTTCAGTACAATGAAGGGTTTGGGAAAATTTGCAGAAAGCCAGTTTTCCAAATTTTTATCCTAAGAGGGGGAAAAGCAGTTTTTGAAATTGTTGCGGTAAACCAAACCATTTGAAAGAGTTTTTCCTTTGCCAATCCAGTTTTGCAATCCCGTCTGCAAAATCCTTACTCACACCAAAACCTGTTTTAAAGAGAAGGATCTACCATATGATTAGTCTCTTCGCATGCTCTTGACCATGAGCACGGCTATCATGATAGTTTTAACTTTGCAGAGTGGGTACACTTTACCCTCAGGAGGTAACACACTAGCGGTGCGTACCACAAAGCCGTTTTGGCCCAAAAGCCCTAATAGCACTTGCTCTGTAAATCATTCCTGGGCACCCTATGGGGGATCGGCCCATGGCCCAAGTCTTCACGTTGTACAAGAAGGCCGAGGAAACAAGGTCCAAGGCGCCGGCGAACAGGGATACATCTTCCCTGTCCGTACAACCCTAGATGTCTACAAGGGACATCACCACCTGCAAGTGGCTACTAGAGATTTAAGCTTAATAGGCCAAGTCCATCCCATAACGAACCTGAGGCTGTACTGTGAGGCTCAGTTCATAGGATCATAGGAAAAACAGTCCTTAGACTAGGGGAGGAGTACTAACACGAACCCGAAACCATGCATCACCTGCACCATACCGGCAACCGGGTCCTCCCTAGTTAGAGCATTTTAAGGGGAGAGTAGAAACATACCCCAATCCTTGGCATCTACCCCGATGCCGTATTTTACCAAACCACACAGTTACAATTATGTGAAATCATGGTGAAATCCTACAATCACGCATAGCATTTTTATCCTATTGCAAGAAAATTTATAAGCAATGTAGTTATAGATATTCCTAGGTTCAAAATTTATAAAGGGGTACAGAACAACGTTTTATTTTCTGGTGGTAACTAAGTTCTACTAATTACTTATTTTAGAAGTAGCATGTAGTTTTTTTTTCTAAATACTACCAAAACCTTTAAATAAGACAGTGGTTCATTCAATATGCATCAAGGGACTTGCCTTGGTCGAACTCCTGGTGCAGGTAAGCGTCTTCGGCGGGGGTCTCCATGAACTCCTCGGGATCTAACCTCGCACAAGCATCACACCAAAAATTAAATTTTTGAAATACTTTTCTGAAAAGAATTTTTATAATTGTTATATGTAGAATGTAAAGGTTTCCATTTTGGCCATTCCAAAAAAGTTATTTGATGTTTAAACACTAACAATCTTACTGAAGTACTAGGTTTGTTATTTTTATAGAATCATGAACCATCTCTAGGATTTTACAGAATTTTCTTAGAATTTTTCAGATTGAAAATGCAAAGGTTTTGCATGCGTTTAGAAATTCCCCCCCTTAAACGGAATCTCGACCCCGAGATTCGGAAGATTTTTCAAACAGATCCGGGAACTCTGCTCGGAGATCTTCTTCACGCTCCCAAGTTGCTTCCTGCTCGGAGTGATTGCTCCACTGCACTTTGCAAAGCTTGATTACTCGGTTTACAGTGCGACGGCGGCTTCTTCCAAAATGCGAACCGGGTACTCCTGGTAAGACAGATCTTGCTGCAACTCCAACTGTTCTAAGGGCATCTGCTCTTCTGGAACTCTCAAGCACTTCCTAAGCTGAGACACATGGAACACGTCGTGAACATCCGATAGTTGAGGGGGTAACTCCAGCTGATAAGCCACTTCGCCTCTTCTAGCCAAAACCTTGAAGGGTCCAATGAAGCGAGGTGCCAATTTTCCACTAACTCAAAGCGTCGCACTCCTTTCATTGGCGAAACCTTCAGATACACAAAATCTCCGCTCAAAGCCGAGGTCCCGCGGCGATGGTCGGCGTAGCTCTTTTGTCGACTCTGGGCCGTCTTCAATCTCTATTTGAATAACTCGGACTTGCTCGTCGCTTCCTTGAGCAGTCGGTCCAAAACCATCGTTCACGGTCTCCTTCCAATAAAGAGGCGTTCTGCACTTTCTCCCATAAAGCGCCTCAAATGGAGCCATCTGCAGACTGGACTGGTAGCTGTTGTTATAGGAAAACTCTGCATAAGGCAAATGTCGGTCCCAATTCTTCGCATTTGCCAATGCACAAGCTCGGAGCATATCCTCCAGTATCTGGTTAACTCTTTCAGTCTGCCCATCCGTTTGCGGATGATGGTTATCTTAAAGTTGAGGTTAGTCCCCATCAAAGCGTGCGCTTTTTCCCAAAATTTTGAAGTGAATTGTGTCCTCTATCGACACAATTTTCTTTGAGTACTCCGTCTTGAGACAAACTATCTTAGCGAGATCTGATTACGCTAACTTATCTCCTGAGTAGGTAGTCTTCACTGGAATGAAGTGCGCTGACTTGGTCAAGCGGTCCATAATGACCCATATGGAATCATAGCCTGCCTGGGTCTTTGGTAACCCCACTAATCCATTCCAATTTCTTCCCACTTCCACTCGGGGATCCTTAAAGGTTGCAATAATCCTGCAGGTCGCTGGTGTTCTGCTTTGACTCTCTGACAAGTGTCACACAAGGCTACAAATTCTGCGATGTCCCTCTTCATTCCGGTCCACCAATAGGATCCTTTGAGATCGGAGTACATCTTGGTACACCCGGGATGTATTGATAATTTCGAGTCGTGGGCTTCCTTCAGGATGGTCTCTTTTAACTCCTTATTATTGGGTACGAAGATCCTTTTCCCAAACCAAAGTACTCCTTCGTTGTCTACTGAGAAACCAGGTGCTTTTCCTATGCCAATTTTCTTTTTGATTCCAGCGACTTCCTCGTCTCCTTCCTGAGCTTTCTTGATTTGCTCCGGCAAAAGGGGTTGCATCTCCAGCATATGGATACACCCTTGCTCTACCAGACCCAAGTTTAGCTTCTCGAATTCTTTACACAAAGTGGGTTGGCTCTCCGACAGCATCAGGTTATTGCAGCAGCTCTTCCGACTCAGAGCATCTGCTACCACGTTGGCCTTGCCGGGTGGTAGTGAACTCAACGTCGTAATCTTTGATCGGCTCAACCATCTTCGTTGTCTCATATTCAGTCATTTGGGTAAAGATGTACTTCAGACTCTTATGATCGGTATAGATCTCAGTCCTATTTCCGATTAAGTAATGCCTCCATAATTTCAGAGCATGCACCACAGCTGCTAATTCCAAGTCATGAGTCGGGTAATTGGTCTCATGAGGCTTTAGCTGCCTCGAGGCATAAGCCACCACTTTGCCTTCTTGCATCAACACACATCCGAGACCCAATTTTGAAGCGTCACGATAAACTTCAAAATCCTTGTGTATGTCAAGCAAAACTAGAAGCTGGAGCTGTGGTAAGGCGTTTCTTAAGCTCTTGGAAACTTTGCTCTGGCGAGTCGAGACAAACTTCTTATCCTTCTTGAAGTTGAGTCGTGACTTGGCTACTCGAGAGAAGTCTTCAATAAACCTTCGATAGTAACCACCAAACCAAGGAAACCTCGGACTTTAGTTCTTGTCTTGGGAGCCTTCCAATCCAACACATCCTTGACCTTATGCAGGTCATTGAAACTCCTCCTATTTGAGATAACATGACCAAGAAGCGACTTCCTTTAGCCAAAATTCACATTCTTGAACTTGGCATAAAGTTGGTGATCCCCATGCTTTTTCCAAAACTCGTCGCAGTGTCCTTCATGCTCTTCCTCATTCTTCGAATATACTAGAATGTCATCAATGAACACCACCACGAACTTGTCCAAGTATTCCATGAATACCTTATTCATCAAGTTCATAAAGTAAGGCGGAGCATTGGTCAAACCAAAAGACATTACTGTAAACTCGTACAACCCATAACGAGTCGTAAAAGCCGTCTTTGGAATGTCCTCTTTTCTTATCTTGATCTGGTGATATCCTGACCTTAGGTCTATTTTGGAAAATACACAGGCTCCTTTGAGTTGATCGAACAGGTCATCGATCCTAGGCAAAGGGTATTTATTCTTGATAGTCACCTCATTCAGGGACCTGTAGTCCACGCACATCCTTAAGGTTTTGTCCTTCTTCTTGACAAAAATTACTGGGGCTCCCCAAGGTGACGAACTGGGACGAATGAAACCCTTTCCTTCCAATTCTTCCAATTGCTTCTTCATCTCGGCTAGGAGATTAGCAGACAATCTATAGGGTCGTTGAGCTATTGGTGCCGTACCAGGAGCTAGCTCTATGATGAACTCTACTTCACGATCCGGTGGCATGCCCGGCAAGTCTTCAGGGAAAACATCTGGAAATTCTTGTGCAACCGGGACTGATTCCAAAGCTATTCCCGTTAGCTGGTTTAAGGAACTTGTGACTCTCGAGCTGAGGTTGGAGCAAAACTGGGCAGTTTCTCCTTCACTATTGACCAAAGAAATGGCTCGGTTGGCACAGTCAATCTGTCCTTGGTACTTGGTCAACCAATCCATGCCTAATATCACTTCCACTCCTTGTGATTCTAGGACAATTAAGTTAAGCTAGGAACTTTACTCCTTGACTTCTAATTCGATCTGGGGCATACTTTGTCGATTTTCATAGTCAGGCCAGTGGATTTGAATAACCATGGGGTTTCTTAGGTTTGCAACATTCCACTTATTTAAATCCACAAAACTTTTTGCAATGAATGAATGTGATGCACCAGATTCAAATAGAACTGTGGCTGGTACTGAATTAACAAGGAACTTACCAATCACGACATCTAGTGCGTTCTGCGCCTCTTCCGCAGAGACATGGTTGACCTGTCCTCTGCCAAGAGTCGGTCTTGGTCTGCGGCGTTCTCGACCTCTTCCGAAGGTGGTGCGCGAGATGCCGATCCAAGATTGAAGCAACCTTTGGAGCCAACGTCTTCTTCTGCGGACATCGGCTAGCATAGTGTCCCCATCGATGACGGTGAAGCCTCGCACACCTTGAGTCTTGTTGTTCGAGGGTGCGAGCATTGGGAGCTTGACGAGGTGTCTTTCCGCAGGCGAGGTTGAGAGGTTGGAGTCCTCTGGACTTCTTTGTTCTTCTGCGGAGCAGAGGCCGATTGATCGACATCTTGGGTGAATCTGGGCTGGAATTGCTTGAGCCCCGATGTTGCTGCGCCATTTTCCTCTTGCGCTTCTCCATCTGTTGGCGCTCGATGTCCTCAATCACCAATGCTTTGTTGACCATTTCTTTGAAAGGTAGCAAAGTCATTGGCGGCAATGAGAGCTTTGATGTCCGGGTCCATACCCTCCATGAACCTCCATATCTTGTCGACTCATTGGCCATACGTAGTAGCATAGCGGGCAAGATGGTTAAACTTGTTCAAGTACTCGAGAATTGTCATATTGCCTGCCGAGAGGCGATGGAATTCCTCCTCTTCATCTCCATGATACCCTTGGGAGCGAGCGAAGCGGTGAAAGCTTGGAGAATTCCTCCCAAGTAATAGCATCGGCGTTACGGTGTGTGCCCGAAGTTGTCCCACCGGATAGCGACATCTTCTTGAAGTTGGTGTCCAAAAAATCGACACCCTCATGATCAAGCCTGCTGAGTCATGTCCGGCTTTCTCCTTATCTCACGAAGCCAATCCTTTGCCACAAGAGGCTCGCGGATCCAAGTGAACACGATCGGCCTCGTTCTCATGAAGTCACCGAGGCAGGGATTGAGGTTGATATGGCTGCGGTTGAGCTTGCACAGAGCGACAAGGTTGTTCAAGTTGTGAGCAATGGCACGAATAGCTTGAAGATGCATCTCTAGAATCTGGTTAAGCCGAGGAGGATGAGCGGCGGTGGCGGCGGTTCTCAGTTCTCGGGACACCGGGAGTGGGTTGACAAAGGGTGCACTCCGCTGCTGAGTTGAGCTTGAGCACTGTCCAACAGGGGTGGGTTGGGTTAACCTTGTCCAGCCTGTCCTTGACCACGGCCAGCAGCAGAAGCTCGGGTGTCCACCATCTGACAGCAAATTTTGAAAATAAGGTACAAGAAGGGAAACCAGAGGAGATACTATAGGAGAGGTCACAACATCTATGCAAACAACATCCAAATAGCACACAAATAATCCAAACATTCTTAGTTCAAAACCAAAATTTGAGAAAACTACATCACAAAGGCCGATGTAGTCAGTCTCTTAAAACCTTTAGAGAGCTAACATAATAATTAAGACGTCCTACGATTCTATCCCTACAGGGGACCTAAACTTAGGGTTTTATTCAGAATCTGGGTTCTCTTCGGGCACACGCTCCATGGGCTCCTCCGCAAAAGAAGAAGGTGAAGACAAGGTTTGATATTTTCAGACTTTGAAACAGGGGAGAGAGTGGCCAAATGATTTTAGTAAAGACTTAGAATCAACAAGATGAGGGTTTATCAACAAGAATTTTTGGAAAATAATTTTTATAGCAATATCATAAATCCTTAAACTACTCCAGCTATCTAAGGTTTATCCTACAGACAGGCTCTGATATCAACTCTGTCGGGACCCGAAAATCAGAGTCGAATCCTGCTTGTGTCTTACTGCACTAGTCCCTGGATCAAGTAGCTAGTACACACGATATCTGATTTGGATCATCACCATTCAACGAAAAGTACTTTCTTACATCGAGTCTCATAATTATTACAAAGTTTAGGCTTCATGGCCTAGCAGCGGAAATTCAAATAACATAGTTCAACTCCAAATGGAAAACCCAACGCAACTCCACAGGCATGTCGATGGGTGCGCCCTAGACGTCGGAGTAGTCCTCGTCTTGAACTCCTTCAATAAGTCCCCATCTGGTACACTTCTTCCTCGTCGCAACACCTTTCGTTGAATGAGCGACCAAGATAAAAGCGAGGGTGAGTATACTTTATACTCCACGAGCAAGGTGACTAAATGCAACTAGGGCTTAACAAGGAGGGGTAAAGGTTCTTTTGCATAAAGCCAGTTTTGCAAGTCTTTCCTAAGGTTTTATATATAAAAAAAATGATTTAAAATGATTTGAGGAAAACAAATCTTTGAAGTATTTCTTTAAAACTCCGGCCTCGGCCGCTTTTGCCCAATCTGGCTACTCACGGCACCCAGGTGCAATTACCCTCATCGCTCATAGCACCTACTATGAGGAGAAAAATCAAACACACGACACCGATCGTGGTTTTCCTTTAAAACACCATTTAGAAAACAAAGATAAGAAGTACCAATCAGGCAGCTCCCGTCGTCAGTCCCTGACCGTGGACACGGCTATCATGATAGTTTTACACTCTGCAGAGGTTGCACGCTTTACCCACGAGAGGTGACCTTCCTAGGAATCACCCAAAGGAAAAGAACACCACAAGGTCTTTAACCAACATTCCCTAGCTGGCACTCCTCTAGGATTCCACCTTGGCGCTAGTTACTCTAGTTGGTCAAGCCCTCTTGAGCCTCGCAGAACAACACCAATTGCCTACTCTACCTCTTTGGAATGCCAAAACTAGAGGTCAGAAGGGTACTCAAGCAGGCTTGCCCACACAAGCACTCAATGGTCGTATTTGTTGTACTTAGCTCGTCTACCTCAAGGAATCGGTCCTTAGGGATCGGGGTGGGTCCCAAGATCGACCCGAATCTCGCTGCGTGGCACTATCCTTGCAACCATCCACCCAATCAGGTTTTGCAAAACATTTTTCCCGATAGCACCCACTATCAACTAGCCCAAATACAACCAAAAGACAACACCAATTGTCCTTCTTAAAGATCACAAGGTAAAATGGTGATTAATAATAACAAGCAATTAATCAGGTGGTTTACTATGAGCATTACTAAGCAGATGCAAAACCTAATCAAGGATATGGCAATAATTAATCAAAATTTATAATCCTAAGGTAGCAAGGGTATTTTATAAGAATTAATTATCAATGGGATTTAGCTAGGCAATATAGTTATTTATTATTTTAAACATACATGCTACTGTTCAAATTCTACAAAAGTCGTTTGAAAACATGGGTTCAGATGTTTCACCTCGGCCTTGATCGGCGTAGTGGGGAGGATCCTCAATTGGCCGAAAACTAACTCGGTACTTTCGCTCTAACGTTTAAAAGAAACACAAATAAGAACCACATGCAATAAAATATGAGGTATGCATGTCATGACATAAGAATGATGCAAACAGTACATAACAGTATAAAATAATTTTTACAAAATTTCTGAAATTGGTTTTATTATTTTTAGAGTTCCTATAATTAGTTATGATTTCCATAACTTAATATTAAAGGTACAAAAGTGAGCTAATAATAAATAAATCTCAAAATTTTACCAAAACGGTACAGAAATCATATTATAGTATATCTAACTTTATAAAATAATTTTTGGTATTTTTGGACCTCTAAAATAATTTATAAAATTCCTACACATGAAAGAACTAATACAATTATCAAAATTTAAATTTAACAGAAACATGTAAATAAATATTACATAAAAATAATTTATAATTTTATGGTTCTAATAAAATTTATTTCACAATTTTCTGATTTTTCTACAAATTTATATGGAATTTACAATATGTAGCTTATTCGAAAATAAGGAAAATTAAGGAGGGAGGCACTCAGGGGCGCGGATGCAAGTGGGCGGCCCACTCGGCCTTTGCACGTGCAGAGCCGTGGGGTCAGGTGACCGACAGTGGGGCCCTTTGTCGGTGACCAAGCGACACCTGGCATGGCTCGAGAGGAGGCGGCGAGCGAAGCCATGTGGCCGGCGCGGTGGGAGAGGAGGAGGGTTCTGGGGTCCTCGGGGACGGGGTCGGCTCGGGACGGGAGGCCGGCGAGGCGGCAGCCATGTGGCTGCATTGGCAGCAGTCGTGTGCATGACAACAGCCGGCATGCGTGAGGCCAGTGTGGCGGGGAAGGAAGGCGACAGCGACATGAGTGCCATAGGAGGGTCTCGGGAGGGAGTGGGTGGAGCTGGCGTGGTGGCGGCCGTGGGAGAGGAAGCCATGGCGGCGGCGGCGGTGGTGCTCTACCAAATTGGTAGGGGGCAAGGTTCGAAACCTAGGGGTGCTCAAGAGGAAGAGGGGTAATTACGGCCATGGCGGCATTTAATTCGGCGAAGATCGGCGACGGCGGCAATGAGCAGCAAGAGACCTTGGCGCCGAATCCCAAGCACGGCACGGTCGGCGAATCCTGCGGCGAAGGTGGAATAAATTCGAGGAAGGAGGAAGAACGTCTTGGAGGTTCGCCAAAGGAGCTCGCTGGCGGCAATTAATTTGCAGAAGCAAAAGGTGAGAAGAGGGTGGTGGCTAGGGTTTATATATGGATTTGGGGAGGATTTGCGAGAGGAGATCGATTCGGCTAGGGATTGATCCACCACGATCGTGGGAACCAATTTTGGCGGTTTTTAGGACGGAATTCTAGGAGAAGACCAAGATAGGAGTTGGGGGTGAATCTCTGTTCGTTTGGAAATAGGAGACCGAGAAGAAATCAGGGAAGAAGGAAAGAAAGAAGAAAGAGAGAGAAAAGAAAATAGGAAAGGGAGAAAAGAAAGGAGGAAAAAGAAAATAGGTGGGGTCCACTTGCAAGAGAGACAAAATAAATATAAATCCTATAATTTTGATTTATTTCATTTTTAAAGTAAATAATTAATTGATGATTAAATTGTAAAATAGTATTTGAAAAATTAGTAAAACTATTGTTTACCATTTACTTGTTCCAATAAACCTTTATAAAACTTTAATTAACAAGGTTATGCAGTTAGGTTTTGAAAGGTTTTGATTCCTTTTTGGAAAAGCTCTTTAATTAGGAACATACTTATTTTTAAATACTTTTAATATCCAAATAAATTTTCATGAGATGCAATGCATATGATTTTTATTTTTGAAAAATGAGGATGTTACATAGGTGCAGGTCCCGACAGTGGAGACATGTACTGGGAATATCTAAGCAATGTACGCACAGTTTAATTAATTAGCAATTTTGGCAAAAAATCTAGAAATTAGGATTCTAGGGATAGACTTGACGTGATTGAAGTCGTGCAGCTACCCAGCTTGGTCTTCGGCTTCTGACACGAACTCGACCGAATTTAGCGATTGCAAACAACATACCTTCAACACATTGCATGAAAACATGCATGCAAAAATAAATGAATAAGTATACATGGTATGATAAAGTAATGCTTGCATTTGATTAATGAACTTTTGAAAATTTCTTTTATTTTTAAATGGGCATAATCACTTAAAAGTAATAAGATAAAACACCTTCTTTTGACTAGAAATTATCAAAAATACATTTTATAAACATGAGCTTACAAAATGAATAATTATTACTTTTATTATTTTGGAAATTTTATTTTATAAATGTTAAAACTATTATTTCATATGAAATGGAAATTAGCTAATTAAGATATATAACATAACTATTTTCTTTTCAATAGAAAATACAGAAATTAACTAATTACATATTAAACATTATTTTTATGTTTATTAATATTTTTATAAACATTAACTTATTTTAAAAGTATATATAAACAATTAAAACATTGACAATATGCATTTTCCTTTAGTCCGAAATATGCAGAAAATAAAATATATTTCAAAAAATTATGAAAATTTCACAGGAGCTAGAATACATCCCGATCTACCCATTTTAGCTTATTTCACAGCAATCGGACAATCGAGGAATATATGGTGGTCTTACCAAGGAAGACAACTCCTTAGCATCTAAACTGAACTCTCTGCGTGGGTCTTCTCTGTTCTATCTGCTCTGCTTCTTGCCCTTGCTGCTCTTGCAACTCCAATCTGAATCTGAATTCACATTCTTGAGCACATCACAGGAAGGGGCGCCACGTATCTAGGGCGTTTACATGCGCCATAGTAGAATATCGGGGGCATTTCATAAACGCCATTGTAGGCTAGTTCTCGGGGCATGTATAAACGCCATGCTAAAAAAATATACACGGTGTTTATATACGCCGTAGTATATGTCTATGGCGGCATTTATAAATGCCATGGTAGGGCAATATCCAGGGCGCTTATAAACACCATGGTATAGGTCTATCACGGCGTTTATAAATGCCTGTGTAAAATGGAATCCAGGGCGTTTGCATACGCCGTGGTAACATTAAACGCCAGGGTTTACCTTTCCCAACGACACTTTTCTTGACACATTATAAATGTCGTGAAAAAGGCATATGGGGTGTTTATAGATTTTCTAGGGCATTTATAGGCGCCCTAAGATATAATTTGTGTTGTAGTGGGTGCAGCACAAAGAGGCAGCAAGGAGGGGAGGGGGCGAGCAGTAACAACAGGGGAGGAGGTTCTGGCTGGAGAGACAGAGAAAGAGGGGGAGGGGCGCAGCAGCACAGAGAGGGGGGAAGGGGGCGCAGCTGCTCAGAGAGGGGGAGAGGGGGCACAGCCAGGAGAGGGGAGGAGGGGCACAGCCATGAAACCGTAGTGAGGAGGGGTGGAAGAAACAGCAAAGGAGGGGGCAGCTATAGACAGCAGTACTGCATGCAGCAGCAGAGGGGCGGCCAGCAAGGAAGACAACATCAAACAGCGGTGAAGAAGGGGGAAACGAAGCAGGAGACAGCAGGGAGGGAAGGGGATGCAGCAAGGGGAGGTGCAGCAACCAAGAGGGGAGGAGAACAGCAGCACGGAGGGGAAAACAGCAGCAACTCTGCAGAGAAGAAGAAGGCAGAGGGAGAGAGGAAAGAAGAGGAGAAGAAGGAAACTCACCCAGTGCTTACCGTGGAGAGGAGGGAACATCAGCAGGGTGCTGGGCTGGCTAAGGAAGGGGAAACAGGGAGGAGGGCTGCGGTTGGGGAGGATGTAGGAAACAAGGGGAGAAGAGGGCTGGCTGGGTGTGGAGATGGGGTGGCTGGGCTGGAGGAAGAAGGGAAGAGGCGGAGAGGGCTGCGGGTGGTGGCCGGGGTGGAGAGGGAGGAGGTGAAGCTGCTGGTTGTGGGAAGAAGGCAAAAATTTCTGCTGGTTTGGGAGTGGAGGAAGAAGGGGAAATGGATAAGGTTGGTGACTTAAAGGGAGAGGATAAGAGGTAAAAAGGGGATTTCTCATATGGGGGCAAAAAAGGGCTGCCAAAAGAGAGGGAAAGGCTGACCCGTGGGATCAACACATTATGGAGTGCCGGAGAAAAAGAGAGAAAGGTGAAGAAAGGAGGGATTCGACGGCGAATTCCCGCGAATTGAAAATAGGATGGGAATTAGGAAGAGAGAGATCGACGGTGGAACCTAGACAAGAGAAATTAGGATTTGATATAAAAATAAAATATTAGGTTTTTGGAAATAATCATTTCAAACAAGAAATTAAAAATTTTAATTTTGGCAATCCCCAGATCATGAATTTCATAGAACTCACGGTCCAGGTTTCATAGAAATTTATTTTGCGAATCAAACTCAAACAAATTAATTAGTTTCATTTTTCTCTTGAACAATCTTTTACGAATATTTTTTTGGAAAGATTAAAATATTAAAGGTAACATACTTATTTTCAAAAGCTTAGTTTAAAATGCATTTTGAAAATTATGCAGATGCAAAATGCAGATGATGAATGGAGTTTTGAAAATAAGGATGTTACAGTTTGGCACGTACGAAGCATCGTACGCGAACCTCGCAGCTATGTTGGAGACCATAAGGAGAAGGAATGCAGGGACGTATTACGATATTAAGGAGTACCCCACGTCCGGCCCGGACATGGGCAAGTAGGTTTTGCAGTGGGCTTTCTTTGCTTTGGAACTCTGCATAAATTCCTTTAGGTATTGTCGGCATGTTCTATGCGTTGATGGTACATTCCTCACCGATAAGGACAAGGGGCAGATATTGACAGCAATTGTTATAGCTGGCAACAACCAGATTTTACCGGTGGCATTTGCCTTTGTAGAGGGTGAAAATAGAGACAGCTGGTACTGATTCCTAGAATGTTTGAAGCATGGAGTGGTCTCAGGGAGGCCGAATGTATGTGTCATACACGATAGGTATGCTGGCTTGCTGCATGCAATTGAAAATATTAAGCATGATTTGGATAACCGTGGTCACGTGCAGTGGGGGAACATACAGAGCGGGTGATGCATGAGGCATATGAAGGCAAATTTCTTCATGCACCAAGCAGCTCATAAATCTTTTCAAGAGGCTATGCAAACAGAATCAACAAAAGAACTTCAACAAACTGCGGAAGACCCTGAACGAGCTGACCACGAAGCAGACCGCTGAGGCATCGGACACTCGAAAATCGAGGGGTAGAGGCACTCCGCCATAAAGTGTTTTTCTGACTGGATCAAAGATGACCCGAAAGAGAAGTGGGCTCTGCTATACGACATGAAGGGGGCTAGATATGGCATCATGACGACAAACTTAGCAGAGGTGTACAATTGGGTGATGCGAAGGATGAGGGCACTTCCCCTGGTTACAATTGTGGAGGGGATTCTTCACGGCACATACAGGTACTTCATGGATCGGCAGGGGCAGAGGGCGTCGATGGATGTGGAATCACCGCAGCTCGCTGCCTGGGTGCCTTAAGCGCCGCCCGCCGCCTCGGTGGCAGGGAGGCGAGTACCGAGTGAGAGGACTGCTAGCTGCCCTTCTCTGGCATTGCAGCATCATCATCGGAGCCAGAGCCGTCTTGCCAGATCTCCTCGATGGACAGGCAATTCGTCGAACAGCTCCGGCTCCAACAACGATGCTGCAATGCGAAAGAAGGGCAGCGAGCAATTCCCCCGCTCGATACTTGCCTCTCCGACACCGAGGCGGTCGGCGGCACTTCTACAGTTCTACCACCAAGGCGGCGAGCAGCGCATCCGCATCCACCGGCAGCCTCTGCCCTGCTGTGGGCAGCTTTTGGGATTTAAATCCGTTTTAAATCCCGTCCGATCAACGGGCCGGTTTTAAAACCCGTCCATTCAACGGGCGAGATTTAATATATCGCCTGATCAACGGGCTAAATTTATTTTCAGTCCAACGGTCGGGCGGGAGGTGACTAGTTTTTTTTAACCGGTGTATTAATTTTTTAATTTAGAATAAAAATAAATTTAACAAAGGCCCACCGCGGAGTAGGCCCGCCTTCCCGCCTCGCCTTGCCTCGCCTCGCACGGCCGATCGTCTCGTCGTCCCGGCCCCTGCTCAGTATGTACGTATCTTGAGTTTGACCATGCATGGCGGATGATGGATGGATCGGATCGCGGGTTCAACGAGTCCCCATCTCGATGGTTGGCATCGCCGTTGTCTAAAGCACACCTAAGCGACGGCGACCGCGTGGCGAGCGGCTCCACGGAACGGGAAGAAAGTTGTGGCCATGCGAGGTCACGTCTGGCCACGGTCTGCCTCGTTTGGCTAACACTCCCGTGGTTTGGCTAACACGGGGCCTTAGGTGGCGTTGATCGGGCAGCCCAATCATTGATTGACTTAGAGCATCCACACTAGAAGTTCTATTCCTATTTTCTTTCTCTTCTACTCTATTTTTTCTTTCCATTACTCTAAAATTCCTTCACACTTTACACTACACTCTAAAAGATTTCTTTATTCCACAAGAAACTCTATCTCTAAACTCTATTTCTATACTACTATAGAGTTTCTACTACAGATGCTCTTAGAGCATTTCAAGCAGAAGCTACAAAACATTGTTCATTTGATTTTTTATGGATATAGTTTTTATCAGAGGAAAAGTTTTTAGTGTATAGTGTAAAGTACGAAGGAATTTTAAAACATAAATAGAGTTTACAGGAAATAGTGTTATAGAAAGAAAATTTTAAGTTTTGCTGGAGATGCTCTTACCAATTATCACTTCGTGTGTGCGTGCATGTCATGCATACATGGCACGGTCAAACTATCTAGCAACCGCATTATATTATACTATCTCCTATAGGGGGAAGCATTCCAGCTTTCTGGTTGTTCCACGTCTTATTTAAATCTGTACCGTTCGTTTGGTTTTTCCATCGCCGTTGATGCGTTCCGTGTGTGCTCTCTTGCCTTCCAGTTGCTTCTCGCTGAGTCTTGCCGTCTTGGTTTTTCCCGTCTTGGGCTTTCGCTTCGCCGCGCGCTACGTGGCTCTTTGCGTTCTTCTTTTCCCTGTGTGCTGCGCCCTTCACTGTACTACGGCCCACCTCACTGTGGCCCCTTTCTCTATTCTTCTTTTTGGGTGCACCACTGCAAAACAGGTTTGCGAATGCAGTTTGGTCCCTGCATTTTTTGTGATTCTGTTTCGCGCCCGCCACATATCCTGTTCGTTGGATGTGTTGCTCCACTGTTCGTTGCGCCCGTCGTCTGTTTACGCGTGTGCGATGTTTTTTCTATGGGGCCTTGCCTCCTCGCCTCCTGTTCCTCACCCTGTAAGTCGGTTCGATATTGCCACAGCGCGTCGTCCTGCTGCTGCGTTCTGCTCTTGCTGGGTTAGCGTGGCCGGCTGGTGCAGCGTCATCTGCTGGTGTCATTCTTCAGTCTGTTCACTGCTGTTGCATCGTTCATGTTCCTGTGGATGGTCGCCGCTCTGGCTTCTGCTGAATGTTTGTTTAGGATCGGCTATGCCTATGGATGCGCCCGATGTTGTTCGTTCTCACCGACCTTCCCCTGTTTGGTCTATCGGTACCGCTGGCAGTGATGGTGTGTACCTACACCACGACTCTACTGTCACCCCTGTTTTGTCTGTCGATACTGTTGGCCGTGATGGTGTGTACCTGCACCATGACTCTGCTGTCAATTGGCTGTGTATATGATGAAAAACGATTCAATCATTTTGCTCTTTTTTTTCTTACCTTCTGGTTGGAATGATTGGAATGACGATGGGCTAATTAGCCTTGGCTTTACAACATTATGGACCTCAAGAAATTTCAGTGAAAATAGATGATACAATCATTTTGCTCTTTTTTTCTTACCTTCTGGTTGGAATGACGATGTTTCAGTGAAAATAGATCGTTTCCATCTTTTTCCTTATCTTCTGATTGGAGTAATGATGAACTAATTTATTACTTCGGTTGCGATGGGCCCTTACAGTTTTCAGAATCTAGATGGCTGCTGCGGCTTAGTTGCCGTCAGAATTTAGGCTAGCTTTTAAATATTGTTTTTTTTAGTATATGGAGTTATGGACTTCAATTCCTGTGAAAATAACAAAACATCAGCGTTTTATGCTTTATTGAACAAGCTGATTTTACTGCGCATAGAGGTTTCTCTTTGCAGAGTTAATCTTCTGATCATACGTACTCACATCTCACAGTTGTTTATGCAACAGACTAATTTCTTTAATTTTCGGATTCCTTTGTGGAACTCTTCTAAATAGCTGTGGGATCCACCTCATCTTTTGTCTTGGATGCTCGGCGGATTGCTAGGGATCACCGTCGCCAACGAGCTGCTATTGTTGCTGCTTCCAACGCAAGAAGACGTGGTCAGAACCAATAGTTTTTCTCCAGCTTTGCTTTTTTTTCGGTGTGTCATTGCTAACATTAGCCTGCTCGCTTACTACAGGATCATTGGTAAGCAATATTGTTTCCTCTTCTCGCAGCATTATGATGGTTTCCTCTTCATCACAAACAGCCTTTACTGCTAATGATTTCGCAGGTATATTTTCTCTTTGTTCTTTCTCAGTGCCACATTTTGATTTTGTCGTCCTCTCCGCTCTCATGTTTTACTCTGTTCGTGTTTTCATTTTATTGTTAGGTCCTTCTACCTTTCCATTATTGCGTTCATCATCTTCGTCTGCACCTCATATGACAAACGAATATATTCGGTTCCTCAAACGTATGCTACTGTTGCCTCTGCCTTTTCCCTATCTTTCTTTTTTAGTTTTTCTGCTGTCTTATCTTGCAATTTTGCCTTTCCAATGCAGAAACCTTTCAAGGTAGGTCTTATTATGCCGCTCCGACAAACGAGTGTCCTCATTGCGGTGCGTTATTTTGGTTTCATGAGAAGACCGGAAAAGATGTTTCTTCCTCCAATGGACGAACTCCATACAGTTTGTGCTGTCGGGCAGGAAGGATTCGGCTTCCATCTGATAGACCTTTTCCTTCTCCATTGGCAGAACTTATCAGATTTGACGGCAACCATGATTCAAGAACTTTTATGGCTTTAATAAGGCAATACAATGCTATTTTTTCCTTCACATCTATGGGAGTTCATGTTGATAGGAGTATTAATACAGGATCTGGTCCATGCATTTTTCGGATAAATGGGGTTGTTCATCATCGTATTGGTTCATTATTGCCCGCTTTTTTCAGCGCCCCGGTTTACGTTGTATATATATGATACATCTCATGAGGTCGAGAATCGGATTGCTGTTCTCCAATCATAGGATGGAGAACGTGCGCAGGTTGACCCGAATGTAGTTGCTGCCATTATCTCTATGTTGGACCATTGTAATCCAATTGTTCAGAAATTTAGACTTGCCCGTAAGCGATTCCTGTCTGAGGAAACTCCTGAGGTAGCTATAAGGTTGATAGGATCTGTCAGAGAAAGCCGGGGTGTTTATTCTATGCCTGCGACTTCCGAGCTGGCTGCCCTCATTGTCGGAGAGATGATTCCTGATAATGCTCAATTTGATATTATCGTTCAGAATCACGCTGGCCAATTCCAAACCATAGATCCCGTGCATCCATACTTAATGGCATTGCAGTATCCTTTATTGTTTCCGTATGGTGATATCGGATTCCATCTTGGCATCGTTAGCCCACCGTGACCATCCAACGGTGGGCGAAATAATGTTTCGATCTTTGGAATATTATCGACAGAGCACACTACCGGCGTGGTGAATCAAACCCTTTACATCTTTGCGGAAAGTTATCAGAGCAAATGGCCGTTAATGCATATTCCTGCATTGAGGCAAATAGACTGTCGTTCTTCTATTTCCATCAGGATAAACTACGCCTTGAAACATATCAAGGCATATCGGATCTTGATTGGGAGAGGCGAGCAATTTCGCAAGGATGTCGGTGTGAGAGTTGTCTTGCCAGCTAGCTTTACTGGGGGCAGACGATACATGACTCAGAATTGTCAGGATGCTTTAGCAATTTGTCGTGTGTATGGATCCGCACATCTTTTCATTACTTTCACTGTAATCCCAAATGGCACGAAATAGCGAAGCCATTGCTTATGATCCGTCGTCGACATTGTTGATAGACTGATATAGTTACACGTGTGTTTCATATGAAGCTAAAGGAGCACTTGAGCGATATCAAGAGCGGAAAAGCCTTTGGCCCCATCCGAAAGCGTGTTTGTTTAGTTTACATTTTCCATGTATTTGACTATTCATTTTATCCTTGTGCAAACATCATCTCTTTTTTTTTTTTCCCAATTGCGATTCAAGCATTCATTGAATTTCGAAAAGAGGTCTCCCACATTCACATACTGATGGTATGGTTGGTCATTGAAGGAGAAATTAATCCTCCCTTATTGATTCTTTTATATCGGCTGAAATTCTCGATATTATGAGCGACCCCCTTGGTTATGCTTTGGTCGATGAGTTTATGATTCATGGTCCTTGTGGTCACTACAATCCACGCAGCCGTGCATGAAGAATGGTGTGTGCTCAAAAGGATACCTAAAAATTTCAAGAACATACTATTCTTGATTCACAAGGATACCAGTTTATAAGCGTCGCAGAAGATGGAAGGTTTGTGATGAGAAATGGAATTGCATTTGACAATACATGGGTTGTGCCATATAATCCATCTCTGTTAAAAAGTTTCAAGCTCATATTAATGTTGAGTGGTGTTGTGGCAACCACCTAATCAAGTACTGTTCAAATATATTACCAAAGGGCACGATTCTCTTGTCCTAGCAATGCATCTTGCCTCCCACTTCTTCATCTACTACCGGTTTTTGAACACCATACCTCATGAGCGACCTTCTACTTCTTCTTCCTCTACACCTCTGTCGACCTTGAGCACTATAGATGATAACCAAGGCATTGACGAAATTTCTGAATACAAAAAGGATAGATATCTATCTGCATGTGAAGCATATTGGAGGACCTTTAGTTTTGATATACATGGTAGAAAGCCTGCTGTTGAAAGGCTTATCGTCCATCTTCCAGGGATGAACAGCATCACCTATTCTGAAGAATCTGATCTCTCCAATATCCTTCAGAACCCTGAATCTTCCAAGTCAATGTTAACAGAATGGTTTACGGCTAACCAGCATTTCCCAAGCTGCACGTACACTCACATACTGTGAATTTCCTTCACAGTGGACATGGTACCCTGACAGGAAGCAATGGTGTCAGCGAAAACGAGGGACAAAGGTTGGCAGACTTCGTCACATCCACCCTAGCGCAGGCGAGGTCTTTTATTTGAGGATGCTTCTTATGGTGGTACGTGGTGCAAAGAGCTATACAGATCTACAAACTCATGAAGGGCGTGTATGCTACATTCCGTGAAGCATGCAAAGCTAGGGGTCTTATCAGTGATGATGGAGAGTGGACATTGGTGTTCGATGAAGCTATTGTGTGGGCATCTTCCAGGCAACTTAGAACTCTATTCATGGCCATCCTTATGCATTGCGATGTTGGAGATGCTTACAGTTTATACAATACATATTGGAAATACATGGCTGATGATATTGCAAAGAATATCCGAAAAAACTATTCTTTCGATGACCATTCCATACCGGACTCTATCCTTGAGAACAGGTTATTGGAGGAGCTTGAAACAATGTTTTGTAGTAATGGTCTTACACTTTCAGCCTATGGTTTGCCTCAACCAACCCATGCTTCTCGAAGCAATATTGGTAACCATCTAATCTCTAAAGAACTCAATTATGATAGAGCTGAACTGGCTACTCAGGCAAACAGAATGAGTGCATCTTTGAATGCTGATCAACGCCTCATCTATGATACTGTGATCCATAAAATTGCTCAGCAAAAAAAATGTGTTTTCTTTGTGTCTGGTCATGGCGGCACCGGTAAAACATTTCTTTGGAATTCAATCATTGCTAGATTACGGTCTGAAGGCCATGTAGTTCTTGCTGTTGCATCATCAGGTGTAGCTGCCTTATTATTGCCTGGAGGACGTACAGCACATTCAAGATTTTCAATACCTCTTAATTTTGATCAACGAAATCATTGTTCCATATCCAGAGGCACCCTTCTTGGTGATCTCATCGCCAAGGCTACCTTAATCCTGTGGGACGAAGCTCCTATGGCACATAGGAACAGCATTGAAGCACTTGACCGAAGTCTACGTGATTTGCTTTCTGCCAACCATCCTGACAATGCCACAAAACCGTTCGGTGGGAAGCCCATTCTTTTTGGTGGTGATTTTAGGCAAATCCTCCCTGTTGTACCAGGAGGTGACCGTGCCGATATAATTGATGCATCACTAATCCGATCCCCTTTGTGGAGAAGCATTGAGGTTATGCGTCTAACAATAAACATGAGGCTAATAGACCCTTCATTGCCTTTGCATGAAAGGCAATCCAAATTAGAATTTGCTCATTGGGTTCTTACTATTGGAGAGGGCTCCTCTACACAGCGTGTTGCTACATCTTCATCCGTCTCAGGTTATATCCGTATACCGCAGGATTTGCTTCTTCCATGTGGTGAAGACAATGCGGTCATAGTTGCAGATCTTTGTTTATCTTGATTTTCCAATATGGTTTAGCAATCCCGCATATCTAGCAGAACGTGCGGTCATTTGCCCAACAAACTCTGTTGTTGACGAAGTCAACAACATTATGCTCTCTAGAGTGCCATCATTACAGAAAGAATACTTCAGCTTTGATAGAATTGGCAATGCTCAAGAGCATATGGCAGATGTTCATATGTTTTATCCACCAGAATTTCTTAATACAATCAATGTCAGTAATTTCCCAACACATAAGCTCTGTCTTAAACTTGGTGTTCCAGTCATGCTTCTGCGAAATATAAACCAATCGCTTGGGCTTTGCAACGGAACACGACTGATAGTGACAAGACTTGGTGACACTGTTATCGAAGGAACTGTCATGACAGGAACACATGTTGGACATGCTGTTTGTATTCCGCGTATTGTTCTTAATACTACAGCACATAGATGGCCTTTTGTATTATGTCGCCGACAATTCCCAATCAGGGTTTGTTATGCTATGACCATCAACAAATGCCAGGGACAAACATTGTCATCGGTTGGTGTATATCTGAAAACACCAGTGTTCACTCACGGACAATTATATGTCGTTGTCTCAAGAGTCACTTCTAGAGAAGGACTGAAAATCCTGATTGAAAATCCTGATGGAGAAGATCCCTGTACAACAGCAAACATAGTATACGATGAGGTGCTTCCTTTTGTGTAAATATTTCTAACCTTATCAGGTTACCTCCCTTCTCGCCTTATAGTTTTACATATTACTTCAATTTTCATTTTACTATGCCTTTTTCTATTTTATACCATCTATTTCATCCCACAAACGTGCTTCCTGCAGGTTTCCTCCTTCCAAAACTGTCTAGCAGCATCACTGATTTCATTGATCACTATTTTGCTACTGAGGTCAGGTTATCATATATGTATTGATAACTATTTTGCTACTGAGGTCAGGTTATCATATATGAACTGATCACTATTTTGCTACTGAGGTCAGCTTATCATATATGTACATTGCACTAAAATATTCATGTCAATGAAATTATCCTTCAGCCGTTGTCCTTTTTTGTCATTATACGCTCTGACAATCAATCCAAAGTATGATATATATATATGGTGCGTTCTTTTTTGTCCTCGCTATAAAACAGCCATATTAATCAAGCTTTCATACTTTGCCTGGGTAACAAACTACATTCGACATGTGTCGGGACCCGGTCAACGAGACCGAACCCTCTGTGCATCCGTACTAGTCCTAAGGATCAACGGCAAATGCGCGACAGTTCAAAGCAGTGATACATCACCAACTGAAATAAAATATTACATAGCGAGGGCATAACCCGGTCTCATACAAACATGGCGACACGCAGTCGCGAATCGAGTTTAGCGGAATACAACATAGAGTCCACATACACCGCATACGCATGCCACTAGACAGCTACTACTATTCTCCACAGTGCAGTGTAAGTAGTGGCCCTAGTCTTCTGGAAGTCCCGTAATCACCCGCCTCGTAGTCAAGACCGGCGTCGTCGAATCACGGGTCATCTGTGAACGCCCTCGATGAAGTTTAGAAAAGAAACAAGGAGATAGCAAGGGTGAGTACAATTGTACTCCGCAAGTCAGGGGGATGTGTGCCAAAATGGGGTTCAGTACAATGGAGAGTTTGGGAAAAATTTGCAGAAAGGCAGTTTTCCAAATTTTATCCTAAGAGGAGGAAAAGCAGTTTTTGAAACCATTGTCGTAAACCAAACCATTTGAAAGAGTTTTTCCTTTGCCAATCCAGTTTTGCAATTCCGTCTGCAAAATCCTTACTCACACCAAAACCTGTTTAAAAAAAAGAAGGATCTACCATATGATCGGTCCTTCAAGATGCTCTTGACCGTGAGCACGGCTATCATGATAGTTTTAACTCGCAGAGTGGGTACACTTTACCCTCGGAGGTAACACACCGGTGGTGCGTACCACAAAGCCATTTTGGGCCAAAAGCCCTAGTAGCACTTGCTCGTGAATCATTCCTAGGCACCTGTGGGATCGCCCACGCCCAAGTCTTCACGTTGTACAAGAAGGCCGAGAAACAAGGTCCAAAGCGCCCGTAACAGGATACATCTGCCGGTTCATACAACCCGGATGTCTACAAGGGACATCACCACCTGCAAGTGGCTACTAGAGATTTAAGCTTAATAGGCCAGGTCCGTCCCATAACAGAACCTGAGGCTGTACTGTGAGGCTCAGTTCATAGGATCACAGGAAAAACAGTCCTTAGACTAGGGGAGGAGCACTAACACAAACCCGAAACCGTGCATCACCTGCACCATACCGGCAACCGGGTCCTCCCTAAGCAGAGCATTTTAAGGGCAGAGTAGAAACACACCCCAATCCCTGGCATCTACCCCGATGCCGTATTTTACCAAAACACACAGTTGCAACCATGTGAAATCATGGTGAAATCCTATAATCATGTATAGCATTTTTATCCTATTACCAGGAAATTTATAAGCAATGTAGTTATAGATATCCTAAGGTTCAAAGTTCATAAAGGGTGCGAGAACAACATTTTATTTTCGGTGGTAACTAAGTTCTACTAATTACTCATTTTATAAGTAGCATGCGCTTTTTCTAAATACTACCAAAACTTTTAAATAAGACAAGGGTTCATTCAATATGCATCAAGGACTTGCCTTGGTCGAACTCTGGTGCGGGTAAGCGTCCTCGGTGGGGGTCTCCACGAACTCCTCGGGATCTATCCTCATACGAACATCACACCAAAAATTAAATTTTTGAAATACTTTTCGAAAAAGAGTTTTTATAGTTCATATATATAGAATGTAAAGGTTTCCATTTTGAGTCATTCCAAAAGGGTTATTTAATGTTTAAACATTAACAATCTTCTTGAAGTGCTAGGTTTGTTATTTTTATAGAATCATGAAACATCTCCGAGATTTTATAGAATTTTCCTTAGAATTTTTCAGATTAACGATACAAAGGTTTTGCATGCGTTTAGAAATTCATTCTATAGCCCTTAAAGAGCTCTTGGATTTTTAAATACATTTATTATTACTTTTTAACAGTGGAGTATTTTTCCTGTGTCTTAAATGCTACCGAAAGCTATACAAAAGTTTCATAATTGTTTGATTTCATTTGCTATGTTTGCTAATGGGTAGAAGTTACTACCGTGTAACCGAACTGTGAGCAGTACTAAGGTTGAAAGCGTATTTTGCATAATACGTTTCCACTTACTAGCTAGTGGGACCGGGCCTACCAGCAGACCACAAACCAGCCAACAAGCAATACCTATATCTTGGCCCACATGTCATAGGTTGCAAGGGTGACAACTCGGTAAACACTAACGGTGCATGCTATTGTCGCTTCTTCTTCAACCTCACGTATATGAAGTTGGTGCAGCCATGGATGTCCAAAGCAAGCTTTGGCACCGCACTAGAGGGCTTAAATCCAAGAACTAATTATAGAAATGGGTTCCTCACGCCCTAACGCCTCCGCAGTACTCTCGGTTTCGATTTAGCGATCGGCGACTCCGCACCGACCGACGACACTTGCTACAGTTCTATCGAGTTGCGTCTGATAAACCAACTACACAAGCCTAAGCTAAGCAAAAGCAGAAAAGCGGCGGCGGAAGAATGCTGCAAAGAAAGCGGCAAGAAGAAGCGGCTTCTGCTCTAACAAAGCAAAGGCGGCGACTAAGCGGCGCTAGCAGCTCTAATAGCGGCGAACAAAAGCTCCAGGAAGGCTTGGAGCTCACCTGGAACGTTGCTGCGGGTGGTGGTGCAGATCGGAGGTTCCCCAAGACCTTCAACCTCACCGGCGAGACCTGCACACGGCGGCGGGGTTAAGGAATTAGAAACCGGTTACGAGTGCTTGGGTTTGGACTTCGGCAGCTCACCGCAGTGGCGAATTGAAACGGCTGCGGCGACGACGCGAAAGGGGCAAGGGCGCACAGCACTGACCTTTTAAAGCCAGGCACCGGCGAGAACATGGCGAGGCCAAAGGAGTGGAGGGTTCGGCATTAAACTGCTTTGGACGGAGGTTGGTGCACTCGGTCATGGCGACGAGCGCTCGACGACGAACTGGTCGAGACGTCAAGCTTCGCCTGGCGCACGTCGCGTCGCCTGACGCCGCACCACGACGGCCAGACCGCTCGGAGGACCGTGCACGAGCACGATTGATTTTCTTTTCATTTTCTTGTTTTTCTCTTTTGTCTTTTCTTTCTATTTTTATTTATCCTATTAAAGAAAAGGGTGCTAGGGGTAGAAAATATTTTAAATTTTCTAAAGTAGTATCCTATTAGAGTACAACTTCTAATTGTCACTTTTAAGCGTCTTTTAAATTTTTAAATATTGAATTCCTTCTGCTTTATTTATTTATTTATTTAAAACTCATTTCTTTTATTTTCATTTTTAAACAATCAAAGTTTTATTCCTTTTTAATAAAAATTGGAATGTTACAACATGGCAACTTTGTTAGTCAAACTAACTATAGTATTAACAACCAGCTTTTTATTATAAAAAGATCAGAAAAAGGGCTGACTATTATATAGCTATTATGGACTAAAGCAGTTTTTTATTACCGTAAGATGAAAATATACCTAACTCAGTTCAAAGATCATAAATGATGCCTTTCTTTATCTTTGCATTTCACACCCCGATTCCCTGTTTCATTCACAAATTATCTATTCCCCATATTTTAACTTATACCACAACCAGATGACCAGCACATTATCATAACTATAAACTAGGTAAGCCATCAACAGAAACAAACTACCACTGGATAAGCCATCAATTAAACCAAACTGCCGATTATCAAGCCTATTTTCAGGCTATTTCCATTTCACTGATAAAAGCATGTCACTATTTCATTTATAGATTCAATTTAAGCTATTCCCAAATTTACAACATGTGCCTCAAAACTGAATAAGCCATCAATCCAAAAGGCTGTTGGTCACCCAGCTTATCTTCAGACTCTTCGAATCTGCACTGTTCAAACTATACTGTCTGCATAGCCTCCCCAATAACAGATCTGAATTTTATCGGTTATGGTATGGAATAGCAACATAATTAGATGTTACAGGCTGACATAGTTTTTTATTACAGCCAACCATTATTATCTTTATTATTTTCTGAATTACAGGACATTATACTGTCTAATGCATATAACAAAGAAACTCTCCTTTTGCTTAAATAAAAACCATTCAAACAGCACCTTCGAAAAATTATCTTATACTTCATAGGCTGTTGTTTTTTGCCCTTGCAAACTAATCCAATCTTTCTTGAACAGACAACAGATTTCAAATTAGCTAAACCAGCACACAAAATGTTGGACCAAACACTGAACAAAGTATGAGCCAAATGAATGACCTTTTCTTATCCTTTTGCCGACCTATTGCAGACTGATAACAGTACTTCAAATAATTACTCATCTTACACATCCACCGCTCCTACTGGACACCAACAATTAAATTCAGGAAATAGGCAATTCAAGTTATTCGTTATTCAGTAAAATAAAGTATACATTTATACACAACATTGCACTCTACTTTTTACTAATAGAAATCATACAAAGTTTTTTTACACTAGAGCCATTTCATCTTCCATCCTCTGATGAAGCAGTGCACTTCCACAGATGGCCTGCCCCACTCAACATGTACTTGACAAGATATTCACTCCTGATCACTGAAAAAAAGAGAGAGCAAAAACAGAATGAAAGCTGAACATCCACTGAATCAATCAGATAGGTAGCTATACAGTACTCAGCTACAATGTAAAGCCTTCTTTGCAGCATCATATAAATAAAGCCTTCTTTGCAAATATTAAACCTACTCATGTCCTCCATAACAGACTACTCAGATATTAAACTGCACACTATGATTGCAATTTCTTAGTGTATACCTAAAAGAGTATATGCTGTTCTTTCACATAATTTCCTTAAAACGTCCATAAAAATAAATAGTGCCTCTACCTATGTACTTTCTACTCCCGATTTGCTAACAGTAATCACCACCATTTCAGACTCAGGTGCTTCACATAGGTCACAAAAGCTGTTGTCTACAAGATATCAGTATGCAGTCAAGATGATGATACAGCTACTCCTAAAGCCACGATACAGAGCTCACTCACACCAAATATTTAAATCGGACAGAACTACAGCTGGAACCACAACCTCAAAAATCGACATACGAAATACAATGTAAAAGGTCACTCTGTACTAGCAAAACGTATAAATAACGGAATATTAGATCAGCACATATGCTAATCCACACGCTCGATCTAAAATCAAGCCAGGATTACGGCCCAAAAAAACTAAAAACTAAACAAAAAAAGGTCAGATCCTAGGCAGAGATCACGCTTCCATGATTTAAGATCTTGCTTCCATATTTCTATCTTTAAATGCCTTATCAACACACAGCGATTTCCACCCAATCATTGAATAAAAACAACCTTACTCACCGATAGGAAATAAACAATCAGTATCTGACGATGCTGTTAAACTGGTTTTGCGTCACAGTTCTGCCTCACGGCCCATATGAACAGTGCGACCACAAGGCCCATAACCGTGATAACTCCGTCTCCAGCATAGACCGACTCTCTTGATATATCCAAGATAATTCCAGAAGCTCCGTTCATCATCCTTAGATCTCCTCATCTCCAGTCGCTTTCTTCTACCCGGACGCTCGCAAACCTTCCCCTCGACGCACCCAAACGTTCGCGCCGCCACCATCTGATCCAGACTAACTACTTAATCTTTCACACAGCAAGGTTAGCTAACTTTCCCAAACAACAGTTATACCGCGCCGCTATTTTGCCTGCTATAACATTAATCTCCATTACCATTCGTTGTACCAATCCCCTCTGTTATTTGGAACCCTACAGAAATAATGATCCTCCACGCAGAATCCCTCCGCAAAACCCTTTCATTCCAATCCTTCTTCTTACAAAACAGCTTTATGAAACCAGTTACTAATTATCCATCTACCATCTTTGCTCATATGTAGATGAACTACTCAATGCTAAGCGACATCACCGCGGAACACCACAACTGGCGGATACAAGTAAGGCTCACACGGTTTACCGTCTACAAAGAACGTGTAGACCTCACAAAGGATCAAAAAATAGACTTCGTCATGATCGATGAACAGGTATGTATAACGATTTCTCCCATCAGCAACAATCCTCACATAATTTACTCATATAAATCATTACTGTATTCTTCAATGAATAATAGGGCACAGCCATGGACGCTCAGCTACCACGTAATCATGCTGGCCGAATCAGGACAAAACTTAAAGAAGACGACGTTTATACCGTTCACCGCTTCCAGATTACTAATGCCAAACAATCCTACCGAACTATTGATGCACCTCTAATGGCTCGCTTCACAGCTTTCACCATCCTTAATCGCCTTTCATCCATCCCGGATTGGTTTCCATTGTATGCCTATAAAATGAAACCATTCCATGAACTAGTGGACAGAGCTGATGACAGATTGTTATTATCAGGTACTCAACCGATCTATCCTTTCTCTCTGTAAATTGCTTTTTCATTCCCACAAATCGCCAACTGCTTTTGCTAAGTTGTTCAATGCAGAATGGTCTTACAATATGCATTTAGTTAGCTCTTCTTTCCATTTTACTCTTCTTCATATACTTGTCCAAATCATCATAACTTTCTTGCTTTATGTATTTAATAAGCTAATCATGCATACACCTATTATTTCTAACAACTTCACAACTATGCTTTCACCAGATATTGTTGCAGTAATAGAATCCATCGAACCCATTACACCAGCAGGCACTAGAGGAGCGCCCACAGATCTACGAAACATGCAGGGCACAGATAGCAGGTATGACATGACTATCATAGACACCAACCCTGAAGACAAACAACTCCTATTTTCTTTAACAAGAATCAATATCCAACATGTATTACTACCTGCTCAACACTAGCTTTCTGTAAAATTTGGAAAACTGTGACCATTTTAGAACATAGGTTGAACTCATTTTCCCCCTTTTTTTAACCAACACTCCTCTATAGTTCTTTTGTACATGGTTCCTACTGTATATGCATTCTTCCACTCCATATTATTGAATATCTGTATGTACTAGCACTAACTATTAATAGACACCTAATAATAAGCTATTTCCAAACAGCGACACTCTCACCCTCACATTGTGGGACCACCAGGCACAAGACTTCCAGGCAGAAGAAATTCTCAGCCAATCACAGAACCAGACCGTCGTTCTTCTATTCGTAGGTCTCATGGTGAAAAAACGCAATGGTAACATGCATTGCACCAAAATCACACTCTCATATTGCTAATCTGTGCTTTATCATACATTCCAATAAACATGCTTCATTTCTATGCACTAATTCCAATCACTTCGCCACCTAAATATACTCATTTTCCATGCCATGTATTGCAGGCCACACTACTCTACAGTCAACAAGCGCTACAAAATGGTATATCAATCCAACAATACCTGAAGCAACAGCACTGCAAAACAGGTAGAACACAAACTACATAACCGCGCTTTTCATTCTCATTTCCCCACAAAGATTCTCGCCATCGCAACTCATAAACTTGAATTCCTTCATACTACAACATGACAGATACACGCCACGCACGCAGCTCCAACTATTGTCCCCAACTCAACATCCAGCACATACATCATCCATCCCTATAACAATAGCAGATCTTTGTCATCTAACCCCACATGACACCGTTGTAAGTACCTTATCTACCAAACAACCATTAAACTTTAATTCACATCGTGTGTAAATCCTGACTAACAGCTGTTGATACTTTCCACAATCTACCGTTCTATTGCAAATTTCCTTTTGTTATACCTAACAAATTAGCTTCTCATCGAGTTTCCAGGGGAACACGTACAAAGCCAGGATTGCCATAAAAGGATTATCCCATGGTCAGCCCTGGAAGTATGATTCATGTGCCTTATGTCGCAGAGCAGCCAAAAAAGAACATGGCTCTTACCGTTGTTGGAGCTGCGGTCCAACCATAGCCCGCCCAAGGTACGATCCCACCATCATATACCAAAGTCACAATCCTTTTACATACATCATCAACCAAAACATATACTAAAAACAGCTCTATGCATTCCATAGATACCGAATTACAGTCATGGGAGTTGATCCGCCTGATATTGCCAATCCAAACGCACCAGAGGTAGAATTCATCTTCTTCGGCAATATAGCAGATCAGCTGGTAGGATTACCAATTGACACCCTTATTGCAACAAGCCAAACCACAGAAGACACCACTCCACAACAAATAATAAACCTCTTCTCCAGGCAGTTTGACATAACTACAGCTGTCACTGAAAAAGCCTTCAACCAGCCTACTATTACATACTCCGTCACAGCTTTCACTCCGATCTTGCTCCACGAAAATACATCCTCACAGAATCAACGCAATGAAGACCATGCTGCTCAACTCGAAGCAACGACCGGTGCACTACTCCTCACGTTCTCACGGATACAAGAGGTAATCTCACAACTTCATGTGCATTTCACCACAGCACAAAACATCTCAGCATAGTCTTTATCGCTAACACAACAACACTTTACAGAGCCTCTCTTCAGCGCTCACCACCACACCGATAGAAGCAACATCTGCCCACCACGACGCAACACAACACAAAGGAAAAAGGTAATTGCATCGTACCCATTTCATAAATAAAATCCTTCACTAAACTGACACCTTCCACCAATATCATTGCGCAGCCCAGCTAATTATCCATCGAAGACATCTGCAAAGAGAAAGCTATTTGAGGACAGCCCAGCAACCGACAAATAGATGCTTTTCTAATCCTAGCAACAAACACTCAGTACGTCTCATCCTTATGTAAAAGGCTATTTTGTTGTACAAAGCTACGTTTGTTCCAGTCCCCATAAATCCATCCTATATCAAACCAGTACACCGTACGAAACTACCTATGCAAAACTGCTATATTGCACTAGAACAGTCTGTACTAATAACGACATCTGTAATACCTATGTAATGGACATTCTTCCTCTTTTTGTATAAAGGCCTCGAAATATCGTTCCAAACCCAAATGATATTTCACATTTATACGCAATAACACACGGAATAATAAAAAAAGAAATAGCTGGGACGTGCGCGCTGGGCGCGCAATCAATGCTAGTTGGCATTGCGTGTGTTAAAGAAACAGGTGTACGTGTCGATCAGGCTTCGCTTTTGGAACCTATTATTATCGAGGGTACGAGTACAAGGCCTATTTGCAAATTGCTAGCTGGTGTATCGAATTATTATAGGACAAGAAGTTGGCACGGGACTCGTTTTGCTTGTGTTGAATCGCATCAGAAAGTGTGTGTGGCGGGAGAGGTATATGATCCTCGATCCGCACGTTTTCCTAATCCATATTTGGGTACTTAATTATCCTGTCCAATCTAATCACTCATACCTGCTGACAGGAGAGCGCCAAGGTGATTTCATCATCCCTTGCCTCATTAATCTAGACTTTAGAGACACCAAAAAGATCATCACCATCAAACAAAAGCAGCGTCAGACTCCAGAGTACGTGCAGACCAAGAGATTAATCAGTGGCTCTGCTTAGTTTGGGCTTAGTTTTGCGACTGATTGCCTGTGACCCACCGCCGACTACATACGTCGTTGATTGCCATTTTTTCTCCTATATAGATATCTAATTAAGCTGATTGGCAATTGACAGATGTCGGTGCAACTCATGTCTGCTTATCACAGATGGCAATATAAATCGGGCTTATCTTGAGCCCGTAGGTGAGGTCCCTATCTTGCCTTGATACGAGTATATGCGACGTAGTAGCGACGTTATTTACCTTAGTTAGCTAAGGCGTCTGTGGCACGTGTGATAATATTTATCTTCGCCGTGTGGTTCATGTTCTGTATTTGTGAGACCAGGAGGGTTAAATTTTTCATCAACTCTATCGTGCATGCAGCTGGGTCTTAGCCACGTCTTATCTGACTTATTTTATGACTTATCTGACTAATATTGACTTATCTGACTTTTTTTATTATTTTTTGAATCTGTTTTTTTATCTCGTAAATATGTCTAAAAGCTTCCTAAATCCTAAAAATCAAGACCATCCGACTCTCGAGACCACCTCAAAAAATTCTCGAAGTTACGAGATAAGTCAGATTAGACTTTTGGATAAACCCAAAAAAACACCCCCTTAGCTACGCTCCTACATCAATCTCAAATGCATGCACAGTCATGCAGTGTTTCTTACGGACCGGGCACACACAGAGGTATTGATGGCAGCAACCCGACCATGGTAGCGTTAGTGATGTGTCCATAGGTTTTAGACAAGGTACAAATGTAGCGCAATAATGTGTTGTTGATACCTTTGGTGTTTTTTTACTTTGACTCGAGATCCTTTCAATTACATGGATCGAGTCTTTTTTATGTGTTCTCTTTAACTTTAGCTGTTACATATTCCTCGGATTAAGAAAAGGAGAATTATGAATTAGGCAAGGCACAAGTGTAACGCAAGTGCGCAAAAAAGTGTTGTTGATGCATTTGGTTTTTTTTTGTGTTTTGGGTTGAGATCCCTCCAATTAGATAGATCGAGTCTTTGTTGTGCTTTCTCTTTAACTCTAGCTATTAAATATTCCTCGAGAAGAATTATGAATTTATGTTGTGCTAGTTCATTTTAGTTCCTAGTTAACCAAACAGACACATAGTCGCACAAATGGTTTTTTAGGGTTTTGTAAGAAACATTTTTATATATTTATTTTATTTGATTTAATGATCCAATGATCAATATTATCTCTTTATCTCTTATATATAGAGGGATAATTAATTAGGTGAGCCAGAAATTCCAGACATCAATAGTTTAGAAAAGACAGTTTTAAAATGGATTTGAGGAGACGAAATGTTTCGCCAAGGTGTAAGCGGTGCTCTCCTCGGCAAGAGAAACAGTAGAAATTTCTTGCAGGAAACAGCCGTCCACGTGTAGCTCCGTGGGCCCCAAACGCACCCCCAGCCAAGCACAAGCCTACACATGTAGCGGGGCGACGGTGTCCTTTTCGGACGAGTGCCGCTGGCGGCCGGCGAGACCGAGGTCAGAGCCGCCTGGCATGCGCCGCCGCCACCGCCGTGGGTGCACACGTGGACGAAGAGGGGGAGCTCTCAGCTCGACGAAGTTGTTGTTGCCGCCGCCCGGTAGAAATGTCCACGCCGCCGCAAGCCCACTGCCACCGATCGAGCCGCGAGCGCAAGGCACCAGCGGCGAGCTGCATTGGACATGACGGCAACACGCATGCGCTCGGAGTCGGATCCTGTGCAGTCGTCGTAACGACTGCAACTTAAGCACTCAGAAGCAAGCCAATAGATTTGAATCCGAAGGCTGAGAATCAGCTAGAATACTGTAGTAACAAAAAAAAACAATGTTTTGACGCTGTAGCATTGGTTACTGTAGCAACCAGTATAAGCCGATGACTTAGAAAATGAATAGTCACAATTCCGTACAGTCACTTAAGTACGACTGCACAGGATCTCTAGACTGTTCTTTTGGACGGTTGCGTTTCAGCTTATAATCAAACGCAAACGCAAACACAACCGCCCAAAAGAACACTGTCGTCGAGTGCATGCGCTCGGGGAAAGCTCACAGTAATTAACCGGCGGCAAATCCAAGCTCTAGTATAGCTAGCGCTCTTCGTGAAATTCGCTTCTTCTAGATAAGAAGCGTTCGGGCCTAGCTTGACCCTTAAACAAAACTTGTCTATTGTTCGAACGGAGGGATCGTTGTAAAATTTACTTTTCGCATATGTTGCAGGAGGATTTCACGACATCAACATGTACCATAACACACTTAGCCCGTAGAAAGATACGAGGAGATTTAATAGTATGTTCTACAATGTTTTTTCTTAAATTATTTGATTATCCTTTTAGATGTTTTGATTTTTTAACGTCATTTCAAATCTCAAAGGTGCAAGATAATAATTCTTAAATCTAGCTTCGATTATCAGTTTTGGGTTTCTAAGGCCACTAGAAAAGGCAGTCAAAGTTCAGTTTGAATAGATGGCCAAAGTTCAATTTAAATAAATAATCAGATAATTTCAACACCACATAATATTCAATTAGAAAGTTCCATTCATCTGCAACAGCTATTTCCTTTCAAAACAAAATGTGGCGATTAGTAGTTTCACAACCCACATTTTGATGTCATAAGTGAATCACCTTTCTTTCTTTTTATGGTTAATTTCTTTATGCGGCGTCGTAAAAGTCTCCAATCCCTTTCATACTTTTGTTGAAGCAACTTCAAAATGGAATTTCGTTGGCCGACTGCGAGCTCATGGTGGCAGCTCTACAGCGATGAAGAATAGTGGTGGCCCTTGCAGCAAACAAATGGTAGGGATACAGTCCTTAGGTCATGGGGAGCTCAGTTGTAGTAGTGATGGCAACATCCGGGAATAACTACAATATCAATGCAGGGGTGGTTTGGTAGCAAGTCGACAAAATTGATGGGTTGACGAGCATCTATGGGTCACCACGAGTATGCTAATGCCCTCGATTGAGTTCAATCATGGTCGTGGCAAGCTGCCCATGACGTGCTTGGCAATTCGGAGGGGGAGGGGTGATGGTGGCTGTGGCGGTGCTATGGTGTCCCAAGCTATGCTCAAGAAGATACTAAAATAGTTGAAATTCATCCATCTTATACCCTACAAGGTATATAAGGGATGTACTTAATTGTCTTTTGAATCAAATAAAATGAGTGGACCAAAATAGTTTTACCGCATCTTAGTTAAAGGATTCTCAAAGGTTAATTGTTCATGTATGGCTAGAGAGAAAATACCCCATGTCCATGGATATGCAAGTTTGATTTATCCCATTTGATATCTTGTATATTCGCTAATCAAATAATTTTACCCCATATTATTTTAGAAAAGTCTTTCGTCTTCCTTTTCAGCTACACTCACTCAAGAATTTCCGGAAACACACATTCTGCATTTTATGGGTTGAAAGAGTCTTTGGTAAAACAGTCCATTCCAGATGGTAAGTCGTAACAACTAGCTAGTGATTATCACTAACGCCAGTGTGTCTGGTTTACTATAGTAAAAACACTTCCAGTTCTCGCATGATTTTTCAGAAGTTACCATTGTTGATGAAGTACATAATTTCACTCATGGAAAAGTCTGGTATAAATAAAAAATAGGCTGCTTTTTTTAAAACATTATATTTGGAGTGACAAACACTCTTTTTTAAAAAGCTACAAACTTTATGGCTTTACTATATACCACATCATAACATGTGACCTACATGATAGGATCTTCTCTGACATTGTATAGCAATGTCACCATGTGATGTATTCCTCAAACCTCAATGGTCAGATAAGAATAAACGGTTGAGATCAACTACCAAAAAGCTATGCTACAATATTTTTTCCCTCTACTGCTACATTATTATTAGCACAATATTCTAATTGATCGGAGTCTCTAATTCTTGATCCGATGACTACAAAGTAATGTCAATGCCGCGACAATACTATGTCGATGTTAGAGAATATGAATGCACTCCATGAGCAAAGACATTTAATTTTCAGCATAGCAAATTTCCCCAAAAATTTTCTTTGCTACGGTGCAATGAAAAATGATTGCCTAGAAAGCTTCAGTCACCCAGAAACTAGAGAACTGACCTCTTTCTCAAAAAAAAATATAGAAAGAATAGAAACTAGAGAACAGTTGTTTCAATCATTGTTCACAAACCGCGACTTATCACCAGACCAAAAAAAGGGGAAAAGTTTTTTAAAAATGGCGGTTAATACTCTTTTGGTGCAGGTTACAACTACAAAAATGATTAGGCAATCGTTAACCTGGCCAGGGATGGGGGCAAGAAGCCAAACGACTTCAATTTTCTGCGAAAGCAAATTGACACTGCAGACTAGACGATCCATCGATCTTTACCTTTTCTCTCTATGCTTGCCGTATCTGTAGTCTAATACAGTTAGTATACTACTACTTCTCGGCAACCTTAATAAGTTACCATTTTCCGCAAGTTTTTGGGAACTGCTTAATCATTCCCATTTGTCTCTCCCTACTCGAAAACGGCAAGTAAAGCAGAGAGAGAGAGAGCATGGAGAGGAAGGAACGAACACTGGAGGAAAAATAAATGAACTCTCTGGTCTGAAAACACCAGCCTTCGCCTCTATAAATCCTCCATTGCTTACAGGCCAACATCACAGGTCACAAGTCTGCCCTCCTCGCCCTCTCTGCAAGAAGGCAACATGGTACACACACTGATCGACCGAGCACTGCACTGCTAGTATTAGCAAACTCAAGAGTAGTTTCGATCTACGTACGTGCGTGTAACTGTGTACGTATGCTCGTTGTTTCGTGTAGGTTTCTGCCGGCGTCCATGGCGGCTACGGCGGTGGCACCGACGACGACGGCATGGTGGTGGATTTCAAGGGCAACCCGGTGGACAAGTCCTGCACCGGAGGATGGCTCGGAGCCGGCCTCATTCTTGGTACGTGCGCGCATGCTCTCGCGATGGCTCGTGTGCATGCATGTTGTGTAGTCATAGAGTGAGTGATGGTGTGGAAGCGATGTTTCAGGCGCGGAGCTGGCGGAGCGGGTGTGCGTGATGGGCATCTCGATGAACCTGGTGACGTACCTCGTCGGCGACCTGCACCTCTCCAACGCCAAGTCGGCAAACGTCGTCACCAACTTCATGGGCACGCTCAACCTCCTCGCCCTCCTCGGCGGCTTCCTCGCCGATGCCAAGCTCGGCCGCTACCTCACCATCGTCGCCTCCGCCACCATCTGCGCCGTCGTACGTAACGCGAACACGCCGTGATCACGAACTGCACCGACGCGTGTGCATGTGCATGCCTCTGACGTCGCAAATGCATGCGCTGTTTGGACTGGCTTGGTTGTAGGGCGTGAGCATGCTGGCCGCGAGCACGACGGTGCCGGGGATGCGGCCGCCGCGGTGCGCGGTGGCGGCGGAGGGGAGCCGGGCGCGGCGGCACCGGCGCCGGCTGCGTGGCGGCGAGCGGCGGGCAGCTGGCGATGCTGTACGCGGCGCTGTACACGATCGCGGCGGGGGCGGGGGGCCTGAAGGCGAACGTGTCCGGGTTCGGGTCGGACCAGTTCGACGGGGGCGACCCGCGGGAGGAGCGGGCCATGGTGTTCTTCTTCAACCGCTTCTACTTCTGCATCAGCCTCGGCTCGCTGTTCGCGGTCACCGTGCTGGTTTACGTGCAGGACAACGTCGGCCGCGGCTGGGGGTACGGCGTGTCGGCCGGGGCGATGGCCGCCGCCGTGGTGGTGCTCGCCGCCGGCACGCCGAGGTACCGGTACCGGAGGCCCGAGGGGAGCCCGCTCACGGTGATCGGCCGGGTGCTGTGGGCGGCGTGGCGGAACCGGAGGCTGCCGTGCCCGGCGGATGCCGCCGAGCTCCACGGCTTCCACAAAGCCAATGTGCCTCACACTGAAAGGCTCAGGTATAATCTCTCTCTCGTTACTAATACTATTTTGGGTGAAAATGCTCAAAATCAGACGTCTAAATTAATCCCCGACTAATCGAATGCTTGTTGTGTTAACCCTGATTCACAAGCTGCTAATTTATCTTTGAAAATTTGAGATGCTAATCTGTTACTCGTGAAAGTATATGTCATTGTAATAGCCGTAGGGGAAAAAATCTACCACTGGTCCACTACCGTATGCATTCAAGTAATTCAGTCTTGGCGGCTTGTTCTCCCTATAAACAAAAGCGGTATTGTCTTTGGTTCTATTAGATGAGATGCAAACATGTAGATAAAGTCATAAAGAGTTTGACACGAGTAAATATTTAGTAAAGATGCGCATTGATAGAAGTATTCTCTCTTTCTCTCTGTTGTGAGTGGCTAAGGCAACCAAAATGAACAAGGTCAGGAGCTAAAGATGAGGCATTAGTGTCCTTACCAAACACAACACGTAGAGACAATAACAAGGAAATCCACGAAGACAACAAAGTTCGATGCCAAATATACCAGGAATAATATCCAGGAACCAGTTAAAGAATTGCTAGTGGATCTTTCTCGCATCAGGCGTACAGCTGCAGTGCTAGCTTACCACTTTCGCTACAACGACGCCACTAGTGACAATTTGGAGCAAATAACCGGCACATTTTGGGAGCACCATGAGGGTTTGCCGGAAATCCGGAATGGTACAGAGCACACCGCCCATGCGTTGCAGACTGTGGAAAAAAACCATTAAACTGCGTGGCGAACAATCGGCATTAACGTACTATCTAAGATCAAAGCTGATAGTGACAAATTGTGAGACTATATCTCACGATACAGAGGGTTGAAAATACACTGACAAATTGTTAATCATAGTGTGTGTCTGTAGTACATGCATGGAGATGGCTCGTAGCTAAGATTTGGCCGTTCTTTTATTTTTATTAAGTTAATTGGATAGATGTCGTTGTAGAACTTCGAAATTCGAGAACCGACACCGTCCATTTCATATTTGTAAAAATGTCATTATAAAACCGAGCAAGTTAGAAATATGTCGCTCTGCACGCTACATGTCGCACTTTAGCATCGTATTTTTGAAACCGGACAGTTTTACTCTTATCTTCATCATCTATTTACACAAAACTGCTATTGTCCTCAACGTTGTATCCTCATCTACTTTACCCACCTTCTCCTTTCGCCCTCTCAGATCAAGCTCTCTGTTCGCCGCATCCTGCTCTGCCTCTACTCGTCACCACCGCTCGCCCCATCCTAGGCCGCTGTGCGGCCTCCCCGCCGCTGCGCGCCACATCCCACGCCGTCACTTGTCATCCCTGAGCCACTGCTCCTCCCCCCTCCTTTGTTGTGCCGCCGCTTGTAGTTCATGCCCCTAGCTTGCTATCACCAATGGTGGGGGAGGATGGTGCCAGCTCTAGAGCTCCGACCGAATATGAGCAGTACGAACAACAAACTCCGTTGAGCTCGAGTAAAGGGCGGCCACCATGGATGTGGATTCACTAGGGAGAGAGTCGTCGGGGTGCCCCTTGTTGCCGCCAGTTGTAGGGTAGTCGGGATCTAGCTCTTAGAGCTCCGACCGGATCTAAGAAGCGGCGGTGACGAGCTCCGGTGAGATCAGGTCTAAGGCGGTGACCAAGAAGGGTAGGGAGACAGCAGGGGAGGGGCATAGAGAGAGGTAGTTTTGCTTGGACGAGGAGGGAGACCGGGAGAGAGAAGGAAGGGCCTCGCCGACCGAGGGAATAAGAGGAGTGGTGGGGTCCTCGCTGGCTTAGACCAGTCCCATCCATGGCGGCGACAATGGGCAAGAGAGTGAAAGGATAAAGAGGGGAGGAAGAAGACGGAAGATAGAAGATGATGACAAAATTGTTATAATATGTAAATACGAGTCAGGTGTACAGTGTACTAAAAAGGGAACACGTGGCGTGCAGAGTGATATATTTCTAATTTACTCGATTTTATAATGGTATTTTTACATATACGAAAGGAGCGGTGATAATTCTTGAATTTTGAAATTCTATGGTGGCATCTATCAATTAAAACTTTTTTTAAATGCTTGTGCAGGTGTCTGGATAAAGCAGCCATCGTGGAGCCCGACCTGGCCGCGGCGGCGGCAGCACCAGAGCGGACCGCAGCAGCGTTGACGGTGACGGAGGTGGAGGAGGTGAAGATGGTGGTGAAGCTGCTCCCCATCTGGTCGACATGCATCCTCTTCTGGACAATCTACTCCCAGATGACCACCTTCTCCATCGAGCAGGCCTCGCACATGGACCGCCGCGTCGGCAGCCGGCGCCGCGGCCTCGTCGTCCCGGCGGGCTCACTCTCCGTGTTCCTCTTCCTCTCCATCCTCCTCTTCACCTCCCTCAACGAGCGCCTCCTGGTCCCGCTCGCGGGCCGCCTCACCCGGCGCCCGCAGGGCCTCACCTCCCTCCAGCGCGTGGCCGCGGGGCTCGTCCTGGCCACGCTCGCCATGGCCGTGTCAGCCGTCGTCGAGAAGAAGCGCCGCGACGCGTCGATCAGCGGCGACGGCGCCATCAGCGCGTTCTGGCTGGTGCCGCAGTTCTTCCTGGTCGGCGCCGGCGAGGCGTTCGCGTACGTGGGGCAGCTGGAGTTCTTCATCCGGGAGGCCCCCGAGCGGATGAAGTCCATGAGCACCGGCCTGTTCCTGGGCACGCTAGCCATGGGGTTTTTCCTGAGCAGCCTCCTCGTGCTCGCCGCCGACGCCGCCACGCGAGGCGTGTGGATACGGGACCACCTGGACGACGGGAGGCTGGACCTGTTCTACTGGATGCTCGCCGTGCTCGGGGTGGCCAACCTCGTGGCGTTCCTCGTGTTCGCGAGCAGGCACGAGTACAAGCGCGCGGCGCCAGCCGCGGCAATGGTAGCCGTGGAGCTCGGAGGGGCACAGCCGCCGACGATGGAGGTGGACATGGTCAAGGAGGCCGTGACCGTGAAAGGGATGGACGTGTAGCTCCCAAGTAGCTCAGGAGTACGTGTGCTACTGCTGTGCATACGACCATATTTACTTGGCAAGGGATGTGCTGTTTCTTCTTCCAGTTTTGCAACGTTACCATTTACCAACCGAGTCTTGCAGACGGGTTCACAATGTTTTGTCATGGCTCGCTCAGTGGCTCTAGTGAAAGATAATCGTCGATCATGGCATATGCGGGCCAACCAACCTGGGTTGGGCAGCATAAAAACGCGACACCCAATTCCCAACCCAACCAAAATTTGGATGGGCCAATCTGGGGCGCCGATGTGTTATCTGCCAGACTGCAAACCAAAATTGGACGGGCCAACTTGGGCCGCAGCTATCTACATGTAGTGATGGATGACAATTGGGTGGTTACCCTAGGCACTTTTGTGCCACACCAAAACTCAACTCGAAGTCCAAAGATCTAGCCCATACTCAAATCCAAAACCACTCACATGTGCCATACTTGAACCCGATAGGTACCCAAACCCAAAAACCCATACAAGCTAGTCACCGTCATGCTCTATGTCAGGGAAGGCCATGCCATCGTGCTCCTCTCGAGGAGGGAAGGGGCCACCACCGCCAAAAAGGAAGTTACATACTGTTGCCTCCTTGTGCTGACCACGCTCCGCCGCCTTCCCACGTCACTGCCATCACTCCATTTTCGAGGAGATGATGGAAAGGAAAGCCATGTCGGGAGGAGCGTCGGAGAGGAAGTAGGGAGGAGTAGGCTCAGGTGGAGGCGACGAGGAAGAGATGGTGAGAGGTATAGACTAGGGCAGCAGCTAGAGAGTAGGGACCTAGGGTGGAGTGGAAGAGGAAGTGAGGTGAGAGAATGGTTAGGGTTTAAGGGGTAGGGGTGGGTCGTGTCAGATTTTTTTAATAGACGGGTTAGACCGATTGGTGCACCGGTTCCTAGTGGGATAGGTTTGGGCCAAGGCTTGACCTGCCCCAACCCGCACCTGGCCTAATCCCTTCGGCTGCTACATCCCTAACCAGCCATGGCCAATGGCCCAGCTCAGCTGCCCAAGGTCCAACCGTCCTCCACCCACCTAAACCTCCTCATTTCCTCCCCAATCCAACCCCAACCCTAGTCACCTGCTTTGCCCAACTGCTCCTCATTCCTCTCTACCCTTCCTCCGACCCTCCCCTCCTTATCCTTCTCTAGCACTCTTTCCCCTACGACAGTGGTGCATCGATGCCCTTCTAGCCTTTCCCTATGATGGCATGGCGGTTCCCACAGCAGTGGCACATCAGCGAACTTCCAGCCTTTCGGTACGATGACCTTTCCCCATAGCGGTGGCACCCTTTCCCACAACATCGGCACAACAACCTTTCCCATGCCGATGACGACCTTCCCCATGAAGATGGTGACTGATATGCCTTCTTCACGTGTATCTCACGGTCAGGTACAAGGGTACTCAAGGCCGAGTTCGAGTTGTGGCAGGCCATGGAGAGCACCAGGTCGGGCAAGGACGAGGCTTGACCCGACCCCGCCTCGCCCCACCTCAATCTCTATGGGTGGCTGGGTAGGGTGGCTAGGTGGGAAGGGTCGAGATGGGGCGGGTAGGAATGTTTTATTTTTTTAAAAAAAATTATTTTGGGTACTAATGGATACCTACATGGCCATGGGTACAAAATGGTGTTCGTACATAAACCCAAACTGAAACCAAATACCAATGAGTTTGAGGTGAAACCTAGAGCAGGCCCATCGTGTTGGGTACTTGGACTCATGAGTATTTTTTTCCACCCTTATCTACATGAGCGTGCATCCTTGAAATTCAGTTAGAAACAATGGAAAAGGATGGAATACTATTCTCAACGCCCCAATATATTGTGTTGCGGCAAATTGCTTGGTAATGATCTAAGACTATCTCCAACAGGTTTGCCAAAAGTCTTACTTGGGTCCTGGTCTCCTCACCTTAGACCAACTCCAACCGCCCCCCGTTGTGGCTCCCGTTCCCTTCACGAAGGGATTCCCGTTCTTTCGGCGCCGGCGGGTTCCTTCAGCCAACGGATTCCTTCAAAGAATCCCGCGAAGGATTTCTTTCTCCAATCCCTCCAGGAAGGGATTTTCTCTCCTTTCCCTATACCATTCCCTTCGAAGGGATACTGTTGGAAATGGTGGGAAATAAAGGGAATGTGGATTGGGAAGGGAATGGGGAAGGGAATGAAATGAAGGGAAAATGGTTAAAGATGGTCTTAATTTACCTGACTTATCTTCTAACTTCGAGAAATTTTTGGGATAGCCTTGAGAGTTGGATCCGCTTTGTTTTGACTTGTGTTTTAGAGTTTTTAGACATGTCTTTGAGATAAAAAAAAGGATTACCTAATTATTTTTAATTTAAACGAATATAAGTGAATAGGGAAATAAGCCCGATAAGGTGAGAGGAACATGACCTTAGCCAAAATTTGGGAATTTCCGTTTCCTATCTCGCTCTAACAAATTAGCAATCTCTTTCCCTATTTTAGGGATTCCCTGTCTCGCTCCCTTAATATAGACCAGTGAGTCGCCTATGTTTTGTTACGAGAAAAATCTAAATTCCACGGTAAGGCTATGAGGAAGCAGGTCATAGCCTTCAGCTTCGCTGTGGGCAATTAGTGTTACGCATTCGGCTTCGCCGTGGATGATTGATATTATGCATCACGCGACATGCCACATCGTGAACGACCACACGGATGATTGTAGAGGTCGGTACACGCTATACTTTAGTTGTATCCATCGTGAGAATTTTGAGGAATTAAATCAGATAAAATGAGTTTGTTACGATAGATGATATAATGAGTAATTTTAATGAAGTAAATGGATTTGTTACAACAAATAATATTGGTGGATAATTTTAACAAAGTAACACCATCAATACTCATCACATTAGACTCTTAAACTAGAGAATAGTATCATCTCTCCGTATCTTCCGTACCAACAGGGCATCCTGGCCGGGCAACACCAAATTAATTAATTTTACATACCCGTGCATCGGTGCCCGTCTCTTTAAAACCTGGTGACGCAGAAGCAGAACAGCGCCATGAAAAAAAAAAAGAAGACCAGTCAACTGTGAATATGAAACCGGCGAGATGACGAGTTCATGGAAGAAACACAGGTAGGAGAATAATACCAGTATTTTCTTCGCAGTGCCTTGAGAATAATCGAGATGTAGTAGTTCTGTACAGGAAACAAAGGTAGGAGCACTTTGGGAAAGCGTACGTGGGGTGTGTCGCCCACGTCAAAAGCTGAAGAGGACGGTGGTGTGCCACCAGCGAATGTCTACGCGGGTGGGCCCCACGCACCACACGACGCGCGCGTGCGAACAATTTCTTCATGTGGCGGTGGGTACCCGGGCCACGGCCCATCCTCGCAGCCCCGAAGTTGATTGATTATTGACACGTGCCAGCGAATAGCGATTGGATCATTGGATGTTTAATCTGATGTACCCTTTATGAGTAGTTCTTATAATATTTATGAGTAATTTTTGTGTAGTCGTAGGATCGAATATGACTAATCAGATAAGTTGAACAAATATGACTCATCAGAGAAGGTGAAAAGGCGTCGGGTGAAAACTGAGTGCTTTTTCTCAACTCAAATCCTCTATATAGCGGAAACAATTTGTATAGATTCTAAATTCGTATTACACCCTGCTGTTAGAATCAATAACCAACCGATTAGATTAATCAGAACTTCACTTGCAAAATCCCTGGTACACTACCTGTGTGTACCAAAATCACCAAAAGTAAGAGACGTCCTGCTGTACAGTACGAATTGCCCTTCGTTTTTTTTCTTTTTGTTTATATTGCCACACGGTAATCGCAGTAAAAACAACGAATCTTATATTAGCACGGTAATCGCAGTAAGAGACGTCCTGATGTATTGCTTCCTACTGCTACTGTAGCCCACGCGCTGCACAGTATGCAGCCGAGCCGAAGCTGCCGCGGGCCGCAGCCAGCCGAGAGACGAACGAACAGAGGCAGCACTGAGCGCAAGACAAATCCATCCAAACTTTCAATCCGGTCAACCAAAAAATCCTAAATTAAATACGTGAGATTCTGGGATTATCTATGATCCATCCCCACCAGAATCAGGAGATTTGACCTCAAAATCGTGCCGAATTGTCAGATTGATCTACCAAAAATAAGATGAAAACTGACATGAAACCAGAATCAAACATATGTTAAAACCTTACAACTTGTCTCTAACTCCAACATAATTCAACCGTCCAAGCCTTTATCATCCGAACACCCCGCCAGACCGTCTCTCGCCTATGCACCACATTGAGTCATCCCATGCATTTTCATCTATTGATCATGTATCTTGATCCTATCTCGACACATCCACATGGCACCTCCTTGACCGTCTCGAACCTCACCTCCTCCCTGTTGTCTAGTCATGGTCTTCGTTGACCTGCGTCGATCCTGATCCATGCACATCAACAGACAAGCAAATCTTTCCAAATTTAACTCACGTTAGTCTAAACCTTCACTAAAACTTCACTACATATTAAACCGTTGTCAAATATGAATAACATGATCTCACGGTAACATTTACTTGACGTTGTACTATGTAACACTACTGATATTACTCGTATGAGATGCAATATCGCTGAGGATGAGGTTTTTATGTAATATTGTCATCCATGTATGTAACTTTGTAACGTTTAATGTTAATATAGAATTACTTTTACAAAATGCACATAATTAAACTATTTTTAAAATAATTTTCATGCCATTTTCTATTAATTGCTCGGTTTGCTTAATCAGGAATTGTTCTCTTTAGTTTATCTTATTTTCCTATCTTGTTATTACTTATAAGCTGAATCAGGAGAGTTTCTCGAGATAGCTTGAAAAGTCTGTTACACTTTATTTGATTTATTTTTGAAAGTTTTGATATGTACTTTCTAGAAAAAAGGGTTTTAGAAATCAAAACTTTAACTTTTCTATTCCAAGATAAGATAAAAGGACACGTCGAGAGAGAACCCCTCACAGGAGACGTGGGCGCTCGGGCTCAAGTGACGCGGCCAGCACTCGCGGGGTCGAGATCATCATAAAAAATGCTGGACGGGACGGCCTAAAAAAGCGAGAGCCGAGAGCACCGTAGCAGGCAGCCACCGCACCACTGCCCCGCCTCCGCCCCCTGCCCAGCTGCCCTTAGAGCTGGAGTCCTTTTACGACGACGACCACCACCATCTCCATGGCCGCGCCGCCGCCGATCCCCCGCCGGGGCCTCTTCATCGCCGGCGCGTGGCGGGAGCCGGCCCTCGGCCGCCGTATCCCCGTCGTCAACCCGGCCACTGAGGCCACCATCGGTCAGTTCCTCCCGTCGCCCGCCGCGTCCCCGTGCTCCTCCGCTGCAGGGGTTTCTGTTTCGGACGTGTCCGCCGCGGCTAGCACCGTACTGACTTGAGGTTTTGGTGTTTTGCGTGGGGGTCGGTGAAGGTGACATCCCGGCGGCCACGGCGGAGGACGTCGAGCTCGCGGTCGCCGCGGCGCGGGACGCGTTCTATCGCGACGGTGGGAGCCGCTGGTCGCGCGCTTCCGGGGCGTCCAGGGCCAAGTACCTCAACTTGATCGCCGCTAAGGTGCCAACTTTTGTTATGCTCTCCAAATCTGAGGCCTGCTTAATTTATTCGAACTTAAGAATGATTCGCGGAGTTGTCGACCTCATTGGTTCGTCGCTGTGTGAATGAAGTTGGTTTCGGGGGCCTAAGGAAAAGTTTCATCAAGTCGGATTATTGTTGAAAATTACCAAATGTTTGTTGCTTTTTCTTCATTACAAATCACGTGAACTGATTTTACCTTTGGTGCAAGTCCGTGAGGGATAGTCACAGCCTCACAGCAGCATATCATAAACAACAGATACTCTAGCTTAATTATGTCCTGTTAATCTTATACTCTACTACAAAAGCTTGATCTGCCTCTTATCATTGTCAAGTTGGCAACGTACCAGACTATTTTCATTGTAGAACATGCCATTGCTTTTGCAAGGAAACTGTTTTTTGAGTGCTGGACTGACACAACTTAAAATATGGATGCGCTCTAGCTGATATTTAGTTTAGCATCGTGTGTTATTCACTTATTCTTAGCATCTAAGATTAACTCCATATGCATTTGTAACATGCGGAGGGTTTACTAAGTTTGTGCTCTTCTTCTGCATTTTAAATGGAAAATTTAGAAGCCGAAACTTTTGTTAGTGTGAGAGAATTGTCTGTTTCAATGCTTTCAGTAATAGATGCCCATCTGTTCATAATTCATTAGTATATTTGTTATGGCCGGCAGTAAATTTTTTTGAAATGTTGGATGCTGGGTGCAGATTAAAGATAGGAAGTCTTTTCTAGTATTGCTGGAGACACTTGATTCTGGGAAGCCTCAGGATGAAGCAGCCGGGGACATGGTATTGTCGATTATTCATAATATGGTGTTCGGTGTGCTTGACGAAACTTCATGATTTATTTGATGCCTGTCCACCTTATTTTAGGAGGATGTCGCTGCATGCTTTGAGTACTACGCTGGTCTGGCAGAAGCTTTAGATGGGAAACAAGGTTCATCAATTTCTCTACCTATGGAAAATTTCAAGTCCTATGTACTCAAAGAACCCATCGGGGTTGTTGGACTGATCACTCCCTGGTATAAGAAATGCCTTGATTCACCATATTTTCTATTCATTTCATTTTATTTTCTTGCCTTTCAATCCATTACTATATGTGGATGCCAAGGCGTATCAAAACAATGTAAGATGTGGATGCCAGAAAATGACAATTTTGTTTATAGAAAAATGTCTACTTTGCACCCTGAACTATTGAGCTTCGTCTACATAACATTCTGAGCCCAAATCGCCATGCGTTGGCATGGCGATTCTGCCTAGGTGGACAGCCAAAGTGGCAAAACCGCTGTTCGAAGCAGCCACAGGGTTGATTGTGTCTGTTTGAAACATACAGGGGGCACAATACCTAGTATTTGGGCTTAGGGGTTTATGAGATGAAGCTCAATAGTTCATGGTGCAAAGTATTCCTTTTCTTTGTTTGCATTTGATAAATAAGAAGTAAGTGGTGATACTAAACTCAGATGAAAGACAATTAAGTTTTGTATGGGTACATCGTGAATAATTGGTCAGTTTGTTAATCATGTCGGATCAGTTTTTACTGGTGGCCTTTTGTATCTGATAGTCGAATGTCTTTGAAGTTAGTTGCTTCTACCACATGCAGGTGTTTCTTTTCTCAGTAAAGTACAAGCTGATCAGTAAGAAATGGATTTTCTTCTCCAAGCCCCTAAGGGCTTTATACCTATCTAATACTCGTTATGTTCATTGCCAATTCTTGAGCCCGCTAGACATTAGGGATACTTCAACAGAACACCCCATTACTTGGCATTCCAGCTTGAATATAACTGAATCGTTTATGAATAGTAAAAGACTAATCATTCCAATTCTTTGCTTTCTCCTCGTGTAAATGAAGGAACTATCCTCTGTTGATGGCTACTTGGAAGGTTGCGCCTGCCTTGGCTGCTGGATGTACAGCTGTGCTAAAACCATCTGAATTGGCTTCTCTGTAAGACTTGACGCTTTTTAGGTCTTTTACACAACTATTATATCCGGTGACTAAAATTTGTTCTAAAACCAGAACTTGTTTAGAGCTTGGCGCGATATGTGAAGAAGTCGGACTTCCTTCAGGAGTTTTCAACATAATTACTGGTCTGGGCCCTGAAGCAGGTGCTCCTTTAGCTTCACATCCCCATGTGGATAAGGTCAGACTCTTTGTCAATGTACATTCATACATTGATGAACACAACAATAGAGCATCACATAATAGTATATGATTATCCTCAGTTCTCAAGCTTTTAAAATTTTGTGGATCCTCTCTGTAGATTGCTTTTACTGGAAGTACAGAGACTGGTAAGAGGATAATGATTGCTGCTGCCCAAATGGTTAAGGTTTGTTCTCTATTTTTATTAAGTTTTCATCCTTGCTTAGTAGACTACCATCTTTTAACTAAATTTCCCATTAACTTGTGACCTTTTGTTCTTCTCTCGATGTTAGAAGTACTTAAGTTATGCATTGATGTCACATAATTCTGATTCCGTTGTGCATTCTCTTCAACAGCCAGTTTCATTAGAGCTTGGTGGCAAAAGTCCTCTTATTATCTTTGATGATGTTGACATTGAAAAAGGTATCTTCCTCTCTTCCATATCGCATTATGCTTCTTATTCTGCTCTCTTCATGATGCAAAATCAATTTATTTTCACTTTAATTCATAATTCACAATTCTCTGGGTTATGAAAGGACAGATATCAATTTTACATATTTATGGACAAGCAAGTAGCATCGGCTGACTGTACATCTTTCTGAATTTAAATCAGCTGTTGAATGGGCCATGTATGGCTGTTTTGCAAATGCTGGTCAAGTCTGCAGTGCAACTTCCCGTCTACTTCTTCATGTATGTATGCTCTCCTGTCTGTTTTAGACATCAAGCTATTTTCCAAATTCCAATACATGACATGAACAATCGACATTTCCACAGGAGAAAATCGCAAAGCGATTTTTAGATAGATTAGTTGCCTGGGCAAAGAGTATCAGAATCTCAGATCCACTGGAAGAAGGTTGCAGGCTGGGGTCGGTTGTCAGCGAAGGGCAGGTAATTCAAATGGAGATTGTTGCACTTACAGTAAATTTGGTTGCAAATATGTTCATAGTTTACTTCGTTGCACTCTATCTAGCTGATTTTATGCAGTTATGCTTTTGCAACCACCTTGTAATTTTCTGGACAGAACCTGCTTTCATGTGTATATATTCTTAGCTTTGTGCTTTTCTGGAGATATCTAATTATGGAATTCAGTGGTTCTTTTTTAAACAACCGGAAAACCTTTTTCTTATTTCAGTATGAAAAGATTAAGAAGTTCATCTCAACAGCAAGAAGTGAAGGTGCAACAATTTTGTATGGCGGTGGCCGACCACAGGTAAGCATCATTAGTTATATACTTATATTACATTTTTGTTGTCCCTTGGTTATTGATCCAAACTGCATTTTTTAATTGGCAGCACCTCAGAAGAGGGTTCTTTATTGAACCTACAATTATAACAGATGTTAGCACATCGATGCAAATTTGGCGAGAGGAAGTTTTTGGACCAGTCATCTGTGTTAAAGAATTTAAGACTGAGAGTGAAGCTGCAGAGCTTGCAAATGATTCTCAGTGAGTTGCTTGATTACGCAGGCTTGAGGAAAAAAAAATACGTGGGTGCTTATATTATTTATTCACCTGCTCTACCGTTTTTATTTCAGTTATGGTTTAGCTGGTGGTGTGATTTCTAATGATCCAGAGAGGTGTGATCGCATTTCAAAGGTAGTTTGTAGTACATATCCATCAAATTTTTTGTCCCCTGATTAACTGATAGGATGTTAGACTATTTGATGAAATTAAGAATTTGATCCATAACGGATGCACAATCCCGCATCTGCAGGCTATTCAAGCAGGCATTGTTTGGATAAATTGCTCGCAACCATGCTTTGTTCAAACTCCATGGGGAGGGAATAAGCGGAGCGGATTTGGTCGAGAGCTAGGAGAATGGTGAATCAATTACTTAGCTTTGTAATATGTGATTCATCAAGACTGGCAGACTGCGCAAAGTGTAGCTATACCGAACAAGCGATGGCTCTGCAATGTATATACTCTGAATTTACTTTGCTGTTACTTTCAGGGGCCTCGATAACTACCTGAGCGTGAAGCAAGTCACCAAGTACTGCTCAGATGAACCGTACGGATGGTACCAGCCTCCATCCAAGCTGTAGATGAGCCACATCATAGAACACGGAGTGCATCACTCACTGAAGACGAACAATCCTGTGCGCGGACAGAATCTTCTGTACAGTGCTCTACTGCTCTTGCAATAAGCCATTATATGGCAGAGCCGCTTATGATACCGTGTCATCAAGCCTGCGTATTGTTATCACTCGCCTCTCGGTACATCTGCATTTGTGAAAACTGCTGTGTTCTATTGCTTCGAGACATTTGCGTTCGTGATATACTGATATGCCTTCCTGATTCCTAATGAGGACTGGTTTTATTTGCTGAATGGACTCATCCGCTGAAATCATGAGCTTCGAGAGGTTTAAAAAGGACTGAAATTTTGAAGGAACTGCTTTGAGAAGTCAAAACGTTTCCTTATTTGTATCCTTCCTATAAGAGTGGCGATAAGCGAACTGAACAGCTGAGAGCCATTCCAAAAGGCAAAGAAGCGCTGCATTGTACTGTAGTATTAGGGCACTCCTAGTGGGGTTACTAAGCTCGTTACTAAGCTGATGTGGAGCTAACGTGGAAGCTAATTAAAGTGGAGAGAGAAGGGGCTTGTTAGGATGGCTCCAACGCGCGACGCGAGGGTGATGCGAGAGGCCAGGTCAACGCCAGTGGAGGAGTGAGAGGAGTGAGATGTGGCAGGCGCGAGCGGGAGCGAAGCGTCAACGTCGCGCGCGTCGTCGCCCTCGCGCCGGGCCCACCACGGTCGCATCGCCCTCCGTCGCCCGTTGGAGCAAAAAGCACCGACGCTACTGCGTCAACCATTGGAGACAGCCTTACTAGTTTAAGTAACTAGTATTTCACAGTATCCTAGGAGATAGAAATAGATGAAATGTGCATTGAAGAGTTCATCTCCGTTACTAGTAATCCAGTGTGGTAATGAGCGTAGCTAATCCTATATATATTTTTATGACCATGACATAGAAGATCCATAGATTTGTCTAAGTATAAAACAACCTAATTAATTTTAGTAACAGTTATAGTAACAACCCTTTCTTATCTCGTAATTAATATATTTAGTACAACCATTGGAGTGCCCTTAAGCAAACGTCAACCTTATAAATGATGGGGTTGGTTGAACGAGCAAACGGCAAACCAATGCCGCTTCCTCGTCCACCTCTTCAGACCCTGACCCCGATCGCCCTCCTCCACCGCTTCCTCGCCTGCCCCCCCCATTCGCCGCCTCCGCCGCTCCCCGCGCTGCTCCGCCTTCACGCCCTCGCCGTCACCTTCGGCCTCTCCTCGCGGCCCGACTTCGCCGCCAAGCTCGTCTCCGCCTACACCTCCTCCGGCCGCCCCGGCCTCGCCTTCCTCGCCTTCTCCGCCTGCCGCTGCCCCGACACCTTCCTCTGGAATTCCCTCCTCCGCTCCCACCACTGCGCCTCCGACTTCGCCTCCGCGCTCTCCGCCCACCGCCGCATGCGCGCCTATGGCGCGCCGCCCTCCCGTTTCACCGCGCCCCTCGCCGCCTCCGCCGCCGCGGAGCTCGGGACCCTCCCCGTCGGCGCCTCCGTGCACGCCTACTGCGTTAGGTTCGGGATCCTGGCCGGCGATGGCTCCGTCGCGGTCGCGTCATCGCTGGTCTATATGTACGCCAGGTGCGGCAGTGTTGGCGACGCGCTGAAGGTGTTCAACGAAATGCCCGAGAGGGACGTGGTCGCCTGGACCGCGGTGGTCTCCGGGTGCGTTCGGAATGGGGAGTGCAGGGAGGGGATGAGCTACTTGGTGCAGATGGTTAGGCTTGCCGTTGATGGCGGGGCAAAACCAAACTCACGGACAATGGAGAGTGGCTTGGAGGCGTGCGGTGTGCTAGGTGAGCTGCATGCTGGTAAATGCTTGCATGGGTATGTGGTGAAGGATGGGGTTGGAGATTGCCCTTTGGTGATTTCAGCGCTTTTCTCTATGTACTCAAAGTGTGATGCCACTGAGGATGCATGGATTTTGTTCCGAGAGTTGCCAGAGAAAGATGTGGTTTCCTGGACCACCTTGATTGGAGCCTATTGTAGGAGAGGGCTTGCTGGGCGTGCCATGGAGTTGTTAAAGGAGATGGAGGAGTCGGGCCTGCAGCCAGATGATGTTCTTTTTAGTTGTGTGCTTTCAGGGTTAGGGAACAATGCTAATGTGTGTGGAGGGAAGGCATTTCATGCAGTTCTACTGAAGAGAAACTTTGGAGACAATGCTTTGATTACCAATGCTTTGATATCAATGTATGTGAAATTTGAACTGGTGGATATTGTAGACACAATTTTTAGAATGTTGCATCAACGAGATGTGGCATCATGGAGTCCGATGGTTTTAGGATACTGCAAAGCTGGACATGATGTCAAATGCTTGGAGTTGTACCGAGAAATGCAGTTCAGAGATAAGGATGAATTCATGTGTGATGCCAACAGTTTGGTTTCCACAATCTCTTCTTGTTCCTGGCTAGGTGAAATACGATTAGGTCAGTCAATACACTGTTATTCAATCAAGTGTTTGCTTGATGAAAATTTATCAGTTTCAAATGCATTAATTTCCATGTATGGAAGGTGTGGAAAATTTGATCTTGCATGCAAAATATTTGGTTTTGCCAAATTGAAGAGAAATATTGTCACATGGAATGCGCTAATTGCCAGCTATTCTCATCTGGGACATTCAAATGATGCTTTGTCACTTTTTGACCGGATGCTCATTGAAGGAGTCAAACCCAACTCAGCAACCTTGATTACTGCCATTTCAGCTTGTGCAAATTTGGCTGCATTGAAGCGTGGAGAACTGATACATTCTTACGCGAAAGATATGGGGTTGGAATCTGATGTATCGCTTAGTACTGCACTTGTTGACATGTATGCTAAATGTGGGCAACTCGGAATCGCAAGAGGTATTTTTGATTCTATACTCCAACGAGATGTAGTTACTTGGAATGTGATGATATCAGGCTATGGAATGAATGGCGAAGCGAAGCAAGCATTAAACTTATTTAGTGAGATGGAGAGAGGAAGTGTTAAGCCTAACAGTGTCACATTTCTTGCCATTCTATCTGCTTGTTGCCATGCAGGGCTTGTTGATGAGGGCAGGAAGCAGTTCATTAAGATGGGGGAATGTTCCCTTGAGCCTAACCTGAAGCATTACTCTTGTATGATAGATCTCCTCGGGAAATCAGGGCACCTTGAAGAAGCAGAAGATATGATTTTGGCTATGCCAATAAAACCTGATGGTGGGGTGTGGGGAACATTACTTAGTGCCTGCAAAATTCATGGCAACTTTGAGATGGGGTTAAGGATTGCAAAGAAGGCGTTTGCTTGTGACCCAGGAAATGATGGGTACTACATTTTAATGTCAAATTCATATGGCAGTGCTGAAAAATGGGACAAGATAGAGGAACTGAGAGACATGATGAAGAATTATGGAATGGAAAAAGGTGTAGGCTGGAGTGCAGTTGATGTTTGTGGGTGACTTAATGATTATGCCTAAGACTATAACCCAGATCATATAAAATGGTAATATTATCAACTTTTTGAGCAAAGAAATAGTGGCCATTTGACCCCAGCTAAACTGTGTCTAGTTAGACCACCATCAGTTGATAATATTACGCAAGAGAAGGACGTGGCGGCGGCGTCGAGGCAAGGCGCCTGCGGCGTCGCCATGAATCCTTCCTTCCCGGTTGCGTGAATGCAACTGCTCCTAACCTGAATCGATCTCTTGTGTTCCTTCAGCGCTCTCTGTTTGTCTGTTTGTCTCTTCATTCAAAGTACACGAGTTCATCTGCTTCATCTCTCCCTCTTTTGCGTCTGAATTAATTTGCCCCTTTTTTATGTGTGCTTCATTGATTGTTTCATTCAAATACGAAAAAGAAACTAGAGATCGATAGCTCATGACTGCACAAGAAATGCTGCCGCAGTACCAACTGCCGGTCATGTTTACAGCGACAAGCCGACAAGGCCACAAGGGTGCAGCGCGATCAGCATCCCGAATTAATGTTGAAAATGGATATATACCGATCAATTGGAATCTGCTCGCATTGCACCTAAATTTATGACATCTTTTTGACCAATTTTTTTTTCCAAAAAAAGGGAAAAAAGGGAAGTTTTTGGTCAAACTAGTTGGGAGACCACTAGGAGATGAGTATACTTGACTTTGATTCTGTTGTGGTGAATTTGGTTTTGATTCTGGTTTTGAGTCGTGTTTGAATGTAAGATGATGAACTAGATGACACAAAGACAAAGTTTGTCTTTGAGCAGGTTTAAAAAACCGCGGTTGGCAACTAAAAACCGCACTTTATTGCCAAACCATAGTGTTACGGTGTAAAGAAACATGGTATTGAACTAGATGAATTTTTTTGTAAATTCAAATTTATAGTCAAAATCATATAAAAAAGTAAAAGTTTCTAAAAAATAGTATTGATGTGTCCGAACTGTTTGACATAAAGAATCTTTTTTAAAAAAGAATTTTTAATACTAATTTGAGCCTTTTGTGCGCACATTACATAGTCGGATAGTTCCTTACATGTATCACCCCTTATTTGTCATCGCTAATTGCTCCAATATTGTTTTCTATACCATTGTTGAAAGCTTATCCTTTTTGTGTAAGCTATGTAAACATGTCAAAAATTCTCAAAAAATCACAGTGTTATCATATATGTAATACTTCAATCTATATTTTTTGGTATTTTTACAAAAGTTTTATGTTAAATTTACGCTTAAAATATTTTAAACATAAAAGATTTATCTTAAAATGCTAAAAAAATGTATATTCAAATTGTTGCATACTTAATAACCCTGTGTTTTTTAGGATTTTTGAAATGTTTACATAGCTAAAACAGAAAATAAGTTTTTGCCAATGGTACATAGGGCAATAATCATGCAATTGCGATGACATATAAAGGATAAGCCGCGATGGCATAGAGAGGATTATGCTCAAATACAATAACACACAATGTATTATCCCCAATTTAAAAAGGCTAGAAAACAACAAAAAACAAATCGGCCTTAGCAAAGGAGAGCCTAAGGCCTAGTTCAACCTGAGTGAGTGGTTTTATGATTTTCTTCTCCAAGCCCCTAAGGGCTTTATACCTATCTGATACTCGTTATGTTCATTGCCAATTCTTGAGCCCGCTAGACGTTAGGGATACTTCAACAGAATCACCCCATTACTTGGCATTCCAGCTTGAATATAACTGACTCGTTTATGAATAGTAAAAGACTAATCATTCTAATTCTTTGCTTTCTCCTCGTGTAAATGAAGGAACTATCCTCTGTTGATGGCTACTTGGAAGGTTGCGCCTGCCTTGGCTGCTGGATGTACAGCTGTGCTAAAACCATCTGAATTGGCTTCTCTGTAAGACTTGATGCTTTTTAGGTCTTTTACACAACGATTGTATCCGATGACTAAAATTTGTTCTAAAACCAGAACTTGTTTAGAGCTTGGCGTGATATGTGAAGAAGTCGGACTACCTTCAGGAGTTTTCAACATAATTACTGGTCTGGGCCCTGAAGCAGGTGCTCCTTTAGCTTCACATCCCCATGTGGATAAGGTCAGACTCTTTGTCAATGTACATTCATACATTGATGAACACACCAATAGAGCATCACATAATAGTATATGATTATCCTCAGTTCTCAAGCTCTTAAAATTTTGTGGATCCTCTCTGTAGATTGCTTTTACTGGAAGTACAGAGACTGGTAAGAGGATAACGATTGCTGCTGCCCAAATGGTTAAGGTTTGTTCTCTATTTTTATTAAGTTTTCATCTTTGCTCAGTAGACTACCACATATTAACTAAATTTCCCATTAACTTGTGACCTTTTGTTCTTCTCTCGATGCTAGAAGTACTTAAGTTATGCATTGATGTCACATAATTCTGATTCCGTTGTGCATTCTCTTCAACAGCCAGTTTCATTAGAGCTTGGTGGCAAAAGTCCTCTTATTATCTTTGATGATGTTGACATTGAAAAAGGTATCTTCCTCCCTTCCATATCGCATTATGCTTCTTATTCTGCTCTCTTCATGGTGCAAAATCAATTTATTTTCACTTTAATTCATAATTCACAATTCTCTGGGTTATGAAAGGGCAGATATCAATTTTACATATTTATGGACAAGCAAGTAGCATCGGCTGACTGTACATCTTTCTGAATTTAAATCAGCTGTTGAATGGGCCATGTATGGCTGTTTTGCAAATGCTGGTCAAGTCTGCAGTGCAACTTCTCGTTTACTTCTTCATGTATGTATGCTCTCCTGTCTGTTTTAGACATCAAGCTATTTTCCAAATTCCAATACATGACGTGAAGAATCGACATTTCCACAGGAGAAAATTGCAAAGCGATTTTTAGATAGATTAGTTGCCTGGGCAAAGAGTATCAGAATCTCAGATCCTCTGGAAGAAGGTTGCAGGCTGGGGTCGGTTATCAGCGAAGGGCAGGTAATTCAAATGGAGATTGTTGCAGTTACAGTTAGTTTGGTTGCAAATATGTTCATAGTTTACTTCGTTGCACTCTATCTAGCTGATTTTATGCAGTTATGCTTTTGCAACCACCTTGTAATTTTCTGTACAGAACCTCCTTTCATGTGTATATATTCTTAGCTTTGTGCTTTTCTGGAGATATCTAATTATGGAATTCAGTGGTTCTTATTTAAACAACCGGAAAACCTTTTTCTTATTTCAGTATGAAAAGATTAAGAAGTTCATCTCAACAGCAAGAAGTGAAGGTGCAACAATTTTGTATGGCGGTGGCCGACCACAGGTAAGCATCATTAGTTATATACTTATATTACATGTTTGTTGTCCCTTGGTTATTGATCCAAACTGCATTTTTTAATTGGCAGCACCTCAGAAGAGGGTTCTTTATTGAACCTACAATTATAACAGATGTTAGCACATCGATGCAAATTTGGCGAGAGGAAGTTTTTGGACCAGTCATCTGTGTTAAAGAATTTAAGACAGAGAGTGAAGCTGCAGAGCTTGCAAATGATTCTCAGTGAGTTGCTTGATTACGCAGGCTTGAGGAAAAAAAAATACGTGGGTGCTTATATTATTTATTCACCTGCTCTACCGTTTTTATCAGTTATGGTTTAGCTGGTGGTGTGATTTCTAATGATCCAGAGAGGTGTGACCGCATTTCAAAGGTAGTTTGTAGTACATATCCATCAAATTTTTTGTCCCCTGATTAACTGATAGGATGTTAGACTATTTGATGAAATTAAGAATTTGATCCATAACGGATGCACAATCCCGCATCTGCAGGCTATTCAAGCAGGCATTGTTTGGATAAATTGCTCGCAACCATGCTTTGTTCAAACTCCATGGGGAGGGAATAAGCGGAGTGGATTTGGTCGAGAGCTTGGAGAATGGTGAATCAATTACTTAGCTTTCTAATATGTGATACATCAAGACTGGCAGACTGCGCAAAGTGTAGCTATACCGAACAAGCGATGGCTCTGCAATGTATATACTCTGAATTTACTTTGCTGTTACTTTCAGGGGCCTCGATAACTACCTGAGCGTGAAGCAAGTCACCAAGTACTGCTCAGATGAACCGTACGGATGGTACCAGCCTCCATCCAAGCTGTAGATGAGCCACATCATAGGAACACGGAGCGCATCATTCACTGAAGACGAACAATCCTGTGCACGGACAGAATCTTCTGTACAGTGCTCTACTGTTCTTGCAATAAGCCATTATATGGCAGAGCCGCTTATGATACCGTGTCATCAAGCCTGCGTATTGTTATCACTCAGCCTCTCGGTACATCTGCATTCGTGAAAACTGCTGTGTTCTATTGCTTCGAGCCATTTGCGTTCGTGATATACTGATATGCCTTCCTGATTCCTAATGAGGACTGGTTTTATTTGCTGAATGGACTCATCCGCTGAAATCATGAGCTTCGAGAGATTTAAAAAGGACTGAAATTTTGAAGGAACTGCTTTGAGAAGTCAAAACGTTTCCTTATTTGTATCCTACCTATAAGAGTGGCGATAAGCTAACTGAACAGCTGAGAGCCATTCCAAAAGGCAAAGAAGCGCTGCATTTTCACTTTTTGACCGGATGCTCATTGAAGGAGTCAAACCCAACTCAGCAACCTTGATTACTGCCATTTCAGCTTGTGCAAATTTGGCTGCATTGAAGCGTGGAGAACTGATACATTCTTACGCGAAAGATATGGGGTTGGAATCTGATGTATCGCTTAGTACCGCACTTGTTGACATGTATGCTAAATGTGGGCAACTTGGAATCGCAAGAGCTATTTTTGATTCTATGCTCCAACGAGATGTAGTTACTTGGAATGTGATGATATCAGGCTATGGGATGAATGGCGAAGCGAAGCAAGCATTAAAATTATTTAGTGAGATGGAGGGAGGATGTGTTAAGCCTAACAATGTCACATTTCTTGCCATTCTATCTGCTTGCTGCCATGCAGGGCTTGTTGATGAGGGTAGGAAGCAGTTCATTAAGATGGGGGAATGTTCTCTTGAGCCTAACCCGAAGCATTACTCCTGTATGATAGATCTCCTCGGGAAATCGGGGCACCTTGAAAAAGCAGAAGATATGATTTTGGCTATGCCAATAGAACCTGATGGTGGGGTGTTGGGAACATTACTTAATGCCTGCAAAATGCATGACAACTTTGAGATGGGGTTAAGGGTTGCAAAGAAGGCGTTTGCTTGTGACCTTGGAAATGATGGGTACTACATTTTAGTGTCAAATTCATATGGCAGTGCTGAAAAATGGGACAAGATAGAGGAACTGAGAGACATGATGAAGAATTATGGAATGGAAAAAGGTGTGGGCTGGAGTGCAGTTGATGTTTGTGGGTGAGTTAACGATTATGCCTAATACTATAACCCAAATCATATAAAATGGTAATATTATCCACTTTTTGAGCAAATAAATATTAGCCATTTGACCCTAGCTAAACTGTGTCTAGTTAGACCACCATCAGTATTGCAGAACGGCAAGTATAGTCTTAATTAGATGGATCAAAATTTTGCCGATTAGTGACAAACTTGGCTCATTGACATCAGGTCTGATTTCATGACTTTAGAGACTTCAGGCATATATTTGCCTATAAAGTAGTAATACCTCATACTATGGGGCTGAAGGGTAACAGTGTTTGGAAGTGATGTATGCCAGTTTCCTCATGTTAGAATGGTTTCCACATCAAAGGTTAAGCTCTGGCAAAAAGGGTTTTCCGCTTCTTGTGCAGAATGCTCCTCATCGATTCATTGTGCAATCCATAATCATAAAAGTGGAGAACTGGAAATTGTTCATTGCTCACCTAAAGGTGGATCCCATCCTTACTGATTACTGATATGTTTACATCATAGCACACAACCAAGCTGACTGGATCACGACTGTCACAAGATCAATGGTAGGAGATTTCTGTTGATATTGGTAATTGTACCTGCACATGATTGCAGTAGCACTATGGTTGCTCACTCTGCCAATTAACTTCACAAATCATCATATTTAGTGCTTCCACTTTCAAAATCTTCTATTTTGATTCTTGAATGGTCTCTTCTGTGGACAGGTCAGACATGGCCTTGTTGTCGTGGTGAGAGGAATTTTACAGGTTCAACAAATCCAATTTCCCCCCTTTTCTTTCATGTTCTGATACATGGACTGGGATGGCTACTCTTTCTTTCTATTGTTAAATGCTAGTGCAGCCGTTGCCCTTGAATCTTTAGAATGTTGAGGGAAAATGTTTATTTGAGGTCACCTAATGGGGGGCAATGTCTAGATTACATTGAACTGCGAAGTGACACAAAGTAGCTCTTGAACATACATATCGCAGTCTTGTCTGATCACCTGGCAATTCACTTTCCATTGACAGGCAGGTGTGTCATGATCACCCTTCTTGGAGCAACTGGAACAGCAGCCTGATTTACCTTTAAGTTGTACGTTTGGCTCTTCAGTCTTCACCACTTCACTCTGCTATCGACTCGTGGGTGGTGTTGACCTGCTGCTCATCCCGTTGTTCTAACTTTCCTGTTATGTCGACGTGCAGAAACTGCCCATGTGGAAGGACGTGCTAGATACCTCGTACAAGAACTACGACGCCGGGTACGTCGGATTGTTGTACCCAATTTTCACTTGCCTTTTCTGCCACATATGCCTAGAGGTTCTGGTGGCATTGGACTGAGCAAACGTTAGCAGCAGAAGCAAATGAAGTTGTGCACGGTCTCTTCATTTGGATCTCCGCACGAACTCTTTTTACGGTGCATTCTCCGAGGAGATTGAGAAGGGAAAGAAAATTATGATCTTTTCTCAATGTTACTTTCCTTTAGACTTGCAAAAAGTTAGGCCAGGATAACGCTGTGTCTTTTTGTAATGTAGGATAAAATCGGGTTATATCTTCCGCGTTTGCTAAAGATCAGTCCACTGTTTTTATCTATAATTTCAGTCGTCGTAATCACCGTCCGATTGCTCGCAGCCCCTCCCCTGCTTGCTCCACGCCACCACGCGCAGCGTGCAATCACTGGTTACGGAAGGGAGGCCGGCGTGGCCATAGGCTTAGCGACATATGCATCCTATGTTTATGCAGCACAATAATTAAAGTTTAGAGCAGCTACAACTAATCTCAACAACTTCGTGGCCGTCCTGTTTTCCTAGCCGTGTTGTGATTCTAAAATCTCGCATGCTACATAGAGAAGAACTGTCGGGGACCAAGTTTAATATATAATATCACACATTGGTTCCCCTTTTAATAGTATAAATATTAATCCAGAATCGGTACAATAAACTTGCCATGTTATTTAACTAGTATTAATATATATTTACAATACCAAAATTTATAGTATTATACAGACTGCTTTTTATAATTTACGTATCTAATATTCTAAACCGAAGAGTTCCATATCTTCTGCTGAAAGATCAAGATCGGGATCTGCAGCGGAACAGGGATTTATTCAATTTTATGAATAGTCCCATATAATGGGTAAGTACAACAACGGTACAAGCAGGTTTTCATATAATATAAAATATTAACTATATGTCAAATGTCTCAAAGAAAGGTGTGGTCATAATTTATTGGGAATAATATGCAATATTTTGAAAACTTAACTTCAGTATTATAAAACCATTTTCTAAAGAAATTTTTAAATGAATTTAATAAATCACTATCTCTTTTCTCCATCCTTATCCATCTGTCGACCATTATTTTAAAAATTCATGGATTTAATTTGAATAGAATAAGCATCACCCATTTTGGCATAACTTCATATTCCAGAAGTACGGTCCATATATGTTTTCTTTATCAGTTCTGCAGAACCTGCCCATCTTTACCCGTAAAATGGCCGATAATACGGATGAGCGGTATTTATGTCATTTCTATTAAAAAATAGCCCAAGTTTTTCAATATTTTGCACAGAGCACAAATATTGAAGAAAACCCTGGCGATATTGGCCTCTGCACAGACACAGCCGGTAACATGTAAATCAGTTGGCCCAATATCCTAGAAACATGGCAATGCCTGGCCTCCACACGATCATTACTGGTGACTACTTGACCAGCATTCCAAAGGTATTGCGAAAACACTAAGACAATACCTTAACCATGCAATTACCCATCTGGTAATTCATGCTTATACTTTTCAATTTTTCCTTCTTCTATTTATCATATTGTCTATCCAAAAGACAAAATGAACATTATCCTATTTGTTGAAATAATTGCATATCTAGATTTTCCTATACTAGGTTATTATCAAGTTCAATTATTTTGGGAGGGCTTTTGGTTGTGAAGCTTGGATTATCTGTTCTATATAAAATGTTAAATATCATAATTCAATTAAAATATAATTCTTAAATAAGTAACTAAAAAGTAAATGCAGTAAATAAATAATAAATGAATTTAGGAATTTCAATATGCTTCAAGGTAGAAAACCTGCCTTCTTCGGTAGTGGAGTCGAGTTCGAAAGTGTCTTCCGGGTATTCTTGATCAAAAGATCCGGAGACAACTAGTTCATTATCTATACATCATAAATAAGAAAAAGAAAAGAAATCCTAATAAATAAAAGAATAAAAGAGATATTATGGAAATGAAAATAATGATGATGTATGAATGGTTTGAGTGAATAGGTGATGGGTTTTGAGAAATTTAGAAATTATTTTTAAATGAATGGAAACAGGGTATTTTGAATAAAATGGACATTTCCTCCGGGCAGCAGGATTTTTATTATCGGGGTCGACGACAAAAATTTGCCGGAGTTCTGAGATGGAATTTGTCGAAGGTATAGGGGTAAAATAGTCAAATTATGGTTTTTAAAATTTTAATATAATTTTTAGAATTTTTGGAGAATTTTTCCAAATAGTAAATGTATTTTCATATGATAAGAATTATAAAAAGGATTTTTGTTTGAATATTTTATTATAAAATATTCAAGTTTAATAATTTTATTAATTCCTTTATATTATTTTAGAGTTTTGAAAGTTTTGAAAATTTTGGCAGAATTTTAGGAGGTATTTTGATATTTAAATAAATTCAAAAAGCTTTTCTAGGAAAAGAAAAAGAAAAGAGTGAACAAGATCTTGGGCTAGTACTAGGTCGGTCGGTTCGGTCCAACCAAAGATGGGCGGACTCGACAGTGGCCCTAGTGTCGATGGGTGAGAAGTGAGGAGGAGCTCGTCGGGACGACTTCACCGGCGGCGAGCGGTGGCCGGAGTAGGGCGGCCGGTGGTTGGGGAAGGTAGAGGAGGTCGAGGGCTACCTTTATGTGGTCTTAGCTGGGGCCGAGGGGAACTGGTGGTGGTCGGCGGCGAGACGAGACGGCGGTGAGGCTTCGGGCTCCGGCAGGTTATGGGAGGAAAAGTGGTGGAGGGGGTAGGTTGAGCTGAGCCGTGGCCGAGGGTGGCCTTATATAGGCGGAAGGTGGCTTGGCGGCCATGAAATTGCGGAAATGGCGACGGCGTCGTTGGCGGCGCGTTAGAGCGCAATTTGTCGCACTTGGTGGTCGGATGAAGTCGGTGACGTGGGGGATGAGTTTCGAGGAGTCAAGGCGAACCCGAAGAGCTTGATTTCAGTGGCGGCGGCGAGATACAGGGGCGCTTCTTGTCCTCTCCGATGAATTCAGCGGCGGAGGCGGCGGCGCCGGGGGTTGAGGAAGATGAGTCCATGGGCTGGGGCTCGGGAAGACGACGTGGACGCATTTGGGCAGTCGGATTGAATTTGGGCGGATAGGATTAGATACCCGAAACGGTATCCTGTCCGTTGATTGTCACTTAAGGCACCGGTGGGAGAGTATGGGCCATTTCGGCCTTGGGCTTTAGGCCCATGTGGAGTTTTGGGCTGAAAAGGGGATTATGTTTGAAAGCGTATTCCCGAAAGGGAAAGCGTATTTTAAAATTTTCAAAAAAGGAAAGAGGTTTAGAAAATTCATAGAAAATTATAGGAGAGTCAGAAAATTATGAAATAATTTTCTAAATTCTTAGAAAAATGAGGATTATTTAATTATGCAATAAATATTAGTTATTTATAGAATAAATAATTCTTAAAAATAAAGGAAGTTGACTTTATTTTTAGTAAGAAATAAGTATTGAATTTGGAAATCTTCAAAAATTAGGGGAAATTAAAAAGGGCTTTACATATGAGTTTTTGTGAAAATTTTTTATGCTAAATGAGGGAAAATATGGGTATGTCACAAGAACACAACTGCTAATGCATAATTTTCCGAGTTTATTCGGTTTGCGACATGAAAATTGCACGCTAGTATGCTCAAAATTATAGTCCTTACTAATATGGAATTTTTAGTATGATTATTATAATATAATTTTTTGTTTGTTTGTTTTTATATTATTAGTGTTCACATAGGTCTCACAAAACTTTTTTTGTATTTTGTTGAGATTCACCAAAGTTAAATATTTGTTTAGGTCATATTTTTGCATTTTTTTATTTTGTAAGGATTCATCAAAGTTAAACCTTTTGTCTATGCAAATATTTTATTTGTGTTTGCAAATGGTTCACCAAAGTTAAACCTTTTAAGTAGGCCACAAGTTTTTATAAATACTTTTGGGTCTCTTTTGTCTTTTATATTTTGTAAGGGTTCAAATTAAGTTAAACCTTTTGTCCGGGCTATAACTTTTCACGTATGCTATTGGTCACTCAACTAAATATATATGTTTATTCTAGTCACCTGAATTGCATACTGGTAAGTCTAAAATTACACTTCTTTGTAATGTGCAATTTTTAGTTTATATGTTTTCTTTGTATTTTGTATCACATTTGCTATTGGTGGGTCACCTTTTTATTTTGGTCACCTGAACTGCATACTAGTAACCCTAAAATTGCACTCCTTAATAATGTGTAATTTTAATATAGTTACATTGCAATTTTTAGTTTGTTTCTTGTTTGTTTTTGTTTTTGTATTTTATAGTTGTCGGCGTCTAGGAGGCGAACCTCCGCAGGCCGATGTGCAAAAGGGGAGGAAGGGTGCGAGACCCGAGAGTGGCCCTGCTCCCTTGACCGAAGCCCCTGCAGCGGGCGTCGTCGAGGGAAAGATGGTTGGTTGACGAGAAGTTCGTTCGTCGGTGACGTCGGATGCTGACGCGGGTGTTTTTTTTTTTATCCTGGTTCGAGCCTTCACTGCCGGATAATAGCCGTACGTCCAGTCTTCGTTTAGTATCAAACTTAAACGAGTACAGAGGTGCGAGGCTGAGCTTTGGGAAGCTCGGGCTCGAGTACAATAAGTGCTCAAAGGCACTGCGTGTGTCCCTAAAGTGACTAAATGCGAAGAATTACCACCTAGAACTAGAGATTCTACCTAAGTGCAAGTGCTCCTATTCTATTGTGACTGTATGCCGTTGCTCCTGCGCCCCCTTTTTTGTTCGTGGCATGTGCCCTCCTTTTATAGGTGTGCATCAGATCTTGGGTCGATTTAACTCATGGTGACACGCGGGGCCCATGATGTCTCACAAGACGGCGCAAGACTGACCTACATCGGGGCCTAAGCTCCACCTCGAGCTTAAGAAACTCGGGAGCTAGGAAGCCTGGGCACCGGGGTAGAGAGGCTCGAGCGCGAGCTTACCAAGCACGGGCGCGAGCTTCTCGCGCGGGCCTTTCCTTGGGCCAAAGGTAGGTAAATGGACCGTATCCCCATGGGCCGCATACTTTCCCCAATAATAGTGGCTTGCAAAAGTTAAATATTTTATCCAGACTATTTTTTTTGTTCTTTTGATTTATTTTGAATGCGAACTACATAGCAGCGGCCTCCTCTCTCTTGTAATTAGTAGTGTTCAAGCAATAGAGGCCTATGCGAGTAGCTGGGTCCTCGAAGAACGAACGCAGCTAGCTACCTATCAGCGCACTGTAAGTATACTGAGAGCATTCACGTCAGCTACTTTAAATTTCTGTTCTGTAACACTATTTCCTACACTCTATCCATCCTGTCGGCGATTGGGAGTACGGGGCCCCCGGGTACCGAGCTTACTTGTTGAGAGCGAGGATCAACCGCCTCTTTCATGGGCGCGGGGCTTTCAAGAAGACGAACTTCGATCGGTGGCTATCGAGAGAAGGCACGATGATTTTTGGGCTGGTTCGGGCCCTCGAGTGGAGGTAATAATTGACACGCCCAAATGGTATCTATATGAGGATCAAGAGGTTACAAAGGGATGAGTTTCTTGTGGCGAGAGGATGAGCTTTGGCCCGAATGGTGCGGTGGAGCTCCCGCGATGTGCGTGTGTATCTTTCCGTAGTCGCGCCCCTAGATGTGCAAATGACGTAGTCTATTTATACATGGACGTGAATCGGTTTTTCTAGCGGTGAAATCCTATTACCTAGCGGTATGATGATTGTCCTCCTTGTCCGGTGGTCCGAAGCATGTCTTCTCTTGCGCCATCGTCATCATTCTTCGCCTTACGGGAAACGGTATGGGAGCAAATGTTACAAGACGTGGGTTGGTGGTCGCATCCCCGCAATTGCCTCAAACGGTGTCGAGCATTTAATGCGGGGAATCCTTCCTTGGTCGGGAAGGAGCTGCCGGACTCGGTCCGAGCAGACTGGCCGTGCGGGCCCGGCGAGGACTCCTTGAAGTAGACCCTTGCTCGGGAGAGGCTGTTTTGTTTTTGCGTTTAGCGTGTGACTATCCGAACGCCACCCTAGGCCCCATTATCTAGCCCCGAAGCTGAGTGGCGGACCGGCGGCCCTCCTCGATGCTCTTTTAAATCGTGATCGAGCCTTTTCGGTTCAGACGTTGATGATTGTCCGATTAGCGGAAAGAGGGCTAATCGGCAGACTTCAGGTTGGCCGAGCTCAAGGTTACCGAGCAAAGGCTACCCGAGCGAATCCTAGGGTCGGCCGATCAAGGGTCGCCCGAAGGTAAGCCCAAACGTTGGTCTTCCAACGATTACTTGTGAGCGGGTCGACGGTTTTCAAGGCGGCGTGGGTGGCGGCGCGTCGTCGATTCCCAAGATTCCCGGCGGTTTCCTTAGTGGGAAGGATATAAACCGCCTCTCTCTTTACTCGGTATCGCCCTTTCCTTTGTCCTCCGTCTCCTTCCTCTGTCTTCTTCTTCCTCCGCCGCTTTCTTCCTTCTGTTCGATGGCGGTTTGTTCCTTCGCGGACTACCGCCAAGACGCTCGAATACCTCGTGGCTCAGGCCACTGACCCACGGTCTGGGCGTTCTCGACGACGAGGTCCTCCCGGCGCCGGCGGAAGGCGAGTTTGTGAGTTGTGAACTCTACGCCATTAACGGGCTTCGTGCCCCGGAGTCTGAGTTCATGGCCGCAGTCCTTGCCCACTGCGGCCTGGAAGTCACGAACCTCCACCCAAACTCTATTCTTATCCTAAATCTTTTTTCCCACCTTTGCGAGGGTTTCGTGGGCGTACCGCCGACGGTAAGCCTGTTCCTCCACTTCTATATGCTCCATCGTACCGGAGGGTCGTCGGCGGTGGGGTGTGCGTATTTTCGGTTATGAACTCGCGGCCAGATATCGCATTCTCGCCAGCGCTGAAAGACTCCGCCGCCGGGCGAGCGATGGTTCTATGCGAAGAAGGGGCGATTGCGGACTCTACTTCCGGACGCGCCACGGAGAAGAAGGACCTTCCCGACCGCTGCGTGGAGCAGAGGAGGAGAGGATCCTCGACACTATCCAAGTGTTGAGTGACAATGGTCCGACCGGCAGCCATTGCCCGACTTCTCAGAACCGAAGTTTCCCTTTACTGGCGTCGGGAGCATCCTTCTTCGAGATCTCCTACGGAGCGATGTTATTTCATGAGGCGGATACCAGAGGTTTTCTTGCCCGGGTTGACGCCTTGTCGGGTTCTTTTCCTGATCTCGCTTTTCTCCCCCTTTTTTTTTTGAAGCTCTGGATGACCGATGGGTCGATGAGCGGGTGGCGGAGCTTTAATCTTTGAAGGGTAGATCTAGGGAATAGTGTGCGTGGTGTTACACGTGTTTGTAATACATTTGAATTTAAATACAAGATGTTCTCTTTCTCTTGTTCACGTCTATAAAATGTTTATGCTACTATTTGTCGCTATATACCTACCTATATGCCTACCCGCCCCTCGTGTGGTCGGGCCTTTGGTCGTGTTTTTACGAAAAAGACCGAGCTCACGGCAACCGGCACGTGAAAAGGCGGTGTCGGCCCGTCGTCGGCCGAAGTCTTTGCCCCTGGTTGCGAGAGAAGAGACCGGCGACGGCGGCCGGCGGCCGAGGATCTTGTGAAAAAAGGTGATGTCGGCCCTCGTGTGGCGAGTCTTTGCCCCGGTTGCGGGCAAGAGACCGCACACGGCGCCGGTATGCGAAGATGGGCGAAAAAAGGTGATGTCGGCCCGTGGTGGCGAGTCTTTGCCCACGGTTGCGGGCAAGAGACCGGCACACGGCGGCCGCATCCGAAGATGGTGCGAAAAAAGGTGATGTCGGCCCCTCGTGGCCGAAGTCTTTGCCCCGTTGCGGGCAAGAGACCGCACACGGCGCCGCATCCGAAGATGGTGCGAAAAAAGGTGATGTCCAGCCCCCTCGTGTGGCCGAGTCTTTGCCCCTGGTTGCGGGCAAGAGACCGGGCACACGAAGCGGCCGGGCATCCGAATATGGTGCGAAAAAAGGTGATGTCTAGCCCCCTCGTGTGGCCGAGCCTTTGCCCCTGGTTGCGGGCAAGAGACCGGGCCCATGAAGCGGCCGCGAGTTCTAGTTACCAATGTGATTTCAGCCTGGTTTTCGGGATTGAAGTCTGCGAGGCACCACCAAGAACTTGCCGGGGCGATGTGCTATCGGCTTATCCGAGCAATGGAATTGAGGTGGGGGTGCATTTTCTAATTAAACCGATCGAGAAATCGGTTTAGGGAACAAGAACGCACGGGCGGACAAAGGAAAAGGTCGAAAGCTTTGGATAAAAGGGGGCGGGTTACCATTCCATTTTGTTTAATAGGGTTGGGGATTTCTTACGAGTCATTCGAAGGTCCGCATAAGGGATTAGGCGTGGAACCTGCGTAGCTGGGCGATATTCCACGAGTTGCTGAGGATTCGTCCGTCGGGGAAGGCGAGGCGGACAGCCCCCGGGCGTGAAGATGAGACGACCGTGAAAGGACCCTCCCACCTTGGGGTTAGCTTGTTGGCGCGTGATAGGTCCTGGACCCGTCGCAGAACCAAGTCGCCGCTTTGCAGAGTCCTTGGCCGGACGCACCGGGCGGCGTGCTCGCAGAGCTGTGAGGTAGGTCGATCGATCGGACGAGGGCTTGCTCGCGCTTTTCCTGACAGTCGAGGTCGAGTAACCTGCGCCCGGTGGTCATCGGCTGACCTCCGCGAGGTCCACGCGAGGTGACCTTAAGGTTATCTCGATCGGAAGCATGGCCTCGGTGCCGTATCGAGGCGAAGGTGTTTAGCCGTCGCTCTCTTTGGGAGTGGGCGCGACTGACCCACAAGACGGAAGGAGCTCGTCGACCCACTCGTCAGAGCTTAGAAAGCCGATCGAAGACCCGCCTCTTGATTCCTTGGAGGATCTCGCGTTGGCTGGCTCGCCGACCCGTTGCTCGTGGGCGAGCCACGAGGCGAAGCAAATTTCGTGCCAACGTCCTCGCAATATTCTTGGAACAACTTCTTTGGTGAACCGAGTTCCATTATCCGTAATCGGGTGGGAACGCCAAACCGTGTGACCACGTTATTGCATGAAAAATTTTTGGCGCTGGTCAGTAATGCCGATAACGGTTCGCCTCTATCCATTTGGTGAACGTGTCAATGGCGACGAAGAGGTATCGCGATCCTTCGCCTTTCGGGGAATGGTCCTAGTATGTCTAGCCCCTGTAGAGAATGGCCAAAGTAGGGAATAGTTTGAAGGGTGTAGGCTGGTTGGTGTACTGCGGGCATGGAATTGGCACGCTTCGGCAGTGGTGACGATCTTCCGGCGGCCACCAACGCCAGGCCAATAGTAGCCCATCTGAAGGCTTTGCCGACGAGTGTTCTCAGAGGAGAGTGAGCTCCACAGCACCCTCGTGCAAGTCCTTTAGCAGAATCTCCTTCTTCCCGAGGGACGACTTGGAGAGGACTCCGAGCGCCTCTTCTTCTGAGACAGGCACCTTCCACTAACTCAGATAGTGGAGCTCTCCGATAAGCCAGATTTTCGCCTTCGTCCCGGGCAATGTCCGTGTGCCAAGAATTGATGAATGGCGTCATCAAGTGGCTCCTTGCTCGAGGACCTGAGACGCGTCGTTTTGCGTCTACCGCCTCTTCTCCGGAGGAATGGAGGGCTTTAGCAGTGCTCAACGAGCACCCTGCTGGGCCCGGTTCTTGCGAGGTGCCCAACTTGGCAAGTTGGTCGGCGGGGTATTTGCTCTCCGGCACGAAGGACCTCGGTTCTGGTTCCTTTCCAACTTCCTCGCCTCGACCTGTAACGCGCCATTGAGTCATCGAGCATCAAACTCCTTGTTAACACGGTTTACGACCAATAGCGAATCCCTTTCACGGTTAGTCGCCGGACCCCAAGCGCAGAGCATGCCGGAGCCGCCAAGAGGCCTTCATATTCTCGCCGTTGTTCGTCGCAATAAGTGTAATTGTATGACGATCGAGTTGTTCTCCGTGAGAGAGGTCAAGACAACTCCGGCCCCGAGCCAAGGAACGCGAGCCGTCAAGAACATTGTCCAATGGGGTTCTCGGTGTGCGGCCTTTTGTTCGGTCGGGGATTCGCCCACTCACCACTAAGTCCGCCAAGATTCGAGATTTGATCGCCGTCGGCATTTAACTTGAGGTCAAATTCCCGAGCTCAATTGCCCATTTGGCGATAAGCCCGGGCGTCGGGGTTTTGAGGATTTCTCGGCGGAAAGTCGGTCGGGACCGTGATTGGGTGAGCCAAGAAATAGTGGCGAAGTTTTTAGAAGCCATGAGGAGGAGTCTGAAGCTTCGACCTCGGGTAACGCCCTAGGTCCATGAAGTACCTCGCCACATAGTAAATAGACCGTGATTTCTCGCTCGGCTATGAGCACGGCGCCATCGCCAGTGAGGCCGCCAAGTAGAGCAACAAAGGCCCTGCCCCTCGGGGTGACTAGGACGGAGGGCTCGATAGATATTCTTTGAGCTTTTTAAAGGCATCGTCGGCCTCCTTGGTCCAGACGAAACCGCGTGCTTGCGCAAGAAGCTTTGAAGAAAGGAGTCGCGCCACCTAGTCGGGAGATGAAGCGGCTAAGGGCCGCCATCCCACCAAATGAGCGATCGAACTTCCTTTACATTCGGCGAGCTCGATCCTTTCGACGGCCGATCTTTTCGGGTTGGCACCGATACGGCCGACCGATGACGATCCGAGCACCATGCCCGTGTGTACACCGAAGACACATTTCTCCGGATTCACTTTATCCGATGTTTTCTTAAATTACAAAGGTTTCTTCGAGGTCCCGGATGTGGGCCTCGGCTAAAGCACTCTTGACGACTATGTCGCCTACATAGACTTCTAGGTTCGGCCGATCCGGTCGGGAAGGTCTTCTGATCAAACGTTGGAAGGTGGCCCCGCGTTTTTGAGACCGAAGACATGGTCGTAGCGTAGGTGCGAAGGGTGATGAAGGCGCTTTTCTTCATCCTCCCGCGACAGTCGACTCGATGGTACCCGGAGTATGCGCCCAAAAACTCATCACCAGAAGCTTCGCCGTCGATCGACTAACCGATCTATGCGGGAGGGAAGTTGTCCTTGGACATGAGCCGTTGATGTTGATGTGATCGACGACATCCGCCACTTCCGTTCTTCTTCCCGACCACGATCGATTCGCCAACCGATCGGAGTGCTCGACTTCTAAGCAAGCGGCTTCAACACGGCTTGTCCACCGCTCCTTGATGACATCGACCTTCCATTGCGGGAATCTCCTCGGCGCATGACCCTTTGGTTTTAGTCGAACCGCCACTGTGCTCGATCACCTCCTTGGGACCCGGGCATGTCGGACGGCTCCCATGCGAAGACGTCGGCGTTGCGGAGGAAGGTGACGAGCTCGCCTTCCTATTTTGGATCCAAAGCGCCCCGACGTGGATCACCTTCGACGGGTCCTCGCCGGAGATCGAGATGTTTTTCGCCCGCTCCCGAGGTCGAGGACAACCTTGGGCCGAGCGGACTTGTGAGAGTCTTGCTCGGGCCGCGTTCAGGAGCTGGCCGACTGTGGTCGGCCGCCATTTCGTCGCGACTCAGGCGGCCTTGTGGTTGCCCCCGACGGTGATCACCCCTTTCGCCCCGGGAGCTTGAGGCGTGATACGCGTGGTGCGAGCCGCCATGAACTTGGCGAGGCCGACCGCCGAGGATGGCGTTGTAGGCCGACTCAAGTCGACTACCTCAAAGGTGACCAACTCACCGAAGTTGCTCGGTGCCGAAGGTCACGGCAGACGATCCGCCTAAGCGGGGTCATGGGCGTGCGGGATGATGCCGTGGAAGGGCATAACGATGTTTTGATCTTGGAACGAGGATTTGCATCTCGCCCAAGACCCGAGCGAGATCAGGTCAGAGCGCTTCCATCGATAAGCACCCGCGCGACCCTTGTGTTATTGATGGTCGGGCAGAGCACGAGGGAGTTTCGGGCTTCGTCATTCCCGAGGGACATCCTCCCGGAGAAGGAGATGGTCGTTCTCGACCATCTGTTGCTCGAACCGAGCCGCTCGGTCATGTGGCAGACCTCGCGCCCATGACCTTCAACTCCGTCGGAGGCGAGGTCGCGGACCAAGATCACCGCAATGTGGTGACTCGGGCATGCAGATTCTTCGCTCCGCCGCCGTGCGGTCCGGAAAGGGCTCGGACTTCCGGTCGGGTCCACCCTTCTAAGATCCGGAGGACGGGCATGGGACCCGTCCGTTGTAGAAGTCTTCGCCGAGCGATCCAGTGCGGCGATTCGGAGGTCGTGCCTGCTGCACTTGGTGCAGCAGATGAAGCGACCGCTCGAGGGTCCCCGAGGTCCACGCTTCGTCCGGTCGGCCGATCGCCGACCGCCCACCTTGCCCGGGAAGGCCGAGGCTTTTTGGCCGGTGTGCGTGGAGACGACGGCTCGGGATAGCGCCACCAATTTGGCCGCTTTTTTTCTTCTTGGCCTTCTTGTCGGACTTCTTTTTGTCCGAAGATCCAGCCCGGCCGCGATGCGCTCGTCCGACCCAAGAAGCCGTTTCGCCCACGGCCTCCTCGGCGTTTATGTAACGCCCGCCGCTTGAAGAGCTCATCGCCGAGGAGCCGAGTATATCTCGAGGTCTGGGTGGCGGACGTTTTGACGCCGGTGAAGGCCTCGACGACCGCCTCCGTCTCAGGATGTTGGAATCGTGTTCAGATCCGGATGAACCTTCGAATGTAGTCCCGGAGGCTTCGTCCTCCATCCGACCACCTGCTTGAGGTCCTGCGGCCTTCTGGCGGGGGACAAGACCATGAAATTCGCGCACAGGCCTCGCCTGATTGGACCCGGTGTGGATGGAGCCTTCCGCTGGTTGAAGAGCCATGTCCGAAGCGGGCCCTCCAACACAAATGGGAAATAGTTCACCATTACCCTTCATCACGCGCCATGGCGCGTGACGGTGGTAGCATATACCGAGAGGAATTCGTCCGGGTTCGGGTCCCGTCGAATCGCTCTATGTGGCCCGGTTTGAATTTGGGGGCCATGCCGCGCCGGAGGGCGCGGAGAAAGCGGGCACCCGTGGTTTACCCGCGTCGTACCCATGAGCGCCACGCCTCACGCCCCGGAGGGACCGAGGCGCGAGAAGACGCCGTCGCGCCGAGCGCCGGGGTATCCGGTAGGGTTTCCGAGTGGCGCGGGTCGGCGCCGCTGAAGCGCTCTCGACCGACTCGGGGTGGCCCTGCTCTTGCCGGAGTGGCGAGCCGAGCCGTCGTCGTGGCGATGCTCGCTTGGCCGAGCATTGCTCGAGACGGCCACCGTGATGGCGAGATGCGCGGTCATTCCTCCGCCGATCAAGGTCCCGACGGAGGTCGTGGACGGAGTAACTACCCCTCGGGTTCGGCTTTCGGAAGCACTCCAGAGTCGGCAAGACGAGGAAGATCGCCGCCAATCGCTTCCAAATTTTTCGCCATGGCTACGCTTAGCTCGGCGGCTGGTCGAAATCGGTCGGAGGTCACGCACCACGTGTGCGTGGCCTCGAGGCGCTGGCGACTCCTACCGACGGACGGAGGAAAGGACGGAGGTGGCGACCCGGCCGAGGAAGCGGAGAGCTGGTCGCGCGCCGCCCCGGTCATCGCGATGGGTTGCTGGGGCTCGATCGTCGAGTCGGCCACCCGCCTGCTGGGCGCCCAAGCGGCGACGCGACTCGCCCTCCCGAGGCGCGGAGCAGGACGTCGCCGATGTCCGCCATGGGCTTCCGCGGAATGCCGGGCATGAGGTGTCATGACCGTATCCCGCGGAGACCGCCTCGTGGTCGAGTCATACGGATGTCCGGATATTGACCCTTCGCATTTAACCGACACCTTCACATATGGTCGGTGTCTCTGCTCCAGAACTCTGAATCGAGAGATTCGAACGTACTCAACCCAGCTTCACCCATCGCGGCAGACATCCATAGGGAGAGGACTCGCCATGGTGTGTCCTTCCGGATCGACAATCCGGGCGACTCGAGATCGACCAATATTCGCCCAAGTCGCCGAGGTCGCCGGGCTTAATATCTTGGTTGTCCCGAGAGTTCGCCATTCTTCAAGGACCTTCGCCGCAGAGCCGATCCGATCCCCACGACGGCGCCAATTGTCGGCGATTAGAATCTACGGGCCCCGGTACCGAGCTTACTTGTTGAGAGCGAGGATCAACCGGCCTCTTTCATGAGCGTCGGGGCTTTCAAGAAGACGAACTTCGATCGGGTGGCTATCAAGAGAAGGCACGATGATTTTTGGTGGTTCGCCCTTGAGCGGAGGTAATGACCCACGTCCAATGGTATCTATACGAGGATCAAGAGGTTACAAAGGGATGAGTTTCTTGTGGCGAGGGATGAGCTTTGGCCCGAATGGTGCGGGTGGAGCTCCCGCGATGTACGTGTGTATCTTCGGTAGTCGCGCCCCTAGATGTGCAAATGACGTAGTCTATTTATACATGGACGAATCGGTTTTTCTAGCGGTGAAATCCTATTACCTAGCGGTATGATGATTGTCCTCCTTGTCCGGTGGTCCAAGCATGTCTTCTCTTGCGCCATCGCCATCATTCTTCGCCTTACGGGAAACGGTATGGGAGCAAATGTTACAAGACGTGGGTTGGTGGCGCGATCCCTGCGGCACTGCCTCGAGCGGTGTCGAGCATTTAATGCATGTGTGAATCCTTCCTTGGTCGGGGAGGAGCTGCCGGACCGGTCCGAGCAGACTGGCCGTGCGGGCCGGCGAGGACTCCTTGAAGTAGACCCTTGCTCGGGAGAGGGCTGTTTTGTTTTTGCGTTTAGCGTGTGACTATCCGAACGTCACCCTAGGCCCCCGTCACATCCCCTAAGAGCATCTTCAACAGAGCCTCTAAAACAGAATCTTCTCTATATTTAGAGTTTCTCGTCCTCCAACATTGTCTTTATCTCAACCTATAAATTTATAGTTTCTCTCTCCCAGCCTCTATATTTATAGGCTGTCTATATCAACCTCTATAATTTTTCTAGATAGAGACTCTGCTAGAGATGATGGAAATATAGAGCAAATAGTGATTTAGAGGAGGTGTATAGAGGCCCGATTTTAAAGTTTCTGTTGGTGATGCTCTAAGAGCATTTTTAACAGACACTTCAAATTTTCACTCTATAATACTATTTCCTACACACTCTATCCATCCTCTAAAATTCCTTCATACTTTACATTACACTCTAAAAAATTTCTTCCCTTCAGTAGCTACTCTATCCCTAAAAAGTCAGATGAACAGTGTTATAGAGTGCCTGCTAGAGATGCTCTAAAATTCCCTCACACTTTACACTACACTCTAAAAGATTTCTTCCCTCCAGCAGCTATTTCATCCCTAAAAAGTCAGATGAACAGGTAGGGATGTGATCAGATCGGATACGGTCGGATATCGTCCTATTCGTATCCATATCCGTATTTTTCATCGAATACTGAATAGTCTAGAATACGTAATCGAATACTTAATTTTATCGATAATATCGCTTCTTAATCTGAGATCAAATACGGATCGGAATCGACATGGATACGAATAATATTAGTCGGATAATTTAAAATCCAATTTTAGTTTGTTTTCCAAAATCGATCCAAATTTAAATTCAAAATTAGGAATTTTGAAAAATAAGAAAATATCAAAAATAAAAAATTTGTGCACGAATATTATTAAATCAGTACAGATTCAATTTTTCTAAATCTAAATTAAAAATTAGGAGAAAGATCAATCAAAATTTTGAGAATTTCATTTAAATTCCGACTGGTATTTAAAAATAAATTGCAAACAAGAAAAATTAAATGGATAGTGGCTGTGCCCAGCGGCTATGGCCTGGCCTCTCCGCCAGTCCGCCTCTAATATGTGTTATTCCGATAATATCCGTATGTCATATTCGGATATTATCCAAACAAAAACTCGGATATTCCGTATCCATCAGATAATCAGTGTTCCATATCCATATAAATTATCTATATCCATATCCTTATCCGAGAAATCAACTGGATATCTGTGAAACTATCCAAATCATCATCCAAATCAATTCGGTCGGTCGGTCAAAAAATATCCGTACCAGTTCCATCCCTATGAACAGGGTTATACAATGCTTGCTACGAATGCTCTCAGCGCAACAAGAAAAATCAGTGATGCCTTGGCATGCATGTAGCATGTGTCGGACGCCAGGCTTCGCGGCATTTTGGCAAGGGCTCTCAGTCTGCGATGTTCCCTTGATGAGTGATGGCGTACACAGATCGACTGAAATGCTTTTACGGTTTTAGTCGACTGCTCTCTAGACAATACCTATGTCTTATGACATGTTTGTTTCCTAGGGCAATCGAGTTTTGGCTTATTGAAAACATTTTTTTTAAAATTTTGAAGTTATTTTTCAAAGCTATTAAAATTAAAACGTACAAACGTCCCTACTTATTGAAACTTATCGAAACTCTTGAACTCAAACTTTTCATCTATTTAGTCATTCAGACATAACCGTGACACCCATCCATCATTGTATGTATGAGCCTTCTTTTATGTTAAACATGTTCGCAGTTTCCCTCCGCCGCCGCTGATGTATATGTAGATCCGTGTTTGCGTAATTGGACCATACTAAAGGGGTGTTCTTTTTAGCTTATCTAATCTGTTAATCTGACTTATCTCGTAACTTCGAGAATTTTCCGAGGTGGCCTCGAGAGTCGGATGCCCTTGGTTTTTAGGATTTAGGGAGCTTTTAGACACGTCTACGAGATAAAAATACAACGGATTCAAAAGTAATAAAAAAAGTCAGTTAAGTCAATATAAGTCAGATAAAACACGAAATAAGTCAGATAAGACTTAGCAGATTAGCCAGGCTAACAAGTAAAGCTGAAATGTACTTCTCGTGAAACTCGGTTTCTGTTCATCCTTTTAACTATCTGCAAACGATTCCAGTTGAGCTATTACAAACAAAAATCCTTCTATCAATAAAGTAGAGACAGCTTTTATTCGGAAAGAAGGAAAAATTTCATACTATGGACATAGAAAAGTTACTTTTCAAAAGTATATACATCACGCATTCACGCTGGCAATCCAGTGAATCGTCAGCCTGAGAGAATCATTTCGTTCAATTCTCCTAGCTTCTGCGTCCGTGCCCAGAAGCCGACCATCCAGCGACTGATGGACGCAACGATCCCCATTGTCACAATCAAAGCGAACGTTACTACACCAAAAAGAAAAAAAAAACACGTACGTCCCCACTGCAAAAGTTTTTTTTTTAAAAAAAGTTTTCAGTTCACAGAAAAAAAAAAAAGAAACTACTCTCCGTAAGCCACACCACACGGCACGCATCCGAATCGATCGGACGGCCCAGATCCCCTCCCGTACGCCGACCCTGACCCCCAACCGTCCCACGGCTCAGGGGCAGTCTCGTCATCTGGTCAACTTGTCTCGCCCCGCGTCGCGCCCCCGCTGCCCACCTCCACCTGTCCGGCCCGGATTAATTAAAGCGGAGGCGGAGCAACGCCTCGCCCCAAAAGATTTCCCCTGCCTTTCCATTAACTCCGCCCTCGTGTGTTATCATATCCATCGCCTTGCCCCCACCATCCGCTCCGTGTCGTCTCGCCTCGCAAGCCGCATCGCACCGCCGCTCATCTAGGGTTTTTCTCCGCCGCCGCACGCGGGCGCGCCGCCGGCGAGGGAGGGGCGAAGGACGAAGGTCTCCGGCGAGATGGGCCACGACGACGCCGCCGCCGCATCGGCCGCCGCGCGCTACGCGAAGAAGAAGAGGGTAAGGGTTTGGGTGATCCGCGGTTCGATTTGGGATTTTGGGGGTGTTCCGGGCCGGGTCTGGAACTCTGGATGGTGTGCCGCCGGCCGCGTGCTGATCTGGGGTTTCGTGTGTCTGCAGGGGAGCCGGTCCGCGGCGAAGCTGAAGCAGTGCAAGCTGGACGCGCGCCGCGAGCAGTGGCTGTCGCAAGGTCTGATCTCGTGATTAGCCTGTGAGATGTTTTACATGATTTCTGTGGTTCCGGTGTCTTCTTGTTGGGGTTGGGGGGTGTGCATGCGGTGGTTGGGATCTCTCTATGGTGGATCATAGATTCATAGTTAACCTCTTATCCTTGGGCAAAGGAGTTGTACAAAAAAAACTTAATTTTTATTTTTCTGTTGGGTTTAGGCGGGTGATTTAGTTGGTTGATTGGTGTTTTATAGAGGATTTGTTCAAACTCTGATCCTTTTGCGTTTTGGATTTGTCCAGTCAAGGATGGGAAGGAGGCCAAGGCTGCCGGTTCGCCAACAGGAGCAGGGTCGCCTATCCTTGCTTCGCCGCACCCTCCACTCCCTCGCCGGCGTGCTGAGGTGAGGTCAAGGGGAGGGGATCCGGAGGAGGACAGGGAAGAGGCTGATGCCAACAAGCAAGAGGTAGGCAGTATTGACCTCGACTCCCCAATGCACAGCCCTGGTTCGGACAATTCCAGAGGCTGTGACTGTGCCCAGAGGAAACACTGCTCCAGCAATGGTGGTGGCCCCAGCCTCAGCAGTGGCAGCAGTCTATGGTCCAGCTCGAGGAGTGTGAGTGAAGCCGAGGATGATGACACAGGCAGTGTCCCTGAGGAGGAGAATGACGTCCTGGATGATTGGGAAGCTGTTGCCGATGCACTTTCAGTCGATAACAATCATTGCCACCAGAGTTCAGGTCCCGTACCCCTGCCAGAAGCTCCAATTGTCTGTGCAGCTCCTGCCAATGCAACAAAAAGAACAGAACCGATTCGGAGCAATTCAAGAGCTTGGACACCTGGTGATATATTCCGTCCACAGGGCTTACCCAGTATCTCCAAGCAGGCCAGCTTCCCAGCAAGCATTGGGAACTGCTGGGTAGGGATTGGTATGAGTGGCACACAGCAGGGTGTCCTTGCTTTGCCATTGTCTTGCCCAATATGCTACGAGGATCTTGACCTGACGGACTCAAGCTTCCTGCCCTGCCCTTGTGGGTTTCACCTGTGTCTCTTCTGCCACAAGAGGATCCTTGAGGCGGATGGACGCTGCCCAGGGTGCAGGAAGCAATACAATGCAGTGCCTGGAGGAGGAGAAACCATACCAGCAGCTGGCGGGATTGGACAACAGATGGCAAATACTGTACCAGTGCGGCTGTCCCGTTCTTGTAGCATGGGTCCAAGATGCTAGGTTGTGCAAGGGTTATAATTGCTCTATGTCGTAGATCTATTTTCATGTTACCATCAGATATGCTAGTTTTGTCGCGTACTGTCTGCTTTTGGTATAAAGAATGTGAATATTGGAATAGTTGCTGAATCCATATAGAATGTCTCCAGAAACGTGGTGTCTTTTTTTTAGACTGTTTGCATTGTATGTGATGCATATGTTGCTGGAGAGGACTATTTGTTGTTTACGGTTCCTGAGATCATATATAAAAGCTATATAAGGTGACTTTTATTTCCTTATTTACTAATTTATAGCGCTTGCCACTCATTTTTGCACAATATTTTAAGTTTTAAACAGAAGTCTAGCTCTTGGAATTTACATTTTTGTGATGATGCTTTTGTGACTGTTCTAAGGTAACTGATCATTCTCCTATATTCGATGGTTATGTCTAGTTCTTTACAGCCTAGTCTACATATAATGCTTCTGTTTCCTCTTCAAGTATACTTGACTGACCAAATGCACTAGGCACCAGCGATTTGCAGAAGTGTCTCGTAGGAGAGCTTCTGCCTGCTTTCACCATCAATATTTGGTTTTTTTTTCCATATATTTACTCTATTTGATCACAGTTCACTTTTCAGGTTCTGGCTCATCAATATTCTGCCAAGGTGGGCTTTCATAATTCTTCATATTCTGATCTTGGCAATGAATTTCTGTTTTCTTGGAAGAGGGTATGGTGTGTTGTCTTGCCCGCAATTTCCATAGATTTAGTTCAAAATATATATGTTTTATATCTGCCTGGCAACTGTAACATGTAACTATAAATTGAAAATAGTTTTTAGCAAAGGAGTTACCTTCAATATTATGCATTCTATTAGCTTTCAGAGCTTGTCCTGGTATTCTAGTGTTTTGACTTCTATATTAGCTTTGTCCATTGGACCTTTCAATTCATGTAGTGCTATTCTTATGATGTTTCTACCTATCATAAATTTCTTTTGTAACCCATGAGCTTTGGCGCCATCAGAATGGAGTTGATAGCTATTCCAGAAACACCCTGCATATTGACATGTGATACACTATGGAATTTGACAGTCAGCCTATAAAATTTTTAAATGTCCAAGCTGCATCGTATTTAGGCTTATATGTAAACCTTGCCATCAGTATTTTGGCTGGAGGTTAATATTGCTAGGTTGGGAAATTGGAGCTTAAACTGAGAATAAAGCCCACTCTTTAGCATTGTCCTAAATTCGTTTGGGCCAGAAGTGTCTAAACTCCAAAGTATCAAGCTAGGATAAAAATATCCCTGAAAAGTTAGTCTAGTGCTCCTGTCTTTGCACATTGGCGTATTAGCAGATTTCAAGGTGTGATGTTATCTTGGTTATTCCAACACTGGTGGCATTACCCAGGGTTAGAAATGTTGGCATTGGAGCTTTCATGCTGTACTTGCAATCCCCATAGATCGATTTAAGCCTTAAATTTAAACTGATTAGCTTTTAATAATGGTTTGGCCACCATGCACTGCTGCTTTCATTTGTTGGAAATCTTGAACAATTTTGATAAACCAGTTTGCGTAGACTTAGCTAAACTGGTGGTGCAGACAATCTGTCATAATTCTACTTAAAGTGGAGCTTTTGGTGCAATTTGCCATCTAGTTCTAGAACCAAATAGGTCTTTTGAGATATGCTAGAATTGCTGCGGGTTCTGATAGGGTATGACTGCCATGTACCAGTTTAGCACCTTTCATCTGTCAATGCTTTTTTTTGGTCCCATCAAGTAGACTAATCAGCATCATGAAATATTTTGTTGAATAACCAAAATTTCATACACTACACGCTCAAGCCTGAATTTGTTTCATGCGATGTGGTATCTAATGTGGAAGTTATACATCTAGGGTTGGTGCAAGCATTCCCGTGATTCCTTTGTGCTTTCAATATTTTCATTTTGGTGTGTGACAAGCAGAGCAGGAGTACCATGCGACATGCGACAGCCTTGTTCTCCCCAGCTTACTTATCTGATTTATTTAAATTATCTTCTAACTTCGAGAGTTTTCTGAAGTAGCCTTGAGAGTTGGATTCGCTTTGTTTGACTTGTGTTTTAGAGCTTTTAAACAAGTCTTAGATATAGACAAAAACGGATTAAAAAATCGTTTTTATTTTAAACGAAAATAAGTAAATAAACAAATAAGTTAGAAAGAACAGGACAGTTAGGTGTGGTTTTTTTGTCTGCTTAACAAGAGACGAGAATGGCACATGAAAAATATGGAGTGCTTCCTGCAAGATTGTAGGAATGGTGCCGTATGTTGTTCTAGCTTTTCGCATCTTTTGTAAGATTGTACTTGTAGAACCGATACGCAGCGCCCTTCTAAAATTGTAAGATTGTACTGCCCAATGAGGGCATTTGGAGTTTGAAGCCAATCGACTGTTCATCCATTTCATTTATATTGTACAGCGGTTGCAATTCATTATGTGTGTGTGAATGTTATTACCCTGCATTTTTTCTTTCGTTATCGTACGGATACGAATAGTTGCCTCGTCCTCTCTCCACGAATTGTACCATATGGGCGCACTGCGTGATCCTGGTGATCACACAACTCGGCTTGCCCAATGTTGAAACTGAGCGAAACACCCGATCTGATTGGGTTCGATGTTTCTTTTTTGGTCACACTTGGAATCCTAGGCTGGGATGAGAGTATAGTCCAATGCGAGATTATTCAATTGTTGTTCCGGCACGAAGCGATCAGCAATCATAAATTTACACATCCATAAATACTGTAAATTGGTAAAGAATCAGGCAATGGCAATTGGGTAACCAAGCGATTACCAGGAAGCACCGTATGCACGAGTGCATGAAGACTTTGCATAACTGCATATATAACATAACATTACAAGGGTAGCCCAAAGGTTCTGGTACTGGAAAACATTTCCAGGCCTTAAAAGGAAGCATGTCTGCGACCATAATTGACTACACTGATGCACAGATCACTACGAAGGACTGCAGGGGTTGACGTGCAAGTTCTTCACATTCATCCGGAGACAAAATTTGACACAGCAATCACTAGATTAAGAGAGTAACCTGTTGACTGCCCTCTTCAGCCACAGAGTCCGCAGCCTGGGCTCATAGGAAAGAAAAATCTCTCGGTTCTCTGCATTCTTGAAAACATCAGAGGCTAGAACCTTAACTTCATCAGACACATCGGGCATAGCATGTAGAGCCTTTATACACCTTGATATCGAGAATTGCTCTCCATCCTTTGATGTTTGTTCTTTCATGCGAGTTTGTTTCATTCTGAAGTCTAAATAAGCCTGCATGGTTTGTTGGATGTCAGGCATCTTACGCTTTTTGCGCTTGTCTGTCTGTGGTTCTACGCAGGAACTTGAGTGTGCTGGTTCATCAGTTCGTTGTGGCTTTGGGTCTGCACCATGCTGCGGTCTTCCCAAGACCTCTTCAGTGTGATTTTGCAGATCAAGATCGTCCAGACCTTGTAGTTGTGTTCCTAACTCTGTAGTTCTCCGAAGAATGCTGACATTGTTCTCTCCCTCGTCAATGCTTGCAATAACCATCCCACAAGGTCTTCCAGACATGCTTGGAAGAGCGCCGATGTTGTTTCCTCCCCCGTGCACATTCTCAACAACATGTTGAGATATGTTGGGAGTTAAGTTCTGTTCCCCTTCAGCAATATCGCCTACAGCTGGAACAGATTAGTTTCACACAATGCAACGTAACAATGCTTCTCCTGAGCTAATTCGAATGGGAGGAAGTGTACCTTCAAATAACTGTTCCAGCGAGTCAAGCAATGGAAAACTCTTACTCTGGTACTTTCGCGCCTTGGGCATCTCCTGGCAAATTTAAATGAATGATTGAAATTTAAGTCGGTTGCATAAATAATAATTAGAGTAGAAGAATTGGAGGCTCACTTCGATTATCTCATCCCAGATTTCATCTGTTGTTCTAACCATAGAAGCAGTCTGATCCCATGAAACACCATCACGCTGGAGTATTGATTTTATCAATTTATAATCTCTCTTCAGTTGAGTCTCATGCTCCTGAATTTGAACTTTACTAAATCTTGCATCCGGGTACCTATCATTGAAATCCCTTACAATTTTCCTCCACCCATCAGTTCTCCAACCATTTGGAGTACGGTAGTGCGCAACATTATTCTCACAAAGCACGTCAACGAGACCCTTTTCATACTTCAACACCCACCTTGCTCTACTGTGTGCCATTAAACCTGGGAAAAAGTTACAAAGCATCAAGATTATCCTCAGGTGGTCAGCAGCCAAGATAGTTAAGGAGCTATGGACAAAATAAGATAATCTAAAATCGGCTCATCACTGCAATTGGTATCTTGAGCTCAACCCCTACTCTTAACGTAGAAACAACTGAATCAACCATTTCTAGTTCTATACATTCAATAGTAGGATACTTGCAGTGTAGTAGCTTAGATAACAATTCATGTCAAACATTGAAACATAAACTTCTTGCAATAGCAATTATCCACCAAGAACGGACAAACAAAGCCAGGGAAACAGCGGCCTCCTAACAACACCACCTCCATTTTTGTTTGCACGAACTCACCAAATATAACAAAAAATGCATAAATGGTGCATTGATTAACAGACACCTAGCAACCACCAGTTAGAGATCATCAACGACACCGAGCAGACAGCTGCCGCCATGGCAAATCCTATCGCTTGTTCGTATTCCTAGATGAATTCAAGAACCAACCGGATCGAATCGCCCCCAAACCGGCAGAATCAAATTCTCGGGTGGATCTGAACCCACCCGAATCGCAGCCAAACGGCTGGGCCACAAGAGAAGGGGCAAGTCGGTGGGACGAGGATTTACCTCCGTGGCGAGCTCACCAGAGTCTGGCAGAGGCGCTGTGAGTAGCAAGCTGGCCACCGCGAACTCAACGGCGGCGAAGTTCTCGACGAGCTCCCCGACAACGCGACGGGACTGTCTGAGGCAGTGCGGCCCCTAGGTTTTTTATCCCCTCATCGCTCACTCGTCTATCCAGGTGGTTTGTTTTCCGGCCTTCCGGGAACCAAGCGTCCAAGCCTCAGGATTGCTCGTAGGACTAGTTAGCAAAATATGGAAATACTGACCAGAACGGGGCGCTGCCGGTGCGTCACTCTCTCCGTCGCCACTGTGAGTTCCAGCGCAGGGGAGGAGGCCGGAGATGCGGAGGAGATAAGCGCGGCTCCTTCCGGCGGCGGCGGCGTTTCCAAGCCCGTGGGGGAGGAAGCTGACAAGGCAGAGAAGGATGGCACGGCGGTGGCAGCTCATCTCGGCGTGGCTCCCATGGCAGCGACTCCCCTTGAGCGGTTCCTGTCACGCTCGCTGAGTCGCTGGTATTTGGCTGATAGAGAGATGCTCCGAGCAGAGACGAGACGGAGGAGAAAATTGATGATTTGCTCTCCTAAACAATGCACTTCTATGATTTGCTCTTCTTTTTTTTTTTTTTCCATAAGGGGATATCCCTCTGTTTCCATTTCATAAGCAAAACGGAAACATACAACCGAACTTGTTTGATGCATTACAAAAAGCCAGCCACACTGACAGCACCTACAGGATGAAGTAACATTTTCTAGACTATTACCGGTCTCACAATCCGGCAAACAAAACAGGAATAACTTCCCCACAAACATTCGATCAACAGCGCCTTCTAGCATTACTAGTCAAGACTACATACTCAAACAACATAACAGAGCCAATCCCCATAAGCGACAGCACATCTCACAAACAAAAGCTACACTAACCCCTCAGCGTCCTGACAATCATCCACTTTCTCCCTGTGTAGCTCCCAGTAGTTGCTGTCCCGACCGCCTCCTAATGACGCAAAGCTTGCTTGTGATCTTCTCCAGCTCCTTGGCCCCCATTTTTAGCATGCTAGCTTCATTGTCCTTTTGAGCCCCTGCCCAATATAAAAACAGCGCACATAACAAGCGTACAATCACAAGAGGAGAGTTCAAGATATAATTCTCAAAGCACGCTTTATTCCGATATAGCCAAATTGTCCAGAACACTGCTGCCAAACAAACAATAAAGAGCTTAGAACCTTCAGGCCAGACACTCCTAACCCACCCCATGTACTGAACTCGATTAGTAGGTCTCAAATCCGATTTCATAGCTAGAGCTATTATACTCCACACATTTTGCTAACACACAGCCAAAAAATAGATGATTGGCAGTTTCTATGTTTCCACAAAAGCAGCAGGTCGGATCTCCTCCTCAGCTTCTCCTTCTGAGCTGGAATTTTGTTAGTAAAGCATCATTTTCAATCAACTACATAAAAATTTTTATCTTTAGGGGAATCCTAGCTTTCCACATTCTATTTTTATAATTAATAACATGACCAAACATATGTTTATACATCGTGCTAACTGTGAACAAACCTTTCCTATCTAACTTCCACACAGGTTTGTCTTCCCCCTCAAACCTATAGCCTTGTATCTTGCATAGCCACTCCTGCCAGATCCTCTTAACCTCCTCGCTTAACCACCTCCTGAATGAGAAACCCCAGTTCCTGACCCTGGCCTCCGCCAAAGTAATATCCTGCTCATTACAAATTTGGAAAACTCTAGGCATATACTCAGCCAAAGACCTTTCACCTATCCAATGATCTTTCCAAAAATCTATAAGTTTCCCATCACCTACCCTCCACTTCCTGTTTTTAGTATACAGCTCTTTGATTTTAAGCAAGTTACGCCAACATGGGGAGTCCCCCTGCCTAAAAGTCACACCCTGGACTATACAATTACCAAAGTATTTTTTCCTAATAATAGATTGCCAAAGCCCTTGTCTGTCCTCCAGTCTCCACCACCATTTGACCATCATACAAATGTTAAAACAGTGTAGATTTTTGATACCCAAACTACCTTTTTCTCTAGGAGAACAAACTTTCCCCCACCTCACTAGGTGGTATTTCTTTGATTGACTATTACCTCTCCACAGGAATGCCCTTCTAATTCTATCTATTTCATAAATGATCATTTTAGGCAGCAGGAAAATAGACATGCTATAAGCAGGGATGGAAGACAAAACAGCGTTAATTAACACCAGTCTTCCTCCTTTAGACAGAGAGCTCCCCCTCCAACTACTTAATCTTTTTCTAATTTTATCTACTAGGCTCTCCCAATTACTATTATTCAATCTGCTGCCACTAACAGGCACCCCCAGGTAATTGATAGGCAGATTACCAATGGGGTAATTAAAAAGTTCTACAAAACAACGCTCCATAACCGGATCCCCATTTAAAACGAACACTTCACTTTTCTAGAAATTTATTTTCAAGCCAGCCATCTTTTCATACAGATATAACAAAAATTTTAAGATCTTAGCTTGATTCATATCGTTTTGTAAGCATATAATCGTGTCATCAGCATATTGAAGAATTGACAAACCATTATCAACCAAATGAGGAACAAGGCCTTGGATCATCCCCTGATGTTGGGCCAAAACAATCATTTTAGTAAGGCAATCGGCAACCAAGTTAAACAGCAAAGGCGATAAGGGGTCCCCCTGCCGCACCCCCTTATAACTATGAAAGTAGTTCTCTTCTTTACCATTGATTCTTACATTAAGAGTCCCATTTTTTACCACAGTTTCAATCCACTTACACCACCTATCCGGAAAGCCCCTTTTCTCTATGCAAGAAAATAGAAAATCCTACCTCACTTTATCATAAGCTTTCTCCAAGTCTAATTTAAGGAAAATGCCACAGTCACCTTTCTTTTTGATATCATGCACCACTTCATGCAAAATAAGGATTCCCTCCGAAATCAGTCGCTGCTTCAAGAAGGCATTCTGAAAGACCGAGATCATCCTATTTAAAACTTTTTCAAATCTAGAGGTCAGCACTTTTGTAAAGATTTTGTAAATACAATTCAACAAACAAATAGGTCTGAACTGTTGGACCTGAACCGCTTCAGCTTTCTTAGGAAGTAAAATCACTGTGCCATAATTAATTCTACTCATATTAAAGTTGCCTTCATAAAACTCATGGAACATGCCCATAATATCTTCCTTCACAATAGACCATAATATGATTTGCTCTCCTAAACATTGACTTCTATTATTTGCCCTCATCTACAAAGTTTCATTCTAGGATTTGCCCTCTCTCACATTTAACATCATTTATCATTTATCTAATTCATTTTCCCCACTTCAAATGATCCTTATGCCCCTCCCTAATGCACCACGGGAACAACTGGTAGGTGGCGCAAGAGACAAGCAGCAGGTTTGGATCAAGCGGCTCAAGCAATGCAACAATCGCACTAGCTCCGATCGGCAACATGACGATCGAGCTCTGGCGTTGATGGCAACTACCATGATACCATCTATCACATATAACTGTAAATTTTCAGCACCATCTATTGCATATGACTGTAAAGAGCATCAATTACATAAGAGTTCAAAATAATCCATTGCATCCAGAGTGCTAACTTTCAGCACCATCTATTGCATATGACTGTAAAGAGCATCCATTACATAAGAGTTTAAAATAATCCATTGCATCCAGAGTGCTAACTTTCAGCACCATCTATCACATATGACTGTAAAGAGCATCCATTACATAAGAGTTCAAAATAATCCAGCACATAATAAGTTTCATAGCAAAAAGGGGCATTTACAGTTTGCTCAAAACAACCAAAAAAGAGCTACTTTTTCACTAGCCTTTTCCCATCACAGCAAAAAAGACATCATTTCTTTTAATTTTTCTTCCTCCGAGGAGTCAACTTCTTGTTGGTAGTGACATGGTCTTGTGGCATATTTGTTCTTGGTGGTGTTGAGGCTATATTTTGTGAATTTCCTCCTGTTGTCAATGTTAACTGTCTGTAAATATTTAACAAAGCATAAGCACTCTATTGGAAAGAACATTAGTTTCGAATTAGAGACAAAATTACAAACCGTCTAGTCAGCGGTCCCGGGCTATTAGTTGTTGTAGAGGCTATATCTTGTGAATCTCCTCCCATAGCTAATGCTAACCGTCTGTAAATATTTTATTAAAAATAAGCACTTTATCCAAAAAAGACACGTTAGTTTTGAATTAGAGACAAATTTACAAACCTTCTAGTTAATGGTCCAGGGCTATTAGATATTGTTGGTCCAGGGCTAGTAGATATTGTTGTAGCTTTACTTGTCCTTCTTCTTTTTGGTGTATGAACCTCTTTGCTTTGAGTTTTCTTTTGAGCCGCACTCTTCCTGAAAACACATCAAATAAATCTGATGGGTACTAAACAAATAATTATCTTTACAAAAGATGATGATGACACAATATTTTATACCTTTTCTTTGGCCCATTAAGTGGACAACCGGCCTCACGGTGTCCTAGCTCTCCACACTTCCTACACATGTGCTGCTTCTTAACTGCACCTCCTTTCTCAAAGCAATCTTTAAACCTAAGTTTTCTTTGTCTTCCAGATGATCTCTTCTTGAGGGGTGCCAACATTTTGAATCCAAGTTCAACTTGAGGCCATTGGGATTTATCAGTCATTGGCTCAATAACTCCTTCATATGCTGCTCTGAACTTGGCTAATGAGTAATACTCATGAACAAAGGATTCCATATGTGCATTCCTCTCAGTGGTGATAACTGCCAAGGCATGTGGGCAAGGCTTGCCTGTTAGCTGCCACTCACGACAAGTACATTCATGATTGAGGAGACGAACCACATGCCTAACTATTTGATGGTTTTCATCTGTCTCGGTAACTTCTGCACTATGATTTATTGATCTCTTAACACTCAAGTTGGCTAACCCTCTTGTTCTTTCATTCAACTGGTGAACAATAACAGGTAGTATGTATCCCTCTAGCCTCTGACCAATGATTCTCCTCTTGTGAAAAAGCTCCATTATCATCTCACGCAGTTTATCTGCTAGATCAACCATAGGCAAATCTTTGATGTTCTTGATCCAATTGTTGAAGCATTCAGCAAGATTGTTGTTAATGTAGTCACATTTAATTTCATTGCGAAAACTTGACCTCATCCACAACAAGTTGTGGTGCTTGTTCAAGTACTGCGCAACCTCAGGACATGATGTAAAAATCTTGTTCATATGGTACTCAAACAACTCTGGTCTGTATGCCTTTGCTGCAGGCCACATATTGCCAAAGACATCTCCATGGAATTTCTTTCTAAAGTTTTGCATCAAGTGTCTGAAACACTCCCTTTGTTCAGGATTTGGGAAGACCTTCTTCACTGCATTTTCCAAACCTTTACAAGCATCTGTGCAAATAGCAAGAATAGGGGGATCACCTCTAGCTTTCCTCAATTGCTGCATAAACCAACTCCAATTATCTGTCGTCTCAGACTCTATGAACCCAAAAGCAACAGGGAACATCCAATTATGTCCATCTAGAACTGTTACTGCAGGTAGATGCCCGTTCCACTTCCCATTTAGAGCTGTTGAATCTATACTTAAGTACGGTGTGCAACCATTCAGAAATCTGTCAATGCAAGGTTTGAAGGCAATGAAAAACCTATGGAAGTATGTATGCCCTTCAACCTCCTTGGTTCCTATCTCCACAACACTGCCAGGAGACCTCAGCTCTACTTCTGCCTTGAAGCGGTGCAACATATGAAAGCTTTCCCCCCAAGGACTATACAGCTGTTCTAACGCTCTTTGTTTACCCATCCAAAGCGTATCATATGCCAAAGTAACATTGTATCGATCTTGAAGTCTATTTTGAAGTTTCAGAGCACCCATATTTGGTGTCTTCCTCAACATCTCTAGCGACCTTTCAAGAATCCATGCTTGTGACGCCATCTTTGCTCTTCACACGACTAGTTGAAGCACACGTATGATTGTTGATCATTTTGCTGATCTACATACGCAAAACAAAATTTATTAGTAAGTCATATAATGGACATGCATATGGAAACATTAAATAAGTAAGTGATTTGGTAGTGCACCTTGACGGTTCTCTTATCTCGCATCAGAGCACAATTAATTTGTCATTCACATCCGTCACCTCTACAAACTCCCCTAAACCTTGTTCGATTAGATTTCAATGTCACCATGTCAAATTCGTGCTTAATGGCATATTGCCGTATAGCCATTCTAAAATCATTCATAGTAGGATATGTGATGCCCACATTCATCTTCGGAGCCTCCTTGTCATACCCAATGCATGACCCCAAAGCATTATCATCGACCGCCAAATGATTTGTTGCTGCATCATCCTCGCCCACACCATGTACTCCATTAGCAAAATGATCAATGTCTCTCTCTAGTTCTCTACCTATGTCTGTTGCTGCATCATTCCCATCAACGCCCATGAACATATACATTTGGTCATCGGTCAAAGCCACATCTGTGTCATCCTCAATGTCAAAACCATCAACTTGGATTTCAATAGAAGACCAATCAATGACCTTATTTGCTACATTCGAAATATCTTGATGATCATCCATGTGAGCACCCAACTGCACGCAATTGCAACACTAGAGCTAAAATTCTCCTACCGATAAACCACTACACATCAAAGTCATGGCTTATTACAGTGTACAAATAAGGATCTTCTACCTGACGGGAGCCGTGCCGGTGGGGGCCGAGCGCCGCTTGTTGCGATCCGCAGCTGGCTGGCCGCGTAAGCGCCGGAGTCCATAAGCGCGGCTGCGCGTTGTCGCGATGTCTCATGAGCACCGGCATCCACACCAGCAGCAAGGCTGTCGGCGAGGCCGGACGCGAGGACGTGGCTGCGAGGCCAGACGCGAGGACGGACGCGAGTGAGGACAGAGCACCGGCCTCCTCACCACTGCGCCGCCTCCCGTGGTGATTAGGGCAGCACATTAGGTAAACATTAGGGAGGGGAATAAGGGTCATTTGAAGTGGGGAAAATGAATTAGATAAATGATAAATGATGTTAAATGTGAAAGAGGGCAAATCCTAGAATGAACTTTGTAGATGAGGGCAAATAATAGAAGTCAATGTTTAGGAGAGCAAATCATAGAAGTGCATTGTTTAGGAGGGCAAATCATCAATTTTCTCAAGACGGAGAGAGAGATTGGGGATTGGTTGTGCCTGTATGCTTGGGGAAAAGAAACGCAGGAGAAAGTAGTAGCAACGGCTAGGATTGACTTCTCTAAGTAGGCCTTCCAAATAGGCTCAATTCTTCCCTGCAATTCCATGTGACGGTAAAATCCTTGCGTGCTTTATTTTCCCTGGAAGTTATTTCCCCTGCCAGCCAAACAAAGCCTACGTGATAAGAAATTTATAACTAAGGGCTTGTTTGGGAATCAGAAGTCCTTCCGATGGTAATAATCCCATTGGGGATTTTTGTGTCATTTATTTTTCTTAGGCTTCATTCTCCAACCTTCCTCTTCCCTACCGTTCCAAACATCCCCTTCCCGCTCCCTGCTTCTTCTTTTTCCGATCGTTGGCCTCATAACCTCCTTCCCCGAAACATAAAGTTGGCCACCGCCAACTCCGCAGCACTTCATTAATTGCTATGCCATAAAGCCGTTCACGCCGCCTCGCCGGCCTTTGTTTGTGAGTCGCTCGACTAGTCGCGACTAGTCGACGACTAGCCGACAAGTTGGTATTTCAAACCGAGTCGGTGGCACCGACTCGACTCGCGCGGCGAGTCGGGCGACTCGGCGGCTAGTCGCCGACTAGCCACGACTAGCCGTAGCATATAAGTCGGGCGACTTAATTATAGACCCTAGGCCGCCTTGCCCACTGCCCAGGCCCAGCACATATCGAGTAAGCCACTAAACCCACAAGGCAAACCCTAGGGTCGGCGCTCGGCGCCGCCGCCGCCACCTTCACCTTCGCCGCGCCGCCGCCGCGCTTTCACGCCGCCGCCGCGCCGTAGCACATCACCGCCGCCGCCTCTGCCTCTGCATCCCGTCGCCGCCTTCACTAGTAAACTTTGCTCTACACTCCCTTCTCTAGTTCTCTCTCGATCGCTCTACTCGTCTTTGCCTTCCCTCCTCGCTCTATTCGTGTTCGCCGCCTCGATCTACTCTGCATCCAGCCTTCCTCGTCTTTGTCTTCCTCTCCCTTCTCTCCCGCTACTCTGCTGTTTGCTCTCCTTTCCTCCCTAGCAGCCCCTCTCGCCACTAATCCCTTCTCTATTACACTCTGCGAGAGGTATGAATGGTGAAGGAAGTGACCAATTATCACAACAAATGGCGCGTACCGAGAAATATGATCCATCCAAGGATCCTAAAAGGAGGCCATCCAAGTTTAAGGATCCAGCATGGAAATACTCATTCTGGCCTAATTTAGAGAAAAGGGATCTTCTTCAGTGTATGTTGTGTGTCAAACAAAGTCTATGCCAGAGCAGCAAGAATGAAGAGACACCTTGGTGGTGGTTTTAGTGATGTAGAGAAGTGTCCCAAGGCAACCCCAGAAATTAGAAAAGAAATGCATGATTTCTTGAAGACTAATTCAAGGAAGTTCAAAGCCATGGAGCTAGATCTTGATGAGGTGGGTGAAACTGAAGGTGGAGGTGGGGAAGGCGAAGGTCAAAATGAGGCCATTCAGCAGCAAGGAAGTTCTAGGGGATCAACATGTTTGAAGAGGAAGGAACCAATGCCTTGTTTTCAAGTGTCCGGTTTGCCACATAAGAAATCAATTGTTGACATCATTCGTAAGACGCCAAAGAGGTTGTTTCGGAAAGGCATAGCTCAAGCACTTCTCAACCTACACTTGAGCATTGTACTAAAAGAACAAAGGAGCAAAAGCAAATTGTAGATGATCATGTAGCTGACCTCTTGTATGAGAATTGCACACCTCTAAATGTCATCAATTCAAGAAGCTAGGAGGTCCTCTTGGAGTCCATTGGGCAATATGGTCCCGGGTATAGATCACCTAGCTACCATGATGTGAGGATACCATTGCTTGAAAGGGCAAAGTCCAAGGCAGATGATTTGAAGGAGAAGCATAAGTTGGCATGGCAAGAGTATGGATGCACACTTATAGTTTTTATACTATTCGGTTAGTATTGCTAGCTAGTATGCTAGTTTTGAGTAGGTTTTGATAAGGTAAAAATTATGCTTGTTTCCCAGTTAATTTCTTGGCAACTTCCCCTAGTGAACTTTTGGTATGACATGATCCTCGTCTCTATGAACAGCCCTTTTACAGCTGCAAGATACCATAGCCTGGTCATTGAGGAGGAAAGCTTCCCACATGACGCCCTGGAAGCCACTGCGTGGACTGAAGATGGACTCATCATGGCTGCTCGTCACAAAAAGTATAAGCATATCCAGGTATTTCTCAACTTCACGGCCACTACATTATTTGTTGCTTATGCACAGCTGGTGCCTGTGGTGTTTTCTCGAGAGTTACTGTGAGTTCTAACTAGCTGGCAACGATAACTATTTCAGGGCGTCCAATTCCACCCAGAGAGCATCATCACCCCTGAAGGCAAGAGGATCATCCTCAACTTCGTGAGATTCATCGAAGAATTGGAGAAGCAACGTTCTGAGGGTAACTAGAGGCTAGGATTGACCCATCAGGCAAGCAGGCAAGCACCGCGTAGGTTCACGGTTGACAGCGTAAAAAGAGGGTGAGCGTTTTAGCTTGCAAAAACAAGTGGAGCCAAATGCTTCGATTTCTCGAAACTCTCAAAGTTCAAATTATAATCCACGGCAGATAAATTTATGATAGGACGAAATACTTAAAATAAAGGATTTTTTGTTCTTCCACATCCCTGCACGTAACTTTCGTGGCGATCCCTTTCATCTGGCTATCACAAATCTCTGATGCAGAGAACTGAGACGATTTGCCGTCGTCATTCATGTTTCCTTTCCTTTATGGAGGGAATTTCGTTACACTCCAACAGCTTTTTTCAAAGAGATTTTCTTTTTCATTCTCTTTAGAAAGAAAATCTCTCTCTTTCTCTATATTAATTCTTTTAGAAGGATGTGCTAAAGATGATGAAAAATAAAAAAAAAATGATATAAGAAATAGGGAAGGAAACAAAATGAAAGAAATATGGTCGGAGATGATCCTCTTTAAAGAATACCTGTAGCAGAAATCCTATAAACACTGTAGTGTTGATTTGGCGAGGATAGAGTTTCTGGTAGAGTGAAGGAATCTTAATACAGTGTAAAGTATGAAGGAATTTTAGGGGGATAAATAGAGTTGTGGTGAATAGTATTTTAGAGTAGTGGGAATAAGGTTTCTGGTGTGGATACTCTTATCCCCTATTGCCAGGTAGCGGGTAGCATTTGTCAGCAGAACATATTTCCACGGCCAAATCGGCCGGCATCTTGTGAAGCACGTACCTTTCTTAGGGGTGAAAACGGGTCGGATAATATCCAACAAGATCCGGATCCAGATTTTAGTGATTTGGAACCCATTTTCCTATCTGATACGGATACGGATAATTATCCAGATTTTTTGACGGATACAGATATGGGTTGGGGGGTATTCGGTGGATAGTACTATCCGGATACGGATACGGTTAATTATCCGGATATCGGAATTCGGATATCCGGATTTCAGAATTTAGATATTACATGTATGTGATTATGTTCACTTACGTGTGGCACTTATTATTAGATTTTATGAATTTATATTTAGTACTTATTATCGGGTTGTTTGAATTGTTCCACTTTATTTTCTAGTAGCATAGATTATTATATTCATAGCTTGTATATCTTACAAATTGCATTTAATTTTATATTACGTGTTGTGCTTTTGTGGATGACCAACAATGAGTGTAGATTATGTCGATTTTTTTTCCGTTGAGGTATTATGGTAAAACCCGGTTTCGTATTCGTATCCGATCCATATCCGATCCGAAACCGTATCCGACTAAATTCGTATTCGAGCTCGTATCCGACACTATCCGTCTCCGAATCCGTATCTGATATAAAATACGGATACAAATATGGGTTGACCCCTATCCGACCATATCCGACCCGTTTTCACCTCTAACCTTTCTGCAGGGATCTCCCTCCCCGTTTTTTAAACTCGCCATTAGTTTACTGATGCTGGATCTGATCCATGTGCCTAATACCCAAATGGCAGCCACAAGAAAGGTCAGATCACCCACGTGATTGGGGCGTATATATGGCTTCTTTTTTTTTTTTTTGCGACTTCGATGATCTGCTGTTCCTGTCCTTGCCTCCGGCGATTATTCTAAAATGGGGGCACGCCATGCACAGCACAACCTTTTGTGGTAGGTAGGATACAGACTCGCCACATGCATGAACTCTGGAGTTATTTCATCATACCTCGTCGCACTTTTATGCTATATACTAGAGGGTAAAATTTTTGTGCACAGTTGGATGAACATACAATAAGGAGTGACAATTGTGTGCACCGTCGGATCAGGCAAAATAAAAAATACCATGGTCCACGGTAGATTGGGTGCCTAGGCTCCCTATCAGATGCCGACCGGCTCGTTCTCCCTTCATGCGTGCGCAGGCTGACGGTAAAAATGAGCAGATTCATTTCACCGTCGTGTCCGAGTCCGTGCGACCGACGTAGCTCACAGCAGGCGTGCCAAAAGGCAGAAACTGGACGGGTAAACTGAAGGGTTCAGCAACCAGCATCAGCAAACTGGACGAAGTACCCACGAAGTACAGCCTAGGTGGTCGATCCATTTGACAACGAAGCGGTAGCCCAAATTTGACCCATCCACTCCACTCCACCCTCGTGAATTCCGAGCCTAGACCACGTCCGTCGACACCTACCATACCAACCCAGCTCTCTCCCCTCCTGCGCGGCGGCGGAGCAGGACCGGCGTCTCCGCCGCCACCGGAGCCTGGCGAGAGAGAAAAGTGTTGCTTTTGCGCCTCTGATCGCGACCCCAGGAAGCAGCTTTACTGGTCGCCGGCTGGACACATGGAAGCAAGCAGACGGCGACGACGCTGGCAGGTTCCAAGTAGGCGCGAGACGTCTGCGACCACAAACACACGGCACAAGCCAAAAAAAAAGCACTCCGATCCGATCCCCAATGCAACCCACGAGGCCAAAACCCAAACAACCACGTTCTACATAAGCACGGTCCGGTTCCACTCTTCGCCCCACTCATCTCCACATAATCCGGCGCCATCTCACGCGGCCTTCCTCCTCCTCGCCGGCATGGCCTGCTTCCATATCGCCGCCGCCTCTACCCCGGGCGCCGCTGCCGGCGCCGTGGCGGTGAGCTCTCCGGCGGCCTCCTCGGCGGTCGCCTTCGCGCGCCTCCCGGCGACGCCCCGTACGAATCGCTCTGGCTAGTTAATTTCGTTACTTTCGCCCCCTTCTTTTTGCCGGATTTGGCGCATCTGGACTGATTGGGTCTCCCCCTCCCCACAGGTCCTTCGAGCGGTGGGTTGGTCTTCCGGGGTGGCAGGGCGGTGTCGCCGGTGGTCGTCGCCGCCGGGACGGCCGCGGCGGCCCCGGTGGCCGACCTTGACGGACGTCCGGCCACGGAGAAGCAGCCCATCATTGTCATCGATAACTACGACAGCTTTACATACAACCTGTGCCAGGTGTATATATGATTCCATACTGTTTGTGGCCTATTCTCTCCCGAATTGCTTGATGGTATGATCTACGCGTGCGATATTTTTCCTCGTGAAGAGGAATGGTAAGTACGTGGATAGAGGTTAAATGTCGTTGACATCAGTTTTTTTTTCTCCTTCTATGGGTTTTCCTTGTATGTTGTTCAGTGTTTAATTATTTGCCGTGCGAATTGGTTGTGTTTGTACCAATTAATATCGCGTGAAGAGGACCGTAAGCATTCTGGGTTAGATCGTTTTGAATCCAGATCAGGTAAAAAGACTTTTATATATACTTCCGTTGTCTTTAATTGTATTTAACCATTTGCAGCATGCATTCTTTTTAAGGTTTCAGATGTGTCTTGTGGTAATAGAATTTATTTTGAGTTTTCAACCTGTTCTTTTAGAAAAGAAGTGCTCTCGTAGTCGCTGAGTTATTTGTGTTTCACAGTACTGTATATTTATAAATTTCTGATTAAATTTTGAAGCATTAAGGTTATTTTTCTTCGTTGTGTTTGTACTGTTTAATATCAAATGATGGAAAAGTGCTCATAACGATGTCATTAACGTATTCCATGAAGATGTGAATCTGCTAAATATGTTACGAATCTGTCTCCTTGTGCTCTAAAATCTAAAAAACCAATAACAACTTTTCAAAAAGTTCAGTAGCATCTGAAGGTTATAAAAGTATGAAGTGGGATTATCTGAATTGTGTCCTCAAAAGGAACAAAATTTCCATTTCAAAAGGCAAAATTGAATAACGGACGCAACCTTTTATGTGAGCATGTGCCGAATTATGTTGAGTGCTTCCATTTTCACGGAACAGAAATAACATTCCTTGATTGGTCTTGCTCAAAAATCATTCCTTGGTTGGAAAAATTCAAGCTGGAATGACGAATGCCAGATTTGTTCGCTAGCACTCGGTCTTTCAGATTGTATGTCCATTTCAATAGGATGTCTTCAAGTGATTGCTATTTAGAATGACTTTATACAGGAATTTCTTCAGTCCAAACATGTTTAACTAGCAATTAGCATCTATGCTTTTATGGGACCAGATTGCGAAATTACAAAAAAAAAATGTTAGTGTTGAATTACTTTCAGTTTGTTTCTGTGTAATAGGTCTACTTAAATATACCTTTTTGGAAATTAATTTTGTATATTGGTTAGAATATCCAATAAAATTGACAGATATACATCTATGAGTGGTACTGTGGTAGTGATATGTATTGACTTTCTCGTTTTAGGGGGAAAATGCCTGGAAATAATGCTTTTGCTTGTCTTGAGCTGCAATGTCTCTTGATTGACAAAGACAGGTGTATAATTAGTGATACTATATATAAAGTAAAACTGTTTGGTGGTGGGTAGGACATATTATGGGCCATTGATTACTGCTAGACATTGATTCAGAAGCATGTTTTACGAGACGATTTTAATCGAATGGGGTTATGAGGTTATCATTTTCCTTGTATTTAGTGAGTGAGTATGTACCACCCTACACTGCAATGTCACAGGTTCATGAATCATGTACTTGACTTTGTACACTGAAATTGTAGTATCGGATGAAGGATAGTTACTGCTTTATAACAGTGGAGCATTTTTGTGGCGCTCTTATTACTATTCTTGAATATTAGGTTAACTGCTGTTTTGGGCCATATACATCTCTGATGTAGAGGCTGGAACTTTTCCATTATCTAAAAAAAAAGCTAACTGCTGTACATTTCATACCATGGCTTGACTATGTTTATCAATTTTCATTTTAAAAAATGGCAAATGGTTGTTGCGTTTGATTTAAATATGTCATGTGGAGGAACATATGCTATGAGAAATGCATGTCTTGCTGACATTGAGTGTTTGGTGCAGTATATGGGGGAGCTTGGATTAAATTTTGAGGTGTATCGCAATGATGAACTGACCATAGAGGATGTAAAGAGGTATAGTTCTCTGAGCTTATGTTCAATTGCGATGTAGCTGCTTTATGTTCCAATTAAAAGGGTTACACTATGTTATAACTTATCTTAGTTTGCTGACAACTTCATCTTTTTAATCTCCTATAGGAAGAACCCAAGAGGCATACTTATTTCTCCAGGGCCTGGTAGGTTTCTCTTATTGAATTTCATAGAAGTATATGTTTCTCTTTTTTTTGAACCAAGATATCACTTTATCACTTTAAGTTTTTGAGTATAATAATTATGATCATATTTCTTGTTTAGGTGAACCACAAGATTCAGGTATATCACTGCAGACTGTTCTGGAACTCGGGCCAACCATTCCAATTTTTGGAGTTTGCATGGGTTTGCAGTGCATTGGGGAGGCTTTTGGAGGTTAGGTTTACCTTAATGAACACAAGGTTGTCCATTATCTCTGTATCTATCATACTGAAAACAATTATGGATTTGGATATACAGGGAAGATTATCCGTGCTCCTTCTGGTGTGATGCATGGCAAAAGCTCTCCGGTTTTCTATGACGAAGAATTAGGAAAGGCCTTATTCAATGGCTTGCCAAAGTATGATTTCTGAACCATCTCTACCATCTATTATTTTGGTAATTTGGTCGTAGTGTGCATTACATGACATACTAACATTTAACCTGCGCTGCTGTCACAAAAGTTGCTGCACACCTCTCTTGACTAATTATAATATTTTATGAGTAGTGGAAAGCTGTTGGGCTATGCTCACCTCTTTAGAGCTTCTATGTTTTGCTTGAGCAATTCTGTAACACGTGCCATACAATCTCTAAGTCCTTCAATCCCTTCATATATGAGGGCTTGTTAGTTCTTTTCTTACTTGAGGTGTAGAAAATTATGGTTGTTTTTATACTATTCAGTTAGTTTTGTTAGCTAGTATGCTAGTTTTGAGTAGGTTTTGATAAGGTAAAAATTATGCTTGTTTCCCAGTTAATTTCTTGGCAACTTTCCCCTTGTGAACTTTTGATATGACATGATCCTCGTCTCCATGAACAGCCCTTTTACAGCTGCAAGATACCATAGCTTGGTCATTGAGGAGGAAAGCTTCCCACATGACGCCTTGGAAGCCACTGCATGGACTGAAAATGGACTCATCATGGCTGCTCGTCACAAAAAGTATAAGCATATCCAGGTATTTGTCAACTTCACGCCCACTACATTATTTGTTGCTTATGCACAGCTGGTGCCTGTGGTGTTTTCCCGAGAGTTACTGTGAGTTCTAACTAGCTGGCAACGATAACTATTTCAGGGCGTCCAATTCCACCCAGAGAGCATCATCACCCCTGAAGGCAAGAGGATCATCCTCAACTTCGTGAGATTCATCGAAGAATTGGAGAAGCAACGTTCTGAGGGTAACTAGAGGCTAGGATTGACCCATCAGGCAAGCAGGCAAGCACCGCGTTGGTTCACGGTTGACAGTGAAATAGGAATAAGGGAGAAACAAGCTTTCCTTTTGTCATATGTTTGGTTCATTGTAATGTATATTCGTGTGGAGAGATCTTGAATAAACATGGTCATGTCAAATGGCATCGTGGTGTTCTTTTGTCGAATAAGCAAGCAGAGGCTTCCTTGGTTTTTATTTGTCACAGTTTTTACTGGTTCCAGCAAGATGTATAGTTGTACAGGCTGCTCGTGCTAGCCTTTAGCAACGAGCACATTGATGTTCTTGAGTTTCCATCCATAAGAAAAATCACTCTGCGGCTTCCACGGCTTCGGGTCATACGCATGCCTGGCTATTTGCGCCGGTATACTGTTTCGATCGGCCATGGCTGAAATGCTGCGCCTGGAGAGCCTAGGAGCATAGTCACATAGGACAGAACATTTGGTTCCATTCAAGCCCTAAGTTCGTTTGGGAGTTTTTAAAACGGATTTAAGAAGTCAAAGCATTTGATTGGGATACGGGTATATGCCAAAAAGGGCTTTGAGAAGCGGTTTTGCTCAGAGAAAGGACAACAAGTCAAAAAGGGTTTTAAGAGTTTTGAAAAATAATTTTAAGATCTTTTAAGAACAGCTTTATGAATCCAAAGCATCTGGCTTAGAAAAATGACCGTGTGCCCCCAAAAAATTCTAATATTGTAAGCCTATGATTGAAATTCTTGAGAAACACCTTCCTAGAAGTGAAATCGTTTGGCGCGGAGAAATGATTGCAAAAACAACATAGAAAAAGAAAACTCCTACTGTAGCTTTTGGGCCGATGACATTCATGGCCTACCTTGGAGCTGCCGAAGGAAAAAAAAAAAAAAACCCATACCCCACGGCTCTTAGAGCATCCGTAGCAGAAATCTATATGGGTATAGAAATACTAGTAGAGTTTTAGAGATAGAGTTTCTGGTGGAGAGAAGGAATCTTTTAAGGTATAGTGTAAAGTATGAAGGAATTTTAGAGTAATAGAGAGAAAAAAATAGAATAGAAGAGAGAAAATAGGGACAGAGTTTCTGGCGTGGATTCTTTTAAACCCTTCCAGACTTGTAAACAGAAACCGAGATTCAGATACCGCCGGTACGAGAGTCCAACGCACCAGCACCGTGGCAACCGAAGCAAACGTGCAGTGCCAGTCCACCTCCACCTGTCGTCTCCGTAGCGGCGGCGATGGACGGCGACGGCGAGGCGCGGGTGCGGCCGATGCTGGAGAAGGCGCCCAGCCACCGGGAGCGGCACTTCACGTCGGGGGAGGTGGTGCGGGACGTCATCATGGGCGTGTCGGACGGCCTCACCGTGCCGTTCGCCCTCGCCGCGGGGCTCTCCGGCGCCAGCGCGCCCTCCTCGCTCGTCCTCACCGCTGGCCTCGCCGAGGTCGCCGCCGGCGCCATCTCCATGGGCCTCGGAGGGTAACGTGCCAGACCTCTGCTCCTCATCTCCTTGCATGCACCGCTCGTCTAGGCGAAGTCGCCGATACATATTTATTGGTTACTTCTTGATTTTTTTTTTCTGAACGTTGAGCAAAGAAACGAAGACCATTGATGTCTAGAATTAAGCTAGTTATGGCCATGGCCTTTGCCCGTTTGCCGTGCAGATATGATATGCCCGACTGTATCGCAATGCAAGTACAGTACAGTGTTGTTAAAAAAAGAACTTATTCTCGTATGTTGTACATAACCACAGATTACACAACCTAGACTTACTCAGACATGATCTGATTATGCTCACCAAGTCACAGCTGTACTTGCTGAATCTTGCTTTCTTACTTCATGAATACTAAATTATAAAAGTCATAAGTTTGCCACAATTTGCTGTAAGTGATTTACTAAAGTTGCCTAAGCTTAGTTTATGAAACTGTTAGGCACACTTTGACTAACTTTGTCAACTTCATCACACTTTTTTTAATGAAAGTTTAGTTAAGTGTGCCAAACCATATTTTTTTGTAGTTATGAAACAAACGGATATCCAACTTGATCAAACTTGACTAATTTTAGTTGTGGCAAAGTGTGACATTGTTTGGCTATAACCAAACAACCCATAGTGTTCCTTGTTCTTTTTTTTTTCTTTCTTGTTCTGTATATTGTACATACACATCCACTCCAACTGGTAGACCACCTTCATCCAAGCGCAAAACAATATTGGGGGAAAGTTAGCTTGTGATGGGCAAGTGTGTGGCCCTCTTCCACATGCTATTCCATCACGCTTTATGTTAGTAACTCAGCTTTTAGGACCAAGAAAGTGGAGAATCATGCTTTCTTCTTTCAACTGGGAACGAGACAAGATCACATTGTTTTCAATTCAAAAAGTGCCCACATATGCATGATATCGAATTTCTTATTCCCGATTGTGCCATGTGGTAGGTACCTGGCAGCTAAGAGCGAGGCAGACCATTACAAGAGGGAGATGAAGAGGGAGCAGGAGGAGATCATCGCTGTCCCGGACACTGGTACTTGATACTACAAGATAACTAGATAACAGTTGATGAATCATAGACTTATTCCTATGTGTGACTTGTACCCAAGGATAAAAAAGATGGCAATTACCAGCCGTTCCAGAACAGACCAGTAAAAAGATATGGTCTGGAAAAGTTATAAATTTAATATTTGTATTTAAATTGATGAATAGTAATTCCAGTGATAACTGGCCAAATTCAAAGTATGAGTTTAAATTTTGTTTGATAAAATTTAAATGTTTAAAATCATTAACCGGTATTAGAAAGGCTCAGATATTTTTCACGTTTCCAGTTTTTTAATCATTGCTTGCAGCTAAGCTGCCTACTGTGGTTATTTTGATTTCCTGAATGACCCGTCAGAGGCTGCTGAGATTGGAGAGATCATGTCGGAGTATGGGCTCGAACCACACGAGTATGGCCCTGTCGTGGAAGGGCTCCGGAGGAATCCTCAAGCTTGGTTAGACTTCATGATGAGGTATGATCAATTGTTGGTGCCACCATTTATGGCGATTCCTTCTGGTCAATTGACCCATTGTTGTACTAGAAAGCAAACGCCAATGGTGATGGGACTAATCCGAATTACTTTGATGTATGGCATTGTGATAGTTATAGAGATGTAACAATATAAACCAATACTGTTTCTTAGTCACTAAACATGTTCGTGTCACATGAAAGATGCTAAATAATCAAGAACTATCAAACCAACACATGTTAATGTCTTCTCTTTTAACTAACTAACCAGAGCATGTGTCCAGGTTTGAGCTGGGGTTGGAGAAACCACACCCAAGAAGAGCCTTGCAGAGTGCTCTAACAATAGCGCTATCTTATGTGATTGGTGGATTGGTCCCTCTCCTGCCCTACATGTTCATCTCCACAGCCCAGAACGCCATGCTCACATCAGTTGGAGTCACACTGGCTGCGCTACTTTTCTTTGGCTACGTCAAGGGTCGATTCACTGGGAACCGCCCATTCCTCAGCGCTGTCCAGACTGCTATTATTGGTGCTCTTGCTTCTGCTGCTGCATATGGAATGGCGAAGGCCGTGCAAGCTAGATAGTTCTAAGGGCCTTCATGTGTCCAATATCTAATGTTTCATGAACCTGCAACGAATTCAGGAAAGTTGTAATATTGCTGTTTTGAGTATGAACAATTCATACTCGATAACTGGGTAAGAAATATAAACATGCTAGATAGCTCTCTGCCCCCCTTCATGCGTCCCTTCATGAAAGTAGAATGCAAAGATTACATTTGATAATTTATTCACATACTTGATCACGATGACAAAATAGAGCAGACGTCTATCTGGGTCTCTCTGATATGAAACCAGCATCGTTGACAGTGTCTATTACATGTTCAGCCGCAGACTGGGGTGGGAGGAAACTCAGGGGATGTACATAGCCTTTAGCCATGAGTATGTTTAGCAAAAGTGCAATCTTGATGACGAGAGGTAGAATAAATTGTGAGAAGAAAAGGCCTTACTTCCGATGGCTGCAAGTATCAAACCGGTTGCTTAAGATGTCTCGTTTTCCAGGTAAACCTCTCCTAGCATGTTGGTAAATTTTCTGGTGAGGGAAGCATGATTTTATAATTGCAATATCAATAAAAATATCCGGTCCTCGATCTTCCGAATCGTCAGTTTTCCATGCTTACAATCGCAAAGCTTGTATGAAGTATTATGCCCAATTTTCCTTTGAGTGCGTCCACAATTATGTGTCTTGGTTATGCCTGACCGCCTTAACTTGCAAGTCATATTCATGTTAAATCGTCAATCTTCAAGATCAAGGGTTGCTGTGTTCTGGATTTTTTTTTCTTTTTGAACTGCTAGCAGGTGCTATGCTCAGTCATTAATAGGAGGAGAGTAACAAGTATACACAAGTCTCTCTGAAACAGGAGATTTCAGCCAGTGACACTCTTTAAAATTCATATTTCAACCCATGCCACTCTAGCCCACTTTCATTGACTCACATATATCATACACATAACTAAAGAGGCATACTAATTAAGTGTCGTGGCTGAAATATTCATCTGAAAACCGGCAAAAGAAACAAGAAAAGAAAAGAAAAGACTAGTTACAGGGCGTCCACTTCAGCCATTCCAACACCCTTGCCCTAAGGGTCTCTCTCATCATCCATGATCATCTGTCCCAAAAGCCAAAACTCTGTTTAGGGTATCCTGCTTGATCAACTGCAGAACCTGGGTCCCCAAGCTGTAGCTGGTCTGAAAAATTCTCCTATTTCTCTACTTCCAAACGTTCCTGCAGGTGTAAGTGATGATCCCATCGAATTGCCTTCTGCTCGTCTTCTGGACTTTGTGCCAGGTGCAGAGCCACCAGCAGCTGAAAGTATCATCCGGTGCCAGAGGGTTCAGCTGGACCCAATCCTCCATCTCAGCCAGAATTTTGCGCCAAATTCCTCGGCTGTAGGGGCAGTTTGCAAGCAGGTGATCTGCTGTTTCAGGTTGGACTCCACACAGAGGGCAAAGCTGTGAATTAGGATACCCACGTTTCTGCAAGTTCTCTAGCGTCAGGATTTTGTTTTGAATCGCCAGTTCGCCATCCAAAAGAACTTGCATTTAGGTTCAGTATGCGCCCTCCATATGCAGCTATGGTTTGTATCTCTTGTGGAGCCAATGTATTGAACTTTATAGGCTGCCTTGGCATTGTATCGTCCATCGTTTGTCCAGTGCCAAGTTATTATATCAGGTGTTCCTGTCGTGAGCCTGATATGCTGCAGCTTGCACCAGAGTCTTGTAAATTGAACTAGCTTTTCCTGGGTATCCAGAAAACTAAAGGCTCGCATCCACTCCCCTTGGTGCAGTGCATTATGCACCGATACAATAAGGGTTGTTTGCTGGTGCCAAATTACAAAAAATGCCGTTGACCAGCAACCTTATCTATCATGGTGACTCTTAGTTGGCTTCTTCTTGACAAGTTCGTTGATCAGTGAATTATAAACACCAAAATCTGAAACCATCCCTTTTGCTCTCTTCAATTCTTCAGGATCTGCAACTTTACTATTCTTGCAATGCCCATCCAGGAGAATGTTGTATGTAATATCATCTGGGGACACACCTATATTAAGCATTGCATTCAGAAGCATCTCAGCATTCTTCATCTGCCCCAGCTTGCAGAGCCCATTCATGATCACGTTATATGTCACAACCCCTGGTTTTCGACCCTTACTCTGCATCTCCTTCAGTAGTTTAAAGCCTGTCTTTACTTCACCTTTTCTACAGAAGGCATCAATCACCATTGTGTAGGTCACGTCGCAAGGCTCCAAACCAGCCTCCATCATATCACGCAGAATCCTCTCGGCGTCAACTGACCTCCCTGCCTTGCTCAACCCTGAGATGAGGGCTGTATATGTCACCACATCCAGTGCAACCTCTTCAACTGTCATCGTCTCTTTAATCTGCATCGCAATGTCTAATTCGTTATCCTTGCAACAACCATCAATGAGGGTGGTATAAGTCACCTTATCAGGCTTGAGACCTGCATTCTTCATTTCCTCCACAATGCCATTGGCAGCCTTCAGATCTCTTGCCCGACAAAGTCCGTTTACCAGTGCATTATATGCCACCAGATCAGGCCTTACACCCCTTGCTCCCATCTCCAGGTACAACTTTAACCCAGCCTTCATATCTCCCTCCTTGCAATGCGTGTCTATCAGTGTCGTGAAAACAACGGCATTGGGGATGACACCTTTCTGGCACATTTCATCAAACATCTCGTTTGCATCCTCGATCCTCCCTGTCCTGCACATACCCTGAATCAAAGTACCAAACGTATAGACATCCGGTGCAATGCCAGCCTCCGCCTGTTGCCTGTACAGCCCTGAAGCGCCGTCCAGATCACCCTCCTTGCACATCCCCCAAATCAAGGTGTTAAAGCTGACCACCGTCGGCCGCACGCCCCTCCTCCGCATTTCGTCGAGCACTTTCCGTGCGCTGGCTAGCTCACCCAATCTGACCAAGTCGCGCATCAGCACGTTGAACAGCCTGACCTCTGGGGGCATGCCCGCGTCAAGCAGCTGCAGGTAGAAGGTATAGGCTTCGGGAGCAGTGGGGAGCTTACGCATGAAGCCGGAGCACACGGGGACGGCGAGGCGGATGCCTCCGCGGAGGGCGAGAAGGAGGAGGGAGCAGGCGTCCGGGAGGAGGCCCTCGTCGGCGTAGGCCGCGGCGAGTTCTGAGACGAGAGGGGCAGGGTCACCGGGGGAGGCGGCAGAGAGGAGGAGCGGGAGGAGGAGCGGCGGGGAGGAGCGGCCGAGGCGGGACGCGAGGAGGCAGAGGAGCGGGCGGGCGAGGTGCGGGAGGCGGTGGAGGAGGAGGAGCTGGGACATGTATAAGAAGGAGGCGGGGGTGTGGCGGAAGAGGCCGGGAGGGGACGCGAGGAGGAGGCGGAAGAGGGAGAGGAGCGGGAGCGGCGGGAGGGCGAGCGGGTTGAGGCAGAGGAGGGAAAGGAAGTGGGCGGAGGTAAAGGCGGGGAGGAGGCGGAGCAGGGGCGTTGGCGCGGTGGCCGGGAGCGGCGCGGGGTGGACGGGGAGGGTGAGCGCGACTTCGGAGGCGGCGACATGGAGCGGGTCGGCCTCGGTCGTGGACGGCGGCGCCGGCGAGGCGTACCATGGGAGACGGGCGGGCGGTGGGGGTTGCGCGGGAGGCGGCAACTGCGGGCGGGGGCGGAGGGCTCTCCGCATCACGATCAGGTGGGATCGGAGAGGCAGGCACCCCGCGAGCGCGCCAAGTTTTAAAAGGTGAGACTCGGGTGGAATTCAGTGTAAATAGAAGTGCTTAGCTATTGAGGATGCGGCGATAAGCAAAATCGGTTGGTTTTAAAGAGAAGGAACGTTTGCATAGTGAAAATGTTCGGTATAGATTTTTTCTTAATGGCCACTCCTAAATATTGACAATTCAAGATTCCACTCACGAGCTACTAACATGTGATCCTAAAATCCATGTTTCATTGATACAGGGAGTGATAAATTCTGAATTGTCTTTTTTGGAGTGACAAATCCTGAATTATTCATTCCTTAAAGTATCTGATTATTCTTTTAAACCATTTGACTTTTTTAGTCATTTGTTGACAATCTTAAAGTCACATGACACACATTATCAAATTTGGGCTCGATTGTCGGTTTCAGGTTTTCGAAGCTAGAAGTAAAAATTCAATTTTAACAGATAAAGATAATTGTAACATCGCGGAACACCCTAAATCATACTCAGCCCTTGTGCGAGCTGGACTGCGGTCAGTGACTCCGGTCACTTGTCATGTTGTCATTTTTTACAACTTAACGTACAACCACTTCGCATCTAATGCGAAGAGCAAGACAACCACTACGCATGAACAAGCGATCTATGTGAAGTTTCTGAAGCACTGGAACCTTTATTCACAGCTTAACACCAGATGATAAACGTATATTTGCACACACATTGCGTAGTATAAGCATGTAGATATAATACATAATGATGATCTATAGTATTTTTCCACGTTACATGTAACTACTAAAGATAACTTGTACAATGTGTTGTCTTATGTTTTAGAAGCCTCGTTCCTATACAATGTCTTGTTTGTCATGTTTCATTCCACTTTTACCTGAGAGATATCCTCCTCCCCTCTCTCCCTCCAGGGTGTCATGTTTTAGATGTCAAGCTTTATAAATAGCTTATGCTAGAACAGTTTAATCATCAAACTATATCCACAAATAATATTAACTCTTAAGAACTCCGCAGATCACAAATCAAACCAAACATCTGCCAAGTTAAAACGATCTAGTACCACTGTTAATCATATCAAAAGGGCTTGCAAAGGATTGCATATTTACATGTACATATTACAGAGCACTGCCGCAGAGTTTTGCCTGCCAAAGCCCAGAGGACTCTCCCCACCAGCACAAAACTTGCGCATTGGGAAGCCCTGCATGGCTGTGAATGTGACCAGAGGATCAAAGAACATAAGCAGGCAATAACTTCCCCAGCTCAGCTCCGGGACGCATCACTGTTCGATCCAACCACCATGAAGGTGGAGCTACCTCCTGTCTCTGTCGTCCTCGCTCGTCTCCGACACGGCTCGCTCCGACGAGACCTCGGCCTCCCCGGCGCATGGCATGCCGAACCGCGTGATCACCCACTGGAGCGACTCGATCATCTGGCGGTCGTACAACTGCTTCTGCTGCGCCATCTCCCTCAGCTGTCGCGCCTCGCGCTCCACCAGCGCCTTCTCGTTCCGAAGGAACGCGATCTTGGCCATGGCCTCGTCGGCCGCGGACGCCGCCGCACGCCTCTCCTTCTCCAGCTCCTCGAGCGCCGCTGCCCTCAGCCTCCTCTCCTCCGCGAGCCGCCGCCTCAGCAGCTCCGCGTTGCCCTCCTCCGTGCAGTTCTCCTCGCCCGCCGCACTGTCCTCTTCCTCCATGTCGGCCTCCTGCTCGAACTCAGCGGCCAGCGACCTCGCGAGCGGCTTGTCGGTGCAGCCGTTCGCGCGGGCGCGCTCCACGGCGGGGCCCAGGCCGCCTTTCTTCAGAGCCTGAATCTTCGTCGCGCACACCGCGCAGACGACGCCTCCGGCGCGCAATGTCTGCACCGCGGCGTCCGCGTTCCTGACGACCCCCTCCACGGCGTCGCACCGCCTGCCGAGGCGCCAGACTCTGGCAGCCAACAGCAGCAGCGGCATTGCAACAAACAGGTGGTGTGCGCTCACGGAGCGTGCTACGGCAGCCCAGCGCTCCGGGTAAGCCCACTCGCCGCCGACCTCCGACTCGGACGCGTGCAGCATCGCCAAGAACCCGAGCACAGAGCCCACGACGAAGTAGAAAACGCCCAGGCTGGGCATACAGGCGAGATACACGCCGGCGAACGGCTTCAAGAAGCCGGCACCGGAGACGCGGTTCCTGCCGCCCATCACAAACAAATCGGTCCCAGATTTGCTCCAACTCAGGCCAAATTTCCAGGCAAAGACGCAAGCTTTAGCGGCTTCAGGTGCGGCTCCGACCAAATTGTTCGGAACCGAAGGAAATCCTGTAGATTTCTGTTCGGGCAAGGGGATCTGGTGGAGAGTGTAGATGAAGGGTTTGTTTGAGCAGAAGCGAAGGCGAGGCATTTCGACTGGGGCTTCCTATGGATAAGTCGCGGGCGGTCTGGCTGCCTTGTGGGTCTGGCTATCTTTTTCTGTGGGCCCGTATTGTCGGTTTGTGGATTTCGTGATGTGTGTGGCCGGCGAAAAGGAATGTGGCATGGGTAGCTGATTCGTCTCGAAAGCTATGCATTAACGACATCAATGACAATTGGGGTACACGTTATTTTGGACCCACGTGTCTGTGAGAAGAAATTGTGTTGTCAGGGGGGTATGTTTCGGAAGGGAATACATGGGCGCGAAGAAAGTTACGGCAAGATGACGCCGATGGCGATCTACGCCACGCCGCAGGATCTTTTGTGCCCAGATTTTTTTTTTTTGGGTCTGCGACCTGGCCAAACGGGGCTATGACTCGTCGACCAGACAACCATTTTCGCCTAACAAATAGTAAAAAAAAAAAAAAGAAAGAAAAGTCAAGAGCTTTCGGATAGCCGATTAGATCTATAGTACGAAGGACCTAAAACACTTGAAACAAGTTCAAAGCGGCAGTGAAAGATAATAACCTATCACTTAGATCAGATCTAAACCAATAGAATCAAAAGGGTAAACTATCATTAAATCGATAAGATCAATAAAGTAGCAGAAAGAGCATAAACTGACTAACAACTAGCCCATTAGATCGTCTAATTGATAAAATGAAGGATAAATAGACTACCGACGAATAGCCAGCTAGAAGCCAATAAAACGATAGGTAAACAGTCTACTTAACGAAAGTGTTGATCAGTAGAAAGAGGGTGAAATTTATAAGCCGACCGAACCACCTAGGTCTGGCAACGTGGCTTCGGTCTAGCGGCATAAGGTCTTCATGAGACTCTTCTGGACCGAGGTTCGACCAACCCGGACCGTCGAGGTCCAGCGGCATAAGCTCGATCTGGCTACACAATGCCACCACAACACTCACATGGGATCAACTGAAAAGATTTTATAGGAGTGTGCAACTTGGTGAAGAAAGACCTGGGCTCCACAGGAGGCAAGCTCGGGGCCAGTAAGCTCGCGCCCGAGCTTGGCAAGCTCGAGCCCGGGCTTCCCCGCCTCGGAAGCTCGAGCTTCTTGCTTCCTTCGGGCTTTTGGGGTACGAAGGGACAGGACCCAAGGCAAATCATCACACGCCATGGACAGATACGCCGGTCCCAGAGTCATCGAGAATTAAATCGCGCGATCAGTCGAGGCGCTGGCGGCAACCAGCGGGTGGCGGCGATTCCGTCAACCGCCCGCTTTGAGCAGGACACGTCTTGGCCGTAGCGGTCCAAAGCGGTGATCGGAGGATTGCACTCGATTACGGTAGATTCGATGCGCTACGGTGTGGCGAAAAGGCAACGACTAATTCAACGGACGGCATAAGCTACGGTGGCGAAGGGCGCCTATAAAAGCGCGCGAGCCACAACAACAACGAGAGCTTCACCCGGCATACACACAACTCACTTGGAGAATAGCTATTGTAGAACAGAGCACTTGCACTCGTAGGAGCTCTAGTTCGGCGGTAGTTCTCGCATCCGTAATCATCAGGAGCACTTGCACTCTCGTAGGAGCTTTAGTTCCCGGCGGTAGTTCTCCGCATCCAGGTAACTGTAGGAGCACTTGCACTCTCGTAGGAGCTCTAGTTTCCGGCGGTAGTTCTCCGCATCCAGGTAACTATAGGAGCACACACACGCAGTGCCTTGAGCACTTACTGTACGTGAAGCCCGGGCTTCCTAAAGCCCGGACTTCACCCCCTGTACTCGTTTAAGCTCGGCATTAAACGAAGACTGGACGTAGGGCTGTATCCCGCAGTGGAGGCCTGAACCAGGATAAAACACTCGTATCATCATCCCCATCCATCCGGTCTTGACGCGCCAGCCGCGTCGGGGCTAAGGTCTTTTCCTTCGGCAGCGTCCGGCCACAAGGCCGGGCCTCGGTCCGGGGGACAGGGCCGCCTTCGGGCCTCGCACCCCCTTTTCCTTGCTTCTTGGCGCTGCGGGGGCTCGCCTCCCAGTCGCCGATAGCTGGCGCCCACCGTGGGGCCCGATTGCAGTCTTCTCCCCTCGATCGAGTCGAGGATGGCCTTGTTGTCTTACGACGACATTGATACCGTGGACCTCAACTACAACGATCACGACGATCTCGACGACGTCGATGAGTCGTACGAGGAGTGGCAGGCTAGTATCCTCGCCGGAGCTTAGTCCGACGAGATGGAGGTGGAGGCAACGCCCGTCTCGGGAGTAGCTGTTCGCTCCCCAGCTTTGCCCGGTATTTCGCTGACTCAACCCTCATGGAGGGACTAGAGGCACCGCCGCCGATCAGATCCGGAAGACCGCGCGATTCGCGCCATGTCGAAGAGGAGGACCCGATCTGCTAGCAAGAATGGCGCCCGGCCCATCGAGGCCGGCAGCGGACCGGCATGAGCCCATGGTAGTTGAGGGTGCCGCTGGCACCGCCTCCGTGGGCGACACCGACATGTCTCCTTCGCGGGAACCTGCCTCACGTCATGTCTTTGCGACGTCAGGCGGGACAACCCCGCACCAGCCATGTACCGACCTAAGCGGAGAGCACCAGCGGCGTGAGGCCGCTCGGAGCCTCTTTGCTGGGTCGGTTGGGCGAACCCTGGCGGATATCCGTCGAGGCTTCGGCTGCCCGACGCCCTAGCCTACACGCCGCGATTCGCCCACCACTACCGTCACCAACCTAGTGCTGCGCAGTCAGCAGAGGGTTAAGACGATTTCCCAGGTCATGCGTGACCTGGAGAAGGACCCGTGAGGGTTCACTATGGCCGATCTAGGCGCCGCGGTCGCTGACGGCCTAGAGGAGCTCGTTGGGGATCTCGGCGAGCACCTCCAGGCCCAGTCACACACCGGTGGCTCTTCGAGGCGACGCGGCCAGAGCGTTCGGTCGCGCCGATAGGCGTCCACGTCCACAGCGGACGGCGCTCCTCAGCGCACCCCGGGCGGAGTTTTTCCCCGCCTCGGGCCGCTTCCAGGCGGGAGATCTCCCGCTGGGAACAACGGGGCCGCCCCTGGATGTCCGGCCTTCTCCCGAGTGAAAGTGCATCTAGGCACATAAGTGATTTTGGTGATTAATGAAAAACACATAATGACAATTATTAGTAAATGTGTAAATACTTGGCTAAGTAATTTCACCAAGATTTGGCAAATTCTCATTTTGAACAGCTTGCTGCAATCTTCAGTTTCGGACAGATTTTTGGCTGATTTGTGAATTTTATATCTCTAAATGGGTTCATAATCTGAGAAAATTGTTATTACGAGTTTTGATGCTCTATAGTTGGTCTACATTGACTAATTTTATCAGAATTGTTGAACACTGTTTGAATAGTGTTTTAGCCCTGTCTTGCAGCTATCATTAAAATATCAAACTCTGAAATTTTCAGCACCTTGCAGTTTTAAAATCTGCATCTCTAGAATGTTGTTGAGTATTCCTATGGATGAAAACTAATCTAACTTAAGTCATAGCTCCATGATTCATCTAAGATTATTTGGAAGGTCATTTATTCAAGTTTTTCATTCTCGAGATCATTTTAAGCGAGATTTTCTTTTCCCGAAATTTTCGGTTCAGATTTCACTATCTTCATGTTTTCAGGGTTTTCCTTTGCTCAAATGGATTTTCAGCCTTCATAGCTCTCGAAGAGAATTTTGAGACGGATCTTTTTCACGTTGATGACTTTTGTATTTGAGCAATGATTTAAGAGGTAAAATTTATTTCGTATTGCTGCTCGCAAGGTTTGAGAATTCTAATTTGGAGTTTTAGCAAGCCTTTCAAGGTGAAAAATATGTGAACTTATTCATTGCTCCAAGCTTCAAAGTGGAGCATATCTATTCAAGTTTTCACTCCATTGAAAGTGCACTTTTTGGCTAAGTTCTTTATAGAAATTGGATTTAATTGCATCTTAGCCTAAAATTGTTTCCTCTTTTGTAAATCTTGGAGTTTATTATAAAAAGAAGGAAATGTCCATTGTGAGTTTAAGAGCGAGCTTTAAATGTGTTTTATCTATTATCTCTTTCACAAGTGGATTTCAAGAGTTGAATTTGAATGTGTTTCAAATATTTCTCTTGGAAATTGATATTGTGAAATATTTCAATTGGTAGAAATTTTCAGTTGGTATCAAATATTTCTCTTATATTATAAAATATATCATTTGGTATCTTTTGAATCTTGCAACATGCATACAAGTAGTATTGTCATGTTTATCATCTATATCTTGTATATTGTACTTGGACATTATCAAACTAACTCGGGTCAAGTTGAAAGATATTTGTTCCCGGAAATTGTGTGCTTGTCTATTGATGTTCAAGGAATTGGAAAAGGGGTCCACGTCGACGGTAGTATGAAGGAAATGGAGAGAGCTCTATGGTCCGAGGGATCCAAGGCCGTTTAAGTTGATCATGACCAATTCAAGAATGTGGTGGACAAGTACTTACAAAGGGACGTATTTCTTTTGACCATATTTAGTAATGTCTTTGAACACCATTATGCTAAATTGTGTTATTCTGAATGGTAGTGTATCTTTTAATTGATATCAATTAATATCTATCAAGTGGTATCCTCTAATCCTAAATTGTTTTGAAGTGTCATCTAATTTGCTTTTGGCATTATCAAGAATTAAAAGGAATGTATAGATGACATATTGTAAAGAGGAATTATTTTCATAATTGATATCATATCCTTTGTCATGTTTGAGCTTCACTTATATCTTGTGAATCATGACTTCTTTCATTTGGTAATAAATATTTTTTAATTGGTGTCATTGGATTCATTTTTTTTAACCTAAATCTTGGATATAATTGGTTTCATATCTTGCCTAAATTTAGGGGGAGCTTAATATTATTACTTTATTGCTAGCTCCTTACTTTTTTCTTGTTCTCTCTAATCCTTTTATTGAGTGTGCTATCAAGGGGGAGAAAAGATATTCCTTAGTGGATCTTTGGATAATTGATGACTATGGGGGAGTTTACACCCCAAATGGATATTGAAGATCTATTATGGATCTTTTTGGGATTAATGACAAAAGGGGGGAGAATTTATGGACTTATCAATTGCCCCCTAATCGATTGACAAAAGGGAAGATAATATGAAGAGAATGACAAAAGGGGATAATCAAATTTATGAAGATCATCAATTGTCCATCCAATTTGTGGGGGAATGTTTGTAAGTATGATCTCTTGTTCTCTCTCCACATTTGTTTTTGTGCTAAATAGCTTAATATTGTCATTTGGTGCAATTGCTAAAGGGTTTGTCATAAATAACCAAAAAGGGGGAGATTGAAAGTGCATCTAGGCACATAAGTGATTTTGGTGATTAATGACAAACACATAATGACAATTATTAGTAAATGTGTAAATACTTGGCTAAGTAATTGTCTAGTGCTTGCATAATGTCAAACCTCTAATATGATTGTGTTGCTATGAGACTAACATGTTCATTGCCAAGTTGAATATTAGTCTCATCTATTTAGAAGAAATCATATATGCCAAGTGGACAATCTATCCATCCTAGCAAGATAAGTCTCACATATACAAATGGGATGGGTAAGCAAAGATGAGGTATGCAATCTCGGTAATCTTCTATATATAGATTTATTATTGCATTCATCTTGTACAAGTGCATACTGAGCTCCAAGAAACATATTGATTATATATGCACATTGGTTGATGTCATATCTATTTGTGCATATATATCCACTTGAGTTCAATATGTGTCTTACTTCTAGTATACATGTCTTAACTAGAGTTAAACTTCACGTTGCTATAACTTGACTTGGTGCATGCTTTATTTGTATATTTTCTTATACACATCACTTAGTGGAGTTTAATCTAGATTGTTCCACAACTTCACTCTTACTTAAATATGATATGTACATGTGTAATTCTTGTATATTCTATCATGTGCATTATTAAGTGAAGATTGTGGTACTTGCCATGGTTTAGTTGTTTCATCATATTGGCAATCGTCTCTCTAGTGCATCTAGCTCCATGACATATTCATCGTGGTGCACTTAGTAGAGATATTTTCTATGTCAAGTGTTTCCATTTAATACTGTGCTTATTTATATGAAACACTTGACGTACTTTAATTACTCACAAACATCAACTTCTTCATATCTATTGAGCTTTTGGGACTAATACCTTTCATGAGTGGTTTAGAAAGATTTAGGTCCCATGAGTATGTGTGATGACCAAGGTATGTTAAAGGATGACAGTTAAGCCGAGGTCAACAAGACGACGGTGTCACCAAGAGTTGAGGACTAAGTCAAGATCGACTTGGCGTGGAGATCGTCGGGGAGGATGATCAAGTCAAGGTCGATGGGACGAGAGTCTCATGAGGTGAACCAAGTCAAGGTTGACAAGGTGAAGGCGTCATCAATCATTTGTTAAAGGTCATCACGCACAATGCATCCAAGGAGAAGACGGCATGTGGATTGAATGTAAGACTTAGTTTTCTCGTTTGAATTTGAGTCTGAGGATTGTCGTACTATTAAGAGGGATGCGATATAGAATAACTTCTAGATGTCTCAAGTGCTCAAGTGATCTATCTTTGTGAAAGATTGAGAGACACAAATCACATCTTGTACACCTAGGTGTAGGTGGTTTGGTGTGAGGGGGAGAAGGGTTGGTGGTGTCGGGAAGTGAGGATTTTGGGCCTCTCTTGGTTTGCTTATGGTTTCTGCACTTATCCTTTGGGATTTGGGCAGTGAGACCTAGGAGGTTGTGTAGCCCTTGTTCTTAGCTTTTCGTAGAGCCTAAGATCACCCAAAACGGAGTCCAGAGTCAAAAGTTATGCCCGTTTTCGTCGTGATGTGCAGTGGCTATTTTCAGCACTCGGACTATCCGAGGTTCACTCGGAGTATCCGAATAACTCAGACTATCCGAAGATTTTATTCGGACTATCCGAGGTGACCCTCTCTGTTCGTTGGGCTGTAATTATCCGGACTGTCCAAGGTTCACTCGGAGTATCCGAATGACTCAGAGTATCCAAAGTTTGTTCGGACTATCCGAGCTGGGTCTCTCTGTCTCCGTTACCTGTAATTACTCGGACTATCCGAATATCACTCGGACTATCCGAACTTACACGAAACTGTCTGTAACGGTCAGAATCCCTGAAAGCCTCTATTTAAACCCCTCTCTCTCCCCATTTGAAAAGAGCTGTTAGACCACCATTCCTTGAGCTATCTATGAGTTCTTGAGCCCCTTAGAACCCCTCTACTCTTAGATCTTTGTGATCCCCTTTGGAGAAGGGTTTGGAAGAGTTGGAAGGAGGGATTAAGGGAGAATTGGGCGAAAAGTTGGGAGGTGATTCCTTTGTGGTATTAGTGTGTTCTTGAGCCCTAGTGACCCCTCCACTCTTCGATCTAGGTGATCCCTTTGGGAAGAAGGGTTGGGAAGAGTTGGGAGGAGGTGTGAGTGTGGATTGAGTAAGAGTTGATCTTTGAGCACTTGTAGTCATCTCCAAGTTCATTCTTCGTGGGCATTTGTTACTCTTGGAGGTTGAGGACTCCTAGACGGCTAGGAGTTAGTCACGAGCCACCGAGCTTTGTGTGGTGCGCCGTGACAAGTTTGTGAAGTCTCGATTTCGCCTCCGCAAGGGAAGAAATCAAAGAAGTGAAGCCAGCGAGTGCATTGTGCAACACTGGTGAGGGAAGGGTTGAAAAAGACCCCGGCTCAAGTATGATCGAGCCGCCTCAACGGAGACGTAGGATCCTCTCAAGGATCCGAACTTCGGGAACAAACATCTTCGCGTCTCCACCTTCATTTCGGTTTTATCCCTTTCACTCTCAAGTTTGATTTACTTGCTTATTTTACAATTGAATTGATTATCTTGTCTTGTGTGATACTACTGCATCTATACTTGCTTGTGAACTATCTTTGGTGCAGGTCGTATCCTTGAATTTGTGATTTGAGTTGAATTCGAAGTCACTTTGTATCATTCGGACTATCCGAATAGACTTCGGACTATCCGAAGTACTATTTCCGCTGTGTTTAATTTAGTGTTTAAATTTTGATATCGTCTATTCACCCCCTCTAGGCGACATCCCGGTCCTTTCACCGAGCTTTGCGCGAGGCCCCCTGGCCCCGCAAGTTTAAGCCCGGGAGCATTGAGAAGTTCGACAGGAGTAAGAATCCCGACGAATATCTCGCCGTTTATACTACAGCCATCCTGGCCGCAGGCGGTAATGTGGCCGTAATGGTCAACTACTTCCCTACCGTCTTGGAGGGAATGGCCCGAACCTGGCTGTTCAATCAGCGCCGAGGTTCGATTCGCAGCTGGGAACAGCTGCAGGAGGCGCTCCGGACGAATTTCCAGGGCTGCTACGCGCGCCCTGGAAAGCCCCAGGACCTCAAGCTTGTGGTCCAAAGGGCAGGAGAGGGCCTGCAGGACTACGTCCGCAGGTTCGTCCAGGTGCGCAACACCATTCCGTCGATCTCCGACGAGGCCATCGTTGAGGCCTTCAAGGAAGGGGTGCGGAATACCCGTTTCACCGAGGACCTTGAGCTCCATCCGGTTCACACCGCAGCCGATTTATTTCGTGCTGCGGAAGTATACATCAACGCCTCCGAGGCGGTAGAGCGCAAGAGAGGGAGGACGGAGGAGAAGGCGGCAGCCCGGACTGGCACGGATGCCAAGAAGGGTGAAGCCGAGAAGAAGAAGAAGAAGTAGAAGAAGAAGAAGGTCGAAATTGCCGCCAATGCTTGTCATGCAGTAGAGTTCGAGAGGACCGCTCCTCTGGCGGCCACCTCATGACCCGCCCGCCCGGGTGGTGGAGGAACGGCCGGGCGCGGGCGAGGCGGCGCGCTCCTCGGCCTCGGCCTCGATCGGCCCAGGCTAACCCTCCGAACAACCGCTCGCCTCCTCCATCGGCGATCTGGCCATGACTCAGAATCTGCGGGACATGGGGCGCGGTTGGAGGACTTCTCTGCTGGCGGGCCCATGCCCGAGCTCCCCGTCGAGGTGCCGGACGACCGGGCGCCTCAGGGCGCCCATGGCGACGCCTTCCAGGAGGCCCGCGCACACGTCGCCGTGATTTTCGACGGCGCTTCTGCCTATAGCTCGCGACACGAGCTTAAGGCCGCTGCCCGGGAGGTTTACCACCTCGAGAAGGGTAAGCCCGGGGACGCACCCCTGCGGTGGTCCCACCAGTTGATTACTTTCTCCGGGGACGATTGTCCCCCCGGAATGACCAGGCCTCAGCGTCTGCCGCAGGTGCTCTGTCCTACCATCAGCAACACGCGAGTTGATCGCGTGTTGGTGGATGGCGGGAGCTCCCTGGACATCGTCACTGCTCAAGTTCTTGAGCAGATGCAGGTCCCGTGGTCCAAGATCAAGGACATAGCCATCCCCTTCCACGGCATTGTCCCTGAGTCGTCCCTATAGCCGATCTGGCAAATCGTGCTGCCCGTGACGTTTAGGACCTCCCAGAACTTCCGGACGGAGTACGTCACCTTCGAGGTGGTGGACTCCGAGCTCTCATACAACGCCATCCTTGGACGCCCCGCGCTGTCCAAGTTCATGACGGCTACCCACCACGGCTACCACTGCCTGAAGATGCCGGCCCCTCATGGGGTCATCACGATCAAGGGCAGTCACAAGGTCGCAATGGCGTGCGACGAGAGCGCCTTGGCCATGGTCGGACAGGTTCGGCGTGGCGGCCAAGGCCGAAGCGGCCGCCCGTCGCTCTAAGGTGGCCTGCACCCACGAGAGCCCACCAAAGCGATCCCCTCTCCGAGGGCGACCCACCAAGGTCGCCCACGTGAGGTCAACCTCGAGTCAAATAGGAACTCGAGCACGTCACCTTCCTCCGGGCTAACGCAGACGTGTTCGCGTGGGAACCGTCCGACATGCCCGGGGTCCCAAGGGAGGTCATCGAGCATAGGCTAGCTATTGACCGACAAAAGCTGTCGAGCGAGGCCCTCTGGCGCTTCCCAAAATGGAAGGCCGACATCATCCAGGAGCAACTCGGCAAGCTCCTCCAAGCCGGCTTCATCCGAGAAGTCGAGCATTCCGACTGGCTAGCTAATCCGGTCGTCGTCAAGAAGAAGGGCGGGAAGTGGTGAATTTGCGTCGACCATCGCGACCTCAACGCCGCCTGCCCCAAGGATAATTTCCCCCTGCCGCGCATAGACCAACTGGTTGACGCAACGGCGGACTCGGCGCTCATGAGCTTTCTGGACGCCTACGCCGGCTATCACCGGATCGCTGCGCACGGAAGACGAAGAGAAGCGCGCCGTAACACCTTTTGGTACCTTACGCTACACGACCATGTCTTTCGGTCTGAAGAACGCGGGAGTCACGTTCCAGCAACTAATGCAGAAGACGGTCCCTGATCAGATAGGGCGCAACGTAGAGGTCTATGTAGATGATGTTGTTGTAAAAAGCAAAGTCCCATGGGACCATGTGACCGACCTTCAGAAAACTTTTGCTAATCTTAGAAAGCATCAAGTTAAGCTGAATCCTAAAAAATGTGTCTTTGATGTCCGGTCTGGGATGTTGCTTGGCTATGTGATAGGAAAGGCGAGCATCGGGGCAAACCCCGAGAAAATCGAGGCCATCGAGAATATGAGGTCGCCAACCTGCACCAAGGAGGTGCAAGCCCTCACCGGGCGAATGGCGGCTCTCAGCAGATTCATATCTCGCCTTGGCGGCCTTGAGGCACCTTTTGTAAGATCTGCGCAAACACGATGGTTTCAAATGGACGAGAGGAAGCGAGGCCGCCAATGAGCTAAAGCGCTACCTGTCCACGTCTCTCGTCCTAGCCACGCCAAAGCTCGGGGAAGCTCTACTCCTCTATTTGGCAGTTGCCCCGCAGGCTGTAAGTGTTGTACTAGCAGTCGAACGCGAAGGCAAGCAACAACCCATCTACTACATAAGCGAGGAGCTTCACGGGCCTAAGGAGCGGTACCCTGAGGTTCAGAAGCTCTTATACGCCTTCCTTATGGCCTCGCGAAAGTTGCGTCACTATTTCCAAGCCCATCCAATTACGGTCCCAACGAGTTTCCCGTTAAAGGACATCATTCGGAACCCAGACGCGAATGGGAGGGTCGCGAAGTGGGCAGTCGAGCTTGGTGAATTTGACATCAAGTTCGTACCCCGAACAGCGATCAAATCCCAAATTGTGGCCGACTTCTTGGCTGAATGGACCGGCCCGGCCGACCCTTCGGGAGGCCCGCCCGGGCTCGCTAGCCAAGAAGCGCACTGGACCATGTTCTTCGATGGGTCGCGCCAATTCGAGCAATGAGGCTGCGGGTTTGTTCTCATTTCCCCCCAAGGAGAACAAATTCAGCATATAATCTGACTCCATTTTCCATAACGAACAATCTTTGCATGGAGTAAGGCCTCCTAGCCGGCCTACGAGCATGCTGCTGCGCTCGGCATTAGCGACTAACGGCGAAAGGGGATTGAAGTTGGTCGTCGCCAAGTAAACAAGGAGTTTGGTGTTGCGACGACTCAATGGCGCGATACTTGGCGATGTGAAAGCTGGAGAAGCACTTCACGAACTTCGAAGTATGCTACGTTCCCAGATTGGCTAATAGCCTGGCCGATAGGCTCGCGATGCTTGGCTCCTTACAAAACCGCCCGTGGGTGCTCGTCTTGACACCTACTAAAGCCCTCTATTCCTCGGAGAAGAGGCCCCGAGAAAACGGTTGCCTCGACCCAAACGGCCGGTACCGTTTAGTTCCTAGAAGCGTGCGACACCTAGATAGCGCCATTCGTCCGGTTCTTGGCGCATGGGACACCGCCACAGAGACACGGTGAGAAATCCGGCTCCAAAGACAAGCCCGACCTTACTGACATTACTCGGGGCTTGTTGTCTGCGAAAGGGTTCTAACGGCGTACTTTGCAAGTGGGTGACCCAGAGGAAGGCAAATTTCTCCTCCAAGACATCAACGATGGGATTTATGGGCCCATGCCTCTTCGAGAACCCTAGTGGGAAAAGCCTTTTACTTTGGGGTACTCTTGACCAAGCAAGTTGACCGGCGCAAGAGAGCTAGTAAAACGCCTTGACACTGCCAATATCATGCCCGAGTATCCCACCGACCAGCGTATGAGCTGCAGACTATCCCGCTAACCTGGCCATTCTCAACATAGGGGATGGACATACTCGGTCCGTTCCCAAGAGGCCTAAAGGGCTGCACACACTTGTTCGTCGCCATCGACACTTTCACTAAGTGGATCGAAGCTGAACCTGTGTCGAGCATATCCGCCCAGACGGCCAAGATGTTCCTTAGGAACAATATCATGACCAGGTTCGGTGTCGAGTAAGCCGATCGCGATAATGGGGCCTTGATTCAAGCGAGCTATTCGGGACTCTGCGAAGAGCTCGGCATGAAATCGCCCTAGCCCGGTAGCTCACCCACAAAGTAATGGTGCAGCCGAACGGGCGAACGGGCAGATCATGTAGGGCATTAAGCGCCGAGTGTACGACGCTCTTGCCGAGCAAAGACACAACTGGGTAGAGGAACTACCCTTCATGCTTTGGACAGCCCGAACAACCTCTAATCGGGCTACTGGCGAAACCCCCTTTAGGCTTTTATACGGCTCGGAGGCGGTCCTACCCACCGAGCTAAGACTTGGTTCAGCTCGTGTTGATTTTGCAGGGCAGATCGACAACGACGAGGAGCGATTCTTGGATCTCGATCTATCTCGAGTCTGCCATGCGAGCAAGCACTCTGCAGTGGCGACATACCAGCAATCCTGCGGCACGCGCAGCCAAAAATCTGAACCGGACCGCAAGTGGGCGACTGGTTCTAAGACGAGTTGAACTGGCTCACGCCCGACAAGCTCACCCCAAGATGGGAGGTCCGTACGGTCAGATCATCGGCCGCCCGAGGCTGTAAGATCGGCTATGCCGGATGGGAGAGTTCTCAACAGCTCCTGGAGCATCGCTCAACTTCGGAGGTTCTACGCCTGAGAAAAGGTCGTAAGTCTCCATTCACCCCCCACCCCTATCTTTGTTTCTTTTTGTTCATCCCACTATTCCCTAGAGAGCCCCCAAACTAACTTGATGACCCAAACTTATGATCGGGCTTGGGAGAAAGCCCGGCCGTTCAAAGACACATCGGCGGGATGGTGGCTCTGTGAGCCAACCCGGCATTCCCTTGCACACGGGTAAGCCGATATTCATCGCACCTCGCAAAATCCGGTGCGGGCACACGCTTTCCGGCCCTATACCATAAGCCCGCATAGAACCTGCCACAGGCCCGGGATACCTCTAGAGTCCAGCACCCTGCCTCTTGCAAAGGGATAGAGCTAGGGCCACAAGCTTCGTTCAACAAGTGTGCGGTCTCTAAGCCATGCCCGGGCTTCTCCTTAGAAGCTCGGACATGGCTCGGGGTCTAGGGTCGATTTTTCAAAAATTGATCTTCTCTAAGCCATGTCCGGGCTTCTCCTCAGAAGCTCGGACATGGCTCGGGGTCTAGGGTCGATTTTTCAAAAATTGATCTTCTCTAAGCCACGCCCGGGCTTCTCCTTAGAAGCTCGGACATGGCTCGGGGTCTAGGGTCGATTTTTCAAAAATTGATCTTCTCTAAGCCATGCCCGGGCTTCTCCTCGAAGCTTCGGACATGGCTCGAATCTAGGGTCGATTTTTCAAAATTGGTCTTCTCTAAGCCACGACCGAGCTTCCCTTAGAAGCTCGGACATGGCTCGAGGACTAAGGGTCGATTTTTTCAGAAGGTCGATTTCAAGATCGATTCCCAATCAAAAACTTTCGATCTTCTCTAAGCCACGACCGGGCTTCTCCTCAGAAGCTCGGACATGGCTCGGGGGCTAGGATCGGTAGGACTATACTACGTTTTCAATCCTTTCTTGCCTATACGACTACTAGCGTTCATTTGCATGCAGGAAAAACAACAGAAAACAAAAGAGAAGCGGTGATAACCACCAACAACTTTATTAAAAAGGGTTCTGGGATGGCTCTCAAGCCGGTTACACTTAGTCCCAGCGGAAGGGTCCCAGAAACCTGACAATAACGTCGGCCACCTCGGCAAGCACCGGGGCAGCCTCGACCGAAGCCGCGGCAGCAGCAGCATCGCGGGCACGGGCACTGACCAGCGCCTCCACGAGCGGATCAAAGGCCCCGCGAAGACACGGAACAACTTCGACTAGCGCTTCGACCCTGGCGATGTCACGAGCGCGCGCCTCCTCCTCCGCAATCTTGGCCATGGCAAGTCGAAGTCCGCCCAAAACTCCGCCAACTCCGGGTCACAAGCCATGAAAGCGAGAGGGCGAGGGACGGAAGAAAGGAGTCTGGGATAAGAAGTGACTGACGCATTGGTCTCTTTTTATAGCGAGATTCGCGGCCAAGCGATCCGGGAGTAATGGCGTCGGAAGCGATTCAGGCGATGGAACCGCTTCAAGGCGACGCGAATGTCTCTTAGACACGGCGCGACGATCAAAACGATGTTCGGTATTCCGAGAGAAAGCGGCAGAAGAAGTGACGAGGAAAACAAGTCAAAAGCAGTCAACTATATTAATAAAAGGTATTTACAAAGGCAGCCGGATTATCGCCCAACCCAAAAAAAAAAAAAAAGGGCCGGCGGCTTAATTTGCACCGGAGCTTCAGCTTCGCCAAGCAACTCCTCGTTTTGGCCCTGAAGGTCGAGGAGCTCCTTCTCTTTCGCCCGGGCAATCTGCATTTTGACCCGTAAGGCTTCATTGGCGACCTCCGGCTCCCAGACGCAGTATCTGGTGGGTCTTGATGACCCTCCGTCAGGTTGTTCTGTGACCTTCGTCGGGAAAGCTCTATGGCAAGGAGGTCGCCTCCACCGCCACGAGCAACCTCGGCAACACGGCATGCCTCCAGCGACCGAAAGCGCTCCTCGAACTCAAAAGCGCGGTCGCGTTCTCGCCTTAAGGGCCTCCAATGACCGCAAAACCCCTTGGCGTCCTCTGCGCCCATGACTAAGGCCGCCTCAGCCGCTGCGGCCCGAGCCTCCAGAGCTATCGCCTGGACTGAGCTCGAGCGAGCTTCCTCAAGCTCGGCGCGTGCGGCATTGGCTTCCTGTTGCCACCGCGTGCCTTCCGACCGCATGGCCTCTCGTTCGGCATCATGCTTAGCCTCAAACGAGCAAGCCATGCCGACAAGCTCGCGGTAGATCTGCACCCGGAGGATAAATTAAGAAAGGGGAGGACCGAAGCAGGGAAAACACGAGACAACAAAAACCAAGCCCGGAGACACTTACCCGCTTGGCGACCGCCACGGCCGCAACATCGCATCGCAGCGTCTGGCTACACCCCAGACGAGGAGAGCGCCGCGACTGGCGGCTTCGAGTGTCGCCCGAGCCGCTGGCCCCTCGGCCATCTCTCCTGCGAGTTGGCCGCCTCCCCAGCAAGCTCGGCCAAGCCTCCCATGAGCTCGGCCACCTCTCCGCATGAGCTCGGCCACCTCTCCCAAAGGCCGGCCAAGCCTCCCATGAGCTCGGCCGCCTCCCGAAGCTCGGCCATCTCTCCTGCAGGCTCGGCCAAGCCTCCCATGAGCTCGGCCACCTCTCCCCGGGTTCGACCACGTCTTCCGAGCTCTACCGCCCCTCCTGCAGGTTCGGCCGAGTCCACAGGACGGCCGCTCCTCCCACCAAGACGACCGGGCCTCCCGTCGGCTCGGCGATCTCCCACAAGCTCAGCGGCATCAGCGGCATGGAACCTTTGCTCGGGAGGAAGTCGATCTGCGTTCGAGCATCCACCGAGGTCCTCTCCCAAATGATTTGCCGGCCATTCCTCGGCGTTTGGCGGGGATCATTTGGGCCGGATAACCTCTTGATGACTCCATGTGACAATCCCAAGGTAGTGCTCGACCCACGCTGGCGTCGCCGAGATCCACCCAGAGATGGTCAACGGAGCCACGCTCCATAACCGCACTGGAACGATGCTCGCAGCTGTGATGACCCGGACGGGCCAGTCCCAGCCAAGAAGAAGAGTGTTGCTCGCGTCCAGCGGGGGGACAGGTATGTTGCTCCTAGCAAAAAGCTCCCGAATGCCGCGGGTGTCGATCGGGCGCCACCCGGTCGAGGTTCGCCCCTCGACGCGGATTGGCGCCAGGCGCTCGGTGCCAAGATCGGTCTCCACCTTCACAAGCGCGGCTTGAGGGCTCACGTCCTTGTGCGCTACCAGCGGGAGGACGAAGGGCCTCGAACCCCGGAGCCCGGGTTTGCCCTTGATAGGCTCATTCTCCCGGGCCACTATCTCAGGTGCGCCGAGATAAGCTCCCGCTTGGGGAGGCAATATGCCGAAGAAACAAGGGAGAATTAGACACGATCGGCCCAAGGGCCATAATCAACAAGGAAAAGGACGGAGAGGCGGCATGCACAAGCAACTTACGTGCGCCTCGACGGCCGCCTCGTTCATCTCGTCCGAAGTCATCGTCGTCCAGACTAGTAAGCGTCTCTTGGCGCGCATTTGGGTGTCCCATGACGATCGAATCCCGAGCCAGAACTTCGGCCGGGCTGGTCGGAAACGGATCCGCCAAGCGCAGGCGCTTCACGCCATCTTGTGGCGATTTTAACCGAAGCGACCGGCGGTTTCTTCGAGCTATCGCTGGGGAGTGGCCTGTCCCTTCCGCGCCGGGGCTAAGCTCGCGTCGCCACCAGCCGAAAGATCGGCAGCCCCCGAAACCGGTGCCGACGCAGATGCGGTGGGCCCGGTTCCTGCTCTCGCTTCCCCCTGCGAAAAATAGACCGCAGGGCATCAGCTCACGTGCATGGGAGAAACCGCCCCGAGGGCACCTAAGCCCGAAGAGGCACGCACCTCATCCAGAACATTGCGAACACCCGAGCCTGATGGCTCGTTGTGGCTCGCGGGCAAGAGGAGCCCCACGACTCGAACCACATCGCCTTGGGGCAAGGCTGCGAAGAAGAAAAAATGAAGAACATCGCAAGCACGATTCGGGAAGAAGCTCGGGCACACAGCTGCAAGATCAATAACAAATACTTACAGAAGGTGCTTTCACGGGAGAGGTCATCCCACCCGCGGATCTCGAAGAAAGGGCAAACCCGCTTCCTCAGCGGGCTCACCCGGTGCCTGGTGAAGTCGGCTAAAATGTCGAAGCCGTTAAGCCCTCGGCCGGCTAAATCTCGAATTTTGGCCGCCAGGGCTACCTCCGCCGGCTCTAGCGTAGGCCGGGGCATCGGTATCTTCCCGGGGTTCACGTTGGCAAACCAGAATCGGCAGTTGTCGGGCTTCTCGGCGTAATACCACCGCGACGCATACGCCCGACGTTCTCCTTAGCCTTGAACACGGTACGAGGACTTCATGTCGCGGCGGAGCTTGAAGTAGGCGCACCCCGCCGCATTGTGTCCGCCGGTTGTAGTCAGCTCGTAAAAGTGGAGGAAGAGGCTGACCGTTGGCTCTACCCCGACGAATGCTTCGCAGAGGTGCGCGAAGATCGTCAAAAACAGGATCGAGTTGGGATTGAGGTTCACCAGCTCGATCCCGCACTAGGCCAGAACGGATTCAACGAAATCGGACTCCGGGACCCAGAGCCCATGAATCACGAAGAGCTCAAAACAAACGAACTCCTTACTCTTAGGCGCAGGAACCGCCTCTCTCCCGGCCGCCCTCCACCCGCCGACCTCGACGAAGCCGGCGGATTCCAGGCCCTTCAGATCGTCCTCAGTAAGGAGGCTCCGCGTGAAAGGCGCCATCGGGAGGAGAAGGATTGGGAAGGAAAGATGGCGGGGAGGCAGATGAAGGAAGGAAACGAAGGGGCCTTGATAGCACAAAGGGACACAAGTAGTACGAGAAGGTGTGATAAGGAGATGACAAAGAAAGAAACTACCTGATATAAACCGGCGAGGGGGACGAACCGTCACCTGTCCGCCGGAAGACGTGGAACCCGAGGAGGAAGAGGCGGCGCGCGCAACCGCGCCGATTTGGGATTCCCGCGCGAAGTTGTGGGGGCCCCACGCGCGAAAGACCAAGCTTTTTCCGCCCAAAGGCAGTTACTAGATAAACCTCTGAGCGGCACGTCACCATCCCGCTCGAGGCTCGGGGACTAGCTGTTGGGGGAAGTATGTGGCCCATGGAGTTTCGGCCCACTTACTTACCCACGGCCCCACAGGAGGCAAGCTCGGGGCCAGCAAGCTCGCGCCCGAGCTTGGCAAGCTCGAGCCCGGGCTTCCCCGCCTCGGAAGCTCGAGCCTCTTACTTCCTTCGGGCTTTTGGGGTACGAAGGGACAGGACCCAAGGCAAATCATCACACGCCAGCAGACAGATCGCTTTGGGTCCCCGAGTCATCAAGAATTAAATCTGCGCCTTTCAGTCGAGGCGCTGGCGGCGATTCGGCGGGTGGCGGCCGATCCGTCAGCGCGCATAGGCAGGACATGTCTCGACCGGTGGCGGTCAGTAGCGGTGATCGGAGGATTACACTCGATTACCCGGTGGATTCGGTACGCTACCGGTGTGGTGAAAAGGCAACAACTAATTCAACGAACCAGCATAAGCTACGGTGGCCGAAGGACGCCTATAAAAGGGGCGCACAGGCCACAACAACGGAGAGCTTCACTTCGGCATACACAGAACTCACTTGGAGAATAGCTACTTTAGAACAGGAGCACTTGCACTCTCGTAGGAACTCTAGTTCCCGGCGGTAGTTCTCCGCATCCAGGTAACTGTAGGAGCACTTGCACTCTCGTAGGAGCTCTAGTTCCCGGCGGTAGTTCTCGCGTCGAGTGCTTGAGGAGCACACACACGCAGTGCCTTGAGCACTCTTGTCTGTGGCCCGGCTTCCCAAAGCCGGACTTCACCCCTTGTACTCGTTTAAACTTCGACATTAAGCGAAGATTGGGCGTGGGGCTGTTATCCATGATGGAGGCTGAACGAGATAAAACACTCGTGTCATCATCCCCATCCATCCGGTCTTGACGCCCGGCCGCGTCGGGGCTAAGGTCTTTTCGCCGGGCGTCGGCCACAAGGCCGGGCCTCGGTCCGGGAGACAGGGCCGCCTTCGGGCCTCGCACCCCCTTTTCCTTACTTATTGGCGCTGCGGGGGCTCGCCTCCCAGTCGCCGACAATACCATAATTGATAATTCTCGAATTAAGGGGCATAGATGCTTACATACATCTCTTTATTATAAACTACAGTTGGTTTAAACCGAAAAGAATAATATGTAATGCTAAGTCAGACCGTGGACCCGACACCAAGCCCAAGCATGGCACGTGGAGGTGTTCTGATGTCCTATGCCGACCTAGGCCTGTTTAGCCCAATAGACCACTTCTGGCCCGTTTGCCCGTATTGGTTCTAGGAGTTTATTAAAAACAAAAATGCATAGGATCCAAAAATATATATTACGTATTAAGAAAAGAATTATATATTATAATAGAAAAGGGCATATACATTGACTTTTTTATTTTTACATACTGTATTGGTTTTGTTTTGCTTTTATTAAAGCACGTCTGAATAGACCGAGTCATGCCTGGTCCATATAGTGTCATAACAGACCCGACATGCTGTGCTCCGTTGGCAGGCCAAGCACAACGGGCATCACGAACCGTGTTGACCCAACCCGTTAAGCAATCTAGTCGTGTCGGCTTGGGCTTGTGCATAATTCCATGCCACTCGGCATAGTTCAAAGAGCACGACTCATTCGGCCACCTTTTAAGTGAGGACATTGACGGCGTATTTAGCGGCAACCATGAGGAAGGGAAAAGAAAAGAAAAAAAAGGTGAAAATTCATTTAACTGGGGACTAAGAGAATGGATCTCTCTCTATTTAAATTGTAAATTCCCTATCCCTTGCTATATCCTGTAGACAAATAGGGAAGTTTATTTTTTTCCCCTTCTCTATTCCCTTTCACTTCTCTTAGGGACTGTTTGGTTGCCTTCTCTCACGAGCTTGGCCCGTTCTACTCGGCCAGGCTGATAGGATACGGGATGCAAAGATGCAGAGATGGTGTTTGGTTGTGTCGGCGACCAGGAGGTGAGCCTCCGCGGGCCGATAAGCAAGAGGAAGGTGGGTGCGAGGCCGAGGCGGCCACATCCTCTGGGGCCGAGGCCGGCCCGTGGCGCCGCCGAGAAAAAAGCGTCGACGCGGTTGGACGCGTCGAGCCTGGTGTAACACGGAGATTTTTATCCTAGTTCGGGCCTCCACTGTCGGATAACAGCGCTACGTCCAGTCTTCTTTTAATGCCAAGCTTAAACGAGTACAAGGGGGGTGAAGGCCGGGCTTTGGAAAGCCCGAGCTCGAGTACAATAAGTGCTCAAGGCACTATGTGTGTGTTCCTACTGTACCTGGACACGAAGAACTACCGTCTGGAACTAGAGCTTCTACGTGAATGCAAGTGCTCCTGTTCTATGGTGGTTGAACGCTCTTCTGTCTAAGTCTATCCTCTGTTGTCCTTCTCCTGATGCATGGTCCTTCGTTGTGGCCTGTGCGCCCCTTTTTATAGGCGGCGCCCGGTTACTATAACCTGCCCTTGGTCCGTTGAATAGTCAATCCCCTTTTGCTTTGCCATGTAGCGGACGCGTAAGATCCACCGGATAATCGAGTGCTTCTCCTCATCCCGTCCAAATTGTCGTGTCGGATTGCTATCCGGCAACACATGTTTTTCTCTATACGGATGGTTTGACGAGACCTGCCGCCAACTTGTCAGTGGCCTTTGTCAGGTGCGTCTCGGTACTGTGGTCACATTTAATTCTCGGTGACCTTCGGGACCCGCAGCATATCCTGTGCGCGGCGCGGCACAATCTGTCTTGGGTCCTGAGCCCTGGGCTTCAGAAGCCCGGGAGGGGCGAGTGGCTTCGAGCTTTCGAGGCGGGGAAGCTCGGGCGCGAGCTTACCATGCTCGAGCGTGAGCTTACCAAGCTCGTGCGTACTTCCCATGGGGCCGGAGATAAGTTAGTAGGCCGTATCTCCATGGGCCATATACTTTTCCTAACAGGTTGAGTGTTTAGTAGGTAGGTATTTTGAAATTTAAATATTTTGAGATTTATATAGCAAATGTGGTCTAGTTTTATTCGAAAAAAATGTGAGGAACCTATTTTTGAAATGGGTTTTGTAATTAGAGATGCTAATCAGAAGATAAAAGCAAAAAAAAGAAAGAAGAAAGAAAAGCAACATGCACCTGTGGCTTGGTGTGGTCTCTGCGTGTGGTCCCGGGGCGGAGAAAACGATGCTCTCGCTGCTGCATGCCTAGAAACAGGCAATTTGGCTTTCTCTAGAGAGCCAGGATTTGAGATACCTTTTTGAAAGGACCGGGATGTCGCCTAGAGGGGGGTGAATAGGCGATTTTCAATTTTATAACAATAAACAGTGTTAATTGCGGAAGTAGTATCAGACGGATCCGATGGTGCAGTCGAACGATCTGGGTATCGGATTTGTGAGAAAATATCGGATTGTCCGGTGCTCGCATGAAAACAGAGGACTTTAGATTCAATTCAAATCTCACAAATTCAAGGATACCACCTGCACAAAAGATAGTTCATAAGCAAGTATAGGTGTAGTAGTATCACACAAGACAAGATAATCAATTCAATTGTAATATAAGTAAGTAAATCAAACTTGAGAATAGAAATGAAGAACCACGAGTGGAGAGGAGACGTGTCGATGTTTGTTCCCAGTTCGGATCCTTGAGGATCCTCGTCTCCGTTAGGTGGCTCGGTCACACTTGAGCCGGAGTCTTTTTCAACCCTAATCCTCTCCAAGGTCCGCACCAAGCTCCCTTGGAATCCACTAGTTGACTCCTTTCCTTGCGGAGGCGGAATCCAGCCTTCACAAACTTGACACGGTGCACCACGCAAAGCTTGGTGGCTCATGACCAACTCCTAGCCGTCTAGGAGTCCTCAACCTCCAAGAGTAACAAATGCCACGAAAACGAACTTGGAGATGAACTCAAGTGCTCAAAGATCAACTCTTGCTCAATTCACACTCACACCTCCTCCCAACTCTTCCCAACCCTTCTTCCTAAGGGGATTACCTAGATCGAAGAGTGGAGGGGTCACTAGGGCTCAAGAACACATTAATTCCACAAAGGAATCACTTCCCAACCTTTCTCCCAATTCTCCCTCAATCCCTCCTTCCAACTCTTCCAAACCCTTCTCCAAAGGGGATCACAAAGATCTAAGAGTAGAGGGGTTCTAAGGGGCTTAAGAACACTTGGATAGCTTAAGGAATGGTGGTGCAACGGCTATTTGCAAGTGGGAGGAGAGAGGGGTTTAAATAGGAGCTTCCATGAATCGAATTCTGATTTGTTGGATTTGTCAGAGGTTAGGGTCGGACTGTCCGGAATCTTTGAGTTGAAAAACTTTGGTCAACGGTCAAATTTGCATTTTAGATGATGGGTTGAAGTTTGGAAATCCCACAAAGTAAACAGGGTCGGACTGTCCGAGTAATTATTTTCCAAACAGCGGGCTTCGCAGCTGAACAGGTCGGTCTGTCCGAGGGGTCGGACTGTCTGAGGTTAGGGTCGGACTGTCCGAGGCTTGAAAATAGCCACTGCACACCCCGACGAAAATAGGCATATCTTTTGACTCCGGACTCCGTTTTGGGTAATCTTGGGCTCTTCGGAAAGTTAAGAACGAGAGCTACACAACCAATAAGGTCTCATACTTCAAATTCCACGGGATAAATACAGAATTCACAAAGAAGACCAGGGAGACCTACAACTCTCACTTTTCGACACCACCAACACCACACTCTCTTTAAGTTTCACTAGGATGGATCATTTGAGCACTTGACACATCTAGAAGTCATTCTCCATCACATCCCTCTTAATAGTACGGCAATCCTTAGACTCAAATTAAATCAAAGATAATACAAGTCTAGGATATTCACTTGCCGTCTTTTTCTTCATGATGTATGATGACATTCACCAAAAGATTGATGACGCCTTTATTTTGTCCAACTTGACTCGATGCACCTCATGAGACTCTCGTCCTATCGACCTTGACTTGATCATCCTTCTCGACGATCTCCACGCCAAGTTGATCTTGACTTAGTCTTCAACTTTTGGTGACACCGTCGTCTTGTTGACCTTGGTTTAACCGTCATCGTTTAACATACCTTGATCATCACACATACTCATCAAAGGCATTAGTCCAAAAGCTCAATAGATATGAATAGATTGATATTTGTGAGCAATTAAGTTCAACAAGTGTTTCATATAAATAAGCACAATATTAAATGGAAACACTTGACATAGAAAAGATCTCTACTAAGTGCATCATGTTAAATATATAGGCAATATATCCGGTGCACCCAAATATTCGGTTTTGGCAACATATCCGGTGCACCCAAATATTCGGTGCAACCGTGGTGCACCCCTACTAAAAAAAGTTTCAAAAAATCCTGAAAAAAATCATGGATGTACATATGAACTTACCCCATCTACATATAAAATTTCATGATCAAATTTGTCCTATGTTAGAAGTTACAAAAAAGACAAATTTGGGGTGCATTTGAACTTGAATAGTAGATGGGAAATTTGTCTTTTTTGTAACTTCTAGCATAGGACGAATTTGATCATGAAATTTTATATGTATATGGGGTAAGTTCATATGTACATCCATGTTTTTTTTTAGAAGTTTTTGAAACTTTTTTTAGTAGGGGTGCACCACGGTTGCACCGAATATTTGGGTGCACCGGATATGTTGCCAAATATGTAATGGAGCTAGATGCACTAGGAAGATAATTGCTAATTTGATAAATCGACTAAACCATGGCAAGTACCACAATCTTCACTAAAATGGAGCACATGATAGAATATACAAGAATTATACATGTGCAAATAATATTCAAGGTAGAGTGAAGTTATGGAACATCTAGATTAAACTCCACTAAGTGATGTGCATAAGAAGATATACAAGTAAAGCATGCATGCACCAAGTTAAGCCATAGCAATGTGAAGTTTAACTCTAGTTAAGACATATATACTCGAAGCAAAACACATATTGAACTCAAGTGGATATATATGCACAAATAGATATGACATCAATCAGTGTGCATATATAATCAATATGTTACTTGGAGCTCACTATGCACTTGCACAAGAGGAATGCAATAATAAATATAGAAGGGATACCGAGATCGCATGCCTCATCTTTGCTCATTTACTTGACCTAAAGAATTCTTCTATTTGGATGAGACTAAAATAATCTTAGCAACAAACTTGTTAGTCTCATAATACATACTAGAGGTTTGACAATAGGCAACCACTAACTCAAATATTTATACATTTACTAATAATTGTCATTATATGTGTTTGTCATTAATCACCAAAATCACTTAAGTGCCTAGATGCACTTTCACTTTTGCATCAGTTGGGCCAAGCTCAGATCAAGAGAAGATAACCAAACAACCCAAAATATTAAGATTCTGGGGCTGTTTGGTTGGTGCCTATGCATGCCACAACTAAGGTTAGGCTCGCCAAAGGGTCTTAGGGAGGTGTTTGGTTGCAACCTAACTTTGGGTATGCCAGAACTTGTTAGGCACACTCGCCATTGCCCGCCGTAGAATTTTTCGCCAAATCTTGGCGGACGAATCGAGCGCCAAAGCCTCCTAACTTTCCTAGCCACAGCCCGTCTCTCATTTTTCTCCACACTCATTTTCCCCTCTTTCGTTCTCATGGTGCGGGGCTCTAGCTAGGGTTCTATCGCTTGTGGTGGCTAGGGAGGCGGTGGCGGCATTTCTTTGGGAAGGGTCGGCCGACGACGGCATCCGAACCTTGAGGGAAGACCGACATTTCTTTGGGGAGGACCGGTCGGTGGTCAGTGCGGCAGTGGGAAAAAGCGCGGCAGTGCCGGATCTTTGGGGAGGCGGCGGCAGTGGGAACGCCGGTAGTCCTTCCCTATAGGTATCTGAGCACTCCTTCCCTATAAGTAATGCAGGCACTAGTCATGGTGGAAGTGGTGCGAACAGCTCAACCACATCTGGCATAAAGCGTAGAAGACCCATCAAGTCATCTGTGAAGAAGCATGTTAAGGTGAAAAGTCGTATTTTCAAGTCAACTGATGAAATCAGCGACAACAACTCTTCCTCCACCTCCAACCGTTGTTGATCCACATGTTGCTCTGTGGGAGAAGATAGAAGCTATGCCAATTACCACTGACCAGAAGCTGATGGTTTGTACATTTCTTGCACGCAATGAGCACAAAGCTCTTCGTGGTTTCCTATGCAGTGCAAGTGATCAAACACTACAGACTTGGGTTTTTAGGTTCTTGAGTGATAATTCTACGTTGTGATTGATGGCATTAAATGGTCTTTTGCTGTGTGATGGTGATAGCTACAATCAAGGTAATATGTGATGGATGGCATGAAATGGATGAATTGCTATGTGTGATGGTGATAGCTGCACTGGCCTTTTGTTTGTGTCAAGTACATGGACTTGACTTTATATTAATAGTTAATGGACTTATGTTTAATTCCTGGTTGTGATGCCTACTAGACTGCTGTCATGTTAGGTTAATGGCATGTAATGGACTCCTCCTTATATCATGGACATGTTAATGGTTCATGGCATGTAATGGACTTCTCTTTATCATCGACTGTAATGGACTTATAATATTTATATCATAGTCTTCTCTTTATTCATATGAAAATTGATGTCATTATTCATATGAAAATTGATGTCATTATTCATTTCTAAACATTTCTACAAGAATTTGATGGTTTTTGGTATATATATGAACTCCTTTTATTCATGTGAAAATAGATGAAATTCTGGTATTCATGTGAAAAATGATTTCCATTACTCAATTGTAGACTTTTCTACTGTCTGGAATGTTATTTTTCAAATTGTGTGGTAAGCAACCAAACACTTACCACAATTTCTTAGTCCAGCCTAAACTGAGGCATAGACACAAACCAAACAGCTGCCACGTAATTCTTAGTCAAGCCTGACCTTAGGCGTGGCAGCAAACCAAACAGTAGCTAAGGTTAGATAGCTTAGTCATGTCACATCTGTGGCAACCTGCTAACCTTAGGTTAGGCAATATTAGACGGCAACCAAACAGACTCTCTGTATCTAGAGAGCTAGATCTCTATCCATACAATCAACCAAACAGCCCCTTCACTCCTCGAGTCCCGACCAAACACACCATGACGGGTCATGGGCGCGAGACCGCCGGTGAGCAGTGACAAGGGAGAAAGAAACGTGAGGGTAAATTGGTAGTACCGGGCTACTGGCGAGTTGCGACGAGGAAAAAACAAGTGGGAGCTGGTGATGACCAAGAAGGCGTCGTGGCGGCCTCCTGATACCAACTCTCAAGTCTCGACAGCATCCGCACAAGAAATTGAGATAAGGGCAGTTTCGTGCTCAATTCACTCTAATCAAACGGGTTGAAAGGGACTCGGGGGGAATGAAGCGTTCACTCTTGGTGCTTGCTTTTGCTACATATTGTTAGACCGATCCTCTATACTGGACTGTCAAATCCCATGCGCATGCGGTTGGCCACTTTCATCCTGATGCGGCATCCAGAGGATCCGATGAAGACGGAAAAGCGTCCAGTGGTGGAATGGAATCCTTTCATGTACCACGCGTCCCGGCCTGTGTGCGCGGTAACAATCAGATGGCTATTATGCTTGATGAAGGAGAGATGTGCGGACAGAAGGAGCGGAAGTGACCATTGCATTTGTCAAGGAGCAGCTGAATAATCCGGATTGGAAGATCTAAGTATAATCATAGGGCTGGTAATCCGGTAGCACATAAATTGGCGTCTGTTGCTTTGAGGGAGTACGTATTTGAATCAGGAGGGGATGTGTGATCCACCGGAGTTCTTGTATGATGCCATTATGGAAATAATGATTGTGAGCATGTTTAGAGTGGTTTTGACGAGGGTTGGGGAGTGTTTCCGAAAATCCCCTCTCTCGGGTAACTTGGTCCCGATCGCCTCTCCGAGCAAAATGTCTTCGCTCGGGGCCCGAGCGAGGTTGTACCTCGCTCGGGATGGGGGACTCGGGCCATCCCCTTTTTCTTCAGCCAAACACCGATTACATGAGACGCGTGGCCACCCCACGCGGGCCTCGCTTTCCGCCCTGTAATAAATGTTCTGACGTCCGCACGACTATTACGTCCCGTCGCGGATATCGAAGACCGTGGCTTCCTGCCCGGGTCATGTTCTCCTATTCCGTTTTCTTTTTCTGTCACCATGAATGACGGAGAAGACTGTTCTCATATGGCACGCCCAAGGGCAGCCTTCGGACCGCAGGATATTAGGCTCTACATCCATTAGCACAGGATCGCAGCCATGTATAAATAGGTTGCACAGCTAAACATACATATAGGCAGAGAGAGAGGCGCACAAGAGCTAGAAGCACAGTAGACACCCCTCAACCAGCAAGACCTTCGGTCGCGCCCAGCGCCGGCCGAAGCCTCCATTCGCTCCTGAGAAATCTGAGCACCCTTTGCTCGGGGCGCTCGGGAGTGCCATTGTAATCTTCTTGTATTCCTTGAATGAGATCCTTTGGGCGAGGGCTATTACCTCTCTCCGAGGGGCCCGAACCAGGCTAAAAAACCGCTCCTCGTTCCGGTTGTCTGATTAGGTTCGCCCTCTCAAACGACTCTGATGCTGCAGGAACGAGGCCCGTTAATCTTCACATTCAACAAGTAAGCTCGGCACGTGGGATCTCCGTGCTCCCAACCGTCGATAGGTTTAGTCTTATTTGGTTAGAAAATCAATTTGGTTTTTCAATCAATTTTTTTAATCATAAAGCAACCTCTAAAAACTCTTAAAAATAATATAAACGAAATGGACTACCTTCGAGAAGCAGATTTAAGGAACTCTCGAAGTCCAGCTTAATATTTAGCTCAGCCACCTTATTCATTCAGCTTAGCTACTTCAGACATGCTCACTCAAGAACTTTGAATGTTTAATGCTTTTGATTTGTTCTAACAAAATCAGATGGCTATTGGCCATCGGTCTACTACGATTCAGCCATTACAGCATGCATTGCATGCTCCACAGACTATACATACAATGAAGTTCAAGATGTAATATTGCCTTTTTTTTTCCAGATTTTTCTACATCCGCCTATCCGTACCATTAATCTAATCATTCATCCATTTTAATCCAACCACTCACAAGAGGTGATACCTCATGTTACCATCCCTCTTTACTTTGAGGTATGAAAGTAAAACGGATAGCCTAGACTTTTCTCTCCCTTCTCTCTCCAACTCTTTTCATGTCGGCGGCAAGGCACACCATCGTTGGTCTTTGTCGTAACATGCCTGTCATTTGCCCTAGGGTGCACCACTGTTGCCGTAGCCAAGACTACCTTGCACTAGACCCGTATGCCAGTACTAGCCATATGCATCGCCTCCTCTCCCATGAATGTTGCTGCATGCCTTGTGCCCATATCCACCACCCGCACTCGTCTTGACCGCACGCCGCATCCTCTGGTGCACACAACCCACAGGCCGCCTCCGCTGCCGGCTGGACCACCAACCGCCACCGTGGGTTGCTAATTCCTCATCGCCTAGCTCATATGAGATGGTGCAAGAGAGAAGAAAGAAGAAGAAGAAGATAGTCTTTTTCGGTCCTACCCTTATAGATTAAGGGCCTGTTTGGCATGCCCGATCCCGGCCGGGATCCCGGTCCAATCCCGGGGTGGTTCAACCGCGAGGGATTTTTCCCCGTGTGAGGTCGTGCACGCGTTTGGGAGCACGTTGCCCCGGTTTTTTCTGGCCCAACCCTGGCGCTATCCCCGGGGAAGCCGTCCACTCGGCCACTCCTCGCGACTCGTGGAAATCTTCCCCGTCTCGCTCGTCGCTCGCTCGTCCCTGGGCTCGGATGTGCCCCTCCCGGCCTCGGCGGAGCGCCCCGACGCCTACTGCGCCCTCATCCGCACCCTCCTCTCCTCCGCCTCCGTCTCCGCCTCCCCCGCTCCGCATGTCTCCTGCACCCTCCATGGCGGCGCGGATGCGGCCGTCGCGGAGGCCATTGGGATGGCGTGCGCACGCGCCGCGGCCGGGGATTAGGAGGTGTTCCTCAGCGAGCTCATTACTGCGTATCTCTCCGCCGCCCGCCTCGACGTGAGCTCTCTCTCTCTCCCTCTCCCCTCTCTCTCTCTCTCATAAACTTACATGATTGAGAATTGATAATTTAGGGAATTTGGGCCAATTTATCACAGCGAGCTATTTGTGATTTGAGGATCGGTTAATAGTGTTGCATACTTACATGAAATGAGGTTGTTTTGTTAGCAATGTATCTGGGGAACCTATAATCAACATGTAAGTTGAAGATTCTATCTAGAATACTGGTTATGATATTACATCAGGACTGCAAGGAGAGGGTGCTAGTTCTGAAATCCCCTGATCCAGACACCAGTGTCACTAACCATAAACAGTAAATCTGAAGTTTGTTAAGTTGTGCAAATTTGCAGGATTATTTGTTCCTGCATTGAAGCATCTTGCAAGTAAAGGGGTCAAACATAAGGGGAAGATTTGGTTTCGGTATTTGAGAACATTTCAAGAAGTTGAGCAATCGAGCATGTAAAATAATTCTACGCCTTGCAACTCCCAGCATCATTGATCAGTGGCCACATAAGAACAAGTGAAAGTAACGTGTGTATACTATATAGTATTAGTATCAGGGCATAATGAAGAGCTAGCATGGTTGAATTAGAATTGGCGTAAGAACAGTTATAGTTCTAAAACAGAATAACAGATAATCGAGTTTGTATTGTATGGTTATATGATGGTTAGTCATGTAAAGATTCGGATTTGGTGTACTGCCTGGTTCAGTCATAGAAAGGTTCGATTTTGGATGAGCTGTTGAATGGTGTACTTGATCAAGTTTGTATTGTATGGTTATATGATGGTTTTGTGCTAGGAGCTGAGGATGAGATGTTGAATTTTGTGCATCTGATATGCTCATAATTTGAGCTCTTGGAACATGACTGTTTTTAGCTAGCTACTTAGCCATTCCTTGTGCAACTGGTGTCATTTTCACTCAGAATCTGTTGTTTCTTGTGCCGCAGGAACTTACTATAGTCTTAGTTACACTTCTTCCAATTCATCTATCAACAACAGCAAAGATGAGCATTCATATGTTTCAACGAGATTGAAGGTACCTCCTGTGTTTGATCTTTTATGATTCTTTTGGTGAATTGAGATATCCATTAACTGACATCTTCTATTGGATCATTTGTAATTCATAATGCCACATTGCGACTTGGTAAATGCAAGTTTTGATTGAGGTGGTCATAAAGTTGGAGTTTTTCACAAATCAATACTGCTAACTTGAGTTAAACAATATTGTTTTTGTTTTGCCTATGAAATTATCCCTTATTAGGCCAGTATGTATAGTGGTGCCATCGCAAATTAGGGTCAATTTACATAAGTGCTGTATTGCCCCCAAATTAAGCATGAGATGGGGTTGATGCTCATGGTGAAGTAGGACATGCTGGTTGTTTACCATGCCTTTTCTTTTTTGCTTCCAGGGTGTTGATCCTCTCTGCTGGTGAGGAACCAGCACCGATGGAGATGGATCCGGATTCCTCTGGTGAAGCAATGCGCTGAGCAAACGTGAACTTGTGCACCTTCTCATGTCGAATATTGATGATTGTTTTTCTTCTTTAATTAGTACCTCATGTTGGGATCTATGTGTTTCTATATTGTTGTTTGTAATTTCCCCTTTTTTCCATGTATACATGATGATGCGATCTGGAAACATAATCCAATTGGAATATCTGTGCATCTCTTGCGCAATTCCTGTTCATACGAGGACTTAACAACACGGATTGGATTATGTTTACAGATCGAATTGGTGTGGTTGAATGTGAAAGCAAGATTGTTGGCAAACCTAGATTTGATGCTCCAAATGTGTGGCAAACCCAGATTGTTGACCTATACCATGTCAGGGGAACTAAAGAAGTAGGTTTAGATTGTTGACCTATACCATGTCAGGGGAACTAAAGAAGTAGGTTTAGCCTCTGATGTAATTGGATCTTTCTCTGTTTTATATGCAATGGCTTGCAATATGCGAACTGTCGTGATTGAGGGAACCTTTTCCCCTTGCAATTTACGTATGTGATATTGCATCGAAATCTGATTTTTGAAGTCCTATCATGTACAGTTTGTTTCTGGCAAAGTTTGGCACACATCCTAGTACATAACATTGGCATTTTTTTTTCAATAGTTTATGTTTTCTGTGATTTTTTTTTTTTGCCTTCTTAAAACCCTGATAAGCAAATGCATGATAGCAGGTAACGCAGCCAGCAAAAATACTGTTTTTCTGCATTTTCTGAACTTTTTTATGGCTGGGATTTTTTCCCTGTCTTTTCCCGAGCAGCACCGGGGAATATTATCTAAGGGGTGGGTTGTTTCCCGGGGTTGAGAAATGCCCATAAAATCCCCTCCAGGGAATTCCACCCCTTGTTTTTTTTTTCCAATGTATCCAAACAAACCCTAAGACTGAATATCGGCATCTCTCAATGCCGGTTACCTTTTGGTATGAAGTACTATGAAAAAAGTCTATAAAACATACTCCAGCTCAACAAACCATCCTTCTCCTCGTGGATCTACTAACCTAAGTCACCTAAACAGTGAACCACCAAACGAATCTGGTCTAGATGGCTCGCAGCTCGCAAACCGGACTCCGCGGTGAGAAAAAACTCCGAAAAGTGGGCACCAGGACGGTTCACGGTTGCATTGCATCGCCGTGATGCCAGGTCACCGGTACGCGCGGGGTTCCACAACCGCGAGATGCAGTGGAGCAGGGGATGTCGGCCGATCGATTAGCCCACCGAAAGACCTCGCGCTCCCGTACGTCCCGTCGCCGCCCGTGCCGTCGCTTCAACCGGCGCCGAATTCGGTTGCGCTTGCGCTTGCGCTTGCGCTTGCGCGGAGGCCAAGCGGTGCGAACGTGCCGTGCCGATGCGCCAGTTCACCGAGCTTGCTTTGATTAGCACAAGCACAAAAGGGGAAAGAAAACGGTAGTACTCACTGACTCACTGTACATGTTTGGCTGATTCTAGAAAAAAGAAGTTGATAGCAGGATTGCTCCTTCGGTTTCCATCTCTCGTGCCTTTTTTCAACCCCTGCAATTAATTTGAGATCCCAGATCGAGCATTGATCGCAGCTTCTCCGATCGATTTCATATATATCGGGCCTAATCGATGCTCTGCCTTCTGGTAGTACAGCTAGGATTTCAGCTCCCGATCACTGATTGCCACTGCCCACCAGAGCGGACCTTCCCATGTGGCGAGGTGTGCCGGCAGGCAGAGCTCCCCTCCGGGCAGAGGTCATCTATACACGACCCGTCAGGTCTCGACTCGACCCGATAACCAGGTAAAGATTGGATCGGGTCTTAGGTTTCAGTCAGGTCAGATCCGTGTTAGCCTACTCTCTGACCCAACCCGTCCTGACTCCTTCTTATCTAATCTGACCCCACACGATGGTTGGCATGCGGACCCCGCCATTACCCTCCTCCTTTCTCCATTCCGTAGCACGTAGCTCCTGTCCCTGTCACGCGGCGCCCTAGCCCGTGCCCGGCTGTGCCCTTTGCTCCTCTCCTCCTCCTCCTCCAATCCACTGCCCCGGCTCCTCTTCCCATATTCCGACCTGTCCTGACTCCTCCCCTCCCAATCCCTTTTTTAGGGTTAGGGTTTCACCAGCACAGTGGCGGCGGGAAGGCTCCTCCTCCCCATGGTGGCTGCAGCAAACAGGATTCTCCTTAAGACGGCACGGACGCACAGCGACCATGGCTCCCTCCTCCCCACGAAGCAACCGCAATAGTGGACCGACAGCTTCCTCCTCTTTCTCCTTCCCACGGAAGCACAACGACAGTGGCTTCCTCCTCCCCATGGTGACACTTAGGCTCCTTCCTCTTCCTCCTCCCCACGGCAGAACGGAGGTTGTGGCTCCCTCCTCCCAAGGGCCAAGGTTAGCATCTTCGGTCCTTCTCATCTCCTTCTCTCCTCGGGACGGGATGGGCCAGGGCACCGACGAGGCGGGTCAGGTTCGGGTCAGGGTGCTGCCATGGGATCCCTGATGAGGGTCAGGTCGAGGCCTGACCCGGCTCGACTCGACTCATCTAGATCTCTACCTCCGAGCTCCGCCTGCAACCCTCTTCCCTTGCCGCTCTACTCATATAGGCCTCGTTTGGCACAACTCCAGCTCCACCAAAATTGGTGTAGTTGGTGGAGCACCCTATTTCTAACTCTAGAAATTTATGGAGCTGGAGTTATCGATACATTGAGGATGTTTAGGTGACTCATCTTATTTATATTTTAAACTAAAAATATAAACTTAAGTCACTTTATTTTAACCTACAAACTCCATATCTGAGGTGGAGCTGGGAGCTGGAGCTGTGACAAACGGGACTATAATCCTCTTTTGACGTGACGCAGAAGACGATCGCAGCGCACAAGCGCACTCCATGGCCTAGTACCACTAGTTCGCCTATACCATGCTAACATCTTTTTTTACTGGTTAAACAATCGTCCTTTACTACGAACAAATATCATACCACTTTTTTACTATGTCATATGTGACATACTTAACTTGTGTTCTCAACTCTATTTTTTACACACGAACGCGACTACGTCGTGCTTTTACGCCCTCAGTCCTATCACTTCAACTCTACTTCCACGCTCAAACATGCACATGCAATTTCTTTCCCTGCAAGACACCCCACAATTTTTACTTTTACTCCCCTTGTATCAGTGATGCCCTGGCACAACGAGCTGAACTTGTCAAAAGGACAAGATCCATAACATAAAAAGGCATCGCTTATTTTTCTCCATCAGGTCAAATATCATGAACATCACCTGCAAACATCAATCAAGAATTCACCTACACTAAGCAACAATTCATCTATATGTTCATTGATACTCTAACAGTATTGATACCATGAAGCTCACTATTGAAATCAAGATGGAATGTTGTTGGCTAACTAGGTGGTTCCACTCCCTCTAATTTAGTATATCTTAAATTAATTGAAAACTTCCTAAAATATGACACACTAAAAAAATTAGATAAATAAGGTGATCTAGTATATCTTGAGTAGATTGTGAGCTTCCTAAAATATAGCACAATGAAATAAAAAACAGCCCAAATAGATGGAAAATATATTTATGGTGTTGATCAAGAGATTGATAATTAAAATCGATGACGACTATCACTGTCGGCGACTGGGAGGCGAACCTCCGCAGGCCGATGAGCAAGGAAAGGGGGTGCGAGGCCCGAAGGTGGCTCCGTCCCCTGGACCGAAGCCCGGCCGCTTGGCCGGACGCCGCCGAGGGAAAGGACGAAGAAGTCCGACGCGGTTAGACGTGCCGAGCCCTGGTGTGACACGAGGATTTTTATCCTGGTTTAGGCCTCCACTGTCGGATAACAGCCCTACGTCCAGTTTTCGTTTAATGCCAAGCTTCAAACGAGTACAAAGGGGTAAGGCCGGGCTTCGGGAAGCCCGGGCTCAAGTACAATAAGTGCTCAAGGCACTGTATGTTCCTATAATTACCTGTATGCGGAGAACTACCACCGGAAACCAGAGCTCCTACGTGAGTGCAAGTGTTCCTGTTCTGCAGTGGCTACCTTCCGGGTGTGTGTTGCGTGGGGGAAGAGATCTCTTTTGTTGTGACCTGTACGCCCCTTTTATAGGCGGTGCCCGGCCACTGTAGCTTGCCCTTGGTCTATTTGAATAGTCGTCTCCTTCCGTCTAGCCTTGCCGGGGCGCACAAAATCCACCGGGTAATCGAGTGTATCTCCTGATTGCCGTGTCGGACCGCTACCAGTCAACACGTGTCTTTTCCTATGCGGACGGTTGACGGGACCTGCCGCCAACCCGCCAGCAGCCTTTGTCAGGCGCTTCCTCGGTACTGTGCTCGCTTTTATTTCTCGGTGACCTTTGGGACCCGAAGCGTATCATGTGCGCAGCGCGGCGCAATCTGCCTTGGGTCCTGAGCCCTAAGCTTCGTAAGCCCGGGAGGAGTGAGCGGCCTGAGCTTTCGAGGCGGGGAAGCTCGGGCGTGAGCTTGCCAAGCTCAAGCGCGAACTTGCCAAGCCCGAACGTACTTCCTGTGGGGCTGGAGGCAAGTTAGTGGGCCGTATCTCCATGGGCCACATACTTTCCCCAACAGCTAGCCCCCGAGCCTCGAGCGGGACGAAGTCGTGCCGCTCGGAGGTTTATTTGGTAACTGCCCTCGGGCGAAAAACCTGCCCTTCGCGCGCGCAGGGCCCCCGGCTTCGACGGGAATCCCAAACGAGCGCGGTTTGGCGCGCCGCTGTTTTTCCTCTCGATTTTCGCGTCTTCGGGCAGACAGGCGACGGTTCGTCTCCCTGCGGCGGTTTATAATAGGTGGTTTTCCCTTCGTTGTTTCCTTTATGCTCTCTGGTGCCTCCGGAGGCAAGTTAGTGGGCCGTATCTCCATGTCTGCCGGGGGGGAGGAGCTCATCCCGGTGCGGCCGGAGGAGGTGGCCCGAGAGAACGATCCTGTTAAGGATCAGGAAGGACGTCGAGGCTCGGGGCCCTTCTTCCTCCCGTTGGTGGCGCGCAGCGACGTGCGCTGCCAGGCCGTGACCGTAGAGGTGGAGACGGACGAGGGGACATCGAGCCTGGTGCCGCTTTGCGTCGAGGGGCGAACCTCGACCGGGTGGCGCCCAATCGACTTCGGCGGTCTGTCGGAGCTCTTCGCGGGGTGTGACCTACCCGTCCCACTGCTGGACATGGGCGACACACTCCTCCTTGGGTGGAACTGGCCGGTCCGGGTCATCACGACCGCCAGCATCGTGCCGGTGCGGCTGTGGAGTGTGGCCCCGCTGGTCGCTGCGGGATGGATCGTGGCGACGCCAGCGGGGATCGAGCACGAGCTCTCGCTCGCCAGAAGGCGCCGGGAGGGGTCCATCCGGCTTTGGCCCGTTCCCGGCCAGTCCCTCGCGGAGTGGCTGGTGAGCATAGAGGCGGTCCCACCTAAGACGGATGCCGGGGTGCAAACCGACTTTGCCCCCGAGCCATGCCTTGAGGTGGCCGGGCCTTCGAGGGGAATGGCTGAGCTTGTTGGAGGAGCGGCCAAGCCCGCGGAGGAGGCGGCGCCGAGAACGGCTGATGAAACCTGGACCGAGCCGGCGGAGGGAGCTCCCGAGTTTGCAGGAGAAGCGGCCGAGCCTGCGGGAGGCTCGGCCGGGCCTGCGGAGGGAGCGCCCGAGGAATCAAGCAGCTCGAGTGATAGCTCGGGCGACCTGGTTATGGCACTGCCGGCGTCTAGGCCTGCTACCTGGCCTCGGTATGAGTCCGTGACCGCGGCGGCCATGAGGCGGGTAAGTGCCTTCGAGCTTGACTTTTTGAGGTCTTGCGTCGACCCTGATTTGGTTCTTTCTTTTTACTTGGCCCGCTCCCTTGGTGCAAATCTACCGCGAGGTCGTCGGCATTGCGTACTCGTTTGGGGCTGAGCACGAGGCCGAGCGGGAGGCCCTGGCGGCGGACGGCGACGCCGGGCGATAAAGAAGCCGGTTATGCGCGACCGAGCCGAAGAAGCTCGCCGAGCTCGGTCGAGCAAAGGGCTCGAAGCTCGAAGGCGGCGGTAGAAGCGGCCCTTGCCGCCGCGCGGGAAGACGCTGAGGAGGTCTCCCGTTGGTCGCAGGAGGCCCTCAAGGCCGAACGCGACCGTTCCACCGAGCTTGAGGAGCGCCTGTCGGTGGGCGTCTTGCGCCACCGAGGTTGCCTATGCGGCGGAGGCGCGATCTCTCCGCTGTGAGCTCTCCGGGTGAAGTTAGCCGCAGCCGCGATGGAGGATCTGCTGAAGACCCACCGGGACACCGTGAGGGACTTGGAGGCAGCCAATGAAGTCTTGCGGACTGACATGCGAACTGCCCGGGATAGGGAAAAAGCCTTCCTCGAGCTTTTGAACCAGCATGACGAAGCACTGGCCGAGCTTCACAAACTCAGGTGTCAGCCTAAGTCGTAGGCTTTTTGTATTTTTCCTTTTTCTTGGGCGGTGATCCGACTTGCCCTTTTTTGTAAATACTCTTAAAAATGCTATTGACTTGTTTTGACCTTTTTCCTTTGTTGCCCCTTCGGTCCACCTTCTCCCTGGAATGCCGATCGTCGATTTGACTGTTGCGCCGTGTCCCGAGAGACATCCGCGTCAAATCTTGGAAACAGTTCCTCATCGGAGTTGCTTCCCGATGCTATTACTCCTAGGATTGGTTCGACTTCCCGAGCTTGGCTATAAAAAGAGACCGATGCGGTGGCCACTTCTCATTCCAAACTTCTTCCTTCAGTACCTCCTTCTTCGTCTGCTCCCATGGATCATGAAGAGTTCTTGGCAGTTCTATGGGCGGAGTACGATCTTGCCCTTGCCGAGGTTGCGGAGGAGGAGGCCCGTGCCCGCGACGTCGCCTCCGTCGCGGTACTGATCGAGGTCGTCCCGATATTCGCCGAGGTGGCCGATGTGATCGTCGAGGTGCTACTCCGCGCTCGCCGAGGATTTCTGTAATTGGCTTGTAAGCCATTTCAAAGTCTTTAATAAAGTTGTTTGTTTGTTGCCTCCTTTTATTTTTGTCGTATAGGCAAGATGGATTCGAAGGTCGTAGCGTAGTCCTATCGATCCTAGCCCCCGCGCCATGGCCGAGCTTCTGAAGAGAAGCTCGGGCGTGGCTTAGAGAAGATCGAAAGTCCTTGTTCGGATAATCGGTCTTGAAAAATCGACCTTTAGGAAATCGACCCTTAAAAAATTGTCCCTAGCCCCCGAGCCACGACCGAGCTTCTAGATTGACAGAAGGTCGGTTGTGGTCTAGAGAGATCGATTTTTGAAAAATCGACCCTAGCCCCTGAGCCACGGCCGAGCTTCTGGATTGACAGAAGGTCGGTTGTGGTTTAGAGAGATCAATTTTTAAAAAATCGACCCTAGCCCCCGAGCCACGGCCGAGCTTCGGATTGACGAAGGTCGGTTGTGGTTTAGAGAGATCAATTTTTGAAAAATCGCCCTAGCCCCTAACCACGGCCGAGCTTGGATTGATGAAGGTCGGTTAGGTTTAGAGAGATCAATTTTTGAAAAATCGACCCTAGCCCCCGAGCCACGGCCGAGCTTCTGGATTGACAGAAGGTCGGTTGTGGTTTAGAGAGATCAATTTTTGAAAAATCGACCCTAGCCCCCGAGCCACGGCCGAGCTTCTAGATTGACAGAAGGTCGGTTGTGGTTTAGAGAGATCAATTTTTAAAAAATCGACCCTAGCCCCCGAGCCACGGCTGAGCTTCTGGATTGACAGAAGGTCGGTTGTGGTTTAGAGAGATCACGTCCTTAGAACGGAGCTCGTGGCCCTTTGCAAGAGGCAGAGTGCTAGGCTCTAGAGTTATCCTGGGCTGTAATAATGTAATGCTGGTTTATGATATAGGGCCGAAAAGCGTTTGCCCGCGCGGGATCTTGCGTGGTGCGATGGATATCGGCTTACCCGTGTGCAAGGGAATCCCGGGGGTTAGCTTCTGCGTAGCCGCTATTCTACCGATGTGTGCTGAGACAGCCCGGGCCTTCCCCAAGCCCGATTGTAGGTTTAGGTCTCCGGGGTTTGTTCGAGGGCTCACTAGGTAGTGGAAAGATGGACAAAAGAAAAAGGGTTGAGAAAAGAGACTTACGACCTTGGATCAGGCGTAGAACCTCCGGAGTTGAGCGATATTCCAGGAGCTGTTGAGGACTCTTCCATCTGGCATAGCCAGTCTTACAGCCCCTGGGCATGTGGCTGATACGACCGTGTACGGACCATCCCACCTCGGGGTGAGCTTATTGGCGTGGGCTAGGTTCTGAACTCGTCTTAGAACCAGGTCGCCCACCTGCAAGGTCTGGGTCTGTATCTTTTTGGCCGCATGCCGTCGTAGGGATTGCTGGTATGCCGCCACTCGCAGTAGTGCTTGCTCGCGGCAGGATTCGGATAGGTCGAGATCCAACAGTCGCTCCTTGTCATTGTCGATTTGACCTGCAAAATCAACGCGAACTGAACCAAGTCTTAACTCGGCGGGTAAGACCGCTTCCGAGCCGTATACAAGCCTGAATGGGGTCTCTCCGGTAGCTCGATTGGAGGTTGTCCAGACTGCCCAAAGCACCGAGGGTAGCTCTTCTACCCGGCCAGACGCTGTTCGACGAGGCGTCAGATACTCGGGCGCTTACGCCTTGCATAATTTGCCCATTTGCATGTTCAGCCGCACCGTTGCTCTGTGGGTGAGCCACCGAGGCTAGGGCGACCTTCATGCCGAGCTCTTCGTAGTAGTCTTGGAATAGCTCGCTTGTGAACTGTGTCCCATTGTCAGCGATCAGCTTGCTCGGGACGCCGAACCTGGTCACGATGTTGTTCCTAAGGAACCTCTTGGCCGTTTGGGCTGATATGCTCAACACTGGTTCGGCCTCGATCTACTTAGTGAAAGTGTCGATGGCGACGAATAGATGCGTGCACCCTTTAGGCCTCTGGGGAACGGACCAAGTATGTACATTCCCCATGTCGAGAATGGCCAGGTCAGCGGGATAGTCTGTAGCTCGTATGCTGGCTAGTGGGACACTCGGGCATGGTATTGGCAGGCTGGGCAACGTTTTACTAGCTCCCTTGTGTCGGTCAACGCAGTGGGCCAATAGTACCACATGCGGAAGGCTTTTCCCACTAAGGTTCTGAAAGAGGCATGGGCCCCGCAGATCCCATCGTGGATGTCTTGGAGGTAAAATTTGCCTTCCTCCTGGGTCACGCACTTGCAAAGTACGCGGTTAGAACCCCTTCGGTACAATAAGCCCCCGAGTAATCGGTAAGGTTGGGCTTGTCTTTAGATCCGGATTTCACCAGGTGTCCGTGGCGGTGTCCCATGCGCCAAGAATCGACGAATGGCGCTATCCAGATGTCGTGATCGCTTAGGAACGAAACGGTACCGGTCGTTTGGGTCGAGGCAACCGTCTTCTCGGGGGGCTCTTCTCTGGAGGGAATAGAGGGCTTTAGTAGGTGCTGCACGAGCACCCCCACCGGAGCGGTTTCTTGTGAGGAGCCGAGCTTTGCGAGCTTATCGGCCAGGCTATTAGCCAGTCTGGGAACGTAACACACTTCGAAGTTCGTGAAGTGTTTCTCCATCTTTCACACTTCTGCCAAGTATCGCGCCATTGAGTCGTCGTAACACTGAAACTCCTTGTTCACCTGGCAGACGACCAACTGTGAATCCCCTTTCGCTGTTAGCCGTTTTATGCCGAGCGCAGTGCATGCTCAGAGGTCGGCTTAGGAGGCCTTCAGACCGCAAAGATTGTTCGTTCTTGGGAAAATGAAGCCGCACGATGTCTTTGAATCTGTTCTCCTGGGGGAGGAGATGAGAACAAAACCGTATCCTGATCGCTCGTATTGGCGTGACCCATCAAGAACATGGTCTAGTGTGCCTCTTGACTTGCGGGCTCGGGCGAGCCTCTAGAAGGGTCGGCTGGCCCGGTCCACTCACCCAAGAAGTCGGCCACGACTTGGGACTTGATCGCTGTTCGTGGTACGAACTTGATGTCGAATTCACCAAGCTCGACTGCCCACTTTGCGACCCGCCCGTTCGCGTCGGGGTTTCGAATGATATCTCTTAGTGGGAAGCTTGTTGGGACCATAATTGGATGGGCTTGGAAATAGTGACGTAACTTTCGTGAGGCCATAAGCAAGGTGTACAAGAGTTTCTAAACCTCAGGGTACCGCTCCTTAGGTCCATGCAATACCTCGCTTACGTAGTAGACAGGTTGTTACTTGCCCTCGCGTTAGACTGCTAGTCCATCACTCACAGCCTACGGGCAACCGCCAATTAGAGGTGTAGAGCTTCCCCGAGCTTTGGCGTGGCTAGGACGGGAGGTGTGGACAGGTAACGCTTTAGCTCGCTGAATGCGGCCTCGGCTTCTTCTGTCCATTCGAAACCATCGTGCTTGCGCAGGATCTTACAGAAAGGTGCACTGCACTCGCCGAGACGAGATATGAATCTGCTGAGAGCTGCCATCCGCCCGGTGAGGGCTTGCACATCTTTGGTGCAGGTTGGCGACCTCATATTCTCGATGGCCTTGATTTTCTCGGGGTTAGCCCCGATGCTCGCCTTCCCTATCACGTAGCCAAGCAACATCCCAGACTGGACGCCAAAAACACATTTTTCAGGATTCAATTTGACTTGATGTTTCGTAAGATTAGCAAACGTTCCCTGAAGGTCGGCCACATGGTTCTGTGGGACCTTGCTTTTTACAACAACGTCGTCTACGTAAATCTCTACGTTGCGCCCTATCTGATCAGGGACCGTCTTCTGCATCAATCGCTGGGACGTGGCTCCCGCGTTCTTTAGACCGAATGACATGGTCGTGTAGCAGAAGGTACCAAAAGATGTCACGAAGGCAGTCTTCTCTTCGTCTTTCCTTGCCAGCGCGATCTGGTGATAGCCTGAGTAGGTGTCCAGAAAGCTCATGAGTGCCGAGTCCGCCGTTGCGTCGACTAGTTGGTCTATGCGCGGCAAGGGGAAATTGTCTTTAGGGCAGGCGGCGTTGAGGTCGCGATGGTCGACGCACATTCGCCATTTTCCGCCCTTCTTCTTGACGACGACTGGGTTGGCGAGCCAGTCGGAGTGCTCGACTTCTCGGATGAAACAGGCTTGGAGGAGTTTGCCGAGTTGCTCCTGAATGATATCGGCTTTTCACTTGGGAAAGCGTCGCAGGGCCTGTCTGACAGGCTTTTTATCAGGCTGAACAGCTAGCCTGTGCTCAATTATCTCCCTTGGGACTTCGGGCATGTCTGACGGTTCCCACGCGAACACGTCTGCATTAGCTCGGAGGAAGGTGACGAGCTCGAGTTCCTATTTGGACTCGAGGTTGGCCCCTACGTGGACGACCTTAGTTGGGTCATCCTCGGAGAGGGGGACTGCCTTGGTAGGCTCCTTACTACCGCAGGCCACCTTAGGCGCATGGGGCCGATCGGCCTTTGGCGGGCAGCGCTCGAGCTGTCCGACCATGGCAGGCGCCTCATCACAAGCCATAGCGGCCTTGTGGCTGCCCTTGATCGTGATGACCCCGTGAGGGGCCGGCATCTTCAGGCAGTGGTACCCGTGGTGGGTGGCTGCCATGAATTCGGACAACGCGGGGCGTCCAAGAATGGCATTGTACGGAAGCTCGGAGTCCACTAACTCGAAGGTGACGTACTCTGTCCGGAAGTTTTGGGGGGTCCCGAACGTTACGGGCAGCACGATCTGCCCGATCGGTTGTAGGAACGACCCCGGGACAATGCCATGAAAAGGAATGTGTCGGTGACTGGGAGACGAGCCTCCGCAGCGCCAATAAGTAAGGAAAGGGGGTGCGAGGTCTGGCTATGCCAGACCCTCGGACGAGGCCCGGCACAGGTCGACACCACCGGCGAAAGACCTTAGTCCCGACGCTGGCCGGGCGTCGAGACCGGATCGATGGGGAAGATGACACGAGTGTTTTATCTCGTTCAGCCTCCATCTGCGGGATAACGAATTTCTACGCCCAAATTCTTCGTTTAATGCCGAGCTTAAACGAGTACAAGGAGTCGAAGTCCGGGCTTTGCGAAGCCCAAGCTTCGAGTACAGTGAGTGCTCAAGGCACTTGTGTGTGTGTTCCTGCAGTTATCTGGATGTGGAGAACTACCGCCGGGAACTAGAGCTCCTACGAGAGTGCAAGTGCCCCTGTTCTACAGTAGCTATTCTCCAAGTGAGTTGTGTGTATGCGGAAGTGAAGCCCTTTCTTCGTTGTTGTGGCCTGTACGCCCCTTTTATAGGTGTTCTCTGGCCACTGTAGCTTCTGCTGGTCCGTTGAATTAGTCGTTACCTTTTTGCCATGCCGTTAGCGCACCAAATCCTCCGGGTAATCGAGTACAATCCTCCGATCATCGCTACGACCGCTACCGTCAAGACGTGTTTTACCCATGCGCCGGTTGACGGACCGCCGCCAACCCGCTCGAAAGCCGCCAGCGCCTTGGTATAGTGCGCGATTTAATTCTCGGCGACTGGGACCCGGCGATTTCGTCATGCAGCACGCACGATTTGCCTCGGGTCCTGTTCCTTTGTACCTCAGAGTCGTGAGGTAAGCAAGAGGCCCGAGCTTCCGAGGCGGGGAAGCTCGGGCTCGAGCTTGCTAAGCTCGGGCGCGAGTTTGCTTCCTGTGGGCCGCGGGTAAGTAAGTGGGCCGAACCTTCATGGGCCACGTACTTTCCCCAACAAAATGGCTATGTCCTTGATCTTGAACCGTGGGACTTGCATCTGCTCAAGGACCTGAGCAGTGACGATGTCCTAGGAGCTCCTGCCGTCCACCAGCACGCGATCAACTCGCGTGTTGCTGATGGTCGGGCAGAGCACCAGCGGCAAGCGCTGCGGCCTAGTCATCCCGGGGGGACAATCATCCCCGAAGAAAGTGATCGATTGATGAGATCACCGCATGGGTGCGTCTTCGGGCTTACCCTTTTTGAGGTGGTAAACCTCTTGGGTAGCGGCCTTAAGCTCGCGTCGCGAGCTATAGGCAGACGTACCGCCGAAGATTACGGCGACGTGCGTGCGAGCCTCCTGGAAGGCGTCGCCGTGGCCGCCCTGGGGCGCCCGATCGTCCGGTACTCCATTGTCGGGGAGTTCGGGAATGGGCCCACGCCCGGCGTAGAAGTCCTCCAACCGCGCGGCCCACGTCCTGCAATTACGCAGGCCGTGGCCGTACTGCCGATGGAGAAGGCAGTAGCGGTTGTTCGGAGGATTAGCCCCCTGGGTCGGTCAAAGTCGGGGCTGGGGAGCTCGTCCCTGCCCTTGTCCTGCGCCTCGGCCGTTTCCACCACCTGTCTGGAGGGCTGGCCGCGGAGGCGGCCGTTCAGGGGGAGCGGGCCTTCCGGGCTCTACCGCCGCGACGTAGTTTGGGGCGGCAGGCTCCTTCTTCTTCTTCTTCTTCTCGGCGTCGCCCTTCTTGACGTTTGTGCCAGCCCGAGCCACCGCTTTCTCCTCCGCTCTACCTCTCTTGCGCTCCACCGCCTCAGAGGCGTAGATGTATCCTTCCGCGACACGAAATAAATCGGCCGCGGTGTGGACCGGATGGAGCTCAAGATCTTCGGTAAAACGGGTATTCCTCACCCCCTCCTTGAAGGCCTCGACGATGGCCTCGTCGGAGATCAACGGAATGGTGTTGCGCATCTGGACGAACCTGCGGACGTAGTCTTGCAGGCCTTCTCCCGTCCTCTGGACCACGAGCTTGAGGTCCTTGGCTTTCAGGCGCGCGAATCGCCTCGAAGTTCGTCCGGAGGGCTTCTGCTTGTTGCTCCTCAGTGCAGATTGAACCTCGGCGCTGGTTGAAGAGGCAGGTTCGGGCCATTCCCTCCAAGACGGTAGGAAAGTAGTTGACCATAACGGCCTCATTACCGCCTGCGGCCAAGATGGCGGTAGTATAGACAACAAGATATTCGTCGGGATTCTTACTCTCGTCGAACTTCTCGATGTTGCTGGACTTGAACTTACGAGGCCAAGGGGCCTCGCGCAAAGCTCGGGAGAAGGCCGGGCATCCTGGGGCGGTCCCGTCGTTTCCAACGGGGGGCCTCCCGCCTGGAAGTGGCCCGAGGCGGGAAAATTCTCTGCCTGGGGTGCGCTGGGGAGCGCCATCCGCTGTGGACGTGGATGCCTGCCGACGCGATCGAACGCTCTGGCCGTGCCGTCTTGAAGTGCCACTGGTGCGCGACTGGGCCTGAAGGTGCTCGCCGAGGTCCTCGGCAAGCTCCTCCAGGCCGTCCGCAACTGCAGCGCCTAGGTCGGCCATGGTGAATCCACACGGATCCTTCTCCAAGTCACGCATGACTTGGGCAATCGCCTTAACCCATTGCTGACTACGCAGAACTGAGTTGGTGATAGTAGTGGTAGGCGAGTGCACGCGCACGGCGCGAGTGGCAGGTGTCGGGCCAGCAGGCTTACGACGGATGTCTGCCAAAGTCCGTCCGACCGACCCAGCGAAGAGGCTTCGAGCGGCCTCACACCGCTGGTGCTCTCCGCTTAGGTCAGCGCACGTCTGGATGCCGCGAAGACGTGGCGTGAGGCGGGTTCCCGCAGGGGGACATGTTGGTGTCGCCCATAGAGGCGGTGCCATCGGCACCCTCAACTGCCATGGGCACACGCTGGTCCGCTGCCTGCCTTGACGGGCCGGGGCGCCAGTTGAGCGCGCAGGACCGATCCTCCTCTTCGGACAAGGCCACGAACGTGCGTGGTCCGTCTGGGTGGGCACTGGTGGCGGTGCCTCCAGTCCCTCTATGAGGGTTTCGCTGACGTGAGTCAGCGAAATGTCGTCCTGGCCGGGCAATGCTGGGGAGCGAACAATTGCTCCTAAGGTGGGTGATGCTTCCACCTCCATCTCGTCAGCCTAAGCTTCGGCAAGGATACCAGCTTGCCATTTTTCGTACGACTCGTCGACGTCGTCAAGATCGTCGCGGTTATCGAAGTTGAGGTCCAAGCTGTCGTCATCGTACGACAACATGGCCATCCTCGACTCGATCGAGGGGAGAAGACCATAGTCGGGCCCCACGGTGGGCGCTAGCTGTCGGCGACTGGGAGGTGAACCTCCGTAGGCCGATGAGCAAGGAAAGGGGGTGCGAGGCTCGGCGGCCCCGTCCCTCGACCGGCCGGCGGCCGCCACGGACGCCGAGGAAAGGACGAAGAAGTCCGACGCGGTTAGACGCGCCGGGCCCTGGTGTGACACGAGGATTTTTATCCTGGTTCAGACCTCCACTGTCGGATAATAGCCCTACGTCTAGTCTTCGTTTAATGCCAAGCTTCAAACAAGTACAAAGGGGGTGAGGCCGGGCTTCGGGGAGCCCGGGCTCGAGTACAATAAGTGCTCAAGGCACTGTGTGTTCCTATAATTACCTGTATGCGGAGAACTACCGCCGGGAACCAGAGCTCCTACGTGAGTGCAAGTGTTCTGCTTCGCAGCGGCTACCTTAGGGTGTGTGTTGCGTGGGGAAGAGATCTTTGTTGTGGCTCAGACGCCTTTTATAAGTGTGCCCGCCACCGTAGCTTGCCTTGGTCTGTTTGAATAGTCGCTCTTCCGCCTAGCCGCGTCGGGTGCACAAAATCCACCGTAATCGAGTGTATCTCGATTGCCGTCTTGGGACCGCTACCAGTCAACACGTGTCTTTCCCTATGCGGGCGGTTGACGGGACCTGCCGCCAACCCGCCAGCAGCCTTTGTCAGGCGCTTCCTCGGTACTGTGCTCGCATTTATTTCTCGGTGACCTTTGGGACACGAAGCGTATCCTGTGCGCAGCGCGGCGCAATCCGCCTTGGGTCCTGAGCCCTGAGCTTCAGAAGCCCGGGAGGAGTGAGCGGCCCGAGCTTTCGAGGCGGGGAAGCTCGGGCGTGAGCTTGCCAAGCTCAAGCGCGAGCTTACCAAGCCCGGGTGTACTTCCTATGGGGCCAGAGGCAAGTTAGTGGGCCGTATCTCTATGGGCCACATACTTTCCCCAACAATCACTTACCACTAAATTCTTTTTAACTACCAGCCAACATTATCGTAGCTTCGTTGTCATATATATCGGATATCGGATAACTTTAACTACTACACTGTAGGAGGTATGACTATCAGCTTAGGCCCCTTTTTTGGATTGAAAAGTTGTTTCTCATTATGATATGAAAAGTTATAGTTGTGGATTCTCGACGAGGAGCTTCGAGGAATAAAAAAAAAACCAAATTACTTTTGAGGGCTTAGGGAATAAACGTTAAGACCTTATCAGACATCAAAGTTTAGAGAAACACTATTTCGATTAACACCATCTTGAGCTCAGTTGTTGTTGGAACTACATGGCGGTTTGTTTGCATGGTTTTATAAAAGTAAAATTTTGACCAAATTCAATAGAGAAATAAAACCACAACACTAGCTAATGATCAAAGTTAGAAAAATAGGTGTGGAGTTGAGTTACAAAAACTCTAAAAATAACCCATGATTTTAACTAAAACAGAGTTACGAAACTATGCCAAAGTTTTATATCTGAACGCCTCTAAGTTTTCTAAATCATAGTATTTTTCACAAACCAAAGTTTTATCTTGGAGTTATGAAAAAAAATGATGCTAAACAAGCTATAAGATCTTCAAAAAATGGTTATAAAGCATTAAAGCATTTGTTTTATTAAAAAAATACAACGCTGCCCTAGCTAAAATCTAGTCAAGGTCCGTTACTAACTGTATTCATGCAACATATACATGCCCTTGAGCTAAATGATTAGACATGTATGTTTGCTAGGAAAAAGCAAGGTGTCGTTTTGCAGCAAAAATCGTTGGTCCCCTCGCTCCCTAATTCCAACGACCTCACCAGAGTTAGAGAGATGATGGGACTCTTTTCTCATCTTGAAGCTTCAGGTTTTAAACACATATAGTTTTCTAGGGTTAGAGCTTGTTGTCTGTCCGTCTTGTCCTCCATGGCAGCGTCGATGGCAGAGTTGTTTGGTATGGTAATAAGATCCCTTCTTATATTCGCTGACGTGATGGTTGCCTTTGATGGCCTCCTCGATGACGTCTTTGGTAGGGTTGGTACCCGTAGTCCCAAATCTGTTTGTGGGCTATTGGGATTTCTCTCCCCATGTGGTGGAAGTTTTGTGCTGAGTTGTTGTGTAGAGTTTTTCTCCACGACGACGTCTGATGCTTTGCCAGTCTGTAGATGAGGTGGACAGAGGTAGATCAAAGAAGAACGGTGGAGGAGCTGAATTGAGATGATCGTGCATCATTTCTGATAAGAAAAAAAGCATTTTTTCAGAACATGTATAAAATTTCTAGTATGGTATTAGTAGTGCAAGCATTGTATCACATATGCTCCAAATGCTTGATCCGAATGAGAGGAATACATGTTGATCTTAATACTGCTTCTAGTTGGTGTTGGTTCTACAGGTGAAGTTGTGTTATAATAGTTTTTTCTTATGGTTGTAACCCTCTGATCAATGATTCAATGGAAATTCTATTATTTAAAAAAGGACGTGTAGGTTTGCTCCTTCTTCCAGATGTGAAAAAACATAGGCAAAATTTTGATGTAAACACAAATATTTCATCTACTAATGTACTCATGCCCCGTGGCTTATTTCTTATAACCAAACAGTTCAGCTACCAATGTACTCATGCCCCATGGCTTATTTCTTATAGCGGAAAAATTGCATCCATGCCACTCCTAAGTGTGGATATCTCAAAAATACCACCACAAAGTTAGAAATTGCTCAGATGCCATTATAAATTCATATTCCTTACCAAAACTCCATTACTAGAGTTGTTATACTTTATTGGACAAAATTACCCTTCACTTCTTCTTCCTCTATACACTCCCTCCTCTCTCTCCTATCTCCTCTCCTACTACCACCGGCTCCTCCCACTCCCCCTTCGGCTGGCCCATCCTCCCTTCTCCCCCTTCGGCCACCTCCTCCAAAAATAGTGGCAACACCAGAGGCATGGACGACCTCCCCTTGCTGCAGGCAGAGCAGCTCGGGACCAAGAAGACATTGTCGATGGTAGAGGAGCTCATGGCCAAGGGGAGGCAACATAGACTAGGGATGGGGAGGCGGCGGCGTACACATGAAGGAGCTCGGACCAGGGTTGGGGAGGTGGCAGCGTGCAAGGAGGATGTCGTTCTAGGGACAAGGAGATGGCGGTGCTTGAGGAGGAACTCGGGCCAGGGGCGGCACTCGAGGAGGTGGTCGGACCGGGGATGGGGAGGTGGCAACGCACAAGGAGAATCTCGGACCGAGGACAAAGAGGTAGCGGTGCTTGAGAAGGAGCTCGAGCTGGGGCGGCGCTTGAGGAGGTGCTCAAGCCGAGGATGGGAAGGCGAAGGTGGAGCAAGAGGAGCTCAATCCGGGGGTAAGGAGGCGGCGATGTGTAATTTGGGAGCTCGCCGGAGTTGGGTAACCGCCAATGTTTGGGGAGAAGGAAAAAGGAGAGGAAAAGGAGATGAATGACATTTTAGACGTAAATTTGGAGAGGTTGAAGGGGTAATAATAAATGTAATGGCATATTTGTAAGGAATCCAACTTTATAATGGCATCAGAGCAATTTCGGACTTTGTTGTGGTATTTCTGAGATATCCGCACTTAGCCGTGACATGAATGGGAATTTTCCATTCTTATAACCAGGCTAGTGTTCAATTTTAGTTTACTCTTTTAGCTTCACTTTCACCCTTGGTTGTACCAAAGTCTGCTTCTGCACTCAATTGTATTGTACTTCCGCATTCTTTAATTTGATATAACTTGAGCTCATCTAAAGCTTCTTGAAATATAATGCTAAATAATAAAACTTGAACACTACAATTATTTGAAATATCTTAAGCTAATTGAGACCTTTCTAAATACAAACGCGCTAAGATAGGAAATTAAACCAAATCAATAGAAATCATCCATGCAAGATCTAGACCATTAGTTGTAGTATTGAATGGTTAGGATGAATGATGACAATTCGTCACCACCGCAACCAGTCAACCACTAGGCTCTTCTTAACATAAACATATACATTGCTGTACTCTCTCGAGTCATCAATATTTCTCATCTCATATGGATACAAGTTAAAGTAAACTTTAACTATAAATATCTTTTAAAATATTTAAGATTGGTACAAAATTATACATATAGATTTGGTTTAAAATGTACTTACATAAAATTATAATTTTATTAGATTTTATAAATAAATTGTCATAGTAATTAATGATCAAACTTGTATTTTATTGGGTTTCACCGGACTCACGGATCTAGGTCTACATGCAACCATGTCATTTTGGCAGCCGAACACCCGTAGCAAGGCAACAAAGAGGGGGAAAAAAGTGGAAAAGCCAGACCGATACGTGCACATCGAGGCGAGGTTGGTGTTGAGCAACCACGCTACCGGGTGTAGTCCGAGGTTGCTGATTCGTATGCGCGACGTAGAACGACAGATGCACAAAGTAGATGAACACAGGTGTAGGGAGAGAACGGATTCTTTATTGCTTTCATGTGTGTTTACAATGGACGGATCTCTCTCTTATTTATAGTGCTGCTTCATAGAGTTTGGCAGGTCCACGGATAGACCTATCCGGATACGGCTTGGAGAGCCCGTAACCGAATAGGTTTCCTAATACTCCCCCTTGGACCTTGCCGCGTAATGCATATGTCTCATCAAAACTCTATAAAAACCCAGTGGAAAAAATTCTTGGAGAAAGAGTACATAGCATACACTTGCTGTGCGCACGGATATGCCTCGTTAAAAACCTTATGTGAGAAACTTCTTTGAAAACTCACTTAAGGGAAAAAGAGTACAAATCCACCCAATATTGCTTCATTACTTCAATGTAATAGTTGGGTACTTGAACTTCTGGTTCAAGATTTTAATTAAAAATATGTGAAGTTTCTCCCCCCGAGTTTTGCACTTCTCTAAGTCTCATCATTCCTATGCCTTTAATGCATCTTTCAAAGGTAGATGCAGGTAAGGACTTAGTGAACAAATCTGTGAGATTCTCGCACGACTTAGTGTGCTGAATATTGATTTCATTCATCTTATGCATCTCATGTGCATAAAAATACTTAGGGTTTATATGCTTAGTAAGGTTGCTCTTCACATATCCAAATTGCATTTCAGCGACACATCTCGCATTATCTTCATAAATGATGGTGGGGGTTTGTTCTATTTGCAACCCACATGACTGGAGAATGTGGAATGTCATCCTTCGAAGCCATGCACATTCACGTGCTGCCTCATACAATGCAATGATTTCTGAATGGTTAGTCGATGTTGACACAAGTGTCTCTTTGACGACTTCCATGATATCATGCGGTTCCTCCACACAGAAGACATATCCTCGTCTGGGACTTCTGGTGCGCGGATCTCGAAGATAACCCGTGATCTCGCATATCCAACCAAAGTCATATCTTGGTTCCTTCTATAAAATAGTCCAAGATCTATCGTTCTCGAGGTAGCGGAAGATGTCCTTACATCTTTCCAATGCCTTTTCGCTGGCTCTACACTATACCTTGCTAATAAGTTTACTACGAACGCAATGTCAAGCCGTGTATCGCTTGCTAGGTACATGAGCGCCCTATGGCACTTAAGTATGGGAATTCGATCCCGTGACTTCCTCCCTCTTCTCTAGGTCGATATGGGTCTTGGTCCGCTTGTAATGACCTTCCAACCATCGTGGTTCTTGATGCGACGCCTTCTCAAAACTAAACCTCTCCAACACATTTTGGGTGTAGGCGGCTTGGTGTACGAAAGTATTCCATCCGCATATGCTCAAGTCAAGGCCTAAGCAAAATTTGGTTTTACCCAAATCTTTCATTTCAATTCAGATTTCAAATATGAGCTTGCTTCTTCAATTTCATCATCGCTGCCAATGATGTTCAAATCATCCACGAAACCGAAATTATACAAAAACCATCTTGTGATCGTTGTATAAAAACGCATGGACAGCTTTTCATTATTCAGATAGCCTTTCTTGCTCAAGAACTCGCTCAGCGATTATACCACATTCTACCGACCGCTTTAATCCATATAAAGATTTTCGCAATTTTACACAATATAATTCTTTCTTCTCTTTATTCGGGTTGGCATGCCGTCAGTACTTTCATGTACAATTCAGAGTCCAAAGTTACCAGAAGATAAGTCGTGACCACATCCATCAATTTCATTCTAAGTTCATATTCACCGCCATTGAGATGAGATATCTAAAGGTTATACCACCCATGACCGGGAATAGGTTTCTACATAATCAACGCTGGCGCCGAGTGAAACCTTGAGCTACTAGCCTTGCTTTATACCGTATCACTTCATTATTTTCATTTCTTCTTAGAACAAAAACCCATTTATAGCCCACAGACGATATGGGAGGGTGTACGCACACGTGTCCAAACACTTCTCTTTTGTTCAACGAGATTAGTTCCATGGTGATTGCCTTCTTCCATTCCTCCCAATCTGGTCGGTGCTTACACGAGAAAGAGATGCCGCTCTCGATCGATCTATTCGCAGCAATCATTTTAGCAAAGTATATGTCGACATTGGTCGTTGCTCTATTCATCATTTCCCGATTCGCAAAGTTTATGGCCATTTCGTCATGGGGTGCTTCGTGCATTTCTACTTGCTCTTCACCGCTTATTTCCCATCACTAAGCAAGTTCCTTTAGCTTATTGTTGCCGATGTGCGCATTACGATTTCTATCGGCTTCTTCTTCTACTACCGGTATATTCAACTGAGCGCTCGCTAGCGTGTCGCTTTCACTGTGAGTTGCTGTGTCTCAACTGCTCCCCTTCTTTTTCTTTTCGGCGCTTTTAGATCTGGTTGTGATGAGCTCTCATTCCCTTTTTACCCGTGACGCCTCCGGATACTAGGGGCCGAGAAACCAGATTTTCGTCCTTTTTCTTTGAGGCCTCTCAACAGGTTAAGGGTGCTCGTAGTTTTTGGCACTTCTACCCTCTCTCGGTGCATTGCACGCAGCACATGCGACTTAATCACACCCTTCAAATCACAAAAGTGGTCAGCAGTTCATTTGCTAATTTCAGAATCGAGGATTTTCTAGACCTCTTCGCTTGCTTCTCTAGTACGGGATCATAAAGCGGAATGCCGGTGGCTTGCTAGATGATTTCACGGCATTCTTCATAGGGTTCTTTAACTCCCCTAATGACGGAAATTATCCTCGTCAAAGATGCAATCAATAAAGCAGGCGGTATGCAAATTACCGGTCGAGGGTTCTAAATACTTGATTATGGACACCGCCTCATAACCAACGATATCCCCGCCTCCGGAGAGGGCCCATAGTCTGTTCATTGTGGTGGTGGTATCGGTACATACACCATGCATCCAAATTTTCTTAAATGGGAAATTTTCGTGTGATCCTCGAACTAGTTGCATTGGTGAGTGGATGTTGTACGCCGACGGTCTATAGTTCAATAATGCTGCCAAGGCAGACGGCGTGGCCCCAACACGTGTTTGGTAAATTACAACCCTGCAAGAGTGGCTTTGCTATGAATTTGATCCTTTAATCGATGCTTCGCTAGTCCATTCTCGAGTGTGGATATGTGGCACTGAGTGCTCTACATTGATTCCCGATGCCATACAGTAATCATCAAATGCCTTCGAAATAAATTCGCCGGCATTGTCCAAGCGAATGGACTTCACGTGATGATCCGGAAATGCATTCTTAATTCGTATGATCTGAGAGATCAGCTTATGCGAACGCGTGGTTTCTTGTCGAGAGTAAACTCACGCTTGACCACTTCGAGGAAGCATCAATGAGCACCATGAAGTATCTAAAAGGACCCGATAGGGGTTGAATGGGGCCGCAAATATCCCTTGATGCGCCAAAGAACGCGATTTCATCTTGCACCTTCATGGTCGAGGGCCTAGTGATCATTTTCGATGGCGCATGCCCCATATATGAAGTCTTCTTGATTGGGGAAATTTTTTACACTAATTCCATGGCCCTGAGAGTTGGTAATTATATTTCTCATCATCCGTAAGCCTGGATGACCAAGTCTACTATGCCAAAGAGAGAAGAGTTCAGCACTCCTAAATGAAGTTTTAAGGGAAGTGTATTTGTCAGGTGCTTTAATTCTTGTGTGGTATAACCCAGTTCTAAATGAAGAAAATTTTTCTAAGATTCTTTTTTCACATCCGTCGTGTTTCACAATGCACAGAAATTCTTTACCATTTTCTTCAGTGGTCTCAACGTGGAAACCATTGGCACGGATGTCTTTAAAGCTTAAGAGAGACCTAGTGGATTCGGGGTACAGCAAAGCTTCATTAATTTTCAGTGGAGTACCCATAGCCAGTATGATTGTGGCTTGACCAGAGCCTACTACGCATGAACCACTTCCTGCAATTGTGGTTATACTGCCGGTTTTCTTCTTAATAGTTTCAAAATATTTAGTCTCTCTTAAAATGCTATTAGTTGTTCCACTATCAACTATGCATATCTCCTCCATATGGGCACTACATAAATACATATAATTTCAATTAGGCTATCATTCATATTGCAAGCATTCATAGAATATACTGAAAATAAAGTGCATTATGACGACGAGATTTCATAAATATCACAAATGTCTGCTAAAGCAACCACACAAATTCAAAATAACTAATGCTGCTAAACAATGCACTAGATAGACTCAGTGAAACATGCTTCTACATTTGCAGCTATCTCTTCTTCAATGTCATCATCAGCTATTGCTACTTTACTGATAGTAGCTTCTTTGTCTTCAGTAGACTTCTCGGAGACCCTCAGTTCTTTAAGTTCCTCCCCTAGGAGGTCATCTTCATCATTGTTCATGATGGCGAGGTGCGTCTCTGTCTTTTCTTACTTCCTTTTGGCTTGGTATTCAGCGATCGCCTTCTTTGATTCACGGCAGATCTTTGACCAATGCCCCCAGATGCCACACTTAAAGCATACTTGGTCTTGATGACCGTATGGTTTCGGTGGTGGCCTCTCCTTGCCTTGGGATTCGGACTTTTTCTTTCTTTTCCGGCCGAGCCTTCTCCCTTTCACCCTTTCCTTTCTTTTCGGTTGGGTTTCTCGCTCGGTACTTATTTGCATTGACTTCAATGCTTTGACCAGTGCTGTGAGATGAAGTTCTTCTTTAAGACTTCATCCCGAGATTCCGTGATTTGCATGACGTCAATTAACTCACCGTAATCGTGAAATTATCTTGACGGTAGTTACGCACTCAATGGCATTGGTGGAAGGTGGAGAGGGTTTTTCTATTTTCTCCTCTTCGATATCTCGCTTACCACGAGAGTGAGGTTCGTGACAATCTGTGTAAGGCGTAATTGTACTCGCCACGCTTTATAATCTGCAAATCTCAGCGTGCTCGATCTGTTGTGCTTATGGCAGTATAGTGTATTTGAGCTTTTCGAACCTCTTCTTAAGTGCGGTCCAAAGTTCAACAGCACTTTCAACAGCCATATATTCATTCTTTAAGGTACTGGATAGGTGGTGCCTGATAAAGTGTAGTGCTTGATCATTTTGTGCTGGAGAAGTAGAGCCCGCTTCTATGCCAATGGCGGTGCGGAGATTCTTTCCTCCAAGCACAATTTTCACGTCCGAAGCCTAAGTAAGATAATTTCGGCCATGGGAGGCTAATTCCTCAAATTCACGGCTAACGATGCCAGACATCTGCATAACATGAGATTACTCCGGGTAATCAGTGTGTGTTGGATGACATGGATCTATGCATAAATCCTCGGTATTTCCAGTATAATAATGCTAATTTGATTATAGAAGTAATTAACAGCAGTAAATAATCACTCCTATTGCAAAATAGGAATAAAACAATAATTCCCGAAAGTATAATTAGCCAGAATATTTAATTTCATAATTTTTGTAAATTTCAGGCGGTTCTGACTAAAAATTCGTTATTCAGGGAAAATTCTTTTGTAATTTCCAAAAAAGCAGGGTTCAAATTGCAAATCCTAGGCCCAAGTCTATTTCCCTTTCCTTTTTCTTTTTCTCCACCGATCTGCCCATTACATCCTCTTCCAAGAGCCGCGCGGCCTGCTAGGGTGGGCCGTGTCGCGGCCTGCTCTCCGCCCTGGCCTACTGTGGAGTTGGCCTGCTCTTCAATGTTGAGTCGGCCTGCTAATACGGCCCGATCTCGCGGCCTGCTCTTCGGTGCTTCCCTTGCGCGGCCCGTTCGGTGCTCCCCTCCCCGGCGTGGCCTGCTCTCCTTTCCCGCCCGGCCTGCTAATTCTTGTTGGGCCTTCAGGCTCTGGCTGGCAGCTCACCACGGCCATGGGCGGCTTAGATTCTCGCCGCCGCCAGCGTGGCAAAGACTATCACGGCAAACGGCGGGCGTGGTACGGGGTATGCAGTGCCACGGTGTTTCACGGGGCGGCGTGGGGAGCTCATCACACGGCGACGACCACTTCGGGCATGGGCAGGTTGCATGACGCGTTGCCCATGCAGGTTGGGCAGATTGCATGGCGCGAGGGCATGGGCAGGTTCGTGACGCGTTGCCCATGCAGGTTGGGCAGATTGCATGGCGCGAGGGCAAGGGCAGGTTCGTGACCTGGCAGATTGCATGGTACGGGGACACGGGCAGGTTCGTGACGCGTTGCCCATGCAGGTTGGGCAGATTGCATGGCGCGAGGGCACGGGCAGGTCCGAGCCAAGACGCATCATGCGGAAACCAGGGTTTTGGGATGTCGCGTAGGTGCTCATTCGCACGTTGGTTTGGATGAGACCGAGCGGCATCGCTCCGGCTCGGCAGGGCAGCGATGGTTTCGGGCTAAAGATCAAACACGCAGCGGCGTTCCTAGGCATGGTGACGACTTCTCGGCGTCGGCATCTTCGCGTCGACTACTCCGGTAGAGCCGCGTGTATAACACGGGATCTTGGAAATAGATCTGCAAATTGATCTATTTGCTCATCATGCACATACCGTATAGATTGATGCCGGTAGATCACGTGGTGCAGGATGAATTCGATGCAGTGTCGTTTAGTCGCAGGAGGAGGTAGCAGATTTGTTCCGCTAGCTTGGTCTCCGGCAGAGTTTCGTGCTGATAACGTGTTGAGCAACCACGTTACCGGGTGTAGTCCGAGGTTGCTGATTCGTATGCGCGACGTAGAACGATAGATGCACAAAGTAGATGAACACAGGTGTAGGGAGAGAACGGATTCTTTATTGCTTTCATGTGTGTTTACAATGGACGGATCTCTCTCCTATTTATAGTGCTGCTTCATAGAGTTTGGCAGATCCACGGATAGACCTATCCGGATACGGCTTGGAGAGCCCGTAACCGAATAGATTTTCTAATAGTTGGTACGCCAAAACATAGAAGTCTGCACGATAAATTCTTGCTTGTCACATGAGGCCAAGCAACAATACGTAGGAAAAGCGCGTACGTACATGTACGTGTGTACAATCAGACTGCCGAACCCCCTACCGCTTATTACAGCGAACAATGCGCGCACTGTTTGATTGAGCTAAAATTCTGCCATAGATTATTAACATGTTAAGAGTGGCTTAAGTTTATTTGGTTAAAAAATTAATTTGATTTTTTAGTCTAGTTTTTTTTTCTATCATGAAACCACATCTAACAGTTCTTAAAAATAATATAAACGAAACGATCAATTTCAAGAACTTCTCGAAGTGTAGCTTAATATTTAACTTACTTCAGCTCAGACAGGTTATTCATTTAACTTAACCACTCCGAACATGCTCTATAATCTGGAAAGTTAAGAGATGTCAAAAAGAGACTTAGAGAGGCTAAAAATATATATATATAAAATATTTTTCGAATCTTTGAGAAAAACCATTAAAAGTCCTAAAAATGACTACAAAGTGTTATATTGCATGACTCGTAAAAACTAACAAATTTTAGGTATAGATTTTAATCTGTAAAGAAGATAACCGGGTCGACACTCAGCCAAAAAAAAAAAAAAAAACTGGGAATTGGGAAGCAACAGTTCAAGGCGCTCAACCTACCGTCTCCATCTAGAAAGTCAACGCCTCCTCCTCCGCCGTGTTACCAAGTGCAAGACCAAAGTGCACTACGTGTATTCCTTCCTGGCTGGCACTATGATCTGTACGTGAGCTCCGCGCCAAGGCCCACAAAAGAAAAACCATTAAAAAAAAGCCCCAAAAGAAAAGCCCATCCCCGCAAAAGATTTCGTCCACAGAGGAGCCAGCTGCTGGGACCTGCGTGAGCTGCTCTTCATTGTCTTCAATCCCTGCAGAACTTTCGCTGGGCAGATCTGATGCTCATCCACTCCATCCTGTTGCATCCCTAGCTGCTAGGTTCACTTCAGCTTCAGCTTGCTCGTTATCCTACGGGCAGAATCGGCTGATGCTGATGACAAAATATCCAGTGGTTTCGGCTGTGTCCTGCTTGTTGTGTCCGTGTATCAGACGATCGAACGATCGGTCGGTCGGTCCGTCGAGTTGCTCCTTGCAGTTTTTAATACCCGCGGTACAGCACGGCTTAAAGGGGAAGGCACGTTACTGGCCGAAAAATAAATCTTGCGAGGAAGCGGCGATTAACAAACGAACGTAGCTGCCTTGTTTGATTCAAGCAACTTAAATTAAAATTATAGTCTATAAAGAGAAATTTGTTTTTACAAGATAAACACATCGCTGCTTTGCAGACGTTTTTTAAGTTCTTAGAGCATCTCCAATAATGGCTCTATATCATTACTGTAGCTGGCTATAGAAATAGAGTGTAAATAGTGAAAATATAGTTTAAGAGTAAAATATAAGAGACATAAATATAGAAATTGAAAAATAGGATAGAGTTGGAGAGATGAATAGTAAATTAGGCTGTGAATAGGGGATGAATAATGAAATCGGTTTAGTAAATAGCGCTAGGATTGGAAATGGTCTTAGTGCTTTTTTTTTCAAAACTCTCAATGTCTTCTTTTTTAGTATTTTTGTTAGAACTTCATAATTTTTTTTTAATCCATAACAACTTAGACATGCCCGCTCGGGTGCTTACCTTACCCTAAGCCTTCTCCCTGACGCTCGCGCCGTGATGACATTTACATGCCACCACGCTCCCTCCTAATACCTCGACGACAGTTACGGCTCCAGGACTGGATCGCCCGGCCGTTTGTTTACTTCGTCGCGGCTCATGACGGGGGAGCTCTGCGTCTCTCTCACTCTGCATCTGATTCTTCGTTCTGTGGGCGTCCATGTCCATGCGCCAATCATCCTATGCGATCTGAAATTTGTGCCCATGAAATTGACCAACAATGTAGATGATGATGATGAGCTATGTTACGATCCCTAGTTATACAAACTTAAATCACCCAATCTGCTACAAATTGTACAGGTCGGTATCATGCGCTATTGATTTGTTGTGCTTCAGATTATCTCTTATAGCGAAAACCTAGGATTTAAATCTTTCACATAGAAATTCCCCGATTTTGTATGCATCATCTATGTGTCTAACATGTATGAAATTGAAGAATTTCTACAGTGGTATATAAGGAAGGCCCATAAGATATGCCGCAAACACATGGATAATATATACGAGATTGAATTTCTGCAGTGACATAAAAGAAATTATTTAACTTTGCATACCGCTAGCTCTTGATCCGAACCGCCGAAACTTCAATCGGACGGTCGAGAACACGTCCAAATCTTCGTAGCGCGGTTGCAATATCATTTGTGGAATCCTTCTCTTTCTTGCCAAAGCAAAGCTTTGGAAAGCTTCTTTCCAACATTCCACTTTCTTGTTTCTTTCCTCTCCACCACTACTCTTCCTCCCTGCATGGTTTGATCAACCAAGAAACCACCTAGCCATGCCGCCGCCGCCGCCGCCGCTAGCCATGGTGATGTTGCTCGTGGCCCTGGTCGTCGGCGCGGCCCGTGGCGCCAACGACCTGGCGTCGGATGCCGCGGCGTTGCAGGTTTTCCTCGCGCCGTTCGGGTCGGCGTCCGTGTCCTGGAACTCGTCCCAGCCGACGTGCTCCTGGACCGGCGTGGTCTGCACCGGCGGCCGCGTCACGGAGATCCACCTCCCTGGGGACGGTCTCCGCGGCAGCTTCCCCGTTGGCGCGCTCGGTAACCTCAACAAGCTGGCCGTGCTGTCCCTGCGCTACAACGCGCTCTCCGGCCCCCTGCCGCCGGACCTGGCCTCGTGCGTCGAGCTGCGGGTCATCAACCTGCAGTCCAACCACCTCTCCGGCGAACTCCCGGCCTCGATTCTGGCACTTCCGGCGTTGACGCAGCTCAACTTCGCGGAGAACCGCTTCTCGGGTAGAATACCGCCAACTATTGCCAAGAACGGGAAGCTGCAGCTGCTCTACTTGGATGGCAACCTCCTCACCGGCGATCTGCCCGATGTCAACATGCCATTGCTCACCTCCTTAAACGTCTCCTTCAACAACCTCACCGGCGAGATCCCAAAAGGCTTCGGAGGCATGCCAGCGTCGTCTTTCCTCGGCATGCCGTTGTGCGGCAAGCCCCTGCCGCCGTGCGGAAGGCCAATTTCTGAGTCACCGACCCAGGCTCCAGCTCTTCCACCAGAAGCAGCGACCCCGGTGGACCGCCACAGGCGAGGCGGGCGCCACCTCGCTGGCGGCGCAATTGCCGGCATTGTGATCGGCTGCGCATTTGGCTTCCTGCTAATCGCCGCCGTCCTCGTCCTCGCGTGTGGCGCTCTGCGGCGCAAGCCAAGAACCCACCGCAGCCAGGACGCCGTCGCGGCGGAGCTTGCCCTACACAGCAAAGAGGCAATGAGCCCAAACGGCTACACCCCACGGATCTCAGACGCGCAGCCGCCTCTGCCTCCGCCTCCGCCCCCTGTAGTGCCTCCTGCCATCGCCGCCGCCACCGGGGGGCGGAAGAAGCTTTTCTTCTTTGGGAGGGTGCCGCGGCCGTACGACCTCGAGGACCTGCTGCGCGCATCCGCCGAGGTTCTTGGCAAGGGCACCTACGGCACCACGTACAAGGCCGCGCTGGAGTCCGGGCCGGTCGTGGCAGTGAAGCGCCTCAAGGAGACCTCCCTGCCGGAGCGCGAGTTCCGGGACAAGATCGGTGCGATCGGCGGGATGGACCACCCTAACGTCGTGCCCCTTCAGGCCTACTACTTCAGCAAGGACGAGAAGCTCATGGTATACGAGTTCGTCGCCATGGGCAGCCTCTCCTCGATGCTTCACGGTACGCTCAGCGTTCTTGTAAAGCTCTCTCTGTTTTAGTATTCGAGCCGGATCAAAGTTTCTGAACTGGTAAAATTTCAGGCAACCGTGGCTCCGGCCGGTCGCCGCTGAACTGGGAGTCGAGGCGGCGCATTGCGCTGGCCTCGGCGCGCGGGCTCGAGTACATCCACGCCACGGGCTCCAAGGTCGCGCACGGCAACATCAAGTCGTCGAACGTGCTCCTCGGGCGGTCGGTGGACGCGCGCGTGGCGGACCACGGCCTGGCGAGCCTCGTCGGCCCCGCGGGCTCGGCGTCGACGCGCGTGGCGGGCTACCGCGCGCCGGAGGTCGTCGCGGACCCGCGGTGGCTCTCGCAGAAGGCCGACGTGTACAGCTTCGGCGTGCTGCTCCTGGAGCTGCTCACGGGGAAGGCGCCGACGCACGCCGTGCTGCACGACGAGGGCGTGGACCTCCCACGGTGGGCGCGCTCCGTGGTGCGCGAGGAGTGGACGTCGGAGGTGTTCGACACGGAGCTCCTGAGGCACCCCGGTGCGGAGGAGGAGATGGTGGAGATGCTGCGGCTGGCCATGGACTGCACCGAGTCGGCTCCAGAGCAGCGGCCGGCATTGCCGGAGATCGTGGTGCGCATCGAGGAGCTCGGCGGTCCAGCGTCGGCGTCGATGGCCCGGTCCGCACGGAGCGCGTCGGTGGACGATGCTGACGATCGGCCGCTCAAGCCCGCCGGGTCGACCGGCCAGAGCTGAAGCTCGATCTCTCGAAACCGTGTCAGACAGCATAGTGTCCACTTAGTAACTCATGGAAGCTTCTGAAAATTTTCTTTCTTGTCTCTTTTTTGTGCTTGTCTTAGAGCATTGCCGTGTGCTGTTCATTCTTTAAGTTTCATGAGTTTTTTGATACTTCTTCCTTGTTGGATTCTTTCGATTAGCAGCGTGTGTTGAGAGATCGACGTTGGTGATAGGAGAAGCAACGGTGCAATATGTAATTACTACATGGTATGGTTGATATTACTGTTAAGATTGCAAAAGTACCTTTTAGGTTCGAACCCCGAGCTATTCTCGCTTGATCCTGTTCTTCTCATTGTGCGGGCCATACGTATGCGTATCATCACCAAACAGCTGCACAAGAAGGAGAGAGAGAGAGATTGTGTGATCGTGGTAATAAACCATGGCGGTTAGTTGCGGCTGGACTTTTCTTTTTCTCAAAGGGCCAAAAAAAACAGGTGAGTTTTCTGAGGAAGCGACGGGAACATGGCCGTGTGTTGGCTGCACATCAGATTGTGCTCAAGATGCGAACGAACCTCCAATGATGAGAAACGCGTGAATGCGTGCTCTTGTATTCTGGGGCCGTACTTGCCGAGCATAACTCCCGGGCATCCTCCAACAAAAAGAAAAGAAGAAAAAGAACAAGACGGTTGCCAAAAAAAAAATTGCTACTGCGCTATTTTACCAGAAGTGGTTTCGCTATTTTACCATCCTACTAATATGTAGGATCATATGTGTCTATGACAATAGACCAGAATGACAAAATAGCGAAACTCATTGTTAAAAGCGGTATATTTGCAAATTTCTCGCCAGGATAATCGGATCCATACATCATCCACGCCGCTGTCTGCCATTGGCTGACTGGCTGTCAGGCTTCTGATGAAAAGAAGGCCGATAGTCGCTTCCCCACTACTAGTCCACAACAATCAACGGGCTATCTATCGATTCTCTGGCAATAATGGTCGACGCGAATTATTGGTCCTCGGAACCAGCTAGCTCGGCCACCACTCCGATCCATTGCACCTTTCGGCACAAGCACGACCCTGCTCCATCTGTTCGATCTCCTCTACGCTTTATCCATCCAGAACGTAAATAGAGCAGATCGTGCTGGCTGGTGCTGCTGTTGCCACCAGTACGGCGCAGTGGTACTGCTACTTTGGGCGAGCGGACTGAGCAGTCAGTGCCACTGCTGCGTGGTTCAGCTACCTGAAGCTGGGGAGGCACGCGGCACCGGCACATGGGTGAGGAGGACGCACGGAAGCGAACTGCTGTAAAAGCAGGCATGCGTCGTGGAGCGGGTTTTGTTCGATGCGACCCTTCCTGCCCGCGCCTGTACTCGCTACGGCCGCCGCTGCTGCCGCTGCGCTGCACGGCGGGTGGACGGATCGCTTTCCGTTGCGCCGGTCCCCGCCAGCACGGCCGCCCGGTTGGGGTGGGTGGGCGCTGGAGCCCCTCCCTCCCGTCCCGGCCACGGCCAGCCTCAGCAACTGCGCTTCGCAAGTGCGTGCCTCGCCGCCCGCTGGCCCGGGGCGCCCCGCGCCCCAGCAAGCTCGCCCCAGCGTTGACGTTCCCTCGCAGCGCTCGCCGGCAAGCTCTGCGCGCGCGTGCTCCGCGGCACTAGCGTCTAGCCGCACGCCGGCGCGACACTACCGCGTCGGTGTCAGCTTCGCTCCCATCTCCGTCGGTGGTGGTGGTTGTGGCGGCCATGGGCAGTGGCAGTGGTAGACAGCCAGCGTGTTTGGCTCACGAACAATACCAATATAGAGTATAACCAAACCGTTGGCATAATTATTGCATTTGGATCGAAGCCAAAGTAAATAGCTAAAATTTGGTAAATGGAAATTTTAATTCACAAATTTGCAAAAAAAAAATGAATTGATAACATTTCTAACTTCAAATAAATTTTTTGAAATTCTAACAAATTCTAAAAAAATTAGAAATTAACAGAGAGGTAGTCTAGGATTTTAGAATAATCTCTACTATTCTAAATTGTCTTATGGTGGTGGTGGTGGTGAGTTCACCAACTAAAAATCCTGACCGTTCGCTAATTAATAGATCGCGTACGCGTGCATAATTACGCTCATAATTACTCGTACCATTATTAATTACACTAATTACGCTACCATTACGCTAATTACGCTAATTATTAATTACGCGGACGCGTGCATAATGACCACCGCTTCACTTTCGTTGGCCTCAGACACGAACGCCACCGCCGCCTTCAACACTCCGCCGACCGACAGAACCGCGCCGCCGCTTCTCAACACTTGCCGCCGCCTTTTTTCTCCTCCTCTTCACCTCCAGGTGGCTCACAACGGCACCGACCTTCACTCTCCACCAAAGACTGCCCACCTCCACCTCACGGCCAAGAACCACCACTGCCGCTTTCAAGACTACGGCCAGAACTGCTGCTGCCGCCGCCTCTCAACACTTCGCTGCCTCAGAACCCCGCCTCCGCTTTTTCTCCTCCACCTCGGTGGCTCACAACGGCGCCGGCCCACCTCCACCTCACGGCCTCAGAACCCCGCCGACGGCGGCTTCTTCGTGAGAAATAGCTGTTGCCGCTTAACGTCGCCGTCCCCATGCTGCCGCCGCCGTCCCCACCGCCCCCAGATCTCCACGCCGCCGTCGTGACTCAGATCCGCCGACGCCGCCTACCGTCCTGCCCTCCCCACTGACTCCTCCATCCCCACCGTCGACCCAGTCGTCGTCCTGCCCTCCCCGCCGACGCCTCCGTCCCGCCACTGGTGTCGAGCTCACAGCGGCCTCTCCCTCACGCCAACGTCTTCGGATCTTTCCGCCCCTTAGCGCGGCTCGAGTCCTGGCTTGCCGCCGCGTGGCGCTGCTCCGAGGATGACAGCCACGCTACCATGGGGCTCGTCGACGTAGTCTTTGTCCGCATCATCATCTACAGGTCTCCATTTCTCCTCCAAACCTCCCTTCTTTCACTTCCTTCGCTTGGTTTGCTGAACCAGGTGTGTTGTGGGGGATTCGGGACGGTGCAACATTAGGGTTTTTGCGATGGCCGCGTTGGTTGGCGTCGAGGTGCTGATGCCGGTGAACTTCCTGGGTGACCAGCTACGGCTGATCAACTTCTCCGATCTGCCCAACAAGCCTATCAACCTCTTTAGTGTCTCCAACATCTAGGGTGGTAAGCCTCAATGCTATAATTGACTTTCTAAAGCTTATCAGTTCTCCTTCTCTTACTTGCGAATCAGTGCTCAAATACCAATGCAAGTGCACGACATCCTAATGTTTTCGAGAAATTTTGAGGCTCAGAGTCTGATTTCTTCTGCTCTTATTTGAAAAATCATAGGATGCTTGCTTAAAATTTGTGTTTTGGTAGCTCATGGGCTTATTTTCTTTTTTGGGCAATTAAACTTTGCTTTTGTGTATATTTTTTTGTGTTTACAAATTTATATTTTACTTTTCAAGTAATGCAATATTGATACTCGTTGACAAGCATGCCCATGTGATGAACCATTTGCACAGAAATCCGGTGGGTACTTGCTAAGCAGCACTAAAATCCATTTATATACAAAACATAATGTGTCCAAATTGAAATATGGCATCTTTTAATTCATCATGGTTGTTGCCTTTGTGAAAAGTGTATAAGATTTATGCAAAGTGAACTGTTTTAAATTATTTGTCTCGACCATATCACAATTTCTCAAGATGACTACGCGATAGCATTACTGAACCTATTTCATGTGGTCATGCCTCTTTAGACATTATAAGTTCTTATGGTGTCTATTTTTCTGCTATTCTTGTCACTTAATCTCCTAAGTTCATGTGCAAAATATGCTTCAGTATGCTTAATAAACTATTCCAGTTAAAATGGGATGACGGTGGACTGAATGTGATGCGTGCAAATTAATGTCCGTGAGAACCTAAAACAACCAAATCTGAAATGAAGTTGACAACACCCTTACATGTGTTTAGGTGGATTGCTACCTTTTGAGAGCTGAAATGCACTTTTTACAGTTTTTGGAATCAATCAAACTTTCTAGAGCTGAATTAACTGCAGGTTCCATCCACATTGTACCAGAACATGTACTTCTTGCTGCATTCAGTGATTTCTAGCTATAACAAAAAAAATAGCATGAGCTTTAATTTAATTCATTCTTGACACCAATTCAAAGAGCACTGGAGTTTTTCCCACACGCTACATCTTAGTAGTATAGCATGATTCACGATACGATGTACTCAATTTTGTTGCTGCAACTATTACTGCATATAGAAATAAATTGTTGCCCTCTTCTAATTGTATCCCTTTTTTTTAAAGTGTTATGCAGCAATTGTAGCAAAAGTAGCAGCACACCCACTCATTGATCCTCTTCTTTGTTTAAAGACTACTTTCCATTTACTTGCAGGTAGTATGTTTTGTGTAGGAGGAAGGTTAGAAAGCTTGTGTAGGATTTTAAGGTCAGATTAGGCATCAATTCTTGTCTCTACGCTTGTTGCACCTTCTTTCCTGTAGGTTTGGTCTCTGTTCACACACTTAATTAAGGTTTCTTTTCCCCTCCCATTTTCCTGAAACTCTTTTTGCTATATGGTTTTCACATCATGAATGCATGCTATACTAATAAGATGTGAGAGGCCATCTGATAAGAGTACAAGGAGGCCAACCATCATTATGTTAATTAAGATGCATGGCACTGATCGATTTCTAAATCTTTACTGCAGCTAGCTGGTAGTGTAATAATTGACATCTTGTACAGCTATTGCCTGTCTGAAATTGCAAGCTTGCCTGAAGTTTAAATATTAGTGAGAAGTACAAATATTCGTTGAATTTAGGTATCTGTTCTCTGTTGTAACAAAGATGTCTCCATTAGTATGGTGGTATGGGAAAGTAATGTTGTTGGTATTTGATAAATTGCTCTTCTACCTAAAACTAGAAATATTTAGGTCTTAAAATATATGCTTAGAAATGAGTTAGCCCATGATTTCCTGGTAATAGCAATAACCTCGGGATATCATATTCTAAGCTTAGGCATGGTGATGATGGCTTAATAGGATGAAATGCTTTGTTTGTTGAAGGGTAGAACAGCAGTACAAGTAAAACTGGACTTATATTGGATACTTCTCTTTATTTTCTCTATTTTGTATGGTGGATGGCAACAAAAAGCTTCCTTTTAGCACCTTTTTATTTGTAACAGAACAGAAAACCGGAAAATTCTATGATAATTCATTCTTCTACTGCTTATTTTCTGATAGAGCCTGTCATTCAAAGCACACCCATGACCCATGCATACTTTTACAAGGAGCAACCACCTAAAGTTTGAGTTGAAAGAGAAACTGAGGTCTACTTGATGTGATGAAGCTGCAGATATCTTTAACATAGATGGTTATATGTAAGTCAAGAGCATAATTTTATGTTTGAATCTGAAATATTTAGAGTTACTATAAATGGAAAATCAGTGAGCTTGAGCTTGTAAATAATCTTGCATATCACCGATGAGGATGAATTTTAGTCGGTCTAGGTTTATCTTAGAATACTGATCTTATGCTAACATGTCATATATGAGTTTATAGCCATTGATTGTATAGTGCTCGCTATCTTCATATGGGATCCTAACCAATGATGTATGGTGTTCTACTATCTTTCTCTTATGTGAGACTACCTTTAGGCCACATACTCTCTTCAAGATATTGTACTGCTTTTAGTAATATATCTCATAGAATAAGGGATGGATATATGGAATTGGTTTCTAATTGTTTTTCTTCCTATTTGTGTCTATAAGCTATTGTTTACTAGAATGTAATTAGATACTTGAAAATCCTAGATACTTGGGTGTTTGAAAAAGAGATCATATGTGCATGGTTCTATTTTGTTTCTCTGTTGTAAAATTATATTTTGGTTGCTTTGTGTTTCAAGTTATATACTCTTCAATTATGTTTCAATGATAAAAGTGATCAAAATATTTTGTAGCTAGGTCCTATCAAACTAATTATCTTTGTTATTTCCGATATATGAGGTTATCTTGTTCGATCCTTTTACACAGGTAGGATAGGGGGTAAACCACAAGGGATCGCAGCTCATATGGGAATACTTTGTTAGGTGAGTTCCTTTGTGCAACAATTCGCCTCTTATGGTGCAGAGCAACTAAGGGAGATAAATTAGTTTTTTGTGTATATCACGTAACTGATTATAGTCATCTTTGAACCTTAATTTGATATTTCACTGTCAGATTTCCTTTGTTTTTTTAGGAAATCAGATTTCCATTGAATTATGCTTAGCGTGATATATATACCACCAGATAGAGCATATTCGAAGTGACGAATTATACTTACCATTGTGTGTGCGTGCGTGCATGCGCCGTGGTTTTTTGTGGAACTGCCTTAATTAAAGAAATCTGACCATCTAGGGTACGTGGCATGCTTGTGTTTTTCAATGATAAAATTATTATTTCAATATTTGGTGAATCTCTATTCAAGAGGAAGGCTGTTTTTTTGATCCATGACCATGCTGTGATTTTGTATAAAATTGAACGTGAGTGGAAATACAATGAGTTTTGTAGCTATTGATGTTAACAATTGGGCCATTGTTTTATATACAATACTCTACCTCAAATTTCTAGGCTTTGTTCATTGAAGAAGGCAAAATCTTTATGAGTCATTGAAGCAGCGGATGTGCAACCTATTGCTCACTACTCATAGAAAAGGCAATGCCAATCTCAGTTTGTTGGTAGTTTTGGTATGAAAAACAAGTCTCTTTGCTTGTATGTCCTTACAAATCCATCTGCCATTATAATTATGAGATAAAGGTGAGGGTTCATATGTCAAAACTTTCTTATCTGCTGGTGTATACTTAGTTATAATTTGGATACCCATGGTTGCTTAAAGATCCAAATGTTAGTCTCCTTGAAATATGCATTTGCCATTAAGACGATGCATACATGTCTAGAACTATGAAACAATCAATATTTGAAAATCACCTGGTGATGTATTCTTTCGCAGTTACCATGAAAAAATATTAGGTGTTTGTTAGTGAGCATGCAGTGGTGAAAAAAATACTGCCCATCCGAATTTATTATTTATTTATTTTTCATGCTCTGTTCTCGAGGTGATTATTGTTTTCGTAAAAATATTTTTGCCTCTCGTTGCAACGCACGGGCACTTAACTAGTATAGTTTTATTTGTGTAATTTAGACTTCACATGAAGTAGATAAGAAAATAAAAAATTTAAAATCGAATTGAAATAGACAAGAACAAATAGGTGCGGCCTTTTTATATTATTGATAATCGCCCGTGGCTGACAACACGGGTCCACGATATGTAGGACCCGCTTGGAAAGGGCGTTGGTACACAGCGCAATTCCGTCGATTCACTGGGTGACGGGATCGCTAGGCGACAGGAAACACAAGCCTCAGGCAGTCCCGTGTAGCTTTGGAAATTTTTTTGTACCGTTCAAAATTCGAAATGAATCATTTTAAAAATTTTAAAAACTAGCCACCCATCATCCGCTGGTCAGATGGAACTGAAAATCCGCCCAACCAATAGACGGTTTTTGCTTAAACCGCCCAGCTGTCGAGTGGGTAGCGCCTCGTCGGCCTGGTGGGCTAAATCCTGCCCTGTCGCCGAACCAACGGGCGGGATATAAATCCCGCCCATCCAACGGTTTGGATTACCCCTGCTCGCTGCAACAGCTGAAATAAAATCCAAACCGAGTCTAATAATGGTCATTCACATAGTCACACTGCTTACCAAGGAGAGAGACAGTATATCATCCAGATGATTCAGTACAATTATGAAAATAGGAGTAATAATATTAAAAAGTGGCTTAACAACACAAATACATAGCAACTCATAAGTAGTTTTTAAGTGCGGTTACAAGCCGAGTTTACAACACAACTCACAACAAAGATTTAGACTCATCACTTCGACTCTTCTAGAACTCAGCTCATTCAGCCCAGTGTAGTATACATGTATATCAGCTGAATCTTTTGCTTCTATTAGCGGCTGGGCGGCGCCAGACAGGCGACAAAGTGCGACGCAGTTTTCCGGTAATGAATTACACATGCTTTGCGGTGTAGCAACTTGATGCATGCTCTGAGATTAGTATAGGCATGAATTGCACACGTTGGTCGTGACATACTGAAAGATTGACAATTATTGTTGACATAGGCTTCACGCAGAGTTCGAGACCTGTACATATGGCACATGACAAACATGGTGTAGGGGTACATGAGAAAGCACGAATGACACAGGTGGTACGATAACTAGCATGGTCATTCACCATGGCTGTGTGAAAGGGTTGTGTCACGGACATGAACACCAAGTACGTGGCCGAACACCGGGCAGTCACTTCCCATTCCGTGTCGTAGTACACGGGGTAGACATCTTGCATGATCGCTCGTCAACGGAGTACTTCGGCGTTGGGTGTGGCGGAGTAGTGGCAGCCACAAAGGCATATAGGGTCATGACAAACATGGTTCGGATGTTAGTGTTGGTGTAAGACCTGGGAGGCCGAGGGGGCCCCACGGCCCTCTGTTACCTCTTTGCTGCGACGACCCTCCTATTGCATCCAATCCATCATGCAAGCGGTTGATTCTTTCGTGGAGGTATGTTATATAGACGTACGCTGCTGCCGGGTATGGCTCATCCATCCAGCAAGTCCAACCGCATGTAACATCTAATATCTATAAATAGAACATTGTTGTTGGGGGAAGTACGTGGCCCATGAAGATACGGCCCACTAACTTACCTCCGGACCCATGGAAAGAACGCGCGAGCTTGGCAAGCTCACGCCCGAACTTCCCCGCTTCAAAGCTCGGGTCACTTGTCCCTCTCCGGGCCAAGCACAGGGCTCGAGAACCAAAGCGGATCGCATGCACAGGCCACGAGACAGCCTGTTGTGGGTCCCATAGGTCATCATGAGTTAAATGCGGTCATGTATCAAGCACGTCTAACACAAGCCGCTGATGAGTTGGTGGCAGGTCGTGTCAACGGTCAGCTTACCATCCACCCCTATAGAGAAAGACACGTATTGCCGGGTAGCGGTCCGAACGGCGATCTAGGCAGGATGAGGAAATACGCTCGAATATCCGACGGACCTTGTGCGTCCGCCACGCCCCGGCACGGCAAAGCAAAAGAAGATGACTAGTAATCGAAGGATGACTCGGCGCATCACAACGGACCAAGGTCATGCTAGAGTGGCCAGGGGCCTCCTATAAAAAGGGACACACAGACAAGGCAACGGGAGATAGACTTAGACAAAAGAGCACTCGACCATTGTAGAACAGGAGCACTTGCACTCACGTAGGAGCTCTAGTTCTAGGCGGTAGTTCTTCGCGTCCAGGTACGGTAGGAACACACATAGTGTCTTGAGCACTTATTGTACTCGAGCCCGGGCTTCCCAAAGCCCGGTCTCACCCCTTGTACTCGTTTAAGCTTGGCATTAAATGAAGACTGGACGTAAGGCTGTTATCCGACAATGGAGGCCTGAACCAGGATAAAAACACCCGTGTCACACCAGGTTCGGCACGTCCAACGCGTCGGACCTTCATTCCCTCGGCGGCGCCCGGCCAGCGGCCGGGCCTCGGTCCAGGTGACAGAGCCACCCTTGGGCCTCGCACCCCCTTCTTGCTCATCGGCCTACGGAGGCTCGCCTCCCAGTCGCCGACAATTGTATTAGTCAATAGTGGTGATGATAACGTAACATGCAAGTGCACAAACTTACATGGTAATCAGGACATCGATAGAACCTGCGACGAGGGAACCCCTCGTGTACATGGTCAAACCACACCGTCTATGTGCCTTCATGACAAATAAATCTTCAAAGTAATAGGAGTTCTATTTAGCTAACACAAGATTGTCTCCACCACTTCTCTCATCATCTAACATGTCCTCGTCGGGGACCTGCTCGTGCTCTGCATCCTCCACCTCCACCTGTTCTATTATTGCCTTAATATGTTCCCCTTCGTCAGCTGCACTCATCGGCTCATATGTTTTTGGGTGCTCACTTCCTCTCTCTCTCTCTCTCTCTCTCTCTCCCAGTGTTCCCATGCATCCTTCTTTGCCCCCGCTGTCCCTTCTGCCAGCTCTGCCCCCTCTGCCTGCTCTGCCCCTTCTGCACCAGTGGCCGCCCACATCTCTATGCCCTTGTCTCATTTTAGCCACCATGTTATTTCAACTCTGCCTAAGCAAACAACACTATAGGGAGACCGCGTGCAGCCGCAATCAACACGTAGCGCCTCTAGTTCTGGGTGCCTTTGATCGGAATAAACTCCCAAAAGAACCTTTCCCTAGCACGAATGAGCACAACACTGACATTCATGACATTTTCTTGCGGGTTCAGTTGGAACGACCGCAATAGCCAGTTTTCCAAAACAACAAAGACCTCTCTATGGGCCTCGATATCTCTAGCGTAATTGACTAGAACAAGGAAAGATCTACCCTACTTGGAGCATGCATAATCTCTCCCTCTCCATAATAAATCTGAAAATATACCTGCTCTGATATTCCTCCTTAACAAAAAACATCACCTATGAATTATTTTCAAATAACATTCATCTCCCATATATACCCCTTCAAATTACCCTAAAAATAACTCGACCCTGTGATGCATACATACAAATTTTGACTAAACCCTAAATCCTAAACCCAAAATTTCACTACACCCTAAATTTCACTAAATACTAAATTCCCTCAAATGGCTAACCTACCATGTTTTCACTAAATTGCACTAAACCATAAATTACACTGAACACTAAACATTCTGGCATTTCAGTAACTACATCCTAAATTTCACTAAACCCTAAATTCCCTCGTATGGCTAACCTACCATGTTTTCACTAAATTTCACTAAACCCTAAACTATTTGATATTTCGGTGACTACAATCATTTCATATGGCTAACCTACCATGTTTTAACTTATTCGAAATTACAAAATACAAAAAATATCTTCCAACTAGTGCGCAGCCCGCAACCCATCTCCTCATTCTTCCTCTCTCTCTTCTCCTTCCTCTCTCCCTTCTCCCTCTCCCCTTTCTACTCCTTCCTCTGTTCTTTCCTCTTCTTTCTCTTCTTGCCACTGCGCACGAGTGCATGCAGGGGGAGGCAGTGCATTGCTTTTATGGTGGAAAATCTAGCCCGTCCATCGAGCGGGTTTTCCCTACGCATGGAATCCTGCTCGATAGTCGGGCGGAATTGTTTAAATCCTGCCCGACTGTCGAGCGGGAATTGCTTCCGCCAATAAATGCCCAATGGTTGGGTAGTTTGAGCTACCCGCCCGACCAACGGGCGACGGATGGCTAGTTTTTAAAATTTAAAAAATGGTGTATTTTTTAATTTAAAATTTTGAACATATATAAAAAAATTCCATAGCTTTCGGTAGTCGCGAGCATTGTTATTGGTCCGATCGCGTGGAAGTATTGTAGGCCTCGTGGATGACAAAAGCCGCATCGAAAAGCAGCCTTCCCACATAGAGCGAGCTGCGCGAGCTAGGAAGTTTTGGCAGATGTGGCCTACGCATCTTTGGCGAGCCCTTTCTTTTATAGTAAAGCAAAATTTCTTTTTCTTTTATATATCGTGATACCGTTGAGTATCGTGGTGCCATCGAGCATTATGGCATCTTGGTATCATGGAGCATCATGGTATCGTCAAGTATCTTGTTATTGAAGAGTATCGTGGTATTGTTAAGTATCATGGTATCATGATTGTCGAGACTCCAAATTAAGCAACTTGGAAACCCTCATACTATACTGGTTCAGAATCAATTCTAGTGTGCACAAGTGACATTTTCATTGTATATCATTAGAATACTTCGCAAAAGTGATAGTAATTATTATAAATCCGCAAAACCACGTAGGGCTGAATAAATAAATCCATCAGAGTATTTATTGCAGCATAGCGAAAATAATAAAGATAAACTCAAATAAATGTCCCATCATGAGCCACAGGCATCTGACGCAGAAGCACGTCTGCCTACTCGCCATCTTGAATGAACACTTCATGAAACAGCGGTGAGGATTTTTCAACTTCTTGTCCTGTCATATGGAATAGGCAACCTAGAAACAGAGTTTGCAAAAATAAGTATAGACGAATAATTAGCAAATCACACAGTGGAATGATGCATTTCTAAACTTTATATCCAAACTTTGTACAACAGATTGAATAATAGCTATTTTGGATAGACAACATTTAACAAAGATGTAATAAAATAACAGATTTCAAAACAATTAAATAAAACATTTGATAAACCTGCAATTGATCATAAGCATTAGCACAAAGCCTAATAGCCTGCACATAGTAGTCCATGTGGCAACCACTCAGTGGCATTTAAAAACATTATACCTTGCTCAAGTATAACCATACATTGTCTATAACCGTGGACACAACATTATACCTTGCTCAAGTATAACCATACAAGGTGCACAACTTTACCCACAAGATACTCATATCTCAACCTGTCGTCAGAAAGGAGACAATCATAACCTAACAGTTACGGGATCAAACATTAGCATGTGGCCCTCTCGATACCTACTGTGCCACCTGGAGCCAAACATCTGGATCACAGGGATCACGTAGTAGTACAACAGCATCGCTTGGATGATGGCCCTCATAAGTGGCATCTGACGGCTACCAATGTACACGTGCACATGACAACGGTCCAAATTGCTCCACGTCGCCCCTCTCTATAAAAAGAGAAAGAAACCGTTTCCCCTTTCTTAAAAGTTGATTAATGTTTTCTTTGGTTTAAAAAAACAAAACACTTCTGTATCAGCCTAATTGTAGCCTTTAGGATCTATGCATGTATATAGCTATACACTACTCTTTTAAAATTTCATCCTTGTGTAAATTGGCTTTTAAAAACCTTATTATAATGCACATGTGTATATATGCATGATATGTGCATAGATAGGCTTAACATTGATACTAAGCTCTAATTTCACTTTTGATCCAAGAATATATGTATATGCGTGTGTGTATATATATACATATATATGTTAATTTAATTTCCCATGGAACCAAGGAATGGAACATTATTAGGAAGCCAATATCCCTCCTAACACATCTTCACTGATAATTAGTCTTTCTAATAAACATTTTCACTCACCCAAAACTCAATTAGCATACTAAACCCTGAGGCTCAACTTCCTAAGTTTACAAATTTCCTAGTTAACTCCTAATTACAAGTCCAAATTTACCGACAGTATTCAAATACTCAAATTCTATCTGAATTTGACAAATTTGAATATCTCAATTTGAATTTTCTACCAAAATGGGTTTCCCTTAGTGGGCCCAACCCATTTTTGGGCTTGGGCCACATCCCTGGCCTAGCCAGACCCTCGGCCTAGCCAGGCTGAGCCACTTGGCCCAGCCAGCCGCCCGACCCTCGGCTCACCCTCCCGGCTATGCCGCAGCGCCACCCTCCTGACCGCGTCACTGCACGTCCCTACGAGCCTGCGCCACCCAAGCCTCTGCATTGGCCATGCCTGTGCCATTGCCAGTGCTATCTGCCCTCTGCCTTGTCCCTCTCTCGCACGCGCGATGATGGCCGCTGCCACGTCGCCTGTGGCCGCGTTGCCATGCACGCAACTCCGCCCCCATCGCTGTGTCACTATCCGCCGCTGCTGCGCCACTTGACCATCCTTGTCTCCACGTACTTGGCAGCGCCTCCACTTGGCCCTCGCTCTCTGCTCATTCTCCCTCACTCCCCCGGGTGATGTCCCCTGCTATAAATAGCCAGCGAGCTCGCTACCCTAATTTTCCCCATCTGCCTCATCTAGACCTGATCATAGGCAGCCCGGCTCAGTGACTCGACCCAGCCTCAGCCCGTTTTTTGGGTCAGGCTCGGGCCAGAAAACCAAGTTGGGGAATTGGCCGGCTCGGGCTCGAACAGAAAACGAAGTCGGTCTGAAATGGGGCTTCGGCTTCGAGTGAGCTTGGGCCCGGTGCAACAAAAAAATGTCGGGTCGGGTCGGGCTCGGGTCGAAATGACCGTGCTTTTCCAAGCCTGGCCCGCCCCGGCCTGATGCATGATCAGGTCTAGCCTCATCGCCGCTATAGCGCCCAAATCACCAAATTCACTGCCGTCGCAACACCGTGCTCTCTGCGCTCGCACCCACACCTCACCCTCCTCCCAACCTCCAGCGGCCTTGCTGGAATCGGCCCGAGAGCGCCTGTAGCTCTTGGAATCGAGATTTCCCTTCTCACCGGAGCTCTGCCGCCCGAATCACCACCTTTTTGATTTCTCCCTCCTCAGTGAGTAATCTTTCGATTCCTTTCAACATTTCCCTCAACTTAATTTTGCAAGATCGTCACCGGAGTTCCCCCGCTCTGCCACGCACCTCGTCACCGATCGCTTACTCCGGTCTTTCCCTCCACGATTCCTTGCTCGGCAAGAACCCCTGGTGCTCACCCACACCTTAGTTTAGCTCGTGGCGAACAGAATTGCCGTCGCTGCTTTTTCCCATAGCCCTCCGCCACCTATGCTAGCATTACCGCCATTAGGTCTCGTCGCTGGCGAAGTCTTGGTCAACACGACCTAGCCCTAGTGACCCCAAACCTAGTGTGCCCTCGGGCTCCGACCCGGGAGCCTTGTAGCTTGGCCGATCCAGCACTGAAGCCTTGTCGGAGCTCGGCCGTAGTCCGACGTAGGGTATGGTTCACATTCACTATGAACCATGCCACTGACATATAGGGCCCACATGTCAGGGGGTTTAGTTTAAACCTCCCGCGCATTAGTGAGTGTCCGTCGCTGACAGGTGGGGTCTCGGACCCACCCGTTAGCATTAGTGGAAGCGTATTCTCTGGAGTACGTCTTCTCGGTTGGTTTGCGCACTCGCATGAACAAGCGCACCCGCGCGGGCCACCGTGGGCTAGTTGGGCCACGTGCATGTGCTCTACCGCCAAATTGTGCCGGGCTTGGTCCAGTACTGTTTAAAGGGAATTTCTAGCCTTTATTAATTTAGAAAATCTCGTAAATATTTTAGGTTTATTAAAAATAGTAAATAGCTAAGAAAAAATTTGGGAAAATTTTAGAAAATACTAGAAAGAAAGTTTGATCTAATAAAATTATAACTTGGTACAGTAGCCCTCTTTTAAATCTCTATTTAAATAAGAAAACCGCCTTAATAGTAATTTAAAATTGGTTTTCCACTTTATTTAATTAGGTATTAAGTTCCTAAAATGATGATAAAATTTCAGAGAAGCGTAAATATGGTTTAGGAATTAAATAAATTTATTTTACAATTTTAAGTTCAATATTGCTCTTTGGATAATTAAAATATGCATTTAAACCATTTTTCCTATGTATTAATAATACAATAAATATTACGAAACATTTCTAACTCTTGAAGATATTATTAAAATATTGAAACTTGGTTTAGCATGATAGTTATACATAATTGTCTAATTAAGGTAATTGAAACCCTCTTTTAGGGATATTCTTTTACTGATAAAAAAATTTAAGTCAATTAAAATTCTGTGGTAGCAACTCACTAGTAAAGTCTAGGAAATGCTTTAGACGAAAGTATTTTCAACTTATATACTACCTTAATGAATATTCCAAGTAGGTTATTTTACTGCATCATCATCATACATTACCTATCACTCACACCACCATTATCTTTTCGTAGAATTACAAACATAAGTAGACTCAAGGAACTTTCTTGATACCTAGGAAAGAATTATTGCTAATCACCGATTGCTAGACTAAGTGCACTGCATTTCATGCATCATGCTTCCCGTGCACCTTGGTGTTTTATTTATTGTTCTTCGAATTTGTTCCATTATTAGATGCCAAGAAGCATGAGGAGCCGTACGAGGACCAGACCAGCAAGAAGACCCCATTCACTCCCAAGACCAAGGCGAGTTAACATCCAGTTAGATCATTTTGATTCCCAATTTTCTATAGTATTTCATTTAAAGTATCAAATTGCATGCTCTTTAAGTATGTATGCCTACATGTTTAATCATGATATATCATGCTCTATTTATTACTTGTTATTGCTTTACCATGATGATCTTGTCTTGATGAAATCATATCTCATTTGTCTTTAGTACTGATTGCCTTGATGATCACCCTTGTTAGCCTGGATAGGTTATATAAAATGATTTAGACTCTAGAGTCTTGGCTAAAATCTGTTTAGACTTTGCTCAGGTCCAATTAATAATTTTTATCCTTAGTTGTCTCAGAACGGTACGGTGAACAGATATTCACCGGACATGATACGCTCAAAAAACTTTGATCATTGGTAATTGGGCCTGGCACGCCAGTGTGTGTGGTTGTGGAATGCGAACGTGGTCCGACATGTGGATAAGGGTGTTGGAGTAGCTAAGGCTACATGGAGATGGGAAGAGGGCTATTGGTTCACAGACGGTGTGTTGAGGAGTGCAAGGCAACATGTGTAGCTGCTGAGCACTGCCACTTGCCTGCAGAAGGTGATTCCGACACATCGTGTGCACGACACAGTGAGGAACGATAGCGGAAGAAGGAAGTGGTTATGGATAAGTGTGGATTGGCCAGATCCGAGGTGACTCCTAGAGTAGACCAGACGGGCATGCAGTTAGGCACGCGGCGGGAAGTCACTAACCAATTGCCTGCGGGATTTGGTTCCTAGCACCACAACGCGTTGCCATCACGTGGTAGTATGGACGTGGGGCCCAGTGGCTTGCTGGATAGCATCATGGCAACCCCAGTCCGAGGTGAAGACATAATCATGTCGTCATCCGTGGGATGATCTAGGTCATACGACGCCTAGGAGCCGTGACTCTAGTGTGGGCTTGGCAACCTAACAGGGGAAGAACGGGCACTTCGTGGGCATATGTGAAAGTGCATCTAGGCTTCCTAAGTGGGTTTTGGTGATTAATGATAAACGATTAAGGGACTAATGCCTTCATTGAGGATATGAACAGGTGAAAAGTCCAAATGATGAAAAGCTAGAGCATCGTGGACCCCTCAAATAAGGAAAGAAGACGGCATGTGGTTAATTCTATACTTGTAGTTATTTTTTTTAATTTGAGTCTAAGGATTGCCATACTATTAAGAAGGATGCGACGAAAAATGGCTTAGAAATGTCTCAAGTGTTCAAATGATAGATCTTTGCAATTTTGAGAGACACAAAACACATCACATCTTGCACACCAGGTGTTCTCAATCTCAGTGAATCGGAAGTTCCGATCTGTGCATCGGAAATTCTGATCATAGATCTTTGCAATTTTGAGAGACACAAAACACATCACATCTTGCACACCGGGTGTTCTCAATCTCAGTGAATCGAAAGTTCCAATCTGTGCATCGAAAGTTCCGATCTGTCACATACCCAAAATTTTAAATTCGGCATAAAATTTTTTCGCAAAAGTCATAAATATATTTCTATAACCATTCCTAACTTTGAAATAATTTTCTAAACTAAATTCCTATTTATTCCCAAAAGAAAATACCCTATCTCTTCTTTTTCAAAAATATAAATCATATAAAATAAAAAATATTATTTCATATTTGGATTCTACTCATTTTTCTGGATTTTTAGAAACTTATTTGATATTTTTTCTAAGCTTCCTATAACTCTATATGAATTTTTAAATCTATAAATAAATTCTAAAAACCAATTTTCTTTTAAATATAAAACCTTCCTTTTTAGGAAAGCTCCGGAATGCGCTTTCCCTTTCAGGAAATATGCTTCCACTTAAGCCACCCCGCCCTCTTCTCTCACTGACCACCGGGCCCTACTTATCAGTCTCTACTCCTAATCCAATGACGCCCATTGTTTTCCTTTGATCCGACGGCTGCCCACCGTTCCCCTTCCTCCCGCTAGCGCCGCCAACTGCAACCTCACCGGCGCTGCCGTCGCCCACGGGAAGCACCGCCGCCGTTTCCACTCCTCCCCTACCCTAGTTTAGCCGTCACGGGATAGATCTTCCCCGCCGCCGACCCACTCCGCCACATCACTGCTCTCATCCTCTTCCACAACTACCCAATCTGCCGCCGCCACTTCATACCGTCGCCGACGCCATAGGCCTAACTCGCCGTGCCCGCTACTCCACCCTCGGCTTATAAAAACTTCCCTCTGACGCCGCTACACCCTAAGCTCCTTCGCCCGCCTGTTCTTTCCCCCTCCACTGCCCTGAGCCATTCCCTCCGCTGCCTCCATCCCCAACTCCGGCGACCCTACCATTTATCATTCCCGTTCCCAATTAAACCAATTCCTGTAGCCTAAAGCTACCACTCCCCGCCGTACAACTAACCCGACCAACACCTAACCCGGCGACCACAGGAAGCTCAAGAACCGCGCTACCATTTCTCTGCCGCCCGATCTCGCCACCTCACGAGCCCTACCGTCCCAAGCTTCACTACAACCACCAAAAGAATCCTCAAGCTCCCAATTTCAATTAAACACGACAAATTTCTCACCGCCGGCCGCCCTCGCCGTCGCCGGTAGCCTTCTCCGCCGCCCCCTCCATTTTTTCCCCTTTCTCTCTCACCGACACCACGGCCCCACATGTCAGCCCGGCTGAGCCAACCATGCACGCCCACTGCGCATAAGGCCCCATGCGTCAACCTCACTGCCCAACGGGCCCTCCCTGTCAGCAACTCCGGCCCCGTTCGTGCGTCGGTTATTTGGGCCAAACCCATTATGAGCCCAGTAAGAATTTAAATATTGTTTTTATTTTCTATTCCTATTTGTAATGTTTAAATTTATTTAAAAAATAAAATCACTTTTATAAATCTACAAGAATTCACAAAAATCTAAAATAAGAGAAATAATAATATAAAAAAATATAAAAATGCCATAATTTTCTAATAAAATAACCTAAATAAATCCTTTTACTCATCTCTTTGTTAGATATTAAAATATTTTAATTGAAAACCTTAGAAATAAAATTAGTAAAACTTCCAAAATACAAATTACTCAAAATAATGTCTTACATCTAGAAATATTATCTTACAATTTAAAAAATACAAATTTGAACTTAAGAACCCTTTCTTTAATTAAATTAGAATTTTCCTAAATATAAAATTAATATAAAATCTTACTAAGTAAATTTTACATATTCCACTCAACTAATATAAATACTTCTATATAAGATTATAATGCCAAAATCAATTCTTTTAATTATTATAAAATCAAAAAGAAATATTAATATTCCAAAATTAATAATAATTCTCCACAAATAAAAATCACAATATTATATATCGATCCCATATACAACCCTAGCATTATGCTGCCCAAATTACCTTTTTTTCCATAAAAACCCTACCCCTTTTTTCTTTTAGAAAACTCCCTGGAATCGTTACTCTATAAACTATAAAAGCAGATTCGAAAACAGAGTTTTGCCGTCTTGGGTTAGAGGACCAAGCTGGTGGAGCTTTGGTTGACACTCAAGGGCACTAGATATTTGCTCTATGGTAAGAGAATATTTAGATATCGTTTGCTTCTATAAAAATTTGGATTTAATCGATAAGAATGACACAATAATCATCCATCCATATATAGAGCTGTTATATGGGTAAAGATGGATTGGTTCTGCAGAGCTAATAACAAATTCATCGATGGACCCTACTTCGGTTATATGAAGTTGTGTCAACTGGGTGATGCCTCTCTTATTTGTAAAAATCCATGAATTTACATTACGAAAATTATTGTCTGGATTGCAAATGAATAAGGATGGAAAAAGATGATAGAATTTGTACTCTTATTATTAATTATTTTAAGAATTATGATAGGACTTTTAAAGCTTAAAATTGCAAATTCACCATAAAGCCTTACTATTCCTTCAATCTTGTTTTCATATAATAATAGTGTTATTCTTTCAAGAAACCTGCAAGTACAATTAGTACTTACCCACATTATGTGGGCAATTTATTCTTTTTACAGGATCCACTTTATAATCAGAAATGGACATTTATGAAGAAGACAGGAATTCGCATAGGATCGATTTCTAAGGTTTACCTTATGCTCAGGCTTTGCCTGTGGTATGTGGGCATATATTTTCTTTTTATTACCTGGTTATATTTCCACTTCCGCTGTAAAATATTTTGTAACATGCAATAAATCAAGCAGGCTGTACTATTTTCTAAATGCAACTGAAATCCTGGACAGTTGGCATTCTGGATATTTTCTGGTAAATTTTTACTGGAATTTGGTCCGTCACACGATCCCATCGGACTGTCCGGTTTTTCTAGACTCTGAGTTCTCTGTTCAAGGTATTCTTTGCTAATCAAAAGTTTCGATGGTTAGGTCGAATGTTCCGATCTAGTCGGAGTTTCCAGAATTTTCAAGTTACGAATTCTCTATCTGGTGAGGGTTGCTAATCGGAAGTTCCGATGCCCTGGGTCGGATGTTTCGATCTATGTTTTATCCTAGGCTTGGGTTGAGTCGAGGGAGTTGTTTTCTGGAATTTTTGCACATATCGGAAGTTCCAATGTGTAACATCGGAAGTTTCGATGTGAGCTAGAGAGGGTCCCAACGGCTAGATTTCGAGGACCTCTATATAATGACTCCTCACTCCCTCCTCGCGCGTGTGGCTATTCCATTGAGCTAACTTTCATCTTCTTAAGCCCTAAACATCTCTACACTCTAGATCTAAGTGATCCACCTTATGAGAAGAGTTGGGAAGGGGATTTGAGTGCCTTCTGCAACACTGCCTAGGAACTATTGAAAGTGCATCGAGGCACTTCAGTGATTTTTGTGATTAATGACAAACACATATAATGACAACTATTTGTAAATGATAAATTTGTGTAAATGCTTGGCTAAGTAATTGTCTAGTGACAAACCTCTAATACGATTGTGTTGCTATGAGACTAACATGTTTATTGCCAAGTTGAATATTAGTCTCATCTATTTAGAGAAAATCATATATGCCAAGTGGACAATCTATCTATCCTAGCAAGGTAAGTCTCTCATATACAAATAGGATGGGTAGGCAAAGATGCCTTATATATTGTCGGCGACTGGGAGGCAAACCTCCGCAGGCCGATGAGCACGAAAGGGGGTGTGAGGCCCGAAGGTGGCCCTGTCGCCTGGACCGAAGCCCGGCCGCTGGCCGGACGCCGCCGAGGGAAAGGACGTAAGGTCCGACGCGGTTGGACGCGCCGGACCCTGGTGTGACACGAGGATTTTTATCCTGGTTCAGGCCTCCACTGTCGGATAACAGCCCTACGTCCAGTTTTCATTTAATGCCAAGCTTAAACGAGTACAAAGGGGGTGAGGCCGGACTTTGGGAAGCCCGGACTAGAGTACAATAGGTGCTCAAGGCACTATGTGTGTTCCTACAGTTAGTTACCCGTATGCGGAGAACTACCGCCGGGAATTAGAGCTCCTACGTGAGTGCAAGGACTCCTGTTCTACGGTGGCTATCTTCCGGGTGTGTGTTGCGTGGGGAAGAGAGATCTTCTTTGTTGTGGCCTGTACGCCCCTTTTATAGGCGGTGCCTGGCCACTGTAGTTTGCCTTTGGTTCGTTTGAATAGTCGTCTCCTTCTGTTTAGCCGTGCCGGAACGCACAAAATCCACCAGGTAATCGAGTGTATCTCATGATTGCCATGCCGGGCCGCTACCGGTCAACACGTGTCTTTTCCTATGCGGGCGGTTGACGGGACCTGCCGCCAACCTGCCAGCAGCCTTTGTCAGGTGCTTCCTCGGTACTGTGCTCGCATTTAATTCTCGGTGACCTTCGAGACCCGAAGCGTATCCTATCTTGTGATCGCGGGCGCACCGCCATGGGTCTGAGCCCCGAGCCGGAAGCCTGAGGAGTGAGTGGCTGAGCTGAGGCGGGAAGCTTCGGGCGTGTGCTTGCCAAGCTCGAGCGCGAGCTTGCCCAGCCCGGGCTTACTTCCTGTGGGGCCGGAGGTAAGTTAGTGGGGCGTATCTCCATGGGCCACGTACTTTCCCCAACAGCTAGCCCCCGAGTCTTGAGCGGGATGAAGTCGTGCCGCTTGGAGGTTTATTTGGTAACTGCCCTCGGGCGAAATGCCTGCCCTTCGCGCGCGGGGCCCCCGGCTTCGGCGGGAATCCCAAATGAGCGCGGTTAGGTGCGCCGCTGTTTTCCCTCTCGGTTTCCATGTTTTCGGGCGGACAGGCGATGGTTCGTCTCCCCGCGGCGGTTTATAATAGGTGGCTTTCCCTTCGTTGTTTCCTTTACGCTCTCTGGTGCCATTGCCTTCCTGCCTTCCTCATCCCTTCGCTCTCTCCGCCGTTTTCGCCTCCCGACCTTTCTCTACCGATGGTGTCCTTCACGCAGAGTCTCCTTTCCGAGGATGACCTGAAAGAGCTAGCCGCCGCCGGCTTCATTGAGGTCGGCGGTTGGAGGACGGCCGGCGAGGAGACGGTCCCTGCGCCCGAGAGCAAATAGTTTGTTTGCTTCGAGCTTTTCGCCGTTCACGGGCTCCGGGTTCCAGAGTCCGACTTCTTCGCCGCTATCCTGGCCCAGTGTGGGATTGAGTTGGTGAATTTCAATCCTAACTCGATCCTATTCTTTACGATCTTCGTGCATCTTTGCGAAGCGTTCGTCGGGGTGAAGCTGACGGTCAGCCTCTTCCTCAACTTCTATGAGCTGACCAAGACCAGTGGGAACGATGCGGTGGGGTGCGCCTACTTCAAGCTCCACCGCGACATGAAGCCCGTGTACCCGGTGTTCAAGGCTAAGGAGAACGTCGGGGGATCGGCGTCGCGGTGGTACTATGCCAAGGTGCTCGGCGGCAATGAGTATGGTTATGGCGCTAGGAAGTCGACATTGCCCCGCCTTATTTGGAGCCGGTGGAGTAACCTCGGCGGCCAAAATCCAGATTTGGCCGGCCGGGGCCTTGCGGCTTCTGACATCGTAGCCGACTTCATCCGACCGGCGAGTGAGCCAGCTGAAGCGAGTTCACCCTTCTTCAAGATCCTTCTTGACCTTCTGGTTCCTTTGCCCGAGCTTCCTGTGTTTTTGATGTTCCCGCTCTTTTTTTTGCAGCCTCGCCCCAGGATGACTTGGTTCGGGCTGTTAGGCTCCTGCTGCCCGCGAACCATAACGAGCCATCGGGCTCGGGCATCCGTAACGTCCTCGGCGAGGTATGTGTTCCCGTGAGCTTACACCCCCCCGGAGGCTGTCTTCCATGGGTGCGGGCTGATGCTCCCTGACTTGTTTTGTAGGGGAAAGCGGGTGAGGAAGCCGGGCCCGCCGCTCTCGCGCTGGTGGCAGCCCCCGGGGCCGCGAGTTCCACGATTAGCGCTGGCTTGGGGCTTGAAAGAGCGGATCATGAGCACGCGCGTCCGCCTAAAAGAAGCGGACCGGGCTCCCCCATTGGGACAAAGTCGTCGCCATGAGCGACCGGGCGCCGGGCTCTGCTCGTCCCGACCCGGCCGGGCTAGAGGTTCCGGGGCCGGGACTCGGCGGCATGGATACTCAGCCGGCGCCAAAGAGGCGTCGGTTGGTGCTGGACGATGATGATGACTCGAACGACGGGTTGGCCGGGACGGACCTCGAGCTCGCATGTAAGTCGCCGTGCCTTTTGGGTTCCCTCTCCTTTTCTCCACTCATCACGGCTCCTGGGCTGATCGGTCGTGCTTTGACCGCTTCTTTTTGGCTTTCAGTCGCCATGTCTCCCAGGACGGGAGAGCTCATCCCGGTGCAGCCGGAGGAAGTGACCCGGGAGAACGACCCCCTTGAGGAGCATGAGGGGCGTCGAGGCCCGGGGCCCTATTTCCTCCCGTTGGTGGCGCGCAACGACGTGCGCTGCCAGGCCGTAACCGTGGAGGTGGAGACAAATGATGGGACATCGCTCCTGGCGCCGCTCCACGTCGAGGGGCGGACCTCGTCCGGGTGGCACCTAATTAACTTCGGTGGTCTGTCGGAGCTTTTTGCGAGGAGCGATCTACCCATCCCACCGCTGGACATGGGCGACACGCTCCTTCTTGGCTGGAACTGGCCCGTCCGGGTTATCACGGCCGCCAGCGTCGTCCCGGTGCGGCTGTGGAGCATGGCCCCGCTGGTTGCCGCGGGGTGGATCGTGGCGACGCCAACGTGGGTTGAGCACGAGCTCTCGCTCGCCGGGAGGCACCGGGAAGAGTCCATCCGGCTTCAACCGGTTCCCGGCCAGTCGCTCACGGAGTGGCTAGTGAGCATGAAGGTGGCCAAGCCGAAGGCGGACGTCGGGGTGCAAACCGACTTTGCCCCCAAGCCATGCCTTCAAACTGTCGGGGCGGCCGGGCTCACGAGGGAAGCGGTCATGCCTGCGGAGGAGGCGGCGCCGGGACCGGCTGACGAGACCCAGGTCGAGCCGGCGGAGGGGATGTGCGAGGCTATGGGAGAAGCAGCCGAGCCTGCGGGAGGCTCGACCGAGCCTGCGGAGGGAGCGCCCAAGGAGTCAAGCAACTCAAGCGACAGCTCGGGCGACCTGGTTGTGGCGCCGCCTGCGCCTAGGCGTGTTTCCCGGGCTCGGTACGAGTCCATGACTACGGCGGCCATGAGGCGGGTAAGTGCCTTCGAGCTTGGCTTTTGAGGTCTTGTGTTGACCCTGCTTCGGTTCTTTCTTTTTCCTTAGCCTGCTCTCTTGGTGCAGATCTACCGCGAGGTCATCGATATTGCGTGCTCGTTTGGAGCTGAGCACGAGGCCAGCAGTGGCCTGGCGGGCGGCGTCTGCCTGGCGACAAGATCCGGCCGCGACACCGAGCTGGAAGAAGCTCGCTCAAGCTCGGTCCAGCGGTGAAGGAGGAAGCTCGAGTTCGGCGCGGAGGCGGCCCCAGCGCGCGCGGAAGATGCCGGGAGGTCTCCCGTCGATCGCAGGAGGCCCTCAAGGCCGAACGCGACCGTTCCACCGAGCTCGAGGAGCGCCTTCGGTCGGTGGAGGCGTGCCGCGACGCCGTGGTTGCCCATCAATGGAGGAGGCGCGATCTCTCTCGGAGCTCTCCCGGTGAAGTTGGCGCACGCATGACGGAGAATCTGCTGAAGACCCACCGGGACACCGAGCGGGACTTGGAGGCAGCCAATGAAGTCTTGCGGACTGACATGCGAACTGCCCAGGATAGGGAAAAAGCCTTTCTCGAGCTTTAGAACCAGCATGACGAAGCACTAGCCGAGCTTCGTAAACTCAGGTGCCAGCCTAAGTCGTAGGCTTTTTGTATTTTTTTTCCTTTTCTTGGGCAGTAATTCAGCTTGCCCTTTTTTGTAAATACTCTTAAAAAATGCTGTTGAGTTGTTCTGACCTTTTTCCTCTGTCACCCCTTCGGTCCACCTTCTCCCTGGAATGCCGATCGTCGATTTGACTATTGCGCCATGTCCCGAGAGACATCCGAGCCAAATCTTGGAAACAATTCCTCACCGGAGTTGCTTCCCGATGCTATTACTCCTGGGATCGGTTCGGCTTCCCGAGCTTTGGCTATAAAAAGAAACCGATGCGGCGGCCGCTTTCATTCCAAACTTCTTCCATCAGTACTTCCTTCTCCTCCTGCTCCCATGGATCATGAAGAGTTCTTGGCGGTTCTGTGGGCAGAGTACGATCTCGCCCTTGCCGAGGTTGCGGAGGAAGAGGCCCGTGCCCACGACGTCGCCGCCGTCGTGGTACTAATTGAGGTCGTCCCGGTGCTCGCCGAGGTAGCTGATGTGATCGTCGAGGCGCTAGTCCGCGCTCGCCGAGGTTTTCTGTAATTGACTTGTAAGACATTTCGAAGTCTTAATAAAGTTGTTTGTTGTTGCCTTCTTCTTTTGCTGTCTTTTCTGCATGCAAACGAACACAAGTAGTTGTATAGGCAAAAAAGGATTCGAAGGTCATAGTATAGTCCTATCGATCCTAACCCCCGAGCCATGGCCGAGCTTCTGAAGAGAAGCTCGGGCGTGGCTTAGAGAAGATCGAAAGTCCTTGCTCGGATAATCGACCTTGAAAGATCAACCTTTAAGAAATCGACCCTTAGAAAATCGACTCCTAAAAAATCGACCCTTTAAAAAAAATCGACCCCAGCCCCCGAGCCACGACCGAGCTTCTGGATTGGCAGAAGGTCGGTTGTGGTTTTTAGAGAGATCAATTTTTGAAAAATCGACCCTAGCCCCCGAGCCATGACCGAGCTTCTGGATTGACAGAAGGTCGGTTGTGGTTTAGAGAGATCAATTTTTAAAAAATCGACCCTAACCCTCGAGCCACGACCGAGCTTCTGGATTGACAAAAGGTCGGTTGTGGTTTAGAGAGATCAATTTTTAAAAAATCGACCCTAGCCCCCGAGCCACGACCGAGCATCTGGATTAACAGAAGGTCGGTTGTGGTTTAGAGAGACCACGTCCTTAGAATCGGAGCTTGTGGCCCTTACTCTGTTTCTTTGTGAGAGGCAGAGTGTTGGACTTTAGGGTTATCCCGAGCTCTAACAATTTTATGCGGGCTTATGATATTGGGCCGGAAAACGTTTGCCTGCGCGGGATCTTGCGTGGTGCGATGGATATCGGCTTACCCGTGTGCAAGGGAACCCCGGGGGTTAGCTTCTGCGTAGCCACTACTCTGCCGATGTGTGCTGAGACAGCCCGAGCCTTCTCCCAGGCCCGATCGTAGGTTTAGGTCTCCGGGGGTTGTTTGAGGGCTTTCTAGGGAGTGAAAAGATGGACAAAAGAAAAAGGGTTGAGAAAAGAGACTTACGACCTTGGTTCAGGCGTAGAACCTCTGGAGTTGAGCGATATTCTAGGAGCTGTTGAGGACTCTGCCATCCGGCATAGTCAGTCTTACAGCCCCCGGGCGTGTGGCTGATACGACCGTGTACGGACCTTCCCACCTCGGGGTGAGCTTATTGGCGTGGGCTAGGTTCTGAACTCGTCTTAGAACCAGGTCGCCCACCTGCAAGGTCCGGGTCTATACCTTTTTGCCGCATGCCGTCGTAGGGATTGATGGTATGCTGTCACTCGCAGTAGTGCTTGCTAGCGGCAGGACTCGGATAGGTCGAGATCCAGCAGTCGCTCCTCGTCATTGTCGATTTGACCTGCAAAATCAACGCGAACTGAACCAAGTCTTAGCTCGGTGGGTAAGACCGCTTCCAAGCCATATACAAACCTGAATGGGGTCTCTTCGGTAGCTCGATTGGAGATCGTCCGGGCTGCCCAAAGCACCGAGGGTAGCTCTTCTACCCAGTTGTGACGCTGTTCCATGAGAGCATCGTATACTCGTCGCTTAATGCCCTGCATGATTTGCCCATTTGCACGTTCAGCCGCACCGTTGCTCTGTGGGTGAGCCACCGAGGCTAGGGCGACCTTCATGCCGAGCTCTTCGCAGTAGTCCTAGAATAGCTCGCTTGTGAACTGCGTCCCATTGTACTAGGTGCTGGTGCTCTCCGCTGGTCTACTGCGTCCCATTTTGTACTCTAGGGACAAGGTCACGTGGCCGGGGCGCAAGGACAAGGTCACATCGCACCAGCCGCGAGCACTAGGTAGTCCCATTGTACTAGGTGCTAGAATAGCCTCACGCCGCTGGTGCTCTCCACTTAGGTCAGCGCGCGGCTGGTGCGGGGTTGCTCCGCTTGACGCCGCAAAGACGTGGCGTGAGACGGGTTCCCGAGAGGGGGACATGTCGTGTCACCCACGGAGGCGGTGCCGTCGGTACCCTCAACCACTATGGGCACGCTGCTGGTTCTGCTTGCTCGCCTGACGGGTCGGGCGCCCGATTGCACGCTGCAGACCGATCCTCCTCCTCGACACAGGGCATGACGGCGCGGTCCGTCCGGCTGCGGCACTGGTGGCGGCGCCTCTAGTCCCTCCATGAGGGTTTCGCTGATGTGAGTCAGCGAAGTGCCGCCTTGGCCGGACAATGCTGGGGAGCGAATAGTTGCTCCCGAGGTGGGTGATGCTTCCACCTCCATCTCGTCAGCCTGAGCTTCAGTGAGGATACCAGCTTGCCATTTTTCGTACGACTCATCGACGTCGTCGAGATCGTCGCGGTCGTCGAAGTTGAGGTCCAAGCTATCGTCATCGTACGACAACAAGGCCATTCTCGACTCGATCGAGGAGAGAAGACCACAATCGGGCCCCACGGTGGGCGCCAGCTATCGGCGACTGGGAAGCGAACCTCCGTAGGCCGATGAGCAAGAAAGGGGTGCGAGGTCCGAAGGTGGCCCTGCCCTGGACGAAGCGGCGTGGCGAAACGCCGAACGCCGAGGAAGGGCGAAGGTCCGACATGGTTGGACGCTTGAGAGCCCCGTGTGACACGAGGATTTTTATCCTGATTCAGGCCTCTACTATCGGATAACAGCCCTACGTCTAGTCTTCGTTTAATGCCAAGCTTAAATGAGAACAAAGGGGTGAGGCCGGACTTTGGGAAGCCTGGGCTCGAGTACAAAAAGTGCTCAAGGCACTATGTGTGTTCCTACTATTACCTGTATGCGGAGAACTACCGCTGAGAATTAGAGCTCCTACGTGAGTGCAAGTGCTCCTGTTCTATAGTGGCTATCTTCCGGGTGTGTGTTGCGTGGGGGAAGAGAGATCTTCTTTGTTGTGGCCTGTACGCCCCTTTTATAGGCGGTGCCTAGCCACTGTAGCTTGCCCTTGGTCCATTTGAATAGTCGTCTCCGTCTATTTAGCCATGCCGAAGCGCACAAAATCCACCGGGTAATCGAGTGTATCTCCTGATTGCCGTGCCGGACCGCTACCGGTCAACACGTGTCTTTCCCTATGCGGGCGGTTGACGGGACCTGCCGCTAACCTGCCAGCAGCCTTTGTCAGGCGCTTCCTCGGTACTGTGCTCGCATTTAATGCTCGGTGACCTTGGGACAAAGCGTATCTGTCTTGTGGCGCATCCGCCTTGGGTCAAAGCCCGAGCTTGAAGGCTTGGGAGGAATGAGTGGCCCGAGCTTTCGAGGCGGGGAAGCTCGGGCGTGTGCTTGCCAAGCTCGAGCACGAGCTTGCCCCAGCCCGGGCTTGTGGGGCCGGAGGTAAGTTAGTGGGCCGTATCTCCATGGGCCACGTACTTTCCCCAACATATATATATATATATATATATATATATATATATATATATATATATATATATTATTACGTTCCTCTTGTGCAAATGCATAGTGAGCTCTAAGTAACATATTGCCTATATATGCACATTGGTTCATTTCATATCTATTTGTGCATATATACTCACTTGAGTTCAATATGTCTTGTTTTTAGTATGCATGTCTTAACTAGAATTAAACTCCACATTGCTATAAATTGACTTGGTGCATGCTTGCCTTGTTTGTATATCTTCTTATGCACATCACTTAGTGAAGTTTAATCTAGATTGTTCCACAACTTCACTCTAGCTTGAATATTATTTGCACATGTGTAATTCTTGTACATTCTATCATGTGCTCTATTTAGTGAAGATCGTGGTATTTGCCATGGTTTAGTTGATTTATCTTATTGGCAATCATTTTCCTAGTGCATCTAGCTCCATTACATATTTATCATGATGCACTTAGTAGAGATCTTTTCATGTCAAGTGTTTTCGTTTAATATTGTGCTTATTTATATGAAACATTTGTTGTACTTAATTGCTCACAAACATCAATCTATTCATATCTATTGAGCTTTTGGACTAATATCTTTCATGAGTGGTTTGGAAAGAATTAGGTCCCGTGAGTATGTGTGATGATCAATGTATGTTAAAGGATGACGGTTAAGCCGAGGTCAATAAGACGGCGGTGTCACCAAGAGTTGAAGACTAAGTCAAAATCAATTTGGTATGGAGATCATCGGGAAGGATGATCAAGTCAAAGTTGATAGGACGAGAGTCTCATGAGGTGCATCGAGTCAACTTGGACAAGGTGAAGACGTCCTCAATCTTTTGGTGAAGGTCATCATACATAATGAACAAAAAGACGGCAAGTGACTATCCTAGACTTGTATTATCTTCGATTTAATTTGAGTCTAAGGATTGCCGTACTATTAAGAGGGATGCGATGGAAAATGACTTCTAGATGTGTCAAGTGCTCAAGTGATCCATCCTTGTGAAATTTAGTTGGAGAGTGGTATTAGCGGTGTCGGAAAGTGAGAGTTGTAGGTCTCCCTTGCCTTTCTTGTAAATCCTGCATTTATCCTTTAAGATTTGAGAAGTGAGACCTTCTTGGTTGTGTAGCTCTCATTCTTAGCATTCCGTAGAGTCTAAGATCACCCAAAACGGAGTCCGGAGTCAAAAGTTATGCCGTTTTGTCCCGGGCGTCGATGGCTGTTTTCGGGCCTCGGATCGTCTGATGTTCTCAGATCGGATCGTCCGATATACCCTAGTCCAGACTGTCCGATTTTTCAGAGTTCGGGGTTCTCTGTCTGAGATTGATTTTCTGTTCGGACTGTCCGATGTTTTGTATCGGACTGTCCGATGTAGTATAAATCAAACTGTTCGAACTTTGACCATCGGACTGTCCGATATTGCGCAGAACTGTCTGTAACGGTCAGATTCGTGGAAACTCCTATTTAAACCACCCCCTCTGCAAATAGCCGTTCTGGAGGCCGTGTGCCAAGGTGTGTGAAGGTGCCTCCCCATGTTCTTGAGCCCCCATAGAACCCCTCCACTCTAGATCTAAGTGATCCCCTTTTGAAAAAAGGTTGGAAAGAGTTGGGAGGAGAGATTGAGTGAGAATTGGGAGAAAGGTTGGGAGGTGATTTCTTTGTGGAATTAGTGTGTTCTTGAGCCCTAGTGACCCCTCCACTCTTCGATTTAGGCGATCCCCTTAGGAAGAAGGGTTGTGAAGAGTTGGGAGGAGGTGTGAGTGTGAATTGAGCAAGATTGGATCTTTGAGCACTTGAGGTCATCTCCAAATTCATTCTTCGTGGTATTTGTTACTCTTGGAGGATGAGGACTCCTAGACGGCTAGGAATTGGTCACGAGCCACCAAGCTTGGTGTGGTGTGCCGTGTCAAGTTTGTGAAGACCGGATTCCGCCTCCGCAAGGAAAGGAGTCAACTAGTGGATTCCAAGGGAGCTTGGTGCGGACCTTGGAGAGGATTAGGGTCAAGAGTGACCCGGGTTCAAGTGTGACCGAGCCTACCTCAACGGAGATGTAGGATCCCCTCAAGGAACCGAACTTCGGAAACAAACATCGACGCGTCTCCTCTCCGCTCATGGTTCTCCATTTCCACTCTCAAGTTTGATTTACTTGCTTATTTTAAAATTAAATTGATTATCTTGTTTTGTGTGATACTACTACACATATACTTGATTGTGAACTATCTTTGGTGCAGGTGGTATCCTTGAATTTGTGAGATTTGAATCGAATCCAAAGTCCTCTGTTTTCTGTGCAGACCGGACAGTCCGATACTTGTCTTGGACAGTCCGATGTATCGGACTGTCCGACCCTGTACCAACGGATTGTCCGATACAGCTTCCGCAATTAACTTTGTTTATTGTTTTAAAAATTTCATATCGCCTATTCACCCCCTCTAGGCGACATCCCGGTCCTTTCAACTACTCTTCCCTTCCTGCTCCCTCCTCCCACTGTCCTCTTCAGCCTCTGATCACTGTCCCCTTCTCCTCACAGCCGAGAATCTCTCTCCCCCCCTCGGCGGTTCCGCTTCGAGAACTTCTGGATCCGCCTGACAGGGTTCTCTGAGGTCGCCAAGCAAGCCTGGTGCGAGGCATCCCCCCATCTCCCCTCCCATCCGCTCCTGCGCTTTCGCATCAAACTCCTCCACACCGCCAGAGCCCTTAAAGCCTGGAGTCGCACCCACATTGGCAACACCTCCCTCCAACTCGCAATCACCTCTGAGATCCTGCGGCTTCTCGATTTGGCATTGGAATCCCGCCAGCTCTCCCCTGCGGAGGTAAAGGAGAGCTAGATTGAGCTAGATTCATTCTTGAGCACTTGAGTTCATCTCCAAGATTGATTTTTCACCAGATTTGTTACTCTTGGAGGTTGAGGACTTCTAGATGGCTAGAAGTTGCTCACGAGCCACCGATCTACGTGTGGTGAGCCGTGATAAGTTTGTGAAGGCCAGATTTTGCCCCCGCAAGGAAAGAAATTAAGAGTGAAGCCGAGGAGTGCTTGGTGCAACCTCGGAAGGATTAGGGTTGAAAGAGACCCCGACTCAAGTGTGATCGAGCTGCCTCAACGGAGACGTAGGATCCCCTCAAGGATCCGAACTTCAGGAACAAACATCACCGCGTCTCTCTCTTCGTTTTGGTTTACCTTTTCCTCTCACTTGTGATTGAGCTATTGTCTTAATTGATTAGCTTTGTTAGCTCCCACTGCATCTAATATAGCTTGTGATCTATCCTTGGTGTAGGTGGTATCCTTAAGATTGTGAGGTTTGATTTGGGATTCAAAATCCACATTTCTGTGCAAGTCGGATAATTTGATAGTTGCATCGGATAGTCCGATACCCATCGGAATATCCGCTCCTGATATCGAAATATCCGATACATTGCTTCCGCATTAAATTCTGATTTATTTTAATCGCCTATTCACCCACCTCTAGACGACATTCTGATCCCTCAGTATGACTCATAACGGTGCGCTACACTAGAAGATGATGGTGGGTGTATGGTGGAAGCTTAGTATAGGTATGTGGTGTGGAATTGGGAAATTAAACATTGATTTATTGATTAGTAAAATTTTGGGTTAAAATTATTAAGTCAAATGTTTTTATTTATAAAACTTGTGTTCTGTAAAATAATCAAACCCCATCCTTCCCTTGAAACCTCTACCACTAAATGTATTAGGTTGGGTGTTAATTCGTTAGTGCGATTTGATTGCACACTGACCTCGCACACACTCACTATTTTAGATGATAAAAATGAGCAAGACCCCTACGACTGTCATGAGAATGGAGCTCCAGAGTACATTGAAGATCAAGACGAGGCTTAGGGTGACTCTCTAGTCGTTTGTTAGGGTGCAGCTAGCAGGAGAATCTTTTGTTCTTTTAACTTCACCCGCACTCCGATGTTGAATTTATGTTCTTAAACAGTTTGGGCCAATGCGCCAGGTTTGTATAATAGCCCATTGGGCTTATCACAGGTTGATAATTTAATCTAATTCTTCTGCTTGTATGAAATGATCCGGTTATGTAAGTGGTGTGCACTAGTCTAGGTGCACAGGCTGTTGGTCCTGTTGCTGGACCTAGTGCTTTCCGTTGTTTTGATTCCCGTCGTCCTCAGGGTGTGCCTTCTTTGCCTCGTGGAGGTAGACACCCACGACGTGGTTTTGATCCTACTTTGGGTGGTAGGAGACCTGAGCGGCACACTTGGGGAGGACCGGCCTTTGCACCATGGCGCCCAACCCAATTGTGATGCCTAGACGTCTGTAGGGGTTCCTTTGTGGTTTGTGAGAGTTGAGAGGCGTCGTGGTGCTAGCTCGGGGAGTTCTGCTTGTTTGTGGTGTGACTCAAGATTGGGTTCTAAATCGCCTTGATTTGTCCCATCTTGAGTCACTCACCTCTTTGTTTCGTTGAGTAGGTCGTCGGGCGGGGAAGGAGAGGTTTGGATTGTTGACTCGGGTGTTGCCGACACATGACCGGAGATTCTCGTTGGTTCTCTTCCTTGTCCGTGTCCCAAATGGTGAATCCATCACCTTTGGGGATGCTTCTTCGTAGGGTGCCGCCAAAGGGTCAATTCAGGTTAGTGATGACTTTGTGCTTAAGGATGTTGCCTTAGTCGATGGTGAGATACAATTTGCTTTTCGTGTCTCGACTTACCGATGATGGCTTTGAGGCACGCTTTCAAAAATAATTGTTCACAGATTCTTGGTTCTTACGGAGAGTTTGTTTGCGGGATTTCTCGTGTTGGGAGAGTCTTCGTCTGATTTTAATGCTTCTTCATTGGCTCTCTACATTGTTTAATTGCTTCAAAATCCCGTGATCTCTCCTTTTGGCATATGAGACTTGGTCACATTGGTTTTGATCACTTGACTAGAGTTAGCAGCCGTGACCTTATTCGCGGTTTGCCCAAACTCAAAATGGTCAATGATTTGGTTTGTGCTCCTTGTCGACATGGGAAGATGGTTGTCGCTGCTCACCCACTGTCACCCTTTTGATGACAGATGCACCAGACAGCTCTTGCACATGGACTTTGTTGGTCCCGCCGAGTGCAATCTGTGGGTGGCAAATGGTACGTGCTAGTTGTGGTTGATGACTTCTCGAGGTACTCTTGGGTTTTCTTCATGGTTACCAAGGAAGAAACTTTTGGTCATTTTCAAGTCTTCAACGCAAGCTTTTGTTGAGTTTCCAGTGCCCTTAGAGCTATCCAAGACCGATAATGGCACTTGAATTCAAAAATTCTCGGCCAGGATTTCGTGAGATGACAGTGTTGAGCACCGTTCTCTTATCGCACGCCGCTCAGTAAAATGGCGTTGTGGAGAGGAAGAACAGGACCCTTGTTGAGATGGCTAGGACTATGCTTGATGAATATTCTACTCCTAGGCATTTCTGGGCTGAGGCAATTTCTACTGCTTGCCATGTGGCAAATAGGGTGTTTTTGAGGTCCAAGTTGCATCGCACCTCTTTTGAGTTGAGATATGGCAGGAAACCAAGTGTTTCTCATTTTAGAGTGTTTGGGTGCAAATGCTTTATCTTGAAATCTGGAAACTTGGACAAGTTTGAATCTCGCTCCTCAGATGGCATTCTTCTTGGTTATTCCACTTTTGCCAGAAATTACAGGGTTTGGAGTTTAGAGGGTAGGAGAGTGATAGAGACTTGTGAGGTGACTTTTGATGAGGCTAGTCTAGGAGCTAGGCCAGATATTTCATCTCGAACTTAACTCGAGACTATCTTTGTTGATGAGTCATTTGGAGGAGATGACTCTTGAGCGACTTCCAGTGGTTCATCCAGAGGAGTCTCCTGCTTCCACTCTTCCTCAGATGCACCCTTACCTCTGACCTCTTCCCAGCTCTCACCGATTCTTCACGCTCGGGGCTTACTCAGAGTCTTCATTTCGGTGGCTCTGCTCCTACCTTTTCTGCTTCTCGAGGTAGAGGCCACTTCTTCACTAGGTGCACCTAGGCACATTCAGAGAATGCACCCACCTAGTCGATCATAGGTGACCTAGGAGAGCGAGTCACTCGCTCAAAGTCCTGGACTGCCCCACTGCTCTCTCACCGCCTTTGTTGCCTCCTTTGAGCTCGCAGACATTACCCATGCTCTTTCCAATGAGTCTTGGGTTAATGCTATGCATGAGGAGTTAGAAAATTTTAAGAGGAACAAGGTTTGGGAACTGGTAGAGAGACCCCCAGGACACAATATTATAGGCACTAAGTGGGTCTTTAAGAATAAGTGTAGTGAGGATGGGGTAGTAGTGAGAAATAAAGCCAGATTGGTAGCACAGGGTTTCTCTCAAGTCTTTGTATTATATGTCTATATGTATATATGCTTTTAAATTTCTGCATTTGCATATTTGCATTCTCGGGCTTAGTCTTGGGCGGGATTAGAGAGTCGGTTTCACTTCTTTAGCCTCGCTTACTTACCCCATAGGTTGCTATCATGCGTGATTAGCAATGTCCTCTGCTCTAGCTAGTTGAGTTTCACACAGGCTTTTGGGTCTAACAGTGTTGGGCCCCTGGGTAGACAGGGTTTGTGTCTAGACTCTCTAGTAGTCGAGTCGTGAGGCTTGCTTCCCTAGTCTGTGGCTTGGGGTAGATGAGTGTGTTTGAGCCTTAGAGTTATCTGTCTCTCATCTTTTCTCTTGGACTGCCCTGAGAGTTTCTCCAGCTCCTTATCTATTCTGTTTTCATTTGGTGGAATGATTCTTGGTTTGAGGAGTTTGGAGATTTTATTGCATTTTTCATGGCATTTAGACTTATTTTCATTTCCGAGCTTTGTCTACTATGCTTTTGAATTTAAGTGAGAGGTTTACATCTTCCTAACTTAGTGATGACCTTTGCTAGATTGTTCATGCTTATTTTGCCAACATTTACACTTGCTAGGCTAGCTAAAAATTAAATGATTTTCATGCTTTAATGAAAACTTGATGAGACTTGTGGCTTTTTTTTGCTAGTCTTTCTACTAAATGCTCATGCTAGGGTTAATTATCTTTTGTTCATCATTTGAGCACTTCTTGCAACTTGAGTAAGCTTTTGATTATGTGATCTTGCTCATGTACATTAAAAAAAAACAAAAAAAGATGAAATGTTAAAAAAAATGCAAACAAACATGAGGAGGAGAGGGACCTAGGAGGCCTTTGTCGATGGCTCCTAGTCAGGGATGTGCTTTGCTAGGGATCTCTCTCCAAAATCTGAGTTTGCTAAAGGAAAACAAAAAAAAAAGAAAAAGAAAAAGTTAGGAAGTAATCGAGCAAAAGGTCTTTGCATAAAATCTAACTTTCTCATTTGTTACTTGAGTTTCTCATTTGATGCTCCTTTGATCTTTGTATTAGTATTAGTATTTAGTTTTGAGATTGGCCTTGTAATGCTCTAGTTTCATCATGACAAAATTGGCATTCTTGTTTTGCTAGATAGCTTGGATAAAATGTGAGCAATTTTATATGAACTTGTAAGCTTTTGGTTTAACTTGTTTAGCTTGATGTAAGTGATCTATGCTTCATGTTCATTCGCATATTCTACAAAGCTCCCTAGGGTGCATTTGCATTTGCCCACATGCTCTTTCTTCTCTTTGATTTTCTTGATGCCTATATTGCCAAAGGGGGAGAAATTTCTGGAAAAAGGGCATAATTTGTTCCATGTTCAAAAAGAGGGAGAAAGGGCAACATTTTTTAAAAAAAAGGGGGAGAAATTTCAAAATTGAAATATTTAAAAAATTTTGTTATACTTGGACATGTTGACCAATTGCTCTTTCCTTGGTCCAAGTATGATCTTTGGCAATCACTTTGCTTTGTTAGTCCGACATTTTTTTTCCGCCTTTCAAAACCTTTTTCCAGTGTTTGTCAATATACTCATCAAGGGGGAGATTGTGAAACCATGTGGAGGTGGCCCCATGTTGATGATGAGTATATTGACAAGTGTTTTGAGCGTAACGCAAAGGTTTTTGAGGCGATCGAGGCTTCACGGGTTTTCCTGTGGTTTTCGGTCTTGGCGGGTTCTACTGCTTGTGCACGGTTTTTCGATGGGTTGTCCGGAAAACTTGTGCATGTCTTGATGTGATTAATTATGGACTAACCTTGCATGTGAGAAAGGTAAGTATGGTGTTTTTGGCTAATCTTTGTGGTACAGTCTTGGTGGACCGTGGTGGTCACGACGTGTCGGGACGCGAATCTGGCGGTTCGTGGGTCCGAACGACAAGGAGGTTGCGTGGGGACGGTTGGACTCGGACTTGAGGACCACAAAGATGATGAAGATGACAGACTTAGCCGGCGTGAGATCCGAGGCTCGGCGGTCGAGCGCGATGGAAACTTAGCGGCTAGGTCAGGACCGGCAGCGTCCGGTGTGTGGGCCCATGTGGGGCATGTATCGGGAATGTGCGTGGCATATTCCAAGGATTTGTGGAGTATATTCCAAGGATTATATGCTGTAAAGAGTGAACAAATCTCAGCCATCCATGTGACATCCAAAGGTGGGGAGTAGTTGGCTTGAGAGCTACTCCACCTTTGGGCTATAAAAGGAGGGGAGGGGGTGCCTCCCATTCAGATTTGTGAGAGGGAGTGGGCTGAGGTTTGGGTGTGTTTAGAGTGCACTTCTGAAGTGATTTGCCCACTTTGGTGTGGCTTTGTATTACTCTCAAACCGATGCAATAGAAATCAACCATGTTCATCCAAGTTCTTCTCTAGTTCTTAGGTTTGATCTTGTTTCTTTTGTGTTCTTGTTTGCAACTAGTTTATTTTTCTCATCTTCTTCTATTTGCTACTGATCTATGATGCCTTGAGATTGCAAATATGATTTGATAATCTTCTTGCAATCTAGGAAAGGATAGAGATCAAGTTCATCTTCTAGTTGCAGTGCTGTCCAGAAAGTTTCCTTCGCGCAGCAGTTATTGTTTGATTTTTAGAAAAATATAGAAAAATCCTTTTTGCGTGATTCTTGTGGGAAACGGTGCGGGACTTATATATCTAACTGTGATAAAAACCTGAAGTCCATTTGACGCACCATCTGGGAGCCATGAGGTGAATACCGAGCCCCAATTTTTCTGGTCGAAGTTTTTGGCAGAACCTCTTGTTCTTTTCGGTTGATTTTTTATGTATTTGATCTTGAGGTGAAATTTGGAGACGTGATCTGTAACTCATATATATCTATTGAGAAAAATCTATAAAAACATTGGGATCTCAGAATGGGAGAAAACACCTCTTGATTACAGTGCTTTTGTTTTGGAATCTGTTTTTACTTTCCAGAAAGTAGTCTAGCTTGTTTGAATTGTTTCTCTTTATCTAAAGTAGCTTTAGATCTAATTCTTTTTTTTTGTTGAGTTCTTAACAACCAGTAGCACCACAGAAAAAATCCCCAAGACCATATGATCCACGGATTTTTATTCGTGAGTTTTTACTAGGGTATGTGCTCTGTCTGAATATTTTTCCGCTGCATGTTTGAGTTGTTTGGGGTGCGTTGTTGAAGAAAACGTCGATTTCCATTTGGCGTCTATTCAACCCCCTCTTCTAGCCGCCTAGCCTGGTCTTTCACTACAACTTCATAAAATTCTAAGAAAATTTTCAGAAATTCTTTGAAGCATTCAGGACTTAGGAAAAATTTATCAAGCATTGTTCATCTATATTTTTCCCTATTTAATTGTTTTAAAGCTGTAGGTTAATTAGAAACTGCTTTTTTAATTACTTTTAATTTAAGAAAAATTATAAAATTAATTTATTTCAATTGTTTAGTGAAAAACAAAGTATTTTTAACTCACCAAATTTTCAGGATGTTTAAATGATATCATCAAGTATCGTGGTATCGTCGAGTATTATGATACCATCGAGTATCAACATCTAGTATCGTGGTATCGTCGACGTCCAGTATCATGGTATCGTCAATGTCCAGTATTGTGTTATTGCTAAGTACAGTGGTACCACTGAGTATCATGGTATTGTTGTATCATCAAGTATCGTGGTATCATCAAGTATCGTGGTACCGCTAAGTATTGTCATAGTATGGTATTATTGGGTATCATGGTATCACAAAGTATCATGTATATCATCGAGTATCATAGTACTCCGAGTATCGTAGTCAAGGTTTTCAAGTCGAAAAGTCAAGTCGAGTCACTATGGGATCGACTTGTTGACTAGTCGTGACTAGGACAGACTAGTCGTGATTAGTCGACTATTAGTCGTTGACTATAGTTCTAAAAATTTCTAAAACTTCTGGTCTCTAAAGGTGGAGAGAAACCTAGAGGGCTGGAGGTTTGCAATTGCAGTTGGTAGCCGTGGCCTCTAGCTCGGCATCTCCCCATGCTGCAACATATAAGAACTACATAGGGACTGGGCACAGCGTCAGAAGTTCTGCACTATTTAGCATTCAACAACGAACATAAGGGAGAGTAGAAGGAGCACTACATAGAGCTTGCAATAAGCAGAGTGCCAAAGGTAGAAGAGAGAGAACGCGGAGCAAGAGCACATCAGCTGAGATAGAGCAGGAGGGGGCAAGGTGCTTACAAGATAGCAAGAAGCAGCGAGAGAGGAAGGATTGAAGGAGAGATAGACTTTATAGTAGGAGAGGGAAGAAGGGGTTAGATCAGATTGGGAGAGGACGGAACACTAGAAAAGCGGGAGTGGAAGAGGAAGGACCGATGAGGCAAGGAGTACATGTGTGCGGTGTCCGTTGGCAGCGGCGTTTCTTCGATCTCCTAAAATTGGTAGTCGATTGACTACCTTGCTCCGACTAGTCACAACTAATCGCCGTCTAGTCGCTCGACTAGCACGGCAAGTCGAATCGGTGGCAGCGACTAGCTTCACTGCACCGACTTGTCGACCAGTCGATGACTAGTCACGACTAGTTGCGCGACTTTAAAACAGAGATCGTAGTATCATCGAGTATCATGGTATCGTTGACGTCTAGTATCATGGTATCGCTGAGTATCGTGGTATCGAGTGGGTATCGTAGAGTATCGAATATTATCGAGTATCATTCATCATCAAGTACCGGGTGTCGTCGAGTATCGTGTATCATTGAGTACGAGAAAATCATTTCCACATAAAAATAAAAATAAAAAATTATAGAAAAATAGTAAGGAGCTACATCTTGATTTTAGAAGAATTTTGGTTTTTATTTCACTGGATATGGACTTTGAAGTATTCTTATATGAATTTTGAAAGAATCAAAGTGGGTAAATGTACATGAACTAGTACTGCCGCTAGATAAACGTACTCCACTTGATAAATTGGTGAGGGGCCCGCCACCGCTCCTGCCTTGCCCACTGTACACGAACAGTCCTGGTGGTAGCAGGGCGTAGCCGCGTGGACGCGTGGCATGGTGCAATGCAGGAATTTTTTATTTTAAATTATTTTTATTCAAATTTGTAAAAATATATGTAAGTGTGGATTTTTTTTGCACGTTTGGGCGTCCGTCGCCTGAGGTATGGACGATCACCCGAGCCATGGACGATCGATCCCCGCCAGATTCTACGCGTGAGCGGCCTTTCTTTGTCGTACCGTTAGGCTAGTCGTTTGTGTGGTCAAGCAGATCTACTGTCGCCGACCGAGAGGCGATCGCCCACGCTTGTAGGTCGCCTATACATCTGTGGCACAAGATGCGCCCCTCCCCATTCTCTCTGCCATCTAGAAGAAGAGCGGAAAGAAAAAGAGGAGAAGAGAAGAGGAAGAGAGAAAAGAAAGAGAGGAGAAAAGAAGAGAAGAGGAAGTGAGGAAAGAAAGGGAAGAGAAAAAAAAGAGGAGAAAGAAGAGAAGAGAAAAAAAGAGAGGAAAGAAGAGAAAAATCTGGGAAGAAAATTGGATTGGGCGGCATCGAATTTCGGTGAGTTAATTTCTTGATTAATCTAGTAGTGTAATTTTGTTATTTAAAATTATGATTAAAGACATGGTAGGATAGTCGCACGTTAAATATATATATAATATATAATTTTGTTATTGATGCGCATAGTTGATATAAATACGTGTAATTTAAAATTTTTATTGAAAATATGGTAGGATAGTCACACATTAAATATATATAATTTTGTTATTGATGCGCATAGTTGCTAAAAATACGTGTAATTTAAATTGATGATTGAAAACATGGTAGAATAGCCACACGTTATATATATATATATATGTTATTGATGCACATAGTTGCTAAAAATACGTGTAATTTAAATTGATGATTAAAAACATGGTAGGATAGTCGTACGCTAAAGATATATGTAATTTCGTTATTGATGTATGTAGTTATTGTAAAAAAAAAAATTAGACCATAAAAGAAAAATCGTGACAATCGTGCAAGGCCCAGCCGCGTGCACGCGTGGTATGGTGCAGTGCTGCGCGTGACGTTTTTGTCCTTTTCTAGTCCCGCCCGGAAGCCATTGGACGGTACTCCGGCCAGGAGTATTTCTGGCTTGGAAAGGCACACCAAAATTTGGCTTTCAAGCAAACTAGAGCCAAATCACATTGGCATGATCTAATTTTGTTACACTGACAGACGCTATTGCCGTCGCGGCGTTTCCTGGTGGAACGGTTGGTGCAAACTGCCTCTAGCCCAACCCAGGTGAGAACCGATCTTGGGTCGTTACTCGTTAGCCCATGAGCAGGCACACTGGCTAGAGGCCCATTCTCTCGATGGCCCAAACAACGAGTTCACATGGAAGTTTCTTTCTTCTCGCCCACTCCAAAAATGGATACCGGGCCAGCACCTGTCAGCCACCCAGAGTAGAGCCCGACCTTCTTCTCCGCCAAGAAATAAACCCACACAAAACCCACTACACACACCACAGGCGCGGTCGGATCCAGACGCCCCCGTTCCCCTCCCAAAACCAAATCCTTGCTAGGGTTTTTACTCGCGCGCCGCCGCTCTAGAATCCATTCCACCGAAGAGAGGCCATGGCCGGCGGTCCCGCGGCGGTGTCGTTCCTGACCAACATCGCGAAGGTGGCTGCGGGGCTCGGTGCGGGGGCCTCGCTCCTCTCCGCGTCGCTCTACACGGTGGACGGCGGCGAGCGAGCCGTCATTTTCGACCGCTTCCGCGGCGTGCTCCCGGAGACCGTCGGCGAGGGCACCCATTTCCTCGTGCCCTGGCTCCAGAAGCCCTTCATCTTCGACATCCGCACTCGGCCGCACAACTTCTCCTCCAATTCCGGCACCAAGGATTTGCAGATGGTGAACCTCACCCTCCGCCTCCTCTCCCGCCCCGACGTCGTGCACCTCCCCACCATCTTCACCTCCCTAGGGCTCGAGTACGACGACAAGGTGCTCCCCTCCATCGGCAACGAGGTGCTCAAGGCCGTCGTCGCCCAGTTCAATGCTGACCAGCTCCTCACCGAGCGCCCCCACGTCTCGGCGCTCGTCCGCGATGCTCTGATCCGCCGCGCCCGCGAGTTCAACATCATCCTCGACGACGTCGCCATCACCCATCTCTCTTACGGCATCGAGTTCTCGCAGGCCGTCGAGAAGAAGCAGGTCGCGCAGCAGGAGGCCGAGCGCTCCAAGTTCCTCGTCGCCAAGGCGGAGCAGGAGAGGCGCGCGGCAATTGTGCGTGCCGAGGGAGAGAGTGAGTCCGCGCGGCTCATCTCTGAAGCCACCGCCGCTGCTGGTACAGGGCTGATTGAGCTGAGGAGGATCGAGGCGGCCAAGGAGATCGCCGCGGAGCTGGCCCGCTCGCCAAACGTTGCATATGTGCCAGCCGGGGACAGCGGCCGCATGCTCCTCGGCCTCAACGCCGCTGGGTTCGGCCGGTGATTCGCACGCCCATTTTGCTCCTTTTGTTGCCCAAGCATTTATCTTTGTTATGGAAGACTGAAACGATGGTAGGGACAACAATGATATCTGCTACTCTTGGTCGTTAAGTTTGGATGTCTTGGGTGAGTGTGCGAGTCTTATGATCCAAATAAGGTCAGGGTCAGGACATATTTATGATTTTTTGGATTAAGCTTAATGCTGTTGTTAAATCTGCATGCTAGTTATGCTCATGATGCTTACTCTTCTTGAATTTATTGTTCTATACCTGTTGCAGGAGCTGTATCTTTGGCTTTCAAATTACTTACTGATGTTGCTTAGTTGAGTTGTCTTTTGTCTGAACTCTTGCAGGGATACATTAGTTTGTGCGTATTGTCTTGTGGATGATGAATATTTTCCATTTTAAGATTTGAATGCTTAAGAGATTGAAGTAGACATTGGTAGGTCGAGTTTTAGGTAGCCATTTTGGTGTCAGTTTTCTTGTTTTGCAGCTCATGAGCTGTTGTCTAGAAGCTCTATAGCTCCCGTGAAGCTATTCATCTATAAATTGGAGCTTGGCTCTCTTGTATTACAAGAGCCAATTTTTGATATGATATGCCTTTTGACTGTAGGTTGATGCTATGATATTTGATTTTAGCCTGAGAATATGATTTAGACATGATATAATCAGGTCTAGTGAATAGAATTGTTACAGTTTAGCTTCTACAATGTTGGTGTAGGATTTAGGAATAACATGTAAATGCTTGCACTGGTTCTGATTTATATCGATGCATAATGAATAATAGTGATATCTTGTTGACTATCAACCCATGGGCCCATCTACCTGATATCTTGTTGCCTATCAGCCCATGGGCCCATCTACCTGTCTTTCTTCATTACTTAAGTGGCGGTTTTTTTCTTTACAAATTCTTTTGTCGCGCAACTAAAATCTGGATGGCCAGGCCAGGTGATTTCTTTTATATGCCTTACATTACTCTTCATAAATGGCATTGGGTTGCACAATATAGCTCAGTAGTCCCTGGTTTCTACTTTCTACTCTGCATTTTGGGAGGGCTTGACTGTTTGTTGGCTGTAGGTTAAATGGACATGGTTTGGTCTATTGGGTTTTTTTTATCTGTTTCTGGAAAACATCGATTTTACCCTGCTTGTAAAACTGGCATCAAAGTTTGCTGCTGATCAAATGTGTTCGGTTATGCTTTTCTTCGTTACCTCACTATTTCTATTTTGTACTGTTGAAAAAAAACTGAAAGATAGCTTCTCATCTCGCATGAGATAAACGTTTTTTTTTTTGTGCCGTTGCTGGTAAATCTGATTTTGTTGAAGCCTGAAAGCATAGAGGAATTTCTTTTCAGAGGCAAAGTACAGAGGTATTGCTTGCTTACCCGTGGTGATCTATGCAATTTAGTGATGAACGCCCCGCATGACCGGCCCCTAATCTGATATCTAGTCTGACATTGAAAGAGTGAACTGCAGCTATTTCTATGAGAACCAAAAGGAGTAGCGATGGGGAAAAAATTTTTATTTTAAACCTTTTTTAAAAAATTAATTTAAAATTAACCCCGGTGAAAAAATAATTTTATTTCTAACCCTTTTGAACGCACCACTCGAGACGGTGTGGCTCACAGGAACGGCCGCGCCAGTGCATGTGGCGCGGCAAGGGCTACCACGATGGCACCCGTGGCCGGGCAAGGGATGGCGTGGCAGGTGCAGGCCCCACCTTTGCCGCGCCACCCTGCCTGGCGCGGCAGCACTGACCAGTGGGACCGGTGCACCTTCCCACCGGTCTCGTGGGCTCGACTGGCCTGGCCGCGCCATGCCGTCTGGCGCGGCAAGGCTTGACTCAAAAACCTGCAGAGCTCCTGGTAGCTCGGCCATTCTTCATTTTCTCCCATTTCACCTCTTCTCTAACCACTCTTCTTCTCCTCCATTCCCAAAAACTTTGAGCATTAGATCCGGCGAGTTTTTTTTTGGAAAAGGCTGCATTTCGTCATGGCAGGTGACCCCCTCTTCTTTGGTGTCTTTTGGTTGCATTTTTTGTAATTTTCAATTGATTAAGGGTTAGGGTTAATGTTAGGGTTATAGTTAAACTTAGCTTGGAGATGTATGGATTGCGTAGTGGCTTTGTCTCCATTGATAATTTTTAATTGATTTATGGTTAGGGTTAGGATTAGGATTCTAGTTAAACTTAGCGTGGAGATGTATGAATTGCGTAGTTGTTTTGTCTTCACTGATGATCTCGTGAAAAAGCCTAGATTGTGTAGTGAATTTTTTTATAATATTTGATTTAGTACTAATGTTAAGCCTAAGATGTATGTATGTTTATGTTAAGCCTACATATATATAGCTACACCTACGTTTTCCCTAAATTTGAAATTTCAACGACAAATCGAAACATGCAACAAATTTCACACGCTACAAATATGGATGAATGTGCTATGATCCCACGGTACTTAGATTAAACTAAACAACCTAAAATCCAACTAAATCGGGCACTTTAACTAAAACCCTAATTTTCAAACAACCACGAAATGCGATAGATCCGGTGACAAATAGCTCAAGTGGTGAGGGAGATTACCTTGCTAGGAGGGTGGGCAACGCTTTTTCCTACGAGAATCGGCCGGAGATGGACGGGCGACGGCCGGCGGGCGGTGGGGCGGCGGCTCTTGCGGCGGAGGAGGAGAGGAGGAGCAGAGAAATGCGGCAACAAAGGGCACGGCTCGATAGTTACAAGCTTCGCCGCTCAGCGGGGTGGCGCAAAAGGTAAGACCAAGACCGCCACGCCATCCTTGCCGCCCATGGCACCACTGCGGCGACCCTTGCCGCACCACATGCACTGACGCGGCAGTTCCTGTGAGCCGTGCCTTCTCGAGTGGCGCGTCCAAAAGGGTTAGAAATAAAATTATTTTTTCACCAAGGTTAATTTTAAATTAATTTTTTAAAAAAGTTAAAAATAAATTTTTTTTCTAGCGATGGGTAGCTGACTGCTTGCTCGTAACGAGTTACAAATGTTGAGTACTCATGCTCAGGTGCATGTAGGGGTGAAATCTGGTTCGGATAGTTTTGGTCTGGTCTGGTCGGAATCGGATTCGAACCAGGTTGGACCGAAATTTTTCGGATCTGGTCAGACATGGAATCGGACTCGAATATTTTTACTCAGACTTGGACTTGGATTCGATAGACTAGTATCCAACGGAATCGGACTCGGATTTGGATATTTCAAGTTGGGTTTATATGGATATCCGAACCCTTTTGGTCTAGTTCATTCCAACATCAACATGTAGCCTATCCACCTATATAGTGCCGCAGGCCGCAGCGGTCATGACTCCAGTCCAGTCTCCAACCCAGCAGTACAGCCACCAGGCCAACATCTAGCTTCCAGGCTGCATCCCCACATTCGTAGAATTTGGTCGCATCTGAGGACGCGAGCTCGTGGGGCGAGAGGTGCACACCGGAGCGCGGAGTGACCGTGGCGTGGGCGGTGCTGCCGGACTACGAAGCAACGCAGCCGCGGCATCGGCGGCACGGCCGTGGCTCGGGGCGGTGGACGGTGAGGAGAGCCGCGACTTGGGGCGGTGGACGGTGAGGAGACGTGTGATGGACGACGACGAGCTGTGCCTGGCCATGGCTTTGAGCGACGGAGGATGACGACGCCGTACCCAGCCATGGCGCGGCGGAGGACGTCATCGTCAAGATTGACGACAATGACCCGTGCCTAGCCATGGCGCTGCGTGATGGAGGACGACGATGCCGCGCCCAGCCACGGCATGGCGGAGGACGACGAGGCAGAATCGACCTAGGGCGCCAAGGCGATGGAAGACAACGCAAGACTGCCACAAGATCGCGCGACGAAGAACGATGATGGGCACCCAGCAACGACATGGCGCGACGGACGACGATGACGTCGTGATGGCATGGTGCGACGAAGAAGGATGATGCCACGCCTAGCCATGGCACAGCGGAGGACGACGAGGCTGCGCCTGACCAAGACGAGACGCAGGGTGGCCCAGTCGCGCTCGGGACAACTCGGCGTGGGGCTCAACTAGGCGGCCATAGGCTACGAAGTGCACGCCATTGTACGCAAAGAAGATGTTTGATGAAATGTGTAAGATAGATGCGAGCACAAATACATGTCAACCAAACACCTTCTCTCTTTAGCTAGCCTCAAACAATGCAAACAACCAAACACTGTCACATTGCATCCTCTTGCACCGTTGCACGTCAGCCAGGCCATTGAGGGACAACAACCAAACAGGGTATTTAGGGTATGTTTGGTTGGGTGTATGTTTGGAGAAGTGGTTGTAGAGATGCAAGATGAGGTTGTTTGGTTGCCTGGACAAAGGTTTGAGCCTAGCTTACCGATGCAAAAGCGGCCGCGCGGCCTGGCTCGCGAGAAACGAGCGATCCGGCCGTTTCCCGCAAGCCTGGCTCGTATGACGCGCTTGTGTGATGCGCTGGCCATGCGCCGGCCGACACGCACGCGGAACGACTAGCAACACGGAACGACTAGCAAAACAACTAGTAATGCATTAACTTTTCAAACTTTCTTATTTTTTTAAAATTCAAACGATATCCAAATTCAATGAAAAAAATGGAACTGTAGGTTCAAGTGCAAGGTCTTAAATAAATTTCAATTTTTTTTGAATTTTTGTTTTTGTTTTTGAATTTATTGATTTTCTAGTATTTTTTTGAATTTTTATTTTTATTTTTGAATTTATTTTCTTTCCGGTATTTATTTTTTGAATTTTTATTTTTGTTTTTGAATTTATTTTTGTTTCAATATTTGTTTTTGATTTCCCTTCTAAAATTTATCCATTCCATACTCCTCCTAGTGCAGCCAACCAAACAATATCTCTGCGCAGCCTGTCCAATCTCATACAACCAACCAAACAACATCCTCTTGCATCACCTCAGCCTGGCTTCCCCTAACCTGGCTGAGCTCACACGGCAACCAAACACACTCTTAGTGCCCTAGCCCTGCTGCGGTACAGCGGTAGTGCCCCTGCAGCGGCCACAGCGTGAAGCAACTGACCGAACAAGCCATGGCGTCTATAGCTGCGGAGACAACAGAGCGGCATCCACGCCACCGTGTCTGCGTGCGTGCACGAATCGATTCAAATTTGATTGAACAAGTGTATGATGAGAAATTAGTATTAAATATTGGAAGTGCACCTAAGTTAAGACATGAGTTTTGCATGAATTTCACATAAAACAATTAGATTGTCATAGGAATCAGGAAACACTTTCTGGTCTCTAGGTGCTAACTTGATGACCAGTACTTATCTTACAAAAATAATATTGGTAGTTTTTTGGGCGTACAGTTTGTAGGTAACAATGTTTCGATAAAATAATCTTGATCGTATTTGATTTGACTCGTATTTGATCCGGTTTCGTTTTCGAGATGGTTCGTATTTCTATTCGTATTCAAAGAACCTGTATCCGGATCCGGGTTCGTGAAAAGATACGGAAACGAAACTGGTACAAACAATATTCGATCCGATCCGGTTCGTTTTCACCCCTAGGTGCATGTCCCGCGATAAGCCAACATGAGCAAGATGTGGGGCAGTCTTACCAGGGTTTCAGATTTTGCTTCATACTCGAAAACTACTAGCCCACTAGCAGTTTTTTGTGAATTTCTAAACTGGACAAAACTTGAATTCTGAAATTTGTATTTGGAAGCAAATTTAGTTAGTTTGGAAAGCAGTTTTTTTTTTTTTTGCTTGAGTTTAACGAAGAGCCGAACGAAATTTGCGAGCGTTAGTTGAAAACGAATGGTTTTTAGCGAAGGATCGAAATTGATCGGTTTTTTTTTGGTTGAAAAACTACTAGATCATGAGCTGGGGCTTGGGTGGTGTGCGCACGTACAGATAAGGTTAAAAGGCGTCTGAAAAAATAATTTTTTTAAAAAAAATCGTGTCAAACTCTTTAAACACGGTGATGCCATTTTTAGGAATTTTTGGTTATTTTTCACTTTGAATTTAATTTTTAAATTTTAAATTTTGAGCGGTTTTAAGGTAAAATGTTAAATCGGACCTGAGCGGCATAGTCAAAAACTGCGAAAGCCACCTAGTTTTCGCGTTTGCCATTTTTCACCACTTTTGAAACCACTACCGTCTTTACATTTGAAGCCAAGCGAAACCAACTCCTTCGTAGAGTGGACTTCAGGTCTGACTTGAGCACACTGAAACAGTGGCGGACACAGCATGAAAATCAAGTCTGGGCAAGCCTAAATTCATCTAACGTCTTGTGTCGGTCTAAGATATCACAAACAACTAAAAATACATGAATGCAAAGCTAACGATCACATCAATTCGAATGTCAGATATACATATAAAAGCACATAGATAAAAAGTAAATGCATGAGCATAACATAGAGTGATACCTGTCTATTGACTATTGTATTAGAAACTTATGTAGATAGGCACATCAACAAAAATCCAATCTACAATAAAAGAAATTTGTAAATTAATGAAACAGTAGCAAAACTTGATTCTTCGAGGCTATCTACATAAGTTTGGCATTGAGGCATTCAGGTAGGCGGTGGCAATGTACGAGGCAAGTTCATTCTTCGAGTTTTAATGCGTTGAAAGCATCAGATAATAGTTTCATCATCAAGTGATTTGAATAACTCTCACTCGGTGTAGCATACCATCAAGTCATTCAACCAATCATTGGCAATCTTGTTGTGCAATTCAGATTTGATAATATTCATCGCTAAAAATGCTCTCTCAACTGTTGCCGTTGACACAGACGACAACAATGCTAACTCAATTAGTTTATAAACCAATGGAAACACTACGTGTTTTTCAGTTTGAACCATCTTCATAGCTAAAAATGCAAGATCTTCACAAGTATCAAAAGCAGCATGTGTTTACACATGGATGATGTATGTCTCAAGTTGCTCTCTTATAATTGCACGCTCTTCAATAGAAAAATCTTCATCATAAATTTCAGCAGGACGAACAAGCTTGTTGACATCAAACTTGACAAATGAATTCTTTGGATCAAGGCAAGAGAAGCAAAGAAGCAGCTCAGTAGAAACTTCATTAAACCAATGACCTAATTCCGAATTAATTTTGTCAACAACAACAAAGATCTCAGCACGATAATAGTGAAGGTTAGTGACTGTGAACCCATCACGCCTTAAACGACCCCTAATAGGTATTTCTTCATCCATATCTACCACAGGTATGCCTTTGGAAGAACAAAAGTTCTTGACATCACCAAAGTGTCCCTCCCAACCACTATTTGTCCTCATATTAGCCAACCGAGTTTTCACCACATCAATTAATTCGATGGCATGCACAATGTTTACATCTTTCCTTTGCAAGACAAGTGAAAGCTCATTTGTAATAGCAAACAATTTGAGCATAAGCTTTAAAATGAAAACAAATTTGAAGCTCTCCATTTTTCTATCAAACCCGCTGCTTGTGTTGGTACACGTCCATCCTCATGAACCACACTAAGAACATGTAGCACTGATTCCCACATTGTCTCTAAGCGAACCAAAGTTGTATAATGTGAGCCCCATCTAGTGTTCCCTGGCCTAGCAAGATTACTTTCTTGATGCAAACCTCTTTCCGTGAAAATATGACCGCTCTCTAGTCTATTTAAAATATCTTTGCGGTGGTTTTCAAGTAATGTATCTCTCCTTTTGCATGATGAGCTTGTGACGGCCACAATTAATGAGATGTACTCAAAGAAATTATGAATAGATTGGCAACAACTACTACTAGCAACAGAAACAACCACTAATTGCAATTGATGAGCAAAACAGTGCATATAGAAAGCATAAGTAATTTTATCTAAAATCTTTCTCTGCAGGCCATTATATTCACCTCTCCTATTTGAAGCACCATCATAGCCTTGATATAGATAACCCATGATGATCAAAAAGGCCAAAAAGAGCCTCCCTTAGTGCCTCTGATGTAGTCTCGGAGACATATTGGAGGGCAAGAAATCTTTCCACAACCTGTCCCTTATTGTTCACATACCTATATTACAAAAAAGTTTAATAAGGAACATATAATGACAACATAGAATTGAGCATGAAAATAAAAGAAAAATTCATGAATACCTCAATATTACCACCATTTGCTCTTTGACCGATATATCGCGTGACTCATCAATAAGAATGGAGAATTGCCTATCTCCAATCTCTCCAATAATCAACTCCGTGATCTCTTGTGCATAACATTTTGCTAAAAATTTATCTTTTTATAAAGCCAAACTCTATAGTCATTTTTAAGTTGCAGTGGTTCTTTTCAAATCTTCAAAAACCATTTTTTTATAATAGTAGACTCTCTGAGACCCCTATCGAACGCCACAAAATTTTCATATTATAATCTACAGTTGGATTAAGCTTAAAAGAACAAGGGTGAAGCCAACCATAACTAGCATCCGTAGGACAACGAGATCTCTGTCCATCACTCCAGCTATGTAGGTGAACAAAGGTTTAAGAATAAAGTACACTTTTGTCGTTATTAAGTTTGGAAATGGCAGAAATATCATTATAAAGTTGGTATTTGCCCATATGCCATTATAAAGTTAGGGTGGGTTCTTTTCAGCTTATCCTATCCAGCTTATTTAACTTATCTCGTAACTTCAATAATTTTTCGAGATAGTCTCAAGAGCCAGTTGGCCTTTATGTTTAGGGTTTAGGGAGTTTTTAGACACGTCTACGAGATTAAAAAAAGACTAAAAAATTAATAAAAAAGTGAGATAAGTCAAATAAGACACGAGATAAGTCAAATAAACTGACATAAACTGACTTAACGTGTGTCTTATTTGACTTAGCTCACTTTTTTTAAAAGTTTTGAGTTCAATTTTTTATCTCGTAGGCGTGTCTGCAAGCTCCCTAAACCCTAAACACAAAGGCCAACCGGCTCTCAAGACTGTCTCGAGAAATTCTCGAAGTTACGAGATAAGTCAAATAGGCTGGATAAGATAAACTGAAAAGAATCCAACCTTAGATTACTTACAAAACACTATTTGTGAACTTTCATATCTCTCTCACTTCTTCAAATTTTTATTAATTTTGCCACTCTCCTCTTCTTCCTCCCTTCACACCTTCCTTCCTCCCCTCTCTAGTGGTGGCCCATGACGCTAGAGCTTGGTTAGGGGCACGACAGCCCGGCTATCAGGCAGCCCACGACGGAGCTTGACGGGGTGGCAGCACAGATAAAAGGATGCTTAGCGTTGCTTCGGCCGCAATTCCGTGATGGCGTGGTTGACTGCGTACACGGCGGCGCGTCGGCCGCTAGCTCATGATGATGGGTGGAGCTACGTGGCGCTAGAGCAGGGCCACAATGGTGGACGAGGAAATTGTAGGGAATGCACGTGTGATATAATTGTAGGGCTCCACCTAGCACAACTTTTCAGATACAGTACCATCCTACAACGTTAATTTACATAACAAAACCATGTTTACGGTAAAATTAGAGCCTATTGGCCAAACTTTACACTTTGTCCGAGATCTCATTATTAACTATTCTTAGAAAACCATTGCACAGGACCGCCATCAACCATTAGTCAATAAAGTGATGTATTCTCAAAGGACCATATCTACAGCTGTGTAATAAAAATATTAACCTTTTATGTATATATATACATCCCTTTTTATTTGATAAGGTATAATCTTATAAATAATTAGAAGGTTTTTGAATTTCAAGGAATATAAGGAGATATATATGTCAAATTTTATAGCAAAATGGTAAATCTTTTAATGGATATGTATACTTAAATAAAAAATAAATGTTATAAGTAAATATATGGTTTTATGGACTTTGGATAATGCATTTATAAATTTTCCATGTATCTTAAAACATCCTAGCGCATACCTTAAGTTTGTTATTAAGATTTTATATCCTAAATATTTTATTTCTATTAAATATTTTGTTAGTTTTAAATGCACTAAATACTTTAATATATGGTTTATTTATTTTCCTGTAGTTTCATGCAACTAAAATTCATATTCAAATGTATTTTTATTATTATAAACATTTTCTACTTGGACACTACTAACAAAACTAGCGTAAAACAAGGTGAACCGGCTTAAGAAGGAAAAACCAGTAAAACCAGGTCAGTTTACTGCTCTCTCTTCTTTCTCTATTCTTCTTCTCCGGTGGGGCTTCGGCGATGAATTTCAGCCACTACGGTGCATTGCCGGTGACGTTCTTGGGCTCTACAGGTTTCCGGGACCAAGACACAGGACGTATCTTTCGAGTTTATAGTCTAGGGTGGTTGGCTTGGTCCGTGATGAGCTTTAAAGCTCGGGACATTAGAGAGGTAACTCTGGCTAGGTTTCAGGGCACACAGGAGTCCTAGCGTATCTGGACTTGGGTTCATTTAGATCAGCTAGAAGTAGAAGAAGTGATCAAGGGTCACATAGAGTTAGGTGATGGGAAAAGAAACACAATGCAATGGTGATTTGATCTAAAAAGGTGAGTTGTGACGGAAAGACAAGGAGCATGTTGTGTTGTATGCGGACCAGAATATGGGTTATGATGGAAATAAACCCTTAGCATGCTTTCTAGAATATGCATTGGTTCAAGCGACGGTGGATGACTCTATGACATGCCTGGTTTGCAGGGTTGGACGATTTGACGAGATGAAGCTTAGAAATTTATAGGGATGGTCAGAAGGATAGGCACATTGGTGGAAAAAGGTGGTTGTCACGTGAGTACTCACGACGAAATTACCCTTATATGCTAGGGTGTCTATAGTTTATGCAACAGCACACACCGACTAAATAGATTCCATCGGTCAAAAGGTAGCTTCATAGGTTGTTATGATTGAGATTCTGATTCTAAGTGTAACTGGAGTGGCATCTCGATGAAAAGAAGATAGCTGAAGGTGTGCATATATGAATGTGTGTGTGAGCATGCGAGCAACACATACACATTAGATGGAATGAACTTTATCCACAAGGAGATGACCTCAAAGGTAGCTCCGATTAGGGTTCAAGATATAGAGTCCTAGTACATCTGGACTCAGGTTCATAGGTCAATGGAAAAATGGAAGAAGGGGTTGAGAACCACATGGAAGCTATGGGATGAGACCGAAAAGAAATATCCCATGAAGTGAAGAGACATAAGGAAGAATCCTACCACTAGAAGAAATCTAGTAGCTCAAGTCTTTGGTCTATCTTAGTTATAACCTTAATTTCTTATTAAGTTAATGTGTTGTTCATACATTTTGTTAGAAGTGAGCCTTTCTAATTCATATAAATTAGCTTTAATACTTAAGGTTTCATAGAAGTACTATAAAATAGATTGTTCACCTTGATGAGCTTTTATGAGTCTCTAACATTTCATGCATGTCTTAGAGTATGAAAAATTTTTATGCTTAAAATTTAGGGATGCTACAGAACTACCCCACTTAAATGGAATATCGTCCCGAGATTCACCCGATGTAAAGAAATGGATGCAAGAAATTCTTGCGATGTGAATTTAATTTCCTTCCCCAAGTTGAGTTTGTTTCGAGACACCTGGATCTGTCTTTAGCCAAATTCTACAACTTGGTTCAAGTATTTAAAATGCAGGGGTTTTGAAATTAAGAACCCGCTCAACTAGATAGAGTAGGGATAAGGATAGAGGAGATCCAAGGTAAGAATTAGCAAGCATGAAAATCCATGGGTAAGTCCAAGAAATATTTGAGTTACAATGGAAGATGAACGATGAAAAACAATACACCAAATACTTAAGAAAATAATATCACATAAGTTGTAACAACGAATAGCCCTAAGGGGTTCGTTATACAACTGATTATCTTTTAGTTTTTCTCAACGTTCTAATGTATGGGATTAGTCGCTTTACCTAGATGTCTAAGTGGCGAACAATATACTCTATCAATTCCTAGTACTATGGGTCTCTGTAAAGGGGTTCAAGCTCAACGATCTTCGTTTTTACCGTTTCATTGTCTAATATTCTCTAACCTAATCAGTTTTTATGATGATTTAATCTAACACTTAATGTAAATCAACATATACACTTGTTTTAAGATTGCAAATTAAATCATCAAAACTGGTTTTTGCTTTGAATTAGATGGTTTTTCAATGAAATTCAGAAGGGAAAGGAGAAATTAAGCTATTTTCATAAATAGTTCAAAATTTTCATTAAAAATTCCTTTTTCCTACCTTATGGTTGACACCAACACCAAGGACGCAAGAGACGCCTAGTTGCTTTCCTCCCTTCCTCTGCTTGCCTCAATGGAGAAGACAAGGAGGAGAGCTCCGATGCAAGGAGATAGAGAAAGAGGTGGTTGTCATAGTTGGAAAAATGAGGCTGCCAAAATTAGGGGAGAATGGGAGGAGAACGAAGGAAGGAGAAAGAAGAAGATAGGGAAAGGTAGTTTGGTTAGAACTATTCAGATCGGTTTCATAATGGTATATTTGTAAAATTTTGTAATAACAAATAAGGACATTATAAAAGTATTTATACCATTTTCAAGCTTAATAATGGCAGGACTATAATCGCCAATCCTCCTAAGTCCTTTCCCGAGGAGGAACGGAACATCAGCTTGTCCCTCTCGAAAGCTGAGCCAAGCTAGGTAGATTGCGTATCCTTTGTCGTTGGTGCGGCAGAGATAGAGGCGAACATGTTTTGTGAGAGGAACCATAGAGCATTGTAGTTAAAAACACTGTAGGAAAACTTTTTACTGTACCAAAAATACTGTTCGCTACTGTAGTTACGGTGTTGTGTGAGATGAGCGGTAGACTGTAGCTCTGTGCTGTTGCATCAGGCAACGCCGCAACGGCAGAGCCAGGCAGGCATAGCTCAAGCTCCGTTCATTTTCACCCCTGGTCATATCTCTCCAGCAGTCCAGTCGGATCGTTTCACGTTTTGTATGACCATGGTGTCGTCGTGGGCATCCGATCCAGCAAGTGCCGAGAATCCCCGAACCGTCCAAAGTCTGCGGCCTCGCGGCAGAGCATGATAAGCGATTGATTAGCCACGCGCGCCGCAGTCGGCAGTCGGCAGTCGGCAGTCGGTGCGTAGCCTCGGTGGTCTCGGCCCAACTATGGATTCCGCTGTGCCAACCGCCGAGCGCGCGGGATCCTTCCGTGTCCGTCCAACGGCGCCACGGCGGTGCCATGCGAGGGAGCTGCACGGCTGCACCGGGTGGTGGTCGCCCCTCGCCCGACAGTTTGTCAAAACGCCCTGCTCTGGGCACGGATCAAGCGGGTGCCCGAGCATTTCTTGGGACCCATGTGCCCACCGGCTCTTTTCATTATTGGACTATACTTCCTCTAGCCCTCCCGTATTCTCGTGTCATTGCCGCTGCCGAGGCTGGAGCCACGCGATGACGCGACCAGGCTAGCTACGCTTAGGGATGTAAACGGATCGGATACGGTCGGATATCACTAATATTATATCCGTATCTGTAACATCCCCATTTTTAAAAATTTTGAAAATGCATAATCATGGCATTATCACATGTGAAACCAAATTTTTAAAAATCATTTTTGAAAAATGTGCATGTTACTATAAATATTTTTCTACAAACCTATTTAAGGATTCAACTTATAAATATGTATATATAAATATATCTCATTTGAAAATATCTAAAATGCTACAAATCTATTTTTACACTTCTAGATTAACCATTTCATATTAAATGAAAAGATAGCCAATTAATTGAACCAAAAATTTAATGAAAACTTGATAAGAAAAATTTAAACTAATTAGATTTAGTGAAAATATATTTTTTTCCCTAGCAATTGTTTCCCTCCTATCTCTATGACAAGTGGGCCCTACTTGTCATTCCTCCCCATGTGGAAATTCCCCATTTTTGCCCTTTCTCCCAAATGGGAAATTCCCAAAACAACCCCAAATCCACCTTCCCCTTTTTGCCCTCACCCTCCCACCAAATTACCCTGCCACCCCCTAGCCTCATCCCCACGCCACCTTCTCCCTCTCTCTCTCTGATAACTCTCTCTCGGACTCTCCTCCCTCTCACTCTCTCACTGTCATCTCCCCCAACTCGCCTAGGTACTCCCTCCCCGACCGATTCTCTCCAACACCCTCCCACTCTCACTTCCCACGTCCCATTTTTCCAGCTCCCCACCGCCGCCATCGCCGGAGGCCGTCGCATTTCGTCGCCGAGCCGAAGCCCTTCTTCACCGGGCGCCACATGTCTCTCGCCGATTAAATGCGTCGATCCTCGGTAATCTCCTCCCTCCTGCTCCCCTTCCCCTCCCTAGGTCCTTACGGACTCTTCCCATCGCTGGCGCCGCCTCGCCGTCGCTAGAAACGGCCGGCGACGTGCTCCTTCCCCCGCCCGACCTCGAACACACCGCCGCACCACCTCGTCCGGTTCCACCTCGAGTCGACACTACCCCGAGCTTCCCCGTGCCTCCCTCTTGCTCGCAAGACTCGCCACCTCCGGCCATCGCCGTTTGGCGGCCGGACGACACGCCCCGCCGCCACCACGCCGACGACCACCGCCGGTGTTCCCTCGTCGCCGACCTCACCCCGAGCTCCCTTCCTTCCTTCCTTTTCCTCTCTCGCCGGAGTGCCACCGCCGTCACCGGAATCGCCGCCGAAACCGCGCCGCCGCCCCGCCCGGCACCGACAGTAGTAAACTCCGCCTGTCACCTCCGTCGCCGCCTTGGCTGCAAGACCATGAGGTCAAGGCCACATGGGTCATTGCAAGACGTTCGAGCCATGGGTCAGACGCCGCAAGGACGCCACGCGCCCACGCGCTGCATGATGCCGAAGGCCCATGCCAAGATGGGCGACGCGCGCTGGGTCAGACGCTGCCATCACAGGTCGTGGTCCGCAAGACGCTGCCCGCATGCGTGAAGCCGCAAGCCGTTAGCACGGGCTGGCCGAGCCGGCCGCCCATCCGGTTTTCTCCCTTTTTCCAAATAAATTTTAAAATAGGAAAACTTGTAAATTTTATATCTTTAAAAATATAAGTCCAAAATTTATGAAATAAATTTCTAAAACTCACAAAGATGTGAACTTTAATTTAAAAATATAATTTAAATAATTTGATGCATATTAATACATGATTTAGATTTAGCTTATTAAAGATAAAGACATAAATTAATTAAACCTTAAAAGATTTTGATAAATAAAAATAAATTGGAAATTTCTGAAATGGTGAAATATGATAACATAAACATTTATTTTAGGAATTAGTTTATTTTATTCATTTCTCAATTAAAAAGAAATATGTTGCTACATATATACATTAATTAAGTTCCATATACAAGAATTTCCAAAATTTATAAAAAGGAGTAAAATGGAATTTACACAAATTACAATTTAAAAATACTATCATCACATTTATGCATATCCATTCACATGCATACCATTTCATATTTAATTTTGGTATTGTGTGTTCATTTTGGTTATTTTGTTATTAGGTGTTAACGACGATAGATTCGCGATCAATCCCCCGAAAGATCACCAGGAATTTGTTGAGCAAGGCAAGTGCTGAACCTTGTGTCCTATGGTTTCGAAATTCAATTTCTTAGAAGTTTACAAAATGCATTTTATATTCAAAACTAAAAATGCTAATCATTTAGCTGCTTAGTTAACATCCAATCAATAATTATTCTGTTAAAATACTCCTTGCTACCCTAGATTATTAAAATTGCTAATATTAAACTTCACCCTTGAATTAGGTTTGGCAATAATGCTTAGAAATGCTTAGTACTGAACTGTTGTTCATTCTTGATATCTGCAATTATTAAATGCTTGTCTAAATGCTTGATTTAAAAGGACAGTGGGTGCTGTCATGGGTGTAGTTGAGATAGTGGGTGCTATCGGGTAAAAATGTTTTGCAAAACCTGATCGGGGTGGATGGTTGCAAGGTGGGTGCAGTAAGCACGAGATGTGGGCCCAGTGTGGGAACCACCCCGGTCCCTAAGGACCGATTCCTTAAGGTAGACGAGCTAAGTACAACAGTGCGACCATTGAGTGCTCAGATGGGCGGTGCTCGTTGAGTACCCTTCAGACTCTTAGTCAGACATTCCAGGTGGAATAGGGAGTGGGCATCTGGATACGTCCATAGAGTTGAACCTTTCTTGGTGGATTGGGAGTGGGTATCCAGATGTGTCCATAGAGGGAACCTATCGGCACAAGAGGGGCATTGGTGTGGAAACCTTAGTGGGAATGCCGAGCTAAGGGAAGGTTGTGGTGAAAGACCTTATGGTGATCATTTTTCTTTGGGTGATTCCTAGGAGAACTCACCTCTCATGGGTAAAGCGTGTGACCTCTGCAGAGTGTAAAACTATCATGATAGCCGTGTCCACGGTCAAGGACGGACGACGGGGAGTTGTCTCATGGTACTTCTTATCTATTTGTTTTCAAAATGGTGTTTCAAAGGAAAACCACGATTGCGGTCGTGTGTTTTGGTTTTTCTCCTCACAGTGGGTGCTGTGAGCGATGAGGGTGTTTGCACGGTGGGTGCCGTGAGTAGCCAGGTTGGGCAAAAACCGGTAGGTGCCGGAACTTCAAAAAAATTGATTCAAACGTTTGTTTTTCTCAACACGTTTTAAATCATTTTATAAAACCTTAGATAAAATTTTTGTAAAACTGGCTTTATGCAAAAAGAACCCCTAACTCTCCTTTGTCAAGCCTTAGATGTATGGTAGTCAGCCTTGCTTGTTGAGTATAAAGTATACTCACCCTCGCCTTTTATCTGGGTCGCTCATTCCAACGAAAGCAGATGCGAATAGCAGTGGAACCTGAAGAGAGATGTATCACGACGAAGGATTCGCCACGGATTCAAGACGAAAAGTACCTCGACGATAGGATTGCGTTCCTCGGCCTGCTGTGGGGATCGCCTCGGCTTTCTTTTTGGAGTTTTCAGTTGTATAATTAAGACTTCCGCTTTTGTAAGGCCTTTGAGCCAATCTTATGTAACCACGCCAGGAGGCGCACTCTGATGTAAATTTATGTAAATTAATCGACATGGTTGTGATTCAAGTCTGTTGTCGATGTGTGCTAGCTACTGATCCAGGGACTAGCACAGGTAAAGCACAGGTGGGACCTCACCTCCGCCAGGGGGGGTCCCGACAGTATCCATATTTTTTTTTTCGGATACGGATCGGATACGGATAGTGCCGGATACGGATATGGACAGGATAGTGTCGGATACGAATACGGATAATATAAGATCGGATATTGGTCGGAACCAATATTTCCTCGGATAATACACTTATTCGAAAACACGTGCTAGAAAAAAGAATCAATATATGTCTTGGAGTGAACAATTTCACCAATGAAGAGATATAGCTGTATAGCGCTACCCACTGCGTGCTGCTAATTAAGTTTAAGAAAATAATTTTGAAAGCATGTAATAATATCATATTAACATGGCAGAACAAGGATCACACACATCAGTCTTACTTCTTGAGTTTTGTTTATGTTCTTGGTGTTGGTGGGCTGGTGATTGGTGCGGTGGCCTGGCCTGAAGAGTATCGTGGTTTGTTGGACTCTTGTGGGCCGCCCGGTAGGCTGGCAGGCGCCATAGCCCCTAGAATGGATTTGGATAATATCCATCGGATATTTTTCTTCTGATATTATCTGTCGGATAATATCCGCATTATCCGTATCTGTATCCAGCACCCAGTATCCATATCCGTATCCATATCCGCAAAAAACAACCGGATATCCGTATAATTATCCAAATCACTATCCAAACTGATTCGGTCAGTCGGTCGGTCGGAAATTATCCACTCCATTTACACCCCTGGCTACGCTCCACGGTTGCGCTCTCCCAGAATCAGATTGCAACCCTCCTTCAAGGTAAAGGTTGCACTTTACTTCCCCAGGATGTTTATTGTTGCCTCACGGGTTCACCGCTCACGGTGAGGAATAATGACAAGGTGGCCCGGAGTCCTTTATACAACACTGAACTTATCGCTGAACTTTGACGGCTTTAAATAGTAATTTAAAAAACCTGAAATGTATAATTGAAACTGAACTTAAGAGTGTCTTTCCCGTGACTTTGAGGTACTTGAGAAACACGTAAAAAAAGTCAAATAGTTAAAAAAGATAATAAAATAATTTAAAAATACTCTAATTTAAGTATTTAACGCATATTCTTGCGTAATGGCTTCCGCCGAGATTAGCATGGTTGAGACTTGAACGCTGTGTGTTTTGTTTTACTAACTAAGGAACAAACCGTCGCACCTCTGTCAACCATTTTACTAGCACCCATGTTCTTTTCACAATGTAACACATTTTTATTTCTAAATCTATTTCTCTAAAATCTCAAAACGACACATGTGAAGGAGATGATGGAACTTGGGGCGATGCGGTGGTGGCGTGGCATGGTGACGTGACGGGAGCTAGGTGGGCTATACGACAATCAAAGATGAGCATGACATCGTCTTCAAGAACAAGCTCATGGTGGCAACGTCAAACATGAGCCGGGAGCACGATATTGAGCACACGCAAGTGACATCAAACATGAGCCAGCAGTGCGGCATAGAGACGCTAGACCTTGATTAGGAAGTCAGTGCGATATGCGTTCGATATGTATGGTGGTGTCCAATGCGTTTGGTTGACAGAGCGTGATATGCGTTGTCCAGAATACATCTATACGACACCTACAACATACTTAATGAAATGCCAATAATTTGGTTCAACTCAATTACAGCCAACCAAACAAACGTTCTGTCAGACCAGCTCAAGTGATGCAAGACAATACGAGCTAAACTTGGCTGCGACCAAACACGCCCATACATACCACTTTCACAGGAACTCGACTTGAAACAGTTGAATTACACTATCTGTTTACAAGCCTACAAACCCAATCGCTACTTAGCAACGGAAATTAAGCTGCTCACCAAGAAGGTGATATTGGCAAGAAAAAACAATGGAGAGGGCTCGTCTCAAAAGCAGCTCCCACGAATTCCAGGAGCAGCAACCAAAACCTCACTCTCCCCAACCGCCCAAACCCCACCGGCCTCCACCACCCTCCACCGAGACAGTGACCCGGAGCATCTCCCACGCGCGGCCATCTCCCCTTGCCACCGCCACTGCTGAGACGCCGCCCTGCCCTGTCCAGCTCGCTGGTAGTGCCGCCTCCATGGACCGGGCCTCCGAGGAGCTCGAGCGCCGCAGCCGTTACCTCAGCTCGCTCGTCCGCCGCACCAAGCTCGCCGACCCGCCCGTGCCGGAGCCCGAGCCAGTCCCGGAGTTGCTGCCAAGGCTGGCGGCGGAGCCAAGCGCTGGGGAGGCAAAGGGCGGTAAGGTGGAACCGAAGCAAAGAGAGGTGAAGGCGGCGAAGGAGTCGGGGAATGTGGAGGAGAGGAAGGTAGCGGTGCGGGTCCGGGCGGCGGACATGCCGCGGGCACTGCAGCGACGCGCGATCCGGATCGCTGCGGAGGCCGTCGCCGCCATGCCGCGGGTCGACAACAAGCACCTCGCGCTCGCTCTCAAGAAGGTGACATACGGTGGACACAAAGTTTATTTCTTTTTTCGAATTTGGCATTTACTCGTGGTCAACTAATCAGATTACTCTGTTGTGTTATGTCGAAGTCGAAACTTGTCTAGATCATTTATTTTCTGTACGCGACCACAAAATGGAGACAGATGTGTAACACAAACTTGCGTATAGTATTGCAGGGACGGCAGGGTTGTAGTAAGATCTAGAGCTTGACTCAACTAATGTTCTTAAATCTTAGCTGCACAGTTGTTGACTTCGAGAAGGTGTACATCTAAATTTTGGAGTCTCAAGAATATTTTGAGAAGTTCTTTGGTGTTAGGAGTGAAGTTAGATGCCTGTGCTAATGACCTAGATGACATGGGAGGTGTGAGGCTCCCAAATCAGTTAGGTCAATTTGCATTTATGAGAGATGGAGTAGTCCACTGGAGCACTGAATATATAATATTAATGAGATATGGAATATTCAAAGGACAGGCAAGAATAATTATATTTTTGCTGCTATAGGTAGTTACTAATTGCAACCATGTTAGGAGTTGGACATGTCCGATACCTAATTATCCTTTAGGAAATGAAAATTACACGAATGCAGAGCTGACTTTGTGCAATAAGGTAATTCAATCTTGTAAGATTGCTTGACAGCTTAGCTTGGTTTTGTAAACCTGCTGGTTGCACACTTGATGTTTGTTGCATCATTGGTGATAGACTGATAGTTACAGAGGGCTAGAGCCTAGAGGTAGTCAGGAGAAGAACACGGAGAAAATTATTGGAAGAAAAATCAAGAAATGTGATCGGTGGCCAGTGGCCTGCTGACATAGCTCCCTAAAGCTTTCACTGTTCAGTCAGCATGTAGTCCCATGGTAAGCCATTTGGTCAAGGAATCAGACAGCTGAGATCATCTTTGGATGAGAAGCGACTTAGTGACCAGTTTATCATGGTTGAGCGATGCTTGATCTCAGCTGTTGATTCCATGGTCTGATATGTTCATCTAAGTCCGACCGAGAACTTCTAGCATTATCTTTGGTTTCTGAGTTGGAGTTGGCAACTGGAGCATTGATCCTGCATTTTTTTGAATCTCGGTACGAGAATTGGGGATTGTTGAGTTAGATTTTTTGTTCACCCCTTCTTTTTCAGTTATTAATTCCGCATGTCCTTACCTGCAGTGTACTGTTATCTAAGCTGGTCATGAGTTGTGGATAAAAAATAACTTCCAATGTTATATATGTTCTTTTGACCTCTTGTCACGTCATTGTGAATGCACATGATATAAGGTAATGATCTAAGTTTTTTATTCATCTGCAGCCTGAAAGGAGGGGAGAAATTTAGACATCTATACTGTAATATTGTTATTTTTAAAACTTCAGAAGTAGATGTGTTTCTTATCAATAGAAACAAGAATACAAGCATTGACGGAAAAGGATTTTCCAGATAGTTGCACAAAAAAGGATGATTGCTCTGCATGATATCTATGCCTCTTGAGTGTTAAATGAAATGGCATTCTTTCGCTTCCATTGTTCCAAAACTTGCCATTTATGTTACCTCAGTATCAAATTCCATTTCACTAGCATCCTAAAATTATTTCTGTAGCCAATGCAAGTACAAACAATCTTCAACATTACCTTCCCATTTTGAACCAGCTAAAGTTGTATTACACTCCTTGAGTGACTCTTTTCTGTCTGGATGATGAATTATAGAAATCTCATATAGCTAGCTTCAGAAATGATTACCAAGTATTTTTTTTTTTCAGTAATCAGTATTCCCCTAAAACATGTCTTTTCAGTATGGCAGAGGAGCTTGCATGTAGAGTCTGAACATAATCCTGAGCAAACACTTGTGATATTGTTCCTTTTATAATCAAAGTAGACCCTGTAATTGTTTTGGTCTGTTGAAAGCACTGCAGTCTGCATTTTTGAGGCTATGCCTACTTAACAGGTAGTTGTGCGCAACTTCTTTCATCCACTTGTGAAATGCTTTCTCCCTTGCTGTTACTTTTGTCTGAACAGTTCAGGATATAATTTTTATTCCATAGTGATCATTCTCACTCTTCCTGACAATTGATGGCTGGAAATTGTTTTCGTTTTTTTACAGGAATTTGATACAACATACGGGCCTGCTTGGCACTGCATTGTCGGCACAAGCTTTGGTTCCTATGTCACTCACTCCTTGGGAGGATTCTTGTACTTCTCTGTCGACAAGGTCTACATTATTCTCTTCAGAACCGCTGTTGAGCCACTTAGCTACCCACAATAAGATCCAGAATATATCAATTCAGACACAAGTGTAGATGCAACGCAATTTGTAATTTTGAACAAAAGTTGTATTAGGCGCTCATTTGCTCGCCTCGTAGCAGTACGTTTTGAGTAGCAGGAGAGAATGATCCATCAGAACTGTAGAACAACCAAGACTGCATGTAATCTGTAATGTACTACGCCAGCGGCTACCATGTAAACTTCACGTACCGATTGACTTGCAAAGCTGTAGCCTGACTAAAATCTGGTGGTTTACCTCAGTTTCGAATAATACTCTGTTGACTACAACGTTTGAGCTAGTGAAAATTCTGTCGTGGAAACTCAAAACACTCTGGTTGTCCATCTGAGCTGTGAATCCTCTGAATCCAACGTGCTGTATTTCCAGTTGCTGTTTAGTTCTGCTGTAGACTCCAGTTGCAGATTGACCAAATCATCCTGCTTAGACAAGTTCAGTTGCTGATGAATTGTAGCTTCGTTCATTCGAGATGGTTTTACAAGATGAGGTACCTGTCTGGTTGGCATGGTAGAAAAACTGTGTGATCGCTAGCGGTTGCCCCATCTGGGCTTGTCTCATTACTATAGCAGTAAAATAATTTGAGACACACTGCTAGGGGTAAATAGTGATGAGCAATAAATAGTGAATATAGAGTGAGAACAGTGATAGAATCTAAATATAAAAAGTGAGAATAGTGGTAGGATTATTATTATGAAGTGAATAATGATAAGGCAATGAAACTGTCTTAACACCATGGATGAATAGTGACGAGACAGAGACAAATGGTCTTATAGGGAAAAAAAAAGATAAATAATGATAGATCAGAGAAATGGTTTTAGCAAACCGAATCAATTCAACAGGGTTTATTTGGATCGTCACTGCAGCACTGTCCTCATGGATTACCTGTGGTTCATGGCGAATTCCGTTGTTGACAACTTTTTTGTTTAAATTATTTGATTATTTTTTCAAAGCTTTGAATTATGGGCCGTTACTAGTTTTGGCTTCTCGATACCATTTTTCATAGTTCAGCGAGGAGAACACCCGATCAAACGTGCGTGGTGCCAAGGATAGCTCGGTGCCTCAGTAAGATGATCCGCTAGCATCCTCCACTAGCATGTCCCAACCGGATAGACCAAGAAATTACATAGCTTCCGTCCCATCACTTCAAGCCCGGCTGAAGCAATGCCAGCATCTATCTTAATTTCTACCCCATAGACATAGACAAACACGAAGAAGAACTGAAGCAGAGGCCAAACATTTGACGCTGGACCACTCACAATGAACAGAGATGACAAAGGCAAACCGAAAATACAGTGTGCCACCGACAGTTTATGAGGCTCCAATTCCCAACCAGGCCTGGCTGCAAGCTGGTGGCCGCAGCCTTCCCTAGCAAACATCACATATGGGGAGCCCCAGATTTTCCGACAACAATCACAGCACAGCCACTACGTTGCACCAAGGAAACAGTGTGCCATTAGACAGCAGCAGATACTACCGACTAGTGTCTAGGGCACGTAAAGCCGGCTTTACTGCCCCTCGCTGGAGTCAGGCTTCGGAGTCTCCCTGATCTCTTCCGCAGTGTCCTCCTGAACCAAAGCACGCCCAATACCATATTTTTTTTTTCAGGAATCAGGACGATTTTAAAGGCACAATTGAGGAGCACGAGAGAAATGGAACATACCGTGATGTCGGAGGTCCAAAGGGTCAAGTTATCACGGAGGAGTTGCATGATCAAAGTGCTGTCCTTGTAGGATTCCTCGCTCAGGGTATCCAGCTCCGAAATGGCCTCATCAAAAGCCTGTAAATTGAAAAGGGGGGAACATCATCATGATGCCAACTATGCCTTTAAGGTGGATACAAGCATACGAAGAATCTAAGTTTTTTTTGTATAAGAACTCCCAAGTTGACCAGACAGGAGTAATTATTGAAATGGACTTAGCTTCTGTAGCCCACAAGGTTAAATGGACAGTGGTTCAGCAACAAGGATAATCCTGGGGAAGTTTACTAACAGAGAAACAGAATCACCCAAATATTGGCCTATGAAAAGTTGCATATCAGAAGGTAATGCTAAATACTCAAATCTGCAGTAAGGAAAAGATGGCCTAGTGTGATTGTTAAGAACTTTGGCACTCACAAGATGAACAATGACCGTGCATTGCTACAAGTGCAGAATATAATTTCACTTTTATCATATATTCCCCTAAAAGTCCCCCTCGGTGGCTAACGTTAAAGAATTGACAGGATCACAAAACAGGGCAAGGAGACTCACATTCATGACAGCTAATACAAACTCAGGGTCGACTAATAATAAGTGGAAAACTTAATGCCAACAATAATACAAGGTTAGGAACACCATGGGAAATTATTTCTGGGCACATTCAGTACCACAGTTGACAAGCAATGCAAAGATTTTGCTGTCTCCCAATAGTAACTAAACACTATGAAATTTCCATTGTTCTGTAACTCAAGTGTCGTGTGTTCTGTCCATATCATAAACTAAAAGTGCACCTATCCATGGCACCAAATTTGCAGTTGCGACATATGCATGGCCATAGCTCTAGAGATAGCATCATAAAAGTGTCGCCAAAATACAGTAATGAGGGGGGTAAGAAGTTCAGAAATGAAGAACATGAAAATAAAAAGGCTATATGATAATAAATACTATAAGTTCGGCAGTAAAAGATCAGCTAACTTTATTTATCTAGATGTGAAAAATCATGTAAATAAATATGATATAATTACCACACATCCTAATGTTCTCTATTTATTCTAGACAGGGTTTTCCTAACTTATATTGCTAATAAAGGCAAATGTTCTCCCTTTTGTTTTAAAAAATGCCGCACTCTCTCTGAAAACAACATACAGAAGGTGGCTATGGAAAGCTAACAAAAGAAGTGTGTGATGTGGAGAAATATTAGCCATGTTGCTTAATATTAATTATGACAAGTCCTGGATTTATTGCGAGTCGTATTATGTAATCACCACATCAAACATGAACGTGCCATCAAGAAACAAATGGAACATTCACTACACAGCATTGTGTATCTAACATGATACACATATAAACAAAACAGCTAATTATGCATAAAAACCAACCTGCTTTGCGAGATTGCAAGCACGATCAGGAGAGTTGAGGATCTCATAATAGAACACCGAGAAGTTAAGTGCCAGCCCAAGCCTAATCGGATGAGTTGGAGGCAGCTCAGCCAGAGCAATGTCCTGATAGATTACACCCAAACCAAATCTTCTTAAAAGGAGAAGTGCCACAAGTATAAAAAATGCCCAATGAAATATAAAAAAAATGAAAGAATGATGCTTCATCAACAAATTTTGATTTGTAATCAAGAAATAAAAAGAAAAGGGATTCACCTGAGCAGCCTTGTATGCCACCATGGTATTCTCAGCAGCATCCTTCCTTTCAGCCCCAGTCTTGAATTCGGCAAGGTACCTATTTATCAAATTTGATTCAGCCAAAGGAAAACTGGAATCCCATAATTAATGCAAAATAAACTCTACTGTGCATCATGATACCTGTAGTAGTCACCCTTCATCTTAAGGTAGAAGACCTTCGACTCGGGCGCAGTGGAAGAGGGGACAAGGTGGGTTTCGAGTAGCTTGAGGATGCCATCGCAAATCTTGGTGAGCTCAGTCTCGATCTTGCCACGATAATCTTTGATGAGTGTAACCCGGTCCTCATTGCCACGGCTGTCCTCCTTCTGCTCAATGGAGGAGATAATGCGCCATGACGCTCGGCGGGCTCCGATCACATTCTTGTATGCAACAGACAGGAGGTTGCGCTCCTCCACAGTGAGCTCCTCGGAGTCAACCGTCTTGGCCACTTTCTCCATGAACTCGACCATCTCCTCGTACCTCTCGGCCTGCTCGGCGAGCTTGGCCATGTACACATTCTCCTCACGGGAAAGCTCTGCTGGTGCCGACATCTTCAGCGTTAACAATTTTTGAGCTTTCTAATTGCCAAATCTGCATGATCACAGGAAAATTAAACAACGATGAGCTAACCGTTTACTCTGGATCTATTTCTCTCAGGTCTCAAGATTTGATAAACACTGATACACAAATACATGAATGATGGATTCAACACTGAGCAATCTGCCATGCACACAAAAAGGCACAGATTCCAGAAGCAAAATCTCATGGGAAATAACTATGGGGCAACTCTGTCTATTCCTCTTTCAGATAGGCCCAAACACCGAACTCAAGTTCGATTTTTGAATCATTTACTGTACTGTAGCACATTTTGAAAAGCAAATTTGAATCCCAACTACTCTGCTCTAAGTCTTCTGAGCCTACTACACCTCCTCGGATCTAATCAGTATCATAAATCAACCCGAGAACAATACAAACGGTAGGGCAAAATTTCCAGAAGCAAACATGCACCGGAATCAAATGAATTCGCCTGATAAACACAGGTTCCGAAGGGATCCGAACGTACTGCACATCATACCAAATCAACCGTACGTATACCACGACTACCTACGCTATCAGGGACATACTCGATTCCAGCAAACCGCTACAAATCGCTACGAAAACGACAGGTTTCGCTGAAATTTCAGAGGAAAAGCCTCACGAAACACCAAGGATCAAGCAAGATAGTAGCAGCAGCGATGCGATTAGGAGAGTGAGATCAAAAAGAGGACGAGATTTGAGAGGGAGACCGCGACCGCGAGCGAGCCATACCTCGGCGTGCGTGGTCTCGTCTCCTCGTCGCGCTCTGGCGTTCGAACTGGGGAGGTAGAGGAGGCGGTGGAGACAGGGTCACAGGAGCGCCTGAAAAGCTTGCCCTCCGAGTGCCCGCCGCCCAATCGCGCGCCGACGCGTGTCCGCTCCACCGTGGCCCGCGACGCACGTGTTCCCCAGGGCCCACGGCGCAGCGCCACCAGGCCCAGCACCAACGCTGACAGCTGGGGCGAACAGCCTGGCCCGCACGTCAGCGTGGACGGAGGAGCGGGCGGGCCCTCCGGGGCCCGCCGTGGCGATAAGCTCGGCGCCGTGCCGCGAGCCCGCGACAGCCTGGACGCGTTGGACTGGACCGGCGCGGGAGAAAAGGGGAGGAAAAAGGCTTCTCGCACAGGCCGCGAAGCCTACCCGCCACGAGGGAGAGAGAGAGGCTGCGTCTGCGTGGTGGGCCCGAATGACATGCTGGCCACGTGATGTGCCGTTGCGGCCGGCGCAGCGGGCGTGTGGGTGGCCACGCGGGTGACGTGACGTGAGGGCGAGGCGTCGCGGGCACGACGGCTACGGCAGTTCCGTTGGGTTGGGTTGGGTTGTGTTGGGTGTTGGGGCGGCGTGACGACCAGGAGCCGTCCTTGCCAGTGGCGGCCGTGGACGTTTTCGCCGCCCGGTCCGGCGGAAAATGCCCTGCTTTTACGTGGGCGCGTCTCTTCTCCTTGCCATCGTTGCCGACGCCGATGGAGCGCGGTCCGGCGAATGGTGGGCATGTATTTCTCCATTCTCACCGGAAGGTCCAGAACCCTAAGGTTTAGAATGCAGATCTTCTGGACTGCGCTTATTTTCTTAAAAATACTGAATATCGAGAGCTTTCCTGCGATGTGAGGCTTTGAAATTTTAAAGATAAAGAACATGATTGCAAAAAAGTTGACTAATAGTTAGTTAACACATGTTTTGAAAGACCTGGTTGAATTGATAAAAGCTGAATTTTGAAAGCTTCTAGAAACGATTTCGAAAAGCCGATCTATTTGGTTCAACTTTGTTTTCAAGAACTTCAAGAAGTTGTTTCCAAATTTTTAAGAAGCGGGGTCGGAAAGTTAAAGTGTTTGTCTTCTTATATGTTCTGGCTAAATTGTTGTATTGTTGAATTTGTTGGTATACAGTTTAGAATAACTTGTAAGCTAAATGTTTTTGATTGCATGATCAACCACACACAGGGTTTCAAATCCCGTTTTGGGTCGAAAACCATTTGGGCTTGAAATTCGATTTCCTGCGATCTTTCATTAGATTTTGGTGAAAATTCAAAATCCAAATTTTGAAATCATCATCTGTTTGAAAACAAAATTTCGCTGGGTTTTCTAAGAAAACAAGTGAAATCTTCGAAACATTGAGCCAAATCATTGAAATCCAGACATGTTTTAATCCTCAAAATTCTGCTCGAAATCCCCGGGAACTCGGCGCGTTCGGACTTCGAAGTGTGCACGACATGGCAAGCTCAATTAGGGCTAGGGTACAGCAGCGGAGCTAGACAGAAGCCTGCGACTAGGCGCCCACAAAACATTTGACGAAATAAGTATGCGGTGGGATGAACGGATTAGGTAAAAAAACACGTGAGAAAATTAGTTTTTTAAGATCATCAAAATGTTTAGAAACATTAATATTTTTTAACAATTTTTTGTTATTTTTTTTATCCAATTCTGAATTTTGCATTTGAGTGTTTCGAATCTAGAAGGCCGATCCCATCCCGGACTGGTACAACCATTGGTACACAACTCAAAATGTTTTTTGATTTTCATGGCTGAAATAGCAAAACCAAAAGGTGCATGTTGTATATATAGATTTCAGTAGTTAGTGCGTCACTGTCGTTCTCCCTGTTCCATAGCTATTAACAAGTATTGACTCCCTTTCATCCGTTCGTGGAACAAGAACAAATACGCTAATAAAAATATGAATTTATTTCTGGTCCACTTTTACGGCCCGTGATGGAATGAAGAGCGATAGGTTTTTTTGGGTGCTCCACTCCACCTACGCCACCGTTGTTTGTCTTCTTCCATTTTTTTTCTTAAAAAAATGAAACAGTATGCATGAGTTTACTGTCTGTCTTCTGCCATTATTATGTCATGGTAGGACTGTGTCAGCCGCATTTGGTTTGGTTGATCTCCAACCGAAGTAGCAGGCGACTATTTTTATTGTACCCTCCGTTTTTTTAGCCTACTTGGTCCATCACAGCAGTTCATCTAAGACAGAACGACACGTCGACAGAACGAAAGGAAGTTTTTTCTCCTTTGGTTTTTTCGAGCACCAAAATGACAATTTATAGGTTAATTTCATACAACTGTCATAGAAAAAATTGGTTTTGTTCCACTTAAAGATTCCTAATTTTGGTTTATACAATCAAAAGAATTTGGTGCACGTTAATATCATCTAAAGAATATTTATTACCCTTTTTTACCATTCCATCTGTCCAGCCGTCACCACTTGGCCCTGCCGTTGTCCACATCACCAGCCTGCCACTTATCCCTTGGCTCCTTTGCCCTGATCGCATTGAGCTTTGTTCCTCTGCCTTGGCCATCTCACCACTTGGTTCCTGCCGTTGTCCATGTCGTTGGCCTGACCGTTGATCGTATGGTCCGACGGGTACCATACTACCATCCTCGAGCTCATCATAGGTCTAGGGTGCCGTTGTCGCCAAGACTAGCCTTACCTTCGTCCCAACCGCCGGTCGCACAACTTGAGCTCGAGCTTCGCCGCAGATCCGCATTCATCCTAACTAATTTGATGCTAGTTGACACCAGCCAAGATGTTGCCCCTCCGTGCTCCTCGTGCCATGAAGGAACTCCTGTTTCGCGTCCCAACATGTTGCACCGCTGGATGAGAGAGAGAAAGGGGAAGGAGAAATGATAGATTGCCTATAAATTGGTGAAGAAGGAGGAATAAAATGGTCATTAGTTGATTGTTAAAGCGCACCAAATTCTTTCGATGATATAAATAAAAAATAAGAATATGTCTATGGTATAGAACCAAATTTTCTATTCTCATATGGATTATGGATTGATATATTTCTAAACGACAAATTTGGAAGTGGTATGTATCTAATTATCCTGACAATTTAAGGCGTCTACTGTAACTGCGCTCCTCTCAGGGCTTGTTTGGGAAGCCCAATCACGGCCGAGATCCCGGCCTATTCTAGGGGTTAGGAACCTATGGGGCAAATTTCCCTGGCCAAAGTCAGGCCTGTTTGGAAGCCCACCAGAGAGGGATTTTCCACCCCAACCAAGTTCACTTCCTCGGGAAAAAATCAATCCCCTCTTGACTCGTGGAATTTCTCCCCGTGTGTGTGCGCTCGCTCGATGCCTCAATCTCATCTTCCCCTTGGCTCTCTCTTCATAGCCACCGCCTCACCTACTTCACCCGCCACCTCCACTCCTCTCGCTCGCTCCCACCCACACCCGCCGTCCTGCCACCCTACCCTCAATGTCACCTCACCGCCCCCACATCCCAGCATCCTCTCCTCTCCATGAAGGCTTCTTTCCCCACTGTTAATCCCCTGCGCCGCCTCTGGCCTCCTCCTCAAGATCCGACACTGCCTCCTCAAGCTCTAGCGTCGTATTCGTTTGCTCCCTAAGATTCGGTGCTGGCTTCCTCACTGGTCTCCCGACTCGTGGAATTTCTTCGTTTCCTCTCCCGACTCACCTCCACCTGCCACTGCCTTCGGTCACCTCCGATCTCCTTGCCATATCCGATCCCCTCTGCCTCCGTTCTACTCCACCCTCCACAGCCTGCAGTTCCCCTACCTCTCCGATAGCCGACTCCTCCGCTAGCCATTGCGGTGCTGGGTGATGACGCCGGTGTAGTAGTGCTTCAAGATCCTTCCCGATATGTGACTCCACCTCGATATGCTAGGGAGACGGTGGCGTGGGAGCTTCAAGACAGCGACGGTGGGCTTTAGGTGGCGACGGTGGGCGGGCACTAGAGAGAAGGTGGTGGGTAGCTTCAGGGTGATGACGAACAGCTCTAGAGTGGCGGTGACAGTGGGCTCCGGGGCGGCGACAGTGGGCGAGCGCTAGAGAGGCGGCGGCGGGGGCTTCAGGGTGGCGATGAACGGCTCTAAGGAGGCCGCGGCATGGGAGCTTTAGGGAGAAAGCGGCATGGAGGCTTTAGGGCGGCGAAGGTAGGGTCTAGGGAGGCGGCGGCGTGCTAGGACGCGGCGTGGTGTCTGCGGCTTGTGTGCGAGGTAGTGGAGGAAGGCATGAGGGAGGAGACAAGCGGCGGCTGTGGTAGATTTTCTTAGGAGGGAGAAGCTCCTAGGGGAAGGAAAGTATGGAGGGGATTTTTTTTCCCTAGCAAGCTAGGCTGGGCCTTTTGGTCTCAGGGAAGTAAAGTGGCATAAAAACCCCTCAGGGAATATTGTTTCTGGGATTTCTCCGCGAGCTCCTAAACAAGCCCTCAGACTAGATTACTATTGACGAGGATATGACGTATGTACCGCGGGAAGTGCTCATCATGTCTGAGGCCTCTAGGCCCAACTCGCATAGAGTAGCACAAACTATGCTGGGCTTTTACACCGAGCAAACCGTGGGAACGAAATTAGCCCATCATCGTGACCTCACCTGATGCAGGCGCACGCGCGCAGCAAGGCCTTGAATTTTACTTCGTCTAAAACGATTTAGTTTTAGCAGATTCTTCTGTGTAGCAAAAAGTCGTATTTCTTAAAGGTCAACCTTCTACAACCTTTTAAAGTGCAGTCATTCAACTGCAACCATTCCAAACATAGTTTGGCTCCAAACTGACATCTCTTGGACAGTGATTAGGTAGCTTGTGAAAAAAGTCACACATTCCACATCCTCTAAATTAGAAAATATATCAGTTCTTCAATTTGGACCAAAGTTAGACACTCTTATGAATAGCACTTATATATATATATATATATATATATATATATATAGAGAGAGAGAGAGAGAGAGAGAGAGTTGAGCTCCGGTGCTTGCAAAGCACCGGAGACGTCGTGTTTTGCATCTAGTTTATAAAATTCGAGACTCAAAATGGACAATCTGAACCGTCCATCTTGATCTTCTCTTTGAAATCTCTTACATGACCAAATTTTTTTATATATATTTTTACTATTTGTTTTGTATTTTTGAAAACCAGCAAAACAATTAAAAAAATACGAAATTTGATCATATAAGAGATTTCAACGAGAAGATCAAGATGGACGGTTCGGATCGTCGTCCATTTGAGTCTCAGATTTTATAGACTAGACGCAAAGCATGGCGTCTCCGGTGCTTTGCAAAGCACCAGAGCTCAACTCTCTATCTCTCTCTCCCCCCCTCTCTCTCTATATATATAGAGAGAGAGAGAATTTTGCTATGGTGTTTTGTAAAGCGCGGATCCCTCCGTGCTTTGCGTTATGTTTGAAAAAACCGAGACTTAAACGGCCGATTCGAACTGTCCATCTTGTCCATCTCATTAAAATCTCATTACCGACCAAAATATATTGAAATGCATAATGAACTCTCATCCGTCCGGGGTAGTACTACAGTAAGGAAAGCACATGATGCAAATGCTACGATAAGAGAGTCAAGCAGGAGCGGAGCTGACGATGAAAACATGACAAAAGGATATGATAAAGTTGACAAGATAGTAAAAATTGTCAGATCAAGCTAATGAGGTAAAGACAGAAGCATGATGTGCAAAAATCGTAGTCCTAGAGGCAGCGACGTGGAAGGAAAGCGTCGGGGGCCATAAAGACTTTTGGAGATGAGCAGAAACTCAAAAAAAAAAAAAGTGCAGTCAATTGTAGTCATGCAAGAAGAAAAGAGATAGCAAAAAACAATAAGTTGATTGACAATGAAAGAGTGCACAACATCACATGAACAAATTTTACAGAGTAATAAACTAGGTGGACACGACAAAAACTAGAAAAAGGGAAAAGGACAGTGCATACAAATAGGGTGCGCCTCCATCGCAGGTGCCGGCTCACGCGTGGCGGTCGTCCGGGCCTAAGGCATCGGTGATGCAGGCGCCTGCGTTTTATCAAAACCGATACAAATAACATGCATGTAGCAAACTCCCAACAAGAAGAATGAAGCAAAGCCCAAGCCACCTGCGTAATAAGTAAGCTCCAAAACAAGCAACACCTCCCGGTCATAGCACCACCACAACAATAGCAGGCATGTTGCACTCCAAGAAGGAAGGACAGCAAGTTAGCAACAATGACGCTCCAAGAAGAAAGGAGGGTGGTGGCAGCTCTACATGGATGGATCAACAGGAAGCACGGTTCGTGTAGAAGACGGGTGCCACGATGAAGGTAAGCATGCAAGATGCAAGTGGCAATAGCACACTCAGAAGTAGGTTATTCAAAGTTGTAGTTCTCTTGTGGTTGTGACCGAGGGCTAAAATGCCTCTGAACTTGTAGTTTTTGGGTGTCCTCTTTTTTTTACATAATAGTTCATTGTTTACTATAATGCAATAACAGAGCTCCTGCATAAGTTTCAAAAAAAAGATGTAAGAGGGAACATTGTAACTTGTAAGGCTTAGAGGGTGGGAGGTCGCAGAGGAGGGTCAACACCAAGTTGGTGCTAGTGCTGTGTGAAACAGTGAGCCAGGGAGCTGATGTGGTGGGTAGGGGTGAATTTGAGCTGATCCTGAGCAAGCTCATGTTGCCTAGGCTCAAGCTCGATTGGGCTCGGCTCGAATAAGTACCGAGCTTAGGGCCAGGTTCGAGATTTGGCTCGATGGAAGCTCAGTTACACTCGAGCTTGGCTCGGTGGAGCTCGAATGAAGGGGTAAATGTTGGGAGAAGGGACGAGAGAGGGCTATATGGGCTTGATCTTGAGCTCGAACTCAATTTGAAATGGTTGGGCTAGTTCATTAGAGAGACGGATAGATGGTGTAATGCTTTTTTGGGCTCGATTGGGCTTGACAAGGGCTCGGGCTCGAGCTCGGCTTGAATTAGACTCGAGCTCTAGGTTGGGCTTGAGCTCGGCTCGTTTAGCTTTCAAACTTGATTTGAGCTCGGTCCGATCTTGAGTAGCTCGTCAAGCCCGAACTTTTGGTCCAACCCTAGTGGTGGAAGACGATGACATAGGGAGGTGACAAGAAATTGTAGGGCAATTGGAGCCAGCTGCCTAGGATGGTGACCCGACGGATTTGGAGTGGTCGGAGCCAGATCTGGCATGAGTCCATGACTACGGCATGGTGGAAACCTGGACCTAGCTAGCATGATTCAATCATAGATGGCACCAAGGAGATGATGGTGTTTGGTCTGCCTTCCTACCAGGCTGCTGACACAATGCACACCTGTGGTAGATTGGCCAAGCGTGGCAGATGCGCAGACACAAGATGGCAGCACCAACGCCCCACAATGAGGTGGTGGTTCACTTCCACACCCCCTGTGGCTACAACACCAGCGCAAAGAGGCGGCGTCGCCTAGCACAGCCGCACTTGCTTGAGCCCGCCCAATTCGGCGGCGCTTAGGCTACCCAATGGCGCACATCGGTCTCTTCTTTTGGAGTCCAGTGACGGTGGATGGCGACAAAATGTTAGATGACAAAGGAAGCACATGGCGGCTAGGGGAAACCTTAGCTGCCGCCACTCTCTGCCTGTAACGTGTGGCGCTTCCTCTACATATGAGCATCTGATCAGTTTGCAGCTCTTTTCCGCCGCCATGAGAACCGGGCAAACTCCTCTTGGGAGTTGATTTGCCTGAAATGTCTACAGATTTTTTCTTATTTAATCATTTGTAATACGACTATACAAGAAAACACAGTATTATCCATGTTCGTTCTTAGAAACCATATATCAGCACTCGAGATTTCCCTCACAACAAAAATGAACTTCTACGCAGCATATGGCCATGCTCCTTTCAGTTCTGCCCCCTCTTTAGGTGTCTTTACCTAACCTAAACCGTACGGTTATAATCGCTACGCACTCACCGCTGACATTTTTTTTTGAGGTAAGGGCAGGAGAGCTGCCTTCTATTGATAATAAGAAGAAGTTAGTACAAGACTAGTACTACTGGTAAATAAAACAGAAAAAGGAACAAGAAACAAGGGGGGAGGAGAGCCGCTCCTCACCCCGGGGCTCTAATCTCTAAGCTATTACAAAACTAGCTCCTGCGGCTGACCAGAGCCGCAAGTCATCAAGCAGGAGGGATACGAAGGTATGTTCGGACTTCTTGGTATCTCCGAAGATTCGGATGTTGCGCTCGAGCCATAGGTGCCAAATAGTGGCGGTCACCAATGAAAGGTTGCTCCGAGAGCAGCCTAGGGGGGCTGCCTGGTGAAGGTCTTCGGTCCACCATTTGGAGATGCAGGAGGTATGGCTCCAGCTAGCGAGGTCGAGACAGGTGGTGTTGGTGCAGGATGCAACGCGCTTCCAAACGAAGGTGGTGAAACTGCATTGAAGGAACAGGTGCTCCATGGTTTCGAGGTTGCGATGGCAAAGCGATGATAGCTGTTAGGCGGACCACGCCCGAGGAGGCGTCGGCGATATGGGCGCTTGTGCAGTAGGAGCCAGAGGAAGAACTTGCACTTGGAAGGCACCCAGTGCCGCCACACTTGGTTCCCGAAGGTGCTTGTTTGCCGGCCTATGAATTGCATGTCATAGGCGGATTTGACCGTGAAACTCCCGTTCGGTGAGAAGCGCCAGGCGATACTATCATTGGTCCCTTGCACCGGGGTGCGAGGGAGGATTCGATGAATCAGGTCAATGAGCTGGGGGATCATCTGAGGGGTCAGTCGCTGCTCTAGGTCTGAGATCCAGTTGTGATTAGTAAGGGCATCACGGACGAGCCTATCCTTTAGGCGTGAAGCCTTGTAAAGTTGCGGTGCCAGAATTTTTGGGGCTTGACCATCCACCCAGTGGTCTTCCCAGAAGGAGAAGGTAGCCCCGTCGCCGAGAGATAGCTTTGAGCCAACCCGGAACAAGGCACAGTCAGCCTCAGGTTGGCTGCCTAGCGGATTGAGCCACGTTTTGTGGGGGGATTCAAGGTGCTGGTACAACCAGCGCAATCTAAGCGCGCGGGCGAATCGCGTCAGATTGAGCACCCCGAGGCCACCGAGCGAGGTTGGTGAGCAGACAGTTTTCCAGGGTAGACGACATAGACCACTGGTGCGGTCGTTGGCGCCTCGCCAAAGCCAAGCCTTCCGGAGGTGATCTATCTTTTTGAGGACCGAGTTGGGGGGGTCTAATGACTGAGAGAATGTAGGTTGGTAAAGCTGTGAGGACGGATTTGAGCAACGTGAGCCGGCCTCCTTTGGACATTAAAGGGCCTTGCCACCCGGTGAGGCGATTGGCAACCTTGTCGATTAGGGGTTGGAAGTGGACATGACGGAGTTTTTTGGTGGATAACGGGAGTCCGAGGTATTTGAGGGGGAAGGATGCTCGTCCCGCTGGGAGGTCTCAAAGGATGGAGTCGAGGTCAAGGTTGTTGCATCTGATGGGAACGACCTTGCTTTTGCTGAAATTGGTGCGAAGGCCTGAAATATCCCCGAATTTGCGAAGGATGAGTGCTAGGGCGGAGATGTCGTTTTGCGTGGGATTGGCAAAGATGGCTGCATCATCAGCAAAAAGCGATATCCGATGATTAGGATGGATCCCACGGATGGGGGTTAGAATCTGCTACTCAGAGGCTCGTCGTAGGAGTGCTACCAGCGGTTCAATGGCAAGGTTGGAGAGAAAGGGCGATAGCGAATCTCCTTGGCGACTTTGGAGTTGGAAGATGCGAGGGACAAGGAAATCCAATCGCGCCAGCGAGCGCCGAAACCTCGGGCCCGAAGATTGTCAAGAAGATAAGCCCAGCTGACGGAGTCGAATGCTTTCTCAAGGTCAAGTTTGAGGAGCAAAGCAGGGGTGCGGGATTTATGTAGGGATTTTGCCTTGTCTTGAACAAAGAGGAAATTATCTTGGATGTGTTGTTTTTTGATAAAGGCGCGTTGGCAAGATGAGATAAGGGTGTCCATGAAGGGGGCCAGGCGGGAGGAGAGAATTTTGGTGAACAGCTTGCCTAGGCTGTGGATTAGGCTGATAGGGCGAAAGTCTGAGGCAGTGGAAGGGTTGTCTTTTTTGGGGAGGAGGACGATGTGTGCATTGTTTAGAGCTTCAAAACCCTGGCCCTGTAGGTTGAAAAGGCCTTGCAGGGCCGCTAAGAGATCTGGCGAGATGATGTCCCAGCAGGTCTTGAAGAAGTCCCAGGTAAAACCGTCCGGACCAAGGGCTTTGCCAGAGGGGAGGCTGAGCATGACCCTCTTAAGCTCATCGAGGGAGAGGGGCTCTTCAAGAGAGGTAAGATCGACGGAGGGGAGGCCTACGAAGTCCCAATTGAATACTGGCAGGCTGAGCTGGGTGACTGAGCTAAGCTGGGGGCAGTGACTTGGTCACTTAGAATAGAGCTGAAGTGTTGGTGAAGGACGGCAGCCTTGTCTTGGTGTTCCGTATGGGAGCCTGAGCTAGTCTGGAGGCAGTGGATGAAGTTCTTACGGCGGCGTCCGTTGGCCCGTAGGTGGAAGTATTTAGTGTTGGCATCGCCAAGTTTAAGCCAATTAAGCCTAGAGCGTTGTTTCCACCTGATTTTTTCCACCACACAGAGCCCCAAGATTCGGAGCTTGAGGAGTTTGCGGAAGGTGAGCTCTGTTGGGGTCAGGGTTCGAGATTCCATTGTGATGTCCAGAAGACGAACGAACTCCGAGGCGCAGGCAAGCTGAAGCTTGGCATTGCCTACAAGCGAGCGGTTCCATTTCTTGAGAGCCAAGGCCGTAAGGCGAAGTTTGAGGCGGAGGAGGTGGAGAGGGTGAGTGGGGAGCTGGCTGGAGGGGTCGCACCAAGCCTGATTGACGACATCTCTAAATTGAGGAATCTTGATCCAGAAGTCCATCAGGCCTGGGCGACACCCTCCTTGAGGGCGGAGGCCTCTATCCTGGAGAGATCCACAGCAGGTCTCTCGAGGCCACAAAGCTCGGCGACGGCAGCGATCGCGGTCTCGGGGAGCGGGGAGGAGAGTAGAGACTGGAGCTGGTCGGTGAGGTCGTCCACCTCAGGGACGGGGGAAAGCCCTAGTTTGAGGGCCTAAACCCCCTAGGATCTGCGGACAGCGGGAATAGAGGAAGAGCCGGGGGGTGCGACGGAGATCCTGGTGCGAGCCAGTCTGGTGCTGCGGTGAGTGCAGGTGGGTCTAGGGCGGGATCGTCTAGGCGGGGGGGTGCTAATGAGCGGGGTGGGGAGGGTGGCGGTGGCGCTGGCGAGGAAAGCCTGAAATGGCGATGGTGGTACAGGTGGGGAGAGCATGGCTTCAAGGTACATGGGGTCGAACTCCACGTGAGGGGGCCGCGAGAGGGGTGAGAGCAGGGGCTCCAAAAAAATGGTTGGCAACAACGGAGCGCTTTGGGCTGTCCCTGGATGGACGGGTTGGGCCGAATGGAATGGTAGCTGGGCCGCGGCTGGCTGCGCAACCGGCTCGGAGACAGCGGAGGTCCAGGACGGAGCACGGCTGGGGCCCGGCCTGGAACAAAGGGTCTGGCGGGTGGAGGGTGGGCGACAGAGCACCGGACGCAGACCAAGAGCGGCCTGAAGCGGACAGGCCAGTCACGTGCTGACCAGCAGTTTGAATCCCCACCCTCCGATGTCTTTGCCCGCCCGCATCTTTGTCGATAGCGAGGGCAAGGAGCAGCGCCTCGAAGCGAGCCGTTCATAGCGCGCTGGGTGTGGCGAAGTAGCCTCGCCAAGACAACCGTCGCCGCCGCTGCGTCTGGTCGGGAAGCGCCAGCCGGCGGCAGACCGGGCCTCGGAGACCGAAGTCGCGGATTCGCCATGGCGGGGAGTCGCATGTTGGAATAGTTGGAGGAGCCGCCGGAGGACACTGGTCGGCGCCTCGGTGACCGGAGTGATTGCGGGCGCGGCGGGCCGAGGGCCAGCCGCCCGATCTGTGCGAGAGAGAGCACCGCCGGACCGTTCCCCGCACGGTCATCGTCATCGGAGTCGCTACCGGGGCGACGGCGGGGAGCGAAGAGGGCGCGGCAAGCATGCTCGGAGACGGCCGGCGGGGGCGTGGATTCGGGGAAGCCGAGCAACCAAGTGTGGGGAGAAACTTGCGGAGCGCCCCCCCCGACCCGGGCGGCGAGGACGGTGAAGTCTTCAACGGTATCAATGTGGAGGATGAGGCGGTGCTCGGAGGCGCGGGGGGGGCCTCGGACGAGGGGCGCCGGTTAGGCGCGTGGGGCCGAGGTCGCCGGGGCGCCGAGCCTCCATGTATGGAGAGGGGTCGATGATGGAGAGGCTTGCTTCAAGGGGGATCGACGCGGGGTCATCCGTCCAGATCCAAACGCGAAAGGCGGAGGTGTCGAGGCGAAGACTTGTGGTGTCTTCCACCATGTCGACGCGGCCACAGTTGACGAAGATGCGGTCGACGACGTCCGCACACCAAGCGTGAAGAGGGAGGCCTTCAATGAAAATCCAGACGCGGTGGCGTATGGCAACGGGCACGCCAGCAGCGTGAATGTCGTCTGTGATGGCCGAGAGCGTGACGCGCCGCCCGTTGAATCAGAAGGAGCGGCCGGCAGCGAGGCGGGCTTGCTCCGGCAGAGTGAAGCGAGCGAGGAATCGCATGTGGGCGAGGTGGATCACCCGGATGTCTTGAGTGGGGATGGAGGTGTTGCTGTCGATGGCTTGGGCGATGAAGTCAATGTCGGGGTGCGGCCCGCCGGCGACATCGACAAGGATGGCGCGGCGGCGAAGCTCAGCGGCGCCGGCGCGCATGGAAGGGGAGAGCTCCACGCAGACTCGTGAGGATGGGGGGCGCATGGCGGCGAGGGAGGAACGCGAGGGCGCCATGACCGCCGGGAGAGTGAGAGGCTTCGGCGGGGGAGCTGGATGTGGATGTTGCCGGGCGGGAGGACATGCGGGAGCACGCCGGCAGTCCCTCGCGATGTGTCCGGAGCGGAGGTAGCCGAGGCACCGCACCGGGTCGCGGCAAGAAGCTCGGAGGTGATCTTTGGCAAGGCAGCGGAAGCAACGCCGAGGACGTGGAGAAGAGGCCATCTTAAGGTGTAACATCCCTATTTTGAAAAACTAAAAATCATCATGTATCATGCAATTGCATTTTAATGAATTTCACTAAAATTTAAAACTTTTGAAAATAAGTATGTTACAATAATTTTTGAAGCTTATAAACAAATAAATTGGTTTCCTTAGTAAAAGAAAAGTTTTAAACAAGATTTGTTGAAGAGTTTAACCTTAGCTTTTAAAACATATTTAAATGCAAGGATGTTTTGTTTTTAAATGAGATTTTGAGATCTTGTAGAAGCAAAACCTTTAATAAATGATCTATCAAAGATTTACAAATTTATTTGAGTTTTGAAAATACCTTATTTCCCATAAAAGAAATAATTTTGAGTTCATCATCTCAAATAAAAGCTATAACTAAAAGTTTTTGCTTCACAATGTTTAATTACAAATTATTCACTAAAAACCTAATAAAATAATTTGTAGAAGTGGTGATTTCAAAATTAAACTCTTGAAACAACAATTTAAACTTAATGCAAGTGAAACTCAAATCAAAACTTTTATAGTTAATTAGATAAAACATTAATTTTCCTAATTGGCACTTACCCTATTTTCTCTCTTCTTCCCCTCTATATGACAAGTGGGCTCCACTTGTCAATTTTTTTCCCAAAGGAGACCTTCCCTTTTGCCCTTTCCCAATTGGGAATTTCCCAAAATGGCCCTTCCCTAAATTACCCTTCCTAATCCTACCTAACCCTCCCCACTCACCCTCTCTCATCTCTCTCTCTCGGACACCCCGAAGTAACCCCCCTCGGTTGCTTCCCCCACTCCCCCTCACTGCCTCTCCCACTCCGCCCGCTGCCTCGCGCCCTCCCTGGCCGATCCCCGTCGCCACCCTCCTCCCTCCACCTCCGTGACTCCATTTTCGCCGATCACCGCCGCCTTGTGTCGCCGGATCCGCCGTGGGACGCCACGAGCGCGCCGCCCAGCGCCGTCGCTCGTCGTCGTCGGGTAACTCCCTCCCCAACTCCTTCTCCTCCCTAGAACCCCCTTGTCCTTCCCCATCATCGGCGCCACCTCGCCGCCGAATCGGCGGCGACGTGTTCTTCGCCGCCTTACCTCGCCACGTCGCCGCCGCCACCGTGCCGTGTTCGCCAGTTCGGGCCGTCAACACCTCCGTGCCTCCCTCTTGCTCGTGCACCCGCCACCGCCCTCCGCGGTTGCCGCCGTTTAGCCGGTGGCGACACCTGCTGCATTCGCCGCCTTGGCGTCGCTGACCCACCGTGGCCGTCCCCTCGCCGCCGACCACCCGACCACCTCGTCTCCTCTCTCTTTCCCCTCTCACTTGGCGAAGCCGCCGCCGAATCGCCGTCGCCGAGCCGCCTCGCCACGTCCTCGCTCTGAGTCGCTATCAGGGCCCCGCCGCCACCGAGCCGGACGTCGACGGCCGTCCGCCGTCGATCCACCACCACGCGCGCATAGCCGCCAGGCCGCCATTGGTTGCCCATCGCTGTCGCCGCGTCGCGTCGCCGAACGCCGCGCCTGCGTGGACGCATCTGGCGGACCGACACGCCACGCGTCGCGTCTTGGTGCTGCTGCGCCACACACGCCACGCACACGTCGTGGCCGCCACCCCACGCGCTGCCCGCCGGCCGAAGCACGCCAAGTCATGCAGCGCTTCGCTTGGGCCGAGCCGCCGGCCACGCCACCCTTGATTTTCCTCCTTTTTCCAAATGAATTTTAAAATAGGAAAACTTGTAAATTTCATATCTTTTAAAATATAAGTCCAAAATTGTGAAATAAATTTCTAAAACTTCTAAAAATATGAGGTTTAATTTAAAAATATTACTTATATACTTTAATACAGATTAATACATGGTTTAGCTTTATAAAGATAAAAACATATATTAATTAACCTTAATTAATTTTGATAAGATAAAAATTAAATTGATAATTTCGGAACTTGTTAAAAATAATAAAATCAACATTTATTTAGGGAATTAGTTTATTTTCTATATTTCCCAAATTGAAAATAAATATTGCTACATATAAGTATTAGTTAAATTTCATAAGGAATAAGAAATTCCAAAAATTTATAAAAAGAAGTAAAATAGAATATACACAAATTCGAATTTAAAATACTATCATCATGTCTATACATATCCATCTGCATACATTATTTTATTTTATTTTATTTGTTGTTGTTTTTGAATATGTGTTATTTACCATCGTTAGATCCGACCGGACCCGTGCCCGGAGCTGAAACTCACGAAGGGCAGGAGTTCGACCACAGTCAAGGCAAGTCACTGTTGACATCTCCCCTAATTTTCTTTGACCATATCAATACCTAGTTTTACAAATGCTTTGTTAGAAATTTATTAAACATGCATGGCTATGTTGATTAATCACTATCATATTGGTAGGGAATTTAGTTAAGAACCTAACACACTTTAATTATGTCACTAATCCTGATTTTTGGTAACCTTAGGATAATTAATCAATAATTACTTGTCACCCCTTAGTTAGTCTAATTAATCTTGCTTAGTCATGCTACTAGTCGCAGTAGATGATTATCACATGATGAACAACTTACTCCCGATTTAATATCTGTTTTAAATTCAAAGTATCTCCCTGTTTGTAAAGTGCTTGTTTTATTAGCAGTAGCAGGGTGCTACTGTGGTTAAAATGTTAGTGCCAGGTGGCGGGTATGTCACCTGGGGGTTTTCCGGAAATGTTTGCAAAACTTGATTGGGGGTGGACGGGATGATTGGCTGGTGCAGTAAGCACGAGAATCAGGTCTAGTGTGGGAACCACCCCAGTCCCTAAGGACCAATACCTTGTGGTTGTCAAAACTAAGTACAACAAAGGCTGACCATGAGTGCTCATGGGCGGGACTGGTGAGTAGCTTTTGAACTCCTAGTTTGGACATCCGTGTGGTGGAATAGGCATGAAGCATCCGCTAACCTACCGGGCTCAAGAGGGGCTTGACTAAGCCGGAGATACCAGCGCTGCGGTGGAAACCTTAGAGGGGATGCCAAGGTAGGAGCGAGATTGTCAAAGATCTTGTGGTGATTATTTTCCTTTGGGTGAATCCTAGGAATAACCACCTCTCATGGGGAAAGCGTGCGACCTCTGCAGAGCGTAAAACTTTCTAGAAAGCCGTGCCCACGGTCAAGGGTGGACGACGATGGGTTGATCACAATGGTAGTTTTCTTCCCTCTCTTTCTCAGTGTTTTAAAGAAGAAAACCGGCAAGTGCCGTGTTTTGTTTGGAGCCTACGGTGGTTTAGCCGTGAGGAGATGACTTCGGTGGTCTAGCCGATGTGTGGTATTATGCATACGGTGGTTAGCTGTCGAGAGTTGTTGGTCCTTCTGTGGATTAGCCGTAAGGAAAATGTTTTTGGTAAAAACCACGATTTGTATCGTGAGACAGCCTTTGGGGCATGACAATTTGGTCGGATGATTTAAATGTTTTATCAATCAATTTGATTACTTCACTTCTTTCCCTAAATTGCTTTAAAAACACTAGGCAAACTATTTCAAAACTTGCTTTCCGCAACTGAGCCCTACCTATCCTTTGTTTAGACCATACACATGCATATGTCAATTGACTTACAAGTATTTTTACCAATACTCACCTCGCTTTGTCATGGGTCAGGCATTCCGACGCCAGCAGACCGGGCTACAGGCGACCCGAAGTGGAGATCCGAAGCCTCACGCTTCACCGAGCGAAGTCGGGGCGAAGAATATATCGACGCCTAGGGTTGCGTTCCTCCAGCTTTGCCTGTGGGGACTTCTTTGGTTTTCTACTTTTGGATTTCAGTTGTAACATGAAAACTTCCGCTTTTGTAAGGCCTTCAAGCCGAACTTATGTAATGACGTCACGAGGCGCACTCTGATGTAAATTGATGTAAATTAATCGACTTGGTTGTGATCCAAATTCTGTTGTTTGTGTGTGCTAGCTACTGATCCAGGGACTAGTACAGGTAATGCACAGGTGGGACCTCACCTCCGCTAGGGGGGGGTCCCGACATAAGGCTAGGCCTTGCCGGAACGTTGGGAGGGCGGGATGGTCTCCGTCCCTTAGGGGCAACCTGCAGCCGCTGCCGGCGACGCCTTGGGAGAACGAGTTGCCATTCCGGGGCAACGACCTTGGAGCGGGTGGGTGCCTCATGGCCGGCAGCGGCCACGCAAGACGAGGGCGCCGGGAAGGGTAAGGAGGAGTTAAGACATGGAGGGGTTGGTGTTGGGCTGGCAGCTGGCAGAGTAATGGGAGTAATGGCTGGGTAGGTGGAGGACGGGCGGGGCGACGGAGGAAGGCGAATCCAGGAGCGGTGCAGTGATGCGGCCGTGACCGCCGAGGCAGGCAACGGCGCGACTGGGACGGCAAGAAGCGGGAAGCGCTGCGCGGATGATGAAAGGACCGAGGCGGGGGAGGGGGTCGCCGTCGCCGGAGCGGCCAGCGGCGAGGAGTTGGCTAGCGGCGAGCAGATGGCCAGCGCCATCGCAGGTAAAAAGTACTCAAAGTCTTGCTTGATAGTTCACCACCGCTGACATTCGCTGTCACCACGCACAGTTCCCTTGGATCTGGACGCCATAGTGCTCTGGTTACTCGAGCAAAGCAGACACATGCAGCGATGAGTAGAATTCATGGAAACCATTGGTGGTAAATCACCAGCGTCTCTAAGCAAGAAATCAAATTCTCGCTTTAAGGATTTTACATCGACTATGAGCTGATCGGTAGGATCAAGATTCCCAAGGATCTATTCTGTACAGATCTTTTGAGCCACGATAAGCTTTCATAATTTCCCGATGAACCGAGGCCGCTCCTTTTGTTTGGGCACCTAATCATTCTTACGGAGGGCACTTCAATGATCCAGCAACTTTATGTCCGCACTGCAAGCACCAGAATTCTGGGGGTCTTTTCCAACATATAACACGAATAAAGTTTCATGGGGATTAATCTCCTTAAAAAGAAAGAAAGAAGAAAATTTTTTTTGAACTATGGCAGGAGCTCTGCCTTGACATTAAGGAAGCAAGGAAAAATGCAATACATGGTACAGCAACAGTCAGGAAAAAAAAAGAGACAATAAGAAAAAGGAAAACAAAGGAAAAAGGAAAAAGGAAAAAGGAAAAGGAAACTAATTAACACAATTAGCCAAGAGCACCAACACCGAAAGTTAGGGCTCTCAACAAGATGTTAGTTCTATTAAGGTCTGCAATTTTGAGATACGGGTTGTAGCTTAGCTGAAAGATGTGTATATTTCTCTCCTTCCAAATGTTCCAACAGGTGTAGATAACAACCCCATCAAAACTTGGCCTCTCCGACTTGGTCACGCTCTTCCTCGCTAAAAGCCACCAATTCTTGAAACACAGACCTGGTTTTGCTGCAACGCCCTGCAAGTTTGAGGCAGAACCTTATCCCAAACCTTCCTTGAGAAAACACAGCGAGCTAGCAGATGATCCGTAGTCTCCGAAAACGAACCACAAAGGGGGCAAAGGACGGAGTTGGGCCAGCCACGCTTTTGCAAATTTTGGGCTGTGAGGATTTTATTCTGCACAACCACCTACATAAAGAACCTACATCTCGGCTCCGTCCTAGCTTTCCAGATGCAGCTAGAAAGAGCGTCTGTGGTAGCTCCACAGAAAAGGGCTTCGTAGGCTGAGCTCGCCGAGTAAACCCCATTAGCGGTCCATCGCCAATATAGATTGCGAGAATGTTCAGAGTGGCATAGCTGAATGAATAAATTGGTTGAACTACATGTTAAGCAAATCGGTTTCTTAAAACTGTTCCGCTATATTTATGTTATTCTTAAGAGTTTTTATAGGTGACTTTACGATAAAAAAAACTAAATCAAAAAAGCCAATGTGTTAACTTTTCAATTCAGTTAGGGTTAAACTTTAAGTCTAAGCCAAACTAAAATCACCATGCTAAATTATAGATTTTGAATTTTTTCGAAGGCTAATGTTTCGACTTTTATAACCGTTTTCCGCCTCAAATAGCTTTAAAGTCTAGTTGAACTTAAACATTAGGGCTTGTCGACAGATTTTTTTGAAAGGCTCGAATCCCGGTACTTCTGCTCAACATTCAACCATTGGCGGGGCCAGCGCTAAGCACCACTATAAATATCACCTCTGCACTTGCATGTAATTAACAGCTGGTGCGCGCTAATCTAAGTGACAGACTATGGTCTCCCCTTCCGTTCTTCCTAAGGTCTGGCAATACCACACTCGGCGACTTTGTCCATGCACGTTGCGCTTGAGCTAAGTCCATCAGTTAACAAATTGATTACCATGCATCTGGTGTATGTAATGGTGTTTCTCTGATCAGGTGGTCGACGACGCGAGCGAGGCCACGCCTCGCCGCGCCAAGTGGTGGTATGTGACGTTCCACAATGTCACCGCAATGGTCGGCGCCGGCGTGCTCAGCTTGCCGTACGCCATGGCTCACCTAGGATGGTACGTAAGCCTGTGGTATACTCATGCATCCGTGCATGCTTGCACACTCGCCATGACTGAAGCAGCCGTCAGTTTTGTAGCAGTGTGTCAGTTGCTTTGCGTTGTCTTCAGGGGACCAGGGACGGCGGCGCTGCTGGTGTCGTGGGGGATGACGCTGTACACGCTGCGGCTGCTGATCGAGCTGCACGAGTGCGTGCCGGGCGTGCGGTTCGACCGGTTCCGCGACCTCGGCGTGCACGCGCTGGGCCCGCGGCTGGGCCCCTGGGTGGTGGTGCCGCAGCAGCTCGTCGTGCAGCTCAGCTGCGACATGGTGTACATGGTCACCGGCGGCAAGTGCCTGCAGAAGTTCGCCGAGTCGGTGTGCCCCTCGTGCACGCCGCTGCACCACTCCTACTGGATCTGCATCTTCGGCTCCTTCCAGTTCCTGCTCTCCCAGCTCCCCAACCTCGAAGCCATCACCGCCGTCTCCCTCGCCGCCGCCGCCATGTCTCTCAGGCACGCTCGGCTCGCCTTCATGTCGACCGCTTTCCTTGTGTCACTGTCACCCATGCATGGCGTGGTCTCACGATGTCTACGTACGTATATGTGCACGCAGCTACTCGACAATCTCGTGGGCGGCGTGCCTGACGCGGGGGCCGGCGGGCGGGGTGAGCTACGCGTACAGGGCCGGCACGGCGGCGGACACGGTGTTCCGGGTGTGCAGCGCGCTGGGGCAGGTGGCGTTCGCGTACGCGGGGCACGGCGTGGTGCTGGAGATCCAGGCCACGATCCCGTCCACGCCGACCAAGCCGTCCAGGGTGCCCATGTGGAAGGGCACCGTCGCCGCCTACCTGGTCACCGCCATGTGCTACTTCCCCGTTGCGCTCGTCGGCTACTGGGCCTTCGGCCGCGACGTCAGCGACAACGTGCTCGTCGCGCTGCAGCGGCCGCCCTGGCTCGTCGCCGCGGCCAACATGATGGTGGTCATCCACGTCGTCGGAAGCTACCAGGTGTACGCCATGCCGATATTCCAAAGCCTGGAGACGATCCTGATCACAAGGCTGAGGGTTCCTCCAGGGCTGCTCCTCCGCCTGGTGGCTCGATCGGCGTACGTCGGTAAGATCAATCAACTCGTTAGTCCGATCTGACATGCATACCTCTGTCCGTGATCTAACCATGCATGGCCGCCGTGCACGCCTTTGCAGCGTTCACGCTCTTCGTCGCGGTGACCTTCCCCTTCTTCGGCGACCTCCTCGGCTTCTTCGGCGGCTTCGCGTTCACGCCGACGTCCTACTTCGTAAGCCGCACATCGCAGCTCGATCGCAAGATCCAAGTAGATTCAAATTAACGTCTGCTGGCCATTCCCCTGCAGCTCCCGTGCGTTCTGTGGCTGAAGATCAAGAAGCCTCGGAGGTTCAGCGCGTCGTGGTTCGCCAACTGGGTAATACCGCTGCTACTGCGTACTACTACTACTACACACCTTGTGAGTTGTGACACTTATCTGAAGCAAGCTTCTCCCTTGGGTTTTTTTTGGGGGTGTCAGGGGTGCATCGTTATTGGAGTTCTGCTGATGATTGCCTCTACCATCGGCGGGTTAAGAAGCCTCATCCAGGATGCCTCGACGTTCCAGTTCTACTCTTGAGGTGCCAACAATGTGCTATGAGCTATGTCTGCGTGAGTGATGACTGATGAATGCCAATTCAAGAAGATCTCTGTAACAACAGTTGACAACAATAGTCCTACAGAGTCATGGAGCTTCATTGCCCTAGCCCAATCTGCCTAGTCTTTTTTTTTTTAAAAAAAAGAAACTCGATTAAAACTTGAGAATATTATATTCTCAAACTACACAAGGGTCCTTTGAGAGTTGCGTAATACAACACAGACACCATCAGGACCACATAGAGTTTTTCTTCATCCCCGACCGTCTTCACGACGAAGCCAAGAGCTAGTTCTCTTGTCAGAGTTCACGCAGAGGACCATCACCTCGCCAGCCACCATACGACCGTCGTTGAGGAAACCTTAACTATCTAGAAAACTAAGTTATACTAGTAGATAATGCTATCTAACAAACCCCACATGGTTTCCCACCTCTGACACCGAGTAAGACGTTAAAGTCGAGGGGTCCTGATTCGATCAAGGAGAGACGACTGCTGTTGGGTGTGAGAGCAAAAGGGGAAGGGGTGTGAGGAGAGGGTTCTAGAGGCGTCACGCGAGGCCGCTCGCTGTTCCTCAAACTTCATAAACCTTTTCTCACACATCGTTATAACTGAAGCGAATAAATGAAGGGAATTGTGTTTTTTTTTTGTTAAACATGGTTATGCAAATTGTAACACCATGTATGTATGTATGTTTAGGGGCAGAAAAAAATAGCTATACAAATACCATGCCATGTGTATTCTTGCCTGAAGAAAATCCACGGTCTGTCTAGAATGCGGAAGTTCCTTACTTCCTATAGAATTAAACTATGAAGGCACCTCCTATGCAGATGATTGATTGCTTGCGCGAGGACATCTCGTCCCGCCATTGGTAATGTGTGCATGTGATGGCAAAATCATTAAACTAGTTTTAAGAAAAAATTAGCCATGAGACACTACAAATTGTATATATATTTGTCAATTGAATCACTAATATGTGGCTCTAGGTCCATATGTAAGTGACAAATTAAGTGTCCTAGAACAATAACATAGAATTTGCAAATATCCTAGTGCCAATTGGCCATTTTTTAGAAAAAAAATTTCATGCTTTTCAAGCCATCTGTCCACTACCCAATCATCCCATCGATCCCATCGGACGATCCGCGTTGCTTGCAATCCCCACCGTAGCGGGCTCAGGAACGTCGTAGCCTCGTAGGACGGTAGGTCCGATAGGAGTATGGCGTGACCAGAAAGGCCACGTATACAAGAACCCGTTCCGGACAACCTTGCGCCACCGCGTCGCGCCCGCCTGAAACCGTTTATCTCCGCTGCGCCTCGCCACGCGGCCATGGCGGCGCGACTCCTCCCACTCCTCCTCTTCAGCGCGTCCTCTCCCCACCGCGCCACCCTCCTCGGCCCTCGCCCCGCCTTCCCCCGCCACGCGGCGGCGCGGCCGCTGGTCTCGTCCGGCTGTTCTCCACGGCGCATCGGCACCGCCCCCTCGCCGCGGCGGCGAGCAGGGGCCCTCGCGCCTCTGCCGCGCGCGGTTAAGCGTGGCGATGGCGTCGTAGCCTCCGGCGATGGGAAGGGCATGCGCGTGGTTCTTCAGGCGGCGCTGTGGTGCGCCGAGGCCGCCTACATACTCTGGCTCTTCCTCCTCCCATACGCCCCGGTCCGTACCGTACACACAAATCTTCTTCTTTTCTTGTGTTTAACATATTGTTAGCTCAAAGACAACGAATTTTGATACTTGCTTATGTAAACTGGAGTGCTATTCCCGATTAGTATTGCATTAGTGCGTCCGGATGTATAAACTTAGCAATTACCACTGGCGTTTATCAATCTTGAATTCACTGGCATTGTTATGCAGGGCGACCCGGTGTGGGCTATCTCGCAAGCCACGATCAGTGACCTCATTGGCCTGTCTCTCAACTTCTTTTTCATCCTGCCCTTGCTCAATTCTGGTACACCCAAATTTTAGAATCTTCATAGCTACTTAATCAATCCAAAGTTCACAGCATTATGGACATGATTGTATTGGTGAATTTGCTGGGCAGCGTAGCTGGAGTCCACTTGCTCGAATCCCCAGTGCTTCACCCAGTAAGAAATTGACATTTTCTCGCGACATTGTTGTTGTTGTTGTGGCTTGTGGGTACAGTACGTGTTCTCATTCGGTCATGCTCGCTTTCCTAGATGGCCGAAGGATTGTTCAATTTTGTTATTGCCTGGACATTGATGTTTGCGCCGCTGCTCTTTACGGATTATAGGAGGGACCAGTATAAGGGATCGCTTGATGTCTTGTGGGGCTTTCAGATGTTCCTCACTAATAGTATGATCTCCTTGACAGAGAAAAAAAAACAATTTTGCAGCACATGAGTAGAACAATTCAGGCTAACTAACATTTTTTTTTTGTTTCTTTAGCTTTCTTGATTCCTTACATGGCAATCCGGCTCAATGACCCCAATAAGGACCAGCCTCCTCTGCAAACATCACAATTGGGTTCAGTAATGGTGAGAGGTGCATCGGTTGTAGGCATAACTGGTGGCTTGGTCTGCATTTTGTCGATTTTCTGGGCTTTCTTTGGCCGTGCAGATGCCGACTTTGGCAGCATTTCGGAACGGTGGCAGTTTGCGCAGAGTTACGTCTTTTCGGAGCGGCTTGCTTATGCATTTCTCTGGGACATATTGCTATATTCGATCTTCCAGCCATGGTTGATTGGAGACAATCTTCAGAACGTGAAAGCAGACGCTACTGAGTTTGTGAATGTAGTGAGGTTTCTCCCAGTTGTTGGCCTTGTTGCCTACCTCCTGTGCTTAGAAAAGGAAAAGAATTAACTGTTACGCTGTGTTGTTTTGTTGCAAGTCTTTTCATCATATGGATTATGTTACTAATGACTGCTATATGCATTTGACTGAATTCTGCATGTCGTGGTTCGTACTTTTTTTTTGCCAATATATTTTTTTTCAACGATTGCTTGTTTGAACGAGAATTCAGGGATACAAATGCAATGTAAAAAGACAAAAAGAAATCTTTCAGACAGACTCCTTCAACTGCTAAATCCATTTGCTGCCACGGATGCTAAGAAAACCATCAGGAAACGACTAAATTTCTCTAGAACATGATGCTACTATTTTCTCTCGGTAGATCATGTCTTCACAAGGCTAGTGCTGATGCCAATGACATGACACCAAGTGCAACGCAAGCGCCATCAACCATCAGCTTGGACCCGCTGCTATGTCCCGGCAGCTGGTTGCTCGTCCTTGGTGACACCGTCGTCAGTGGCGGCGTCGGTATCACCGGCGCCTGCATTGACGGCACGGTGGAGTTCGCATTCTGGCGTGGCGGGTTCACCGGCGGCGATGGTGCAGGTCCCACCGGAAGAAACCCTTCAAGAGAGTTGATTCAGAGAGAGCTATCAGCTAGTAGCTATCAGTTAGTGTCAAGTAGTCGAATCCGTGACACGAAGAAAAAAAAAATTGCACATCGAAAGAGAGGAGTCTGCGAGACGCGAGGCTGCAACGACAAGATGTTAATTACCTGCGCAGGCACCGGCACCGGCGGCCGGAGGGAGGTTGAGGCGGCAGAGGGGAGGGAGCTCCAGCACGCGCGACACGTTCACGGCGAACGGAGACGGGCCGGAGCCGGACTGGCTGAGCGCCTGGCACAAGCACAGCGGCTCGTCGTGCACCATGCTGCCCAGGTTGGCGCAGCAGGTGTCCGACGGCACGGTGACGGAGCCGCCGACGAAGGGGAGGCAGGGTAGGAGGCGGACGAGGTCGGCACTGCAGCTGGACGACGTCGAGCCCACTGCCTGCTGCGGCACTGGCGCCGGGCGTGCATCGGGGAGAAGGGAAACCAGCAGCAGCGCGGCCCAGAGAACAACAGCTGAAGCCGAAGCCATTGTTGCTTCCTACTAATCCCCGGTTTCTTTGGAGAATTGCTGAGAATGAGGTGCTGGGGTTTATATAGCGTATCAATATCATTCGGAAGAACCGGGGATGCATGAGAATGGTGTGCTTCCGCGGTGGTGCTTTCTGTGAACTGGAACGTTGCATGCATGCATGCAATCGTTGGCTGCTTTATTATTCGCGAAAATCGGTTCACGCTTGCACAAGGAATTCCCGGTTCTATCCTGGACGTCGCTTGTGCTTAATGATTCGTGTTGAACTGACACAACATGCAGGCATTGAGATGCTTTGGTGGGATTAAAATGTCTCAGTTTGCAGGAGAGGTCCGTGCGGCGGTGCGGGTAAAGTGGCGCCGTTTCCTCCGTTTGCATCTGTCTCGCCGGTACCCCCGTTCTTCCCAGTACGCCACCACTCTCCGGATTTTTTTTTTATATTTTATATTTTTTATTCCGAATTAAAAAATATTTCGTTTAATAAAATTAAAAAAGACACTCGTCGTCCGTTGGTTGCGTGGGACTGAAATCCCACCCGACCAACGATCGGACTTTAATTTATCGGCCCAACGGTTGGGTGGGACTTTAACCCCGCATGATCGTCGAGCATTTAAAGCCCAAGCGAAAAATCCCGCCCGATGGACAGACGGGATTTGCGCAGCAGACAAAACCCACCCGTTCAATGTGAGGGATGAAGTTTAATATAAGCAGGCGCAGCTAGCTCCTTGCTGTGCATGCGAGAGAGAGGTCAGGGAGTAGAGAGAAGGAAAGGGAAGAGAAGAGGAGAGGAGACGGGAAGAGAAGAGGAAGGAGAGAAGGAGAGGAGAAAAGAAGAGGGAGGAGAGGATGAAAGGAGAGGAGAGGAAGGAGGAGGAGAGAGGGTTGTGACGTGTAGCTTTTGATGAAGATATTTTTTTTTATAGTTTAGAATTAATGAAAATATGGTAGGTTAGTCATATGATGTGACTATAGTTAGTGTAATGCAATATAGTTTGGAAGGAGGTACTATGTACAAGTAGTGTGCGTAGTATACGAGACCTTTCTCACCGAGCCTACTCTAGGCAGTGTGGAGGCCTCGACCGATGCAGGCTGCGCCGTCCTCCCCCCTCCCCCCTTATATGTTGGAGGTGAGTGTGAGTATTTTTTTTTCATAATTTGGTACATCTGCTATATTCAATCTAACAAGTGCGTTTTTAGGTAGTCGTCGTGTGGACTAGGACAATCTGGAGATCGCCGCAGATCCAGACCAGTACCTCATCGACTACGACGTTGACACCTTCGCTAGCCACAACGAGCTGAGGTCCTCACAGCTACTAGGGACACCCCCTCCACCGACGCAACCATCCTAGCCGGACGTCGGGACACCTCCTCCGGAGGGACGATCTCGCAGGGACGTGTACCCACTTGATCGCTATATGTTCCCTAGTACACAAATCAGAGGCGAACATCGGAAGCGTCTAGTGGAGGGATCGGTTCGAGGGATCGCCCCCAGAAGGGGCATCATCTACTGTATACTACTACTTTTGTACCATTTCAGAACCCTGTCTAGTAGTTATTATGTTACACTATACTTCTCGTTCTATCTCCCCTCGTTACTATCATTCGATTTTTGTTTTAACATCGTTCCACTTCTCATTCCATGTCCTAGCACTGTCACGTCCCTCTCGTTGTGTCTCTTTTGCACGACTGAATGACTGCTCCATGCAAAGCTCTAAAACTACATCGAATCAACTACATAGCTACATCACACATCATTTCGAGTACGGCTGCAACCTGCTCGGTAACATAGGGCATCCAACGCTCAACTGTACTGCTACAGGAGCTATAATATGAGTAGGACTGCAACCTGCTTAGTCACACATGGCATCCAATGCGTTTCGGACTTGAACGAATAACAAGTCCGCTCCTCCGTTCATATATAAAAGGATCAGCAAAGCACCATCGGGCCATCACACATCACTTTCATGGCCAGGTAGGGAGCCTCTTCACCGCCATATGTGTCAGATAGTTGGTGGGAGTCTTTTGGCCTAAGAGACCATGCTCATCCTCCTGCCAAAGACATGCGGGTCATAGATTATAGGAAATGGAGAGATGGGCCCCATTTGCTACGAGACCGTTATTTTCAATCGGTTTTCGACTAGCCGAGATGCTACTGTGGGAACCCCTCGGTTGTCCAATGGTCACGAGGGGTTCACGAACCGCATATTCTACCGATATCCTGATTACTATGTAAGTTTCTGCCCATATATGTTACGTTATCGTAAGTATTATTTATTTATACATTCTTCTACCTCAAACTACTAGGCATTACATACAATTGGACTTGCTGGATGGATGAGCCATACCTGGCAGTAGCCTACACCTACATAACATACCTCTATGTAAGAATCAACCACTTGCAGGCTAGACTGGATACCACAGGAGGGTCAGCGCAACGAAGAGGCTAGCAGAGGGCTGTGAGGCCCTCTAGGACTCCGAGGCAGGCCATGCCCGCACGTCAAACGCACAACCAGCCGGTGTTGGACCAATACTATCTACCGAACCGTTCATGCCAAAACCCTGCATGTCTTTATAGATGCCACTACTCCGCCACACCCAACGCCAAAATTCTCCGTCGAAGAGCAATCATGCAAGAGGCCTACCCTGTATACTACGATACGGATTGGGAAGAGATTGCTCGGTGTTCTGCTACTTGGTGTTCATGCAGTGCCACAACCCCGTCACATAGACATGGTGAACGACTATAGCTGTTATCGCAACACCTATGTCATGCGTGCTTTCCGATATACACGTACTACTTATGTATTTGTCAAATCCCTAAAGGCGCGACGTTCGTAGTCATGTGCCAATTGTATGTTTTCTAACTCTGCATAACACCCATGTCCAAAATGGTTGTCAATATTTCAATATGTCACAAGCTATATGTGTAATGCATTGCTTCACCCTTGCTGACAGACCACAACTCATTGACAAGAATACACTATGTCTAAGCTCAGTGTGCTAGGTCTACCATAGAGCATCCAAAGCTCATGGACTTCACTGCACTACAAGTTCAACATTGAAAGATCAAAATATAAAATAATCTATAGTGCACGTTACCTGCCTGTCGGTTGGAGACAAAAATCCCACCCGTTGGTCGAGCGGGATTTCAATCTCACCTAACCAAGGGGCGAGATTTACCCTACCAGCCTAGCTGCGTGGGAATAAGCCCTATTCGTCCGTTGGTTGGGCGAATAACTCAAAGTTCGCCTATTGGACGGGCGAGATTTTAGTCCCGCCCAACCAATGGCCGACTGGCATCTATTTTTTAATTATATTAAACAGAATATTATTTTTAATTTAGAATAAAAATATAAATTATAAAAAAAATTCATCCCTTTCTATCTTTCCCCTTAGTGTCCCGGCCATGGACGCCCCCCGCCCCTACCATGCACCCAGCCATTCCCGTGCCCCCTTGATCTGGCCGGCCATTTCATCGCCAATAAGGGAGCGGTTGCGTTAGACTTTTTTCCCCAATTTTTCCTCTCCCAAAAAATTCTTTGTTCTTTTTTTCTTTAAAAATTGTACTGTTCTTTTTGAAAAATTTAAAATCATACTGTTCTTGAATGTTTGGATCCGGTTGCATTTTTTGTTCTCTCCCAACCCATTTCGATTTTCCTTCCCACAGACACACTCACACATTCAGATCTTGTTTGAAGGTTGGATTTTTTCACCAATTTTTTTCCTCTCCGAAAAATTTCTTTATTGATTTTTCTTAGAAAAAATCATACGGTTGTTGCTAGTTCTGATCTGCTTTGATTTTCCCCTTCTATTTTAATCTATTTCTATTTTTTCTTCTCAGAGAGGTTACGATGGATTTCCCCCCAATTTTTTGCCTCCCAAAAAATTGTACATTATCTTCTCTTTAACTGGGTTGTATTTTTCCCCAATTTTTTTGCCTCTCAAAAATTCCTTCATTATCTTTTCTTTAACTTTTTTCCTTTTCAGAGAGGTTGGCTTCAATTTTTCCCCTTCTCTCCCAATCCATTTCGATTTTTCCTTCTTAGAGCGGCTGGGTTGGATTTGTTTCCTCTCCCAAAAATTCTTTGTTATTTTTCTTCAAATGTTCAAATCTAGTTCCTTTTTTTTTTCATTCTGTCCCCTAATTTTCCTCCTCCCCCAAAAATTCTTTCTTATTTTTTCTTAAAAAATGTCTGGTTCTTGCACGTTTATATCCAGTCCTCCCCGTCCATTTCGATGCAGTCCAAAAAATTTTCTTGCCATTTTCAATGTAAAAAATTAGTTCAATCCAATTTTTTTGTGCAACGGTTCGCTCCAAAAAAACGTGCGGGCGGTTCATTAAAAAATGTTGGGATTATTTAATCCAAGAATTTTTTTACCTTTTGCTCGAACAATTCGCTCCAAAAAAAAAATTGGCTCGTATTTTTTTCCATGAATGAACACTGGTTTTTTCCTCACAAAAAATCTTCGCCGAAAATGTTTCCTTGAATTTTTTTTCCATTAATGAGCAATAGCTTTTTCCCTTAAAAAAACATCATGTTTTCGTTGCATACGCGTACGAAGGACATGTGTACGACTGGTTTTTTTCCTCACAAAAAATCTTCGCCGAAAATTTGTCCTCGCATTTTTTCCATTAATGAACATTAGCCTTTTCCCTAAAAAAATCATGTTTTCGTTGCATATAAAAATGCGTACGACGGGGATATGTACGACTGGTTTTTTCCTCACAAAAAATCTTCCGCCAAAAATTTTTCCTCGCATTTTCCCCCGTTAATGAACATTAGTTTTTTCCCTCTCAAAAAAACATCATGTTTGCGTTGCATATAAAAATGCGTACGAAGGAGATGTGTACGACTTGTTTTTCTCCTCACAAAAAATCTTCGCCGAAAATTTTTCTTCCCATTTTTCCATTAATAAACATTAGTTTTCCTTGAAAAAACTGACGGAGTAGTGCAGTACAACATAACCAACTGACGGAGGAAACGGCGCCAGCTTCAACGCCTGGCATTTCATTAACAAGTGAGTACCGCAAATCCCGCACAACGGACAGGAACATGCCTTAGTCGGCACCGAATCTCGATGCACCACCAAGGGTACAGATAAGACCGGAAGTTCCTCGGGCAAGCGCAAAAGTCATGCTCTTTTATTCGTTGTGTTGCTGGATTTGTGCGTGAGGAGCTGCATGCAGATGGGGAGTCCTGTGTGAGCAAGCTAGGATTGGATTGGAGCAGGAGTGGCCATGCATGGGAATGGTGTGCTTGTACTCTGTCGGGCGGGGGTTCCATGTGGTCTGACTGAAATCAAATGTCAGTACGTTACCCGTCTAAAAAAAGAAACAGTTATTACCGGCCATCTTATAACGCGGGAATGTTTATTCGATTCATGCTGGAATTGAACTGCTTCCTCTGAAATTCCTGCGTTCTAGACAAGGAGGAAACTGCTGACCAGCATACCTTACCTTTCCAGCCATGCTGATCGCTCACTCATCTGGTTTGCAAAAGTTTCAGGTTGCATTTACATCTGCCACTCTCTATAGATGTGACCTGAAACTTCTGGACCATGAGGCTTGAAGGCTGAAGCTTGAAACTTGATGGATCTCAGAATTCTGTTGGGCAATTCGGCTATACCATATATGGAGCGTATAACAAAGAGGCCCATCTTTGCATGCTGGGCTTGCAAGTGCTCTGATCCACTTCATTCATTCGTGAGTGTGCCTGTGGCGTGTCCCTCCTCAGTCTCGGTCTCTCAGATCCTGTGTTCCATTTTTTTTTTTAAACTGCTCATGTTCCATTTCTAGAAGCGTTAATTGCATCCATATCATTATTAAGTGAGCTTATAGCAAAAATATCATTATAAAGTTGAAAATACCTTAGATGTCATTATAAAGTATTAGCTATTGCAAATATACCATTATGAAGCCTTCGCAACCTCTTTGGACCAAAATGCCCTCACCTTCTTCTTTCTCCTCGATCGTCACCTCCAACCATCTCTCATCTCTCTCTTCTTCGGCCCGAGTCCAGCCATCCTCCCTCTCCTCTCCCATCTCCCTGTAGCCACTAGCATCGGCTCCCTCCCTCCCCTTCTCTCCCGAGCTCTACCTCTCCCATCTAGAGGTGGCCAACGAACAAACCGAGCCGACTTGGTTTGGGCCCGCTTGGCCCAGTCCACTATAGAACTAGGCCTAACGAGCAAACGGGCCCGGGTCTCTGCCCAAGCACGGTTCGCACAGTAACCGGGCCAAACCGGTTACAAGCGGGCCGACCCATTTTAGCCTAAAAAAAATATATAAAAAATAAAAAAATGATTATACTTAATAAATATGTGTTATAAAATAAAGAAATAAATTATATATCATATAAAAATAAATATATAAAAATATTTAATTAAATATCCGAGCTACAAGGCCGGGCTGAACCGAATCGGGCCGAGCCACCACTATATGAACCGAATTAGGCTGGCCCGACAGGCCAAGGCCTTGGCCCAGATTCGTTTTGGTGAAATGTGCGGGCTAGCCCAGTTTGTCCCACTTGGGCTGGTCCATTTGGCCACCTCTACTCCCATCCTCTCCCCGTGCTCGTCAGAGCTGCTCCACCAGTCCTCGTCGTGTCGAGTTCTAGCCGCAGTCGCAGCCACCGCCGCATCGAGCTCCAACCACAGTTGCCACTACAAGCACCGCCGCGTCAAGCTCAACCACAGTCGTCGCCACGTCGAGCTCCAGCCGCACCACCAATCGTCGGAGCTAGCTAGAATTGCTCACTGGAGTTCAAGGGTTGTCGTCGCCGTCCTTCTTCGAAATCCGCCCGAAGTCCATGGGATGAGATCCTGAGCCTCTACTCCACTGCCTTCTCCTTGTCTCCTTTTCTTGCTGTAGAGCTTTCCCACTCCTCTTCCTTACTAGAGCACCGCCATGCTTAGAGCTTCACCATCGGGACCACTACCCTCACTGTGGACCTCACGCCAGCATCCCAGGTAATGGACAAGGGCCTCCATGAGTTGAGGCTGCAGGAGGGGAAGAGAGAGAGAGAGAGAGTGGATGTTACTAGAGTTGGGGGAGAGGAGAGAGAGTAGGAGAGGAGAAATATGAGGGGAGACAATTTGACTTTAAATTTAAAGAGTGCATAGATGCAGAAAAGTCTGAAGTGGCATGTTTGCAGCAATTCATACTTTATAATGACATCTGAGGCATTTTTAATTTTATTATGACATTTCTACTATAAACCAACTTAATAATAGCATGAATGCAATTGACCATTTTTCAAAAACATAAATGTCAGGGATTGAATAAAATGCCCTTGCAGTTAGATTCCATACAAAACATGCCCCTGGGGCGCGTACCCGGGGAGGATAATGTGAGCGTGGCAAGCTCGGGTTGATTGTTCGTATCTATACCTCAGCTTTGATGCTCAGGAGTGGGCCTCTTTGCTTGTGGCCCCCGTTACACGGGTTATCCTGGGCCCTAAAGAGATACACCAAAACTATGAGCCCAACATTCCTGGGACCAACCTCCTTAGGAGTCCTTCTATATCCAGAGCTCGAGGCCTTCCGAATATGGGTATTTCTTGAAGTGCAAGTTAGCATATTTTTAGGATATATCTATAAATATGATAGGATTCTGAGTTATCTAGATGGTTCTCTAGGTCGTATATGACCCGAACCGCGTGTACCCTATACTATAAATACCACCCCATGGGGTATTGAGATCAATCTCATCGCAATAACACAAATATTGATGTACGATTAGAGTGGGGTTATTATCTCTTTCTGAGAGACCCGAACCATGATAAATCTCCGTGCCTTGTTTTTCTTTCATCTGGGCGAGTCAAAATATCTACGACAATAACCCTTTGGCAGGAAGAGGTTGTTTGATCTCTCAATCAACAAGTAAGCCTGGTGGGGAATCAGTTTCCCAATCGTCGACAGCTGGCACCATCCGTGGGGATTGATAGATCCTTTGCCGAAGGAATCCCGGAGATGTCGAACATCGAGCCCGAGGGGTCATGCGCAAGCTCACAAACGGGCCTAAGCGAGAAAACCAGGGAGCCATGAGCATCGCCGTCGCGGAGGACCTTGAGTGGCTAGCCACTATTCTAGCCCCGCCGGCACTGCCCGTGCAAAGAAGACCCAAAGGTTGTTCTCGGGAGCACCCTCAGGAGGGCCAGCTGGCTCTTACATCGAGGAATTCTGGAGCGTTACCCAGGAGAGCCTTGACCGTCATTGCCGGGACGACATGGAGATGAAAGCTCCGGGGCCCTAGCCGGGAGGAGCGTAGCTTCAACACCGTGCACTCCCGCGCCGTGACCAGGAAGTGTTCTCTCGCTTTGGTCCTCACCCGTACGACCAGCAACCTCGTGATGGTCGGGATCGCCTCGATCGATTTGAACGTTGCAGTTTTGCGACTTACGGATGTCAGGCTTTCTCTCCCGCTCTTCGTGACGTCGTATGGCCAACCAAATTCAACCTCGGACACGTCGAAAGGTTCAACGGGACCCAAAATTTAGATGAGTTCTTTTCAATCTATACGACCACCATCTTGGCGGCCGAGAAAACGAGAGCATAATGGCCAATTACCTGCCCACCGTGCTAGATGGAGCGACCCAAACTTGGCTCTTCAATCAGAGAGAGTGGTCCATCAGCTCCTGGAAACAACTAAGTGAAGCACTTAGGTCAAATGTCCAGAGTTTCTATGCCCAATTGGGCAGAGAAAGAGATCTCGAGCATGTGATCCAGGTTGAATGGAAGTCTCTGCATGACTCCGTCCAAAGGTTCATCAAGGTCCGCATTTCAATCCCGAATGTTTAGGATAAGTTAGTCATACGAGCATTCAAATTTGGGGTCAGGGACATCCGATTTACTTAGGACCTAGAGATCCATTTGGACCCGATGGCCAGCGAGCTTTTTCGCATGGTCGACCAGTACGTTGACGTCGATGAGGCGGTCAAATGGAAGAAAATGCTCGATAAGAGAAAGTTGTCACCCCAGCCAGGTTTGGAGATCTTTAAAAAGGTGAAAGCCTCCTCGCTCAAGAAGAAGATCAAGAAAAAGAAAAAGAAACAAGATTCCTCGAGCGTCATCGCTACAATCGAGCAGCCATCCAAGCAACAGTACATAATGCAAACATAGTAGAAGCCTCTAGCACGTCAGCAACCGCAAGAGCGGAAACCAACCCCATAATACGGGAAGAAGTGTTAGAGCTCGTCTTCCCTGTATCGCGGTGAAGGGCCATCGAGCAGATACCAGAACGGTAGATTCTGCCCGATCCATGATAGCTACGGCCATGACTTGCATAATTGCCGTACATGGTTAGCTCGTCTAGAGGCGTTCTACAAAGGCAAAGGAGAGATGCCTATTGTGCCTGCTCCGAAAGGTGACGGCAAAGGAAAGAGACTAGCTAATGACAATTAGGATATGGAGTTCTAGGAGCCCTAAAATCATATCGCCGTGATCTTTGGGGGCTCCTCTGGTTATAAATCTCGGCGAGACCTCAAAGAAGCATTATGAGAGATATACCATGCCAATAAAGGGTCTCGCCCGGTCCAGCAGTTCAACTAGACCGAGCTAGTAAACACCTTCTCGAAGGAGGATTGCCCTCTGGGGACAACCAAAACCTAGAAGCTCCCGCTTGTTGTGAACTCGACCATTAGCAATAAGACAATGAGGTGTGTACTCATTGACGGGGGCAGTTTCCTCGATCTTATCACGGCTAAGGTCTAGGACCAAATGCAGATCCATAGGTTAAAGATCATCAAGCCGCTCGACCAGATCATCATGCCCGTGACATTTGGGAGTCCAAGCAATTTTTGGACCAAGCTAATCTCCTTTGAAGTAGTCGACTTCGAAACCCTATATAATGCTATTTTGGGCAAACCGGCCTTGGCAAAATTCACGGTCGTGACCCACCACGCCTATCAATGCCTCAAAATTCCTAGTCCAAACAGAGTGGTCACCGTCAAAGGAAACGCCAAGGTCACCCTAAGCTACGATGAAAAGACGCTGAGCATGGCGACCAACTTCCTCAGCGTGGGCCCAAACAGGATCCCAAAATGTCTCATAAGAGGATCTCTCCAACTCGGCGATGACACCAAAGCAATCCCCCTCTCCAACTCTAATCCGATCAAGGTCGTGCACCTGGGGACCGCTTTGGACCCTAAATAGGAACTCGAGCTCGTCACCTTCCTCTGGGCAAATACGGACGTGTTCGCTTGGGAACCGTTTTACATGCTTAGTGTCCCTACGGAGGTGATCGAGCACATGTTAGCAGTTCAACCTAACAAGAAACCGGTACGAGAAACGCTCAGGTGCTTCTGCCCCAAGAAACAAGCGATAATAAGGGAGCAACTCGACAAGCTCCTCAAGCTGTTGCATCGATCCCACGCCTCTCCTCCCTCTCTTCTCTCTCTCTCTCTCTTCTGCTTCCTAGACGTTCTTCTTTTCCCTAAGTCAGGGACATGTATGAGAAGAAGGAGGAGCTCTTGGCGTCGGCCTCACCTCTGTTCACGGCCACCAAGCCGCTTCACCTCGCCTCTATCTGTGGCCACCGCGTCGGTTTCATCCCAAGCGCGCGCTGCCGCCTCGGCCTCACAGTGGCCACCCTTAACGCTGTCGCTTTCTGTGCCCGTCAGCGCCGGCCGCGGCCGTCATGCCGACTCGGCTTCGCCGCTGTCTTCACGCCACCACTTCGCCTCATCGCATAGGTTTTGCCCTAAGCATGTGCCGTCGTCCCGACCCCACCATGGCCACCCTTACCGCCGACGCCTCCTGTGCCCAACAGCGCCAGCCGTGGCCACCACACTGCCTTGGCTTCCCCGCCGCCTTCACGCCCTTGGACCCCCTTGGCACTGGACTGGTCCCGCCTCCGGATCGCCTCACCGCCGTCGCCTAACGCCGTCGGTCTCAGCCTCACCGTGGCCACCCGTGTTGCCAACGCCGCCTACACTCGGTCCCAACCTCGCTGCCGACACTGCCTAAGCCGGGCCCCAGCCTCACCATTTGTCACCCCGTGCCACTGGCCCTGGCCTCGCCGTGGTCGCCTGTGCCACCGGCCTCGTCATGGTCGCATGGTCTCGGCCTCGCCACCGATGCCTGGTCTCAGCCTCGTCGCTGGCGCTGCCTGCGCCCGGTCCCAGCCTAGCCGTCATCGCCCCGTACCACTGGCTCCGACCTGGCATGGCCGCTCGTGTCGCCGAAGCTTGGCGCTCCTCGGCTCCACCGCACACCAGCGCCGCCATAGACCCCACCGTCGTCCGCGCCTACTGGTGTTGCGTCGGCCTCGCCGCGTCGTCAACCGTGTTATCAGTCCCAGCCTTACCGTGGCTGCCTGTGCCGACAGAGCCATCTTGCCCTTGCTGTCATCCGTGCCTACCTGTGCATCTTCGGCCTCACCGCTGTTGCCCACACCACCGGCACCATCCCAGGCTCATCGCCGCTGGCGCCGGCTCACCGCCCTTACTGGTGCAGCCGCACCGTTTGCCAGAGCACCATCGTGCCACTCATCACTGGCGCCATTGTCCGCAACGTTGCCCCCAGCGTTGCCCGTGCCTACCACGCCGCCAGCCTGGCCACCCGGATCGTGGCCTCGCCGCCTGAACCGCAGTCTCACTAGACCACGTCCGCATTGCACGAATTGCGGGCTCGCCGCTCGGACCGCATCCTCGCCACCTGGACCACGGCCTTGCCGGTGCGCCACCCGTCTAGTCTCTGTCGCCACCTCACCGTGCCGCTCCAGCCTCGCCTCTGTCCTCGGCACCGTCTTGCCTCGCCGCTTGTACCACGGCCTCGCAGGTGACACCGTCCGTCGCCGTCACCAGCGTTCGTGCCACGTCCATCATCCGCATGGCCGCACAAGACGGCAATGGTGTCGCCCGTGCCTGACCCACTCCACCTAGATCCCTTCTCCAAGCTTGTCGCCATCCCTCATCGTCCGGTGTCACCATGCCACCTTGCGCTGTTCTGCATATGTGTCGTGCCGGTTTCATCCATGGCCGTGATTCGGCTTAGCCGTCGTCACCCGCATCCCCGGCTGTCGCAGCCTGGTGCGGTCACTCGCTGCATGGCTACCCGATGCTGCCTTCATCATCATGATGTCGTGCATATCGATCTTCACTACGTCATGCCAGCTGATGTCCTATCACGCTACCCAGTCCTACTTGCTCATGATGACTACGTTGATCAATTCACATGTTCGAGGCATTGACTATGCCACGACATGGTGAGCTGTGCTGCGCCACTAGCCGGCGTGCTGCCCGGCACAATGGTCGAACCATCAACGTCCTCGTCATGGGGCTACCTCGGAAAACATCGCCAATGACACCTCACCTGGAACCGATGCCGGGAGGATCACCACTGATGAACTGATGCCACAAGGAGCCCAAAGAAAACACTAACACTAGCAGGATTACCTAAAGACGATGTTCATGAAATCGTCACCGAGCTATCTCCAATAACGCCCTGAAGTTATAAAAAATGTTACCATCAATGGCTTCACGAGCGTTAATGGTCGTTCTTCTCTCTCTACCGATATCATGGAATCTCGGTTCTCATGATACCGATTATACTCCTTAGTGACAGTTATCCCACTCGGGAGAAGTTTAACACTCCGGTCTTCTACATCAACAACTCAACATTCGGTGCGTTTACCACACAATCAATTCAAGATGCTCCAGCAACCATCATCAACAAATCAACATCAATTTCGATGATCAAAACCACCAACGACCATATCGAAGATCAGACACACATGAACGCAACCGATGACGCCAGCAAGTTGTCAATTTCAAATCCAAGCCAAGTACAAAGTCGTGCAACTCATTCAACTACAAATTACAACTTGGCGTTTGACGAAATAAGATCAAGTGACATAAGTGGGCGAAGCCAAACGAACAACGGTTACGCTAGGTATCACATGGGCCTAAACTACCCCATGTACCACATAACTGTTATGCTAGGTATCACATAACTGTCGCCGCACCAACAAAACAGCTTAATCAGAGGTGTTCTGCGTGTCAGCTCGCGGATATAATTAACTGGAAGTCCTTCCAAGACCACAGGATTTAGAATCTCCACGATCGTCAAAGACAAAAGTCCAGTCTATTGGTTACAGAGTGCAAAACCTACGAGAATCTATATTTTATTGTCGAATAATAAAATATTAGCTTTCTTGTTATTTTTTGTGTGTATTTTATACATTGGCACGCTTACAAAAAAAAATTTCTTGTTTCCGCCAGAGGCTAAAATTTGGGGCGAACACTCACCCTGACTTTGCTCGAGTTGGGTAAGCCCAACTCGTGCTTGGTGGTCCTAACTCATACCCAAGCATGGCAATCTCGGGTAGGGTGGGGTGTCTTATTGCTATCTTTCAATTCCTCCTTTGAGTTTTGAGGCTCAAGGAGAAGACCCAATCTAGTAGCTTTTCACTTGAGTCTTAGAGGCTAGCTGCCGAGGGTTAGATAAAATGCCCTCGCAGTTAGGTTCCATACAAAACATGCCCTTGGGGTGCATATCCGGGGAGGATAATGTGAGCATGGCAAGTTCGGGCTGATGGCTCACATTTGTACCTCAACTTTGATGCTTACGAGTGGGCCTCTTTGCTTGTGGGCTGCTATATAGGTCATCCTAGGCTCTAAGGAGATACTCCAAGACTATCAGCACAGCATCCCCAGGCCAATCGTCTTAGGGGTCTTTCTATATCCAAAGCCCGAGGACTTCTGGTTATGAGTAATTCTTAGAGCGCAATTTAGTATATTTTTAGGAGATGTATGCAAATATGATAGGATTCTGAATTATTTATATAGTTCTTTAAGTAATATGGGGCCAGACCGCGTGTACCCTATACTATAAATATCGTCGTTATGGGGAGGGAGGGTATCGAGATCAATCTCATCGCAATAACACAAAAGTCTAGGATTATTATCTTTTCCGAGAGACCCGAATCAAAATAAATCTCTGCATCTAGTTTGTCTTTCATCACGACGAGTCCAAACATCTGCAACTATAATCCATTGACCGAAAGGACTACTGGATCCCTCGATCAACAAGACGGAGAATTAGTTTCCATCGTCGACAATAAGGAACGTCCCAAGTTCCGATCATTTCGGACCGTTGGACATTGATGGCTCCAGAGCGGTGATCAACGGCTGATGTCGAACCAAAGTTCGGTAAGCTCCGTACTTACGATTAAACAAAGCGATCATTCAATGCTCACCATCTCATGATTAGAGATGATCAAGTTAGCCAACGAAAAGTCAACACGGTATTTGCAACTTCATGACCAGAGAGAGAGCGTGTGTAATTAAAACCGCACAGTTCACTCTCGCATACGTAATTAGAGCATCACACCAGAAACTCTATCCATATTTTCTCTCTCTTCTACTCTATTTTCTCTCTCCATTACTCTAAAATTTCTTCACACTTTACACTATACCCTAAAAGATTTCTTTCCTCTACCAAAAACTCTATATCGAGAACTCTATTTCTATACTACTATAGGTTTCTGCTACGGATACTCTTACGTCCCTGCATGCGAGACAGCGTACAAAGTACAGACTGTATCTACTTATAGCATCTCCAGCAAACGCTCTAAAATCAGATCTCTATACATCCTCTCTAAATCACTATTCGCTATCTATATTTATATCCTCTCCAGCAGAATCTCTATCCAGAGAAATTCTAGAGACTGACATAGAGAGCGTCAGAATTTTGAGGCGGGAGAAAGCTAAATTTAGTTGAAATAGAGCTACTAACTGTAAAAACGAGTCTCTAAATATAGAGAATAAATATAGAGAAGATTTTGTTTTAGAAGTTGGGTTGGAGATGCTGTTATTCGATGTACAAGTACTCGTTGGATTCGGCCGTTTAATGCGAGATGGCGTGCCTGGACGGCCAACTAATTACGGGGGCACGCTAAGCGATCGGATCGGACATTCGGACCGCCTATATGTACGGCTCTTAAAAACGGATCCTTGTACCGTACGGACGATGAAAACTACCTACGTGCCTGCAAGCAGCGTGTCGTTGTCTTATCTCCGTTTTCGAGGCTCCGAATGCCTCCGCGATCGCCTGCGTGAGTCACGGGCGGCGGATCTTGTTTCCAAAACCACGAGGCCGTCAAATCGGTCCGGCCGGTTTCTTCAGGCCGCGGTTTTGAGTCAGACAGTTTTTAAACATTTAAGTAAAAATTTAAAATTTGAGAAAATTATTTAAAAATACTAAAAATAGTATGGATTATTTAGGAACAATTGGCTGAAACAAAATTTGGAAAAAAAATTTTCATCATTATTTTGTGCAATCTCATGCACATACAAATAGAAAAATTGTTGTTTAAAAAAAAGCCAAATCGGGCTGTTCTTCTATTAAAATTTTGGATTTTCTATTTTTTTTTTCTAAGTTTCTACTATTATTCCATTTTTAAAATTTTTCTACTATTTTCTCTAGGCATTTCTATATTTTTTTTATCGATTTATCAAATTTTCTTGAAAAAGCTGCAAAAACTGTCGGCTAGCTAAGGAAACTGACCGGCTAACTGAACCTAATCTGATCTACCAAAAAACTGCAGAAACCATCGGCTACCCGAAGAAACCGACCGGTTAGTTGAACCTCAAGCCAACCAAATTTGGATTTGAATTCGTTCAGTTTTTGAGTGGCTAGCCGTGATTTTCAAAATCACCGAGATCTTGACTTTTGAGCTCGAAACGGTTTTGTAAACCCTCGACGGATCATCGATTGGAGATTAAAGCATTTTCAAATTGGCTTAGGCTTATTTGGTTAGAAAACCAATTTGACTTTTTTAGTGCATTTTTTCATATCATGAAGCCACCTCAAAAGGCTCTTAAAAATGACATAAATGAACCAAACCTGCTACGAGAAGCAGATTTAAGAATCTTTCGAAGTCTAGCTTCACATTATTTCGATTCATTTCCAGGTTTATTCATTCAATTTCAATTTATTCCAAACATGCTCTTAATAAGAGTAGCTGGCTCGTGCCTAGTGGTATGTTTGATTGGATCATGCAAACCCTAGAAAAGCCACTCCATTTCTCTTTCTTCTTGTCACCCTTCTCTCCTCTCTCCTTGCTTCGGCCAGCCACGTCATCGAAAACATCGCCGCTAGCTGAAAACCTTGCCCCTCCTTGGAAACCTTTTTCCCTCGTCGTCTTGTTGAAAACTTCGCCGAGAAACCATGCCTCCTAGGAAATCCCACCGTGTTTGCCAAAAATCTTGGGTGCAACAGTTGAGCCGAGTGAGGACCATGGGCGCATGGCAGAAGGAGTCGGTAGGGCCGAGCGAGGAGATGGCAGTGGTGGCCGAAGATGGGTATGATGAGAGAGAGAGGCAGGGCCGGAGGGAGAAAGGATAGTAGAGGACAATAGGGTGTTATGGAAAAAAAAAAGAGAACTGTGCTTATATTGTGGAGCACAACAGGCAACCAACCGGCCAAGTAGGTACGTGAAATTCAATGCAATAATAAAGACCGATTTAACCTTTTTATTTTATTTATTTTTTGTCCAACTTGCTTTTAAATTTAACTTTTATGGTCAAACATCACCACAAAAGCCTGTTTTGCTTGCTACCGTGGCAGAGTGCTATGGACTTTTGGTCACATCACAGGTAGGGCTGGAAACGAGCCGAGTTCGAGCGCCTGGCTCGGCTCGGCTCGTTCGACAACCTGGCTCGGCTCGGCTCGATGGAGTGACCGAGCTGGAGCAGTGGCTCGGCTCGGCTCGTTCGTAGCTCGCGAGCAGCTCGTGAGCGCTCGCGAGCTAGCGCATAGAAGGCAATCATAATAGCAGCATAAGTGCATAACATCATTTTCAGAGTAAGAACACTATAATTTCACAGTATAATACCATCGTAAGTATAGAACCATAGTAAAGAACTATTATACCACCATAGTTTATAGTATACATAGGGCATAGGCCATAGTTCATATATAATATATTCCGAACCGTATATATGACCATAGGACGAGCCAGTACGAACCGAGCCCGAGCGAGCTCAATACTGGCTCGGCTCGGCTCGGTTCGACCAACGAGCTAGAAATTTGGCTCGGCTTGTGCTCGTTTGCAAACGAGCAGAGCTAGAACCGAGTCGAGCCCCAGCAGCTCGCGAGCCGCGAGCTAAACTTCCAGCCCTCCACAGGTAAAGTCACCAAAAAAATGATCGGTTTCTAAAAGTAAATTCGCTAATTGTAATTTAAAATGGATTAAATAATATGAAAAAAAACAGAGAACAGAGAATGGCGACCGTGGGGGTTTGGAAAACAGCAAAATCTTGCAACTACTTTTTGGTACTACTGAGTGCAGGCAGAAGAGAATGAAGTCAACATTGATGGAAGCAGCTAGCCAGAGAAGAATAAGACACCCCCACCACCCTATAGCGCTATTGACGAGGCTCCAGCCTCCAGCTTGCTCGGTGCAAATTGGGCGTCGGCGTACCTGAAATAGTGAGATGTGATTGTAGCCGCATCTTGGTTTGGAGCCCCTAATTAGTAGCTTCTGATAGCTTCAAGTCGAAGCTCAAGGTCAGATTTTCACGCTCCTTATTAACCCAAGTCCTATCCAAGAGAACGTAAACACTGCTAAAACAACCAAATCCTTTTATTTTGTGAGAGAAATAAAACTATCAATCTTTGGGTGAAAATCCAAGTCCCATCCAAGATACGCATGTGATGGCATCACTACCAGTGTTTGGGTGAAACTTGTGTATTCAGATGAACCTGGAGCAAGAGCTTGGCACTCCCAGCCCCAGATTGACTTGACCCCTCTTTGAGGGCACTCAACTCCAACCACACAGCCAGGCCCCCACGCATCCTGCTACCAATCCAGCAACACAAGCTAGGGCATGGTACAGTTCGCTATAAACACACCACCTGACATGCAGCAAGGCCAATTCAAATGCCTGCGTCCAGCAGCATTGATTCGTTCACAGGGGTGTGTAATGGTATGGGATCAGTGGTAAAAGGCATCAATCCTCTCGTGGATAATATCATATATAGCCGAGGGGCCATGCCATGCATTGCAGCCTTGCGGTAAAAAACAAGTGTGCAGACAGAGCACACAACAAACCTGCAAAGGGACAGGTGAACAAAAACAGCAGTGGCAGCAGAGAGGAGGTAATACAAAATGATGTCAAGTTCTGTGCCTGATTGTTTTAACATTCGTTTGAATCTGACTGAAACATGGTGATGGTGTATTATAGTACAGTTTCAAATTAAGATGCCATGTAATGTCGATCTAGCTACTCGGAGATGGTATAGCCCGGGCCAGTCTATTAGGTAAAATGAATGATTCATAATAGTTTAAGTGTGTCTTAAAAAAATTTATGAAAAAGCACTTGTATTCTATGGCAAGGTAAAAATTAAAATGTGCATCAATACTTAATTACTTATTGCAAACATAATATCGACGGATTTATCACTTTATTTGCACCAACATGAACATATCCGTTAGGTACACTTGCCTTTCGGAATCATATTCTTAAATGACTCAAAATTGGTTCCTGTAAAAATTTTTTTTCAAATTTGGGTTTCTTTGCTTGCCATTCAATTTTGCAATACAATTTCAGACGTATATTAGCGAAACCGGGAAGATGAAAGGGCACAGCTGCATGGAGACGGTGGTGCGAAGCATATAGGCAGGTACATGCAACAATGCCGTCACTGCACGGCTGCACGCACCTGCCACTGCCCAGGGATTCCTTGGAGTGGCACTGACGGCTAGCCAAGCTCCCCGTGTACGTGCCTGCTTGCCGGCGCCATTCCTTGGATCTCACAGCCACAGCCTTTGCAGTTCTTCACCCACCTCTTGCACTTCTTCCTCAATCCCCTCCATTTGGTAATGGTTTGATGATCTTTGACGCCTGCAAATCATGCCCAGTCTCGTCAGACGCCCCCTGCTCTGCCTCTCCTTGATCGCGTCGTTTACTGTTCTTCTGATCCTCTCGATCAGCTCCAATGGTGAGAAGGCCGCGGAGCCTAACAATGGCATCATCAAATTCAGGTTGCTGCTTGGTCACAGCACTCTGAAACTGAGGCCAAGGGGAAAGCAGAAGCAGCAGCATGGCCACGCCAATGGCCCATCTCCTGCCCCAGCTCCGGCCCGTGCTCGGTTGCCTCTGCTCCACAAGAACGCGCGGGTGCCGGACCCGGTCCCCGGGAGAGTCGGCCACAAGAAAGGAAGCGCCATGGCGCAGAGCCCGCGCAAGAAGAGCATGCAGCTAGTCGCCGTCGCCGCGGCGGCGGCGTTCTCCGGGGCGGCGCTGGTGCTCCTTGTCGGCGTGGTGTTCCTGGCTTGCAGGAAGATTCAGAGGAGGCACGGGGGAGCTGACCAGAACGGCGCCACTAACAAGGTGAGCTTCGATCCTGGCCCGGACCTATTCTACCTGGACGCCCTGAAGCCGTACATCGACGCCGGAAGAGGCGGCAGCGGAAAGGAGCCGGAGATGGCCGCGCCGAAGGACGAATCGAGGTGCGAAGAAGAGGACGGCGGGGTTTGCTCCGAGGACGATGGCGCCGAGTCGGTCCATTCGTCGTGCTGCTTCCACTCGTCGCACTTCGCCTACTCCGAGCTCCGGGACTCGAAGGCCGGCCAGACCGAGGCCGTGTCGCCGACGCCGTCCGCCCGGTCAAGACGGCGGAGCTCTGCCCCTCCCACGCCTGCAGAAAAGAAGAAGGTTGAGAGTACGGGTCCTTGCTCTCCGCAATGCCCACGTACGCCGAACAACCAGGACCAACTGTACCGCGCCCACTCGCCGAGCTCGTCGGTGACGGAGTCGACGGCGCAGCTGTTCAAGGATCATGAGCTCCGGGGAACCAGTCAGTCGCTGAAGTTTCCGGAAGTACAGAGCGGCAGCATGCGCCATGCAAAGGAAGCAGAGGCAGAGGCAGAGGCAGGTACCCTGTGCCCGGTCAATGCAACTGTCAATACGGTGGCGCCACCACCTCCGCCGCCGCCCCCTCCTCCTCCGCCGCCGGCAGTGAACCAACGGCAGGTTCAGGCAAGTGTTGGTCTGGGCGTTCCGCCGCCGCTGCCGCCTTTCGTACCCAAACAACAGAACAGTCGTGGCCCGATCCTTCCGCCGCCGCCCGCGCCGCCTGGTCTGTTCAGGCAGGGCGCGCCGGTCGGCAAGAACGGCGCACCGCTGCCTAAGCTGAAGCCGCTGCACTGGGACAAGGTGCGCGCCGCGCCCAACCGGCGGATGGTGTGGGACAGAATCCGATCAAGCTCCTTCGAGTAAGCCTTGATCAAACTCCACACACCGTACGTTTGTCAGTTGTCACGCACTTTCCTATGAACTCGAGGTGTAACATCTCACAACCTCGCAGACTGGACGAGCAGATGATCGAGTCGCTGTTCGGCTACAACTCGAGGAGCTCGGCGAAGCACGAGGAGGTGCAGAGCCGGAGCCCCTCGCTCGGCCACCACGTCCTTGACCCCAAGAGGCTGCAGAACATCACCATCCTGATGAAGGCGGTGAACTCCACCGCCGAGCAAATCTACGCCGCTCTGCTGCACGGTAACCAAACTGCACGCACGCACGCACACGGATCGACATGTCTGTCTGGTCCCGATAGCATGCATGAATGTGAGAATCTCTTATACTTTGTTTGATTTTCTTGGGTTGTTTGTTTGTTGGATTGGTGCAGGGAGCGGGCTGTCGGTGCAGCAGCTGGAGGCCCTCATCAAGATGGCGCCGACCAGAGAGGAGGTCGACAGGCTCTCCGGGTACGACGGCGACGTCGACAGCCTGGTGCCGGCGGAGAGGCTCGTCAAGGTGGTGCTTACGGTACCGTGCGCGTTCGCGCGGGTGGAGGCCATGCTGTACCGGGAGACCTTCGCCGACGAGGTCGGCCACATAAGGAAGTCGTTCGCCATGCTCGAGGTGAGCAGGACGGGAGAACCTCGACTCCTCGACTTCGTTGCAATGGTGGCTGTACTAACATGACATGTTGTTGTTCGTGTCTGAAAGGACGCGTGCAGGGAGCTGATGTCGAGCAGGCTGTTCCTGAAGCTGCTGGAGGCCGTGCTCAAGACCGGAAACCGGATGAACGTCGGGACGACGCGGGGCGGCGCCATGGCGTTCAAGCTCGACGCGCTGCTCAAGCTCGCCGACGTCAAGGGCACGGACGGGAAGACGACGCTGCTGCACTTCGTGGTCCAGGAGATGATGAGGTCACAGAAGTCGCCGATGCACGCGGCCAAGGGGACGGACATCGTCACCGGACTCAGCGCCGAGCTCACCAACGTCAAGAAGACGGCGACCGTGGACCTGGACGTGCTCACCACGTCCGTCTCCTGCCTATCGCACAGCTTGTCCCGGATCAAGGAGCTACTGGGGAGCGACCTGTCCAGCGACGAAAGGAGCCAGTGCTTCGTCGCCTTCATGGCGCCTTTCGTCAGCCACGCCGACGAGGTGATCGGGGAGCTGGAGGACGGCGAGCGCCGCGTGCTGGGGCACGTCAGGGACATCACCGAGTACTACCACGGCGACGTCGGCAAGGACGAGGCGAGCCCTCTCAGGATCTTCGTCATCGTCAGGGACTTCTTGGGGATGCTAGAGAGGGTGTGCAAGGAGGTGAGGGGAGCCAAGAATTGCCATCCCTGTAATATTGTCCCGAATAATGTATGATACCACAAAATGGTAAAAGAACAACATTGTAATTCCAGGTTTTGGGTTGTTCTTGATCTCGCTAGATTGGAGTATAATTCCTTGCAGATCAGAAACACAAATATCTTCTTTGAGTTTATATTTCAACACCCCTCTCGTGTGTAGGTTCCCCACAGGAAAGGCAGACAACAATATATTTCAACGAACGATATGGACTTGAAGTTATCAACAATTGGGACAAATGTTCTTAGTCGAGCTTAATTCTTGAATCACGGATCCATCAACCCCTTTCAATGAAGAGTGATATTTTTGAGATGCGCGAATCATAGGGGACACACACAAAAATTATACTTGTTTAGGACTTCCTTAGAAGAAATAATAATCCTATCACCAGGCTACAGGTAGCAATGCTCCACGGGTAGCGACCAAATGAGCGCATCCACAACCAGATTTGCGCGTTCAGGACTAGCTTGCACTCTCCAGGAAGGGCTCTAAAAGACATGTGAGAGTTACTAGTCAACCAAGCATTTTATCCAATACCCGACAAAAGTGCAGTGCAATTTTTTCTAAAAAGAAGTGTGTTACTTAAGTCTCAAAATTAGGATACTATATTGAATTGCACACACTGACTAATTCACCTAAAATCTTAAGGTGATGAGTAAAGACGGACCATTATAATTAACAAAAATGCAAATCCACAGGTATGTGCGGTTCTAGGGATGTTTGCGACTATCGGATCCCCTTGCCCCACCCCCACCTCACATGTTTTTTGGCCAAAAAAAGTGCATTTTCAAAACAAAAGCAATTGGATCCTCCTTCTTCCTCCTACCCCTTTCCTTCTCTCTCCCTTCAAGTTGACCGAGCCGGTTCCTCCATACGGTACCATGCCTGGCAACCACCGTTCCCATTGCCCGGTGACCACTGATCTACCCAATCGAGCCGTCGTGTGCCCAGGTAGTGAGGTGAGGCAGAGCTTGGACGCAACGCGACACAGCTAGCTAGATGCGGTGGTGCGGTGGCTTGAACGGGCATGTCGGTGGTTAGCCCTAGGCCATTGTGGTTACCAGTGGTGGCTTGTGCGCAGGTGGTAGCACCTTGGCCTAGTAGCGGGGGCTCGGCTCAGCTTGGTGTGGTGTGGTTCGCGTCATGGCGTGGAGGAGGTGGTTGGTGGTGGTGGTCATCACCGGGAGGACCGTCGGAGTAGAGAGAGAAGGACTTCAAACAAGAATTTAAGAAAAGAGTCTTTTTTATATATAAAAATAGATGTGAGATAGAGTAGGGATAGAGCATAAATCTTGGCGCAATCTAATGGTCATGAACTATGCCTGCCGTCACCTCCAGAAAATCCGCTTCCTATGTTTAAACACTTGTGATGTGCATTACAAATAAAACAACCTTGATCAAGCATACTAGTTAGTCAAATCACAAGGCCACGAGCGTTTCTAATATCGCAAACTAAACATGTCTAACTTTTTAACTCTTGGTTTGGGAATCTAGATTCTTGGACGTTGAGGTGTACAGCAGAGGAGTTCAAAGCTGGAACAGAACTAAACAGTCGCGATATGATGCGCAAACTGGCAGCCGTTTGTTTGTTCCCTCGTTACGTCCCCTTTTTGTCTCCTTGCCCTTATTCTTTTCTCCAGAATTTGAATTCGTTTGTGACTCGGCTGCAGAGGTTGAGAGCCCCACGTTTATTTTCTCTGCTGCTCTGTCTGCCTCGTGCTCTTTCACCTCCACAGAGTGATCTGCCATTAAACAGCATGCGGGCCTTCACTTTTCTTCCATCCAGAGTGTTGACACCTAATTTTGAAATTAGCCGATACTCTGAAAACTTCTAAATTGGCTTGTGTCCGACGAAAATGCGGGCCAAAGAGGGCGCAAGATTGAGTTCAAGTCGGCTTGAGTAGATATGGAAAGATCGGCCAAGAAGAGTCCAGATCGGCTTAGTCCGAGTATATTAGGTAGTATTAGATAAAATAAGGAGATATGAAGTCGAGTTTGTATAAGTCACAGGAGTAAGAGTCTTAGTCGAACAAATAACTAGCCCTTGAACGTGTAAATCATCACCACATCAATCAAACATATCTACTTTTTACCTGTCTTTACCTTTCATCGTAGTTAGAGCAATTTAGTCGTATTTTATCTTCGGTCGACTTGTTGTGCATCGCCTTTCAATTGGCTTCAAGGTACACCCTAGGAGCTGCTTGCAGATAAGTACTATCTCGATTAAGTTCGATCTACGGGCTTGCATCGGCTTTTGGTTGAAATACTATCTTAGTTGATATTGTTGCGCATTATCATTTCAACTAAGGGTTAGGTTACCTCTTTCTACTGATCAACACATTCGTTGGCAATATACTATTTACCTTTCGTTCTATCGGCGTATAGTTTGCTATTTATCAATAGTCCATTTACCCTATTCTATTAGTTTGATTAACCTGTTAATCTAGCCGATAGTCTTTTATCCCTCGTTCTGTCAACTAGACGATCCAATCAGCTGGTAGATTATCTGTTTACCCTCTTTCTGCTAGTTAGGGCTAGGTTGATTTTGTTAAAAGAGTCATGTATTTCGTAGCCTTTGCTGTATAGGACCGATTCTTCAAGATCTTTAGAATCTGTTTTGAGTGGATCCGAGTCTCGCGTTCGCCTCAACCCGGAGTTCTCGCCTCCTCTCTGTGTTAGTGTGATCTTGGCTAACATGGAAAGCCCCATAATTAAGGCCATAATTAAGAGGATTTCCTCCCAATAATCAGCGCCCTGATCGGGGGGCGCGATTCACACGCTTTGGTCGTGGCCCCCATCGTGCAGCGCTATAAAAACCTAAGGGAGGCCCGGCACCACGTTTGGCACCAATGTGCTTCGTGTTCCCTCACCCATCCCCACAAACCCTAAGCCCTAACCGATCAAGGAGGACGCTGCATCGATCTGGGAAGGCCGTCACCCTCAAAGGACGACGCCGTCCGCGCTGCTAACCGACTCCCTGCGTCCTCTACGACTTTTCTGCATCGGCTCGTCACCAAGCAGGCTTAACGGCCTAGACCTATGGCTTCCTCCAACGGTAAACTTCCTCTAATCTGTTGTTCAATGGGTGTTCATGTTTTAGGCTATATCCATCTTGGTTAAAGTCATACACATAAGTCTAAGGGGGTGTTCTATTGGGCTCATAAGCTGTGACTTATCTGTCTTATCTCCAACTTCGAGAATTTCCCGAGGTGGCCTCGAGAGTCGGATGGCCTTGAAATTTAGGATTTAGGGAGCTTTTAGACTCGCCTATGAGATAAAAATAAAACGGATTCAAAAAGTAATAAAAAAAGTCAGATGAGTCAATATTAGTCAGATAAGTCACGAAAATTTTCTGACCTTGTATGTACTGTACCTTGTATGACAATATAGATTCAAAAAGTAGATTTTTGTTTGTATGTACTGTACCTTGTATGACAATATATATAACAGAGCATCACCGGCTCAATTGAGTGTGGGATTCCATTTCTTCTTCCTCCTATCTACTTTACATGGTACCAGAGCCTCGAGCGTTCTGAGTGATGTCCACCACGAGCTCCGATTCATCAGCGCCCGCCATGAATACCACCACAGGCCTGCTCCCTACTCCGACGTTCGGCTACCTCATCACCGTCAAACTAAACAACGACAATTATCTCTTATGGAAGGCGCAGCTCCTTCCATATCTTCGCAGCTAGTAGCTGATGGGCTATGTCGATGGATCCCTTCCTGACCCCGAAGTGACGATCACGGAGATCACCACCATTGCTGAAGCTCAGGTCTCCAATCCAGCGTATGTGCGTTGGATGCAGCAAGATTAGGGCCTGTTTGGTTCGTGACTAAGGTTGCCTAGCCTAAGTTTAGTAGCTTGTAGCACGACTAACTTGGCTAACTCGGCTAAAGTTAAGTGGTGTTTGGTTCGCAGCCACAACTAATGTTAGGCTAGGCAAAAACTTGTAGCGAGTATTTGGTTGCGAGAGTAAAAAATTTTGAAAAACATCCAAACTTTTTATAGACATTCTTTGTGTAGGAATGATTCCATTTTCGCAAACTTTCTATTTTTTAGAATTTTTAAACGGCGTAGAAAAAAGGAAATAGAAAAGAAAAAAAAAGAAAAATAAGAAAGCAAAGAATGCTGCAGCTGGAGCCTGGAATCGAACCCGGGATGATGAATTGAGAGCTCGCGCGGCTGACCGCGTCGTCGTTTCGTCCGTCTCGTCCAAAGGCCAAAAAACAAGTGCTTTTATTTCTAACTTCGAAACGGACGGTCGGATCCTCTTCCGGCCGGCGATCGGACGCTCCCGACCGGCCGCTCCGAAGCGTGGCATGGTGTGGTGTGGCGAGGTGTGGCGGCCGAATTGCGGCGAAAAAATACGAGGCGACGAGCGCTAACGCAGCTAACTTCTGTGGCACGCCTAACCTTAGCATACAAACCAAACGCTTGTCTAACGCACTATGGCGCGCCTAACCTTAGGCTAGGCATTGTTAGCCACGAACCAAACAGACCCTTAAATGGTTTTGAGTACACTTCTGTCCTCTCTGTCACCTGAGATCTTTGCTCAAGTAGTGCTTCTCTCCACTGCTCATAAAGTTTGGGTTGCATTAGAACGCATGTTTTCATCCTATTCTCAACCCAACATTATGCAGATCAGAATGCAATTAGCTACTCTGCATAAGAAAGATCTCACTGCTGCTGTATACTTCCACAAAGTTAAAGGCCTTGCTGACAGTTTAGCTGCTGCCGGTAGGGGTGAAAACGGATCGGGTACGGATCGGGTAGAGGTCATTCCATATCCTACCCTAATTTATTTTGTCGGATATCGGGTCGGATACGGTAAGACTAAAATACGGTCGGATAGTCGGAACGGATACGAATATTAACGGTCGGGTAAAAAACGGTAGTCGGGTATCATATGGACGGATAGTGAACGGATACCGGATACTAAATCGGATAGCATATAAAATACATAAATTAAAGCATACGATGAAAATAACCTAACTAACACATAATTGGAGACATAATCCTAACACAAGGTCAGTCAAAAAAAATCATACTTGCTATGCGACTGTCAAGGTCGATATCAAAATTTAGATTTTTAAATAAGGTAGGCCCTCCAGGGTAACCAAATGATGCATCACTGCAAAAACAGAAAATATTTGTTTATCCAACAGAATAGTTCAAAGAACATAAATATATTGTGACAAGACATAGATATCGCAAAAGAATGTAAAACAAATAACTGCTCGGTCTCAATAGAAAAAGAAAGACTACAGATGCATACAAAAGAAAGCAAAAGAACAGGAAGCCATGAGGTGCACAAGGCAAAGAGCAGAACAAGATTCCACAAATGGTGAAATAAAAGGGATTAGCAATGAAACCTGAAGCTAATGATTGGTGGTCCAGGGCGATCATCTGGGGTTGGAAATTCAAATTTATAGCTGCAAGAAAACATTCAGACAATTGTTAAGCCAAATTTATTGACAAAATACCAAAATAAAACAGATTAGGGAGCTGATATACTCTGGGTCACTGACAACAGCGTCAACATGTTCCATTCGCTCCAATGCCTGAGATAATGCAGACAAAACAATAAAGTCAAACATAATTTGTCACCGAACAACAAACTCAGAGGAAAGATTCAGTTGGGAGTTGTAAATCATCTGTCAATTGAAACAGCAACAAAAGCTAATGATTTGAATTGCAAAGATATGCAGATAGAATCAAAACGACAGGAGTAATATGATGTACCTTGATTCTTGATTGAACAAGTGATGCTCTCTTTGCATTGTAACGAAACTTGTCAATGAATGCCTACACAGAAAATAGACCAATAAACCTCATCCCTTGATCTTTCCAAAAAAGATTTAGAAGCATGTAGTATTTGAATATTTCCTAGATAATTCGATTTAGCTTACAGCCTTTCACCTTTGAGGTACACTTGGACCAAAAGTTCTTCTAAGCTTAAGGCACAAGCTTAAAAACAATGCAGACAGGAGTAGGGCCAACTTGCACAAGCTATAACTCGATCAATAGTATTAGTATATACACAGGTCGGGATACATCAGAGTAGAATCTAAGGTCCAACAGGAGCAACACGTGAAGGCCGCAATTACAACAACAACAAATGAAATCTCTAAGCAGCTGGACATGTGAAATGGCAAGCAGCTGTTAGGCCAAACGAGGATTAGATGGATAATGCGATGTGGTAGTACCTCGAGACAGTGGTCCATGTCCGCGACGCATCGGGCGTTGATGAGCAGTTCCCCGAGTGCGTCGAAGATGCCGTGGCCATCGGGGGCGCCAAAGTCGAAGTCCTCGTCGGCGAGGACGTTGGCGATGTAGTCAATGGGAGCTGCGAGGGGAGGCGGTGGAGCTGCGGGTGGCGGCGGGGGCTGCAGACGGCGGCGGGCGATGGGAAGGCGATTGACGGACGGCGACGGGAGGGACGGCGGCGGTCGCGGTCGGGCGGGTGGTGGTGGCGCCTAGGGTTGTGGAGTCGGGACGAGCGGCGGCGCTGGCGGCGAGGAGCCGCCGGACGAGAGCAGCAGACAGCGGTGGGCAATAGGGAGGCGGGCGGACGGCGGCGACGGGAGGACGGCGGCGGCAGTCATGGTGGTGAGTGGCTGTTGGCGCTGTGGCGCCTAGGGTTGGGGAGTCGGGGCGAAGCGCGGCGGCGACGAGGAGGTCACGGACGGGAGCAGCAGACAGACGGCGGGCGGTGGGGAGGCCATGCGGACGGCGACGGGAGGGACGGCGACGGTCATGGTCAGTGGCGGCTAGGGTTGGGGAGTCGGGACGGGAGTCAGGGCGGCTTGGGCTGAGGAGTAGGTGTGGGTCTGTGGGATGAACAAGGGAGACAGGGAGGGAGTGCTATTAGCCTATTACGTAATTTCGGGTAGAACAATGGATACCCGATCGGGTATCCGAACCCGATCCGAAAATTTCGGGTATCATCCATCCCATATCCGAACCGAACCCGATCACACGCGAACGGGTAATATCCGAATCCGAACCCGAACCCGAACCCGATGGGTACCAAAAAAATCGGGTTTTCCCTTACCCGACCTGAACCGGGTCGGGTACCCGTCGGGTAGTACCCGACCCGTTTTCACCCCTGGCTGCCGGGCATCCCCTTAGAACTGATGAAGTAATCTCATACATGCTAGCAGGGCTATATTCAGACTATGATGCTTTTGTCACATTTGTCACCACACGTGCAGAGCCTATGGGCTTGAATGACTTGTATGCACATCTTCTTAGCTATGAAATGAGGCAGGACCGTCACAACTCAGGAGCCTCCATCAACATGATGTCGCGAGGCAATCGCGGAGGCCGTGGCCATGGGCGTGGGCGAGGCAGACAAGGGCCTCCTCCGCACATGCAATCCCCTGGCCGTGGCGCTGGAGGAAACTCATCTGGTGGCAATGGTGGTCGCCCCATCTGTCAAATTTGTGGCAAAACAGGTCATGCTGCTCTGCGGTGCTACAACCGCTTCAATCATTCTTATCAAGCTGAGGAAGGGAAGATAGCTGCTGCTGCTATCAATGCATCTGCATCTTATGATGTCGATCCGAGCTGGTATGCTGACACAGGCACAACTGATCATATTGAGCTTTTTTATAGTCCTTGAGGAGGTACCGGGACGTACCTCCCGGTATCTCCTCAGTGTTAAGATACTAGAAGGTACCACAAATTAACACTAGAAATTGTGGTACCTCCCAGTACCTTCTTAAGAACTGTAAAAAAATCTCGATCATATTATTAGCGACCGGAGAAGCTGGGTCTGAAGGAAAAATACACCGGCAACGAACAAGTCCACACCACGAGTGGCACAGGTATGATAATATCTCATATTGGTCAATCTTCACTTAGAGCCGGCAAGCATTCTCTATTACTTAAAAATGTCCTTCACATACTACTACAACACGCAATCTTCTATCAGTTCAACGCCTTGCCTCTAACAATGATGTCTATTTTGAGTTTCACCCGAATTACTTTCTCAACAAGACCAGGACACGAACGCTCCTCTTCTTGAAGGGTACTGCACTGGCGACCTCTACAAGCTACCTCTCAAGCCTTCCAAATACGCCTTTCACAGCTCCAAAGCAACTTTGTCCGAGTGGCATCAGCGTCTTGGGCATCCCTCCTCTGCAGTTACACATCATGTCCTTGCTCATAATAATCTGCCTTGAAATAAATCTGCTGAAAATTTAGTGTGTGATGCCTGCCAAAAGGAAAGAGCCATCAGCTGCCATTTCCTGTTTCTAGTAGAGTATCTCCTGCTCCTCTTCATCTTATAGTGTCTGATGTTTGGGGCCCTGCTCGAACATCAGTAAATGGCAACAAGTTTTATGTCAGTTTTATAGATAGTTTCAGCAGATTCTCTTGGTTGTTTCCCTCGAAAAGCAAGGCTGATGTAATAAAGACATTTATCCATTTTCAGTCTCATGTTGAGCGTCTCCTGAACCAAAAAATCGTTTGTGTGCAGAGTGATGGAGGGGGTGAATATAAGAAACTCAGCTCATATCTTGCTCAAGTAGGTATCACTCATCAGCTTTCATGCCCACACACGCACCAGCAGAATGGCACCGCCGAACGCAAACACAGACACATAGTAGAGATGGGGCTCACTCTTCTTGCTCATGCTTCTGTTCCATTACGTTTTTGGGACGATGCGTTTCAGACGGCTTGCTTTCTTATAAATCGTCTATCGAGCCATGTGATTGGCCAACAAACTCCCATTGAACGCCTGCTAGGAGCAAAGCTAGATTATTCATTCCTTAAAACCTTCGGGTGTGCTTGTTGGCCCCATTTACGAGCTTACAATTCCCATAAACTTGACTTTCGCTCAAAGAAATGTGTGTTCATTGGCTAGCACATCTCACAAAGGTTACAAATGTTTACACATACCATCAGGCCGTGTGTACATCTCAAGAGATGTAATCTTTGATGAACATCAATTTCCCTTCCGCTCTGCACACTCCACTCAACCATCTCTGCCGGTTTCTCAGACTGACCATATGCAGTATATTATCAATCCTGTAGTTTCTCCTGGTGGTCCTCGTCTTGCAGGTGATCTTCCGTCAACCAGTGCAACCCAAGCTCAGCTCAATCCTGGAACGACCAATCCGGCAGCCGGGGAGTCCCAGTTACTTGAGGAACCAAGTGACACATCTGCAGTTCCTAAAGAGCAGCAACTCTTCCCTGAAGACAGCAGTATTCTGCAAGAAAACCCACCAACGGCGCAGCCTTCAGCAGCTGTACCAGAATTGCAGCATCAGATGCAGACATGGTCTAGGTCAAATATTCACAAACCCAAACAGCTCACTGATGGCACCGTATTTTATAACCCTCGTCATGCTTTCATTGGTGAAGTGTCTTCGGGTTCTCCAGTTCTGCAACCAGCAAACCATTAGGAAGCATTGTCAAATCCTCACTGGAAAGCAGCAATGGATGAGGAGTACAATGCCTTGATGCACAACAACACTTGGACACTGGTGCCTCCTCCATGTGGGAAAAATGTGATTGATTGCAAGTGGGTTTTTAAACTGAAAACCAAGTGTAACATCCCATTTTTGGGTGTTTGTAAAGTTTTTGAAAATTTTAAAAATAGTAATAAAGCTCTTAATATTTTGGAAGAATTATATCTAAAATATATTATTCTGACTCCATGAAACAAAATATATATATATATATCTCTGTGTGTGTGTGTGTGAATATTATTTTTGGTACAATATTTTCCCATCATGAGAAATAATTTCACCCAAAACTTGATTTTCAAAATATTGCTTGGAATATATTTAATATGAATATATTTATTAAAATTGAATGGAAAAATGGTATTTTCATACCATGAATAGTGTTTTCATGTTGGTGAATAGTAAACTAATGTCTATGCCCTTTAGGGAAGCAACATTCTCAAATTCTTTTCCCCTCTTTTGCCATTTGCTTAATCTACCTTCCCTATTTCTACTCTCTGATTCAAATTTGAAATTGCCCAGTGAAATGGCCATTTTGCCCCTGGGCCCAAAATCTCTTATTCTCCCCCTTTCCTTTTCTGTTTTGGGCTCAAATTTTCTCCTCTCTCCCGGCCTGCTTCGCCCCGGCCGTGGCCCATCTGGCCCACACGGCCTCCCCTTGGCCTTTTCCTCCATCCCTGGCTTGGCCCACTTCCCTCTTCTCTCCCAGCCTCGGCCCACCACGGCCCAGCCGAGCTCCCCTGTTTCTTCTTCCTTCTTCTCTGTTGCTCTATGGCTCTGGTCCGAGCCAGAGCTCGCCAGCGCCCGGCGCACCTCCCGGTTCCACCGCCGCCCCTTCACTGGTTCCTCAGTGCCGCTCCAAGTGAGCCGGTCCAACCACGCCAACCGCCCCGTACCCGCGCCATGCCTCGCCGTGCACCCCCGCACAAATCGGGCGCTCGGTCACGCCGACGTGTCGCCGAGCCAACGACCGCGCCGCGTGCAGCCAAATGCATCCCCCTCGCCGGCATTGACCTCCGCTCATTTAAGTGGCCTTGTACCTCCTTCGGCCAGACAACACCCGGAATCCCCGTCTTGCCCTTCCAAGGACGGCCGCCGTCCTTGCATCGTACCGCGCGCATTAATTCACCCCCGTCGCCACGCGCCCCTCCCCGCGTCCCCTTCCTCGCCTATAAATAGGCAATGCGAGCCCGCCTGTGAGAACCAGATTCCAATATGATAATATCGGAGATTCTCTAAAATACAATTGTCCAGGATTCCAATTGTATAACAGAAATGACACCATTGCATAGCCTTTATTAATACTAATAACAATGTTACAGCGGAAGTGGAAAATACAAAAGGGTTTTACAACTAAATCTGCATGCCCATTTCACAGGCTTGGCCTGAGGATAGGAATTCCTTAGAAAAATGTCGAGTCATCAGAGTTCCTTAATCTGTAAAAATTGAATTTAGCAGGGGTGAGTATTTCTACTCAGCAGGTCTTCACCAATGCAAGCGACTATTAATTACATGCAAGTTACCTAAATAAGAAGAGCAAGATTTAAGTAGATATAATGCAACAATAATTGAAATGGCTTACCATTTATTTCAAAGAGTTTTGTAAAACATTTAAGAATCAAATTCTTTACACAACCAAATTCTTTACTCATCACACCCATACACCACCTTGTTACATCTGCACGTCGCGTTGAGATTATTAATTAAATCACTGAGCATATGTCACAAATCATGCAGGTATCACCCTTCAGACACAACTCCATATACTGGGAGTACGGTCCATTAATGATTTATTTTCATTCGATTCTGCAGAACCTATGTCAACTTATATATTGATCAGATATATAGTTGAACAATTGTGTCTTTTACCCATGACATTCCCAGGTTTTAGCATTGGATAGGCCCACCATTCCTGTTTCGTCAACCTCGTGTTCTCCATGCAGCGCATGAGCAACCCACCACCGGTCCTTTTAACCCATGCCTATCCTTTGCAGGAAATATTTTTGTTTAACACGAACACCACCAACAATCTATATCCATTGTCATACCAGAATAATGTGTTTATCCAAGTAGATAATGAATGTCTACATGAGTTGTCATATGATTGACTATTTATTCTATTCTAGGGTTTTATGATGTTATTTATTTAGGTGTATCCTAATGGTACAACTCTAACATGGAATATAATTATTCTACATGATATATATACATATGATATCAAAGTAGATTGACTCAGAATAATCAACTAGAAAATAATGCATAAAGTAATAATTAGAGAATTCTAAATGAGTGGAGAAAACCTGCCTTGGTTACGGATATAACTAAACTCTTTCTTCTGTTTCACTTCTTGATCATCATCTTCGTCCAAAGAGTAACTTGAATCTTGATCTTCGTCTATTATCGTGAGATTTTAATATTTAATAAAATAGGAAGAATAAGAACCAAATCAAGTGAAAAGGAATTTATATGCATGTGGAAATGTTTTGGAAAAAGGTTTAGCTTTTTGTAATGCAGTGGCCTTTGGATAGGATAGGAGTTATGAAAATACTTGATAGGATAATGGAGATGGAATTATGAGATATTTTATGAAGAGGATGAGAATGGAAGAAAATCATGGAGAATTATGAAGAAGATAAGAACGGAAAGAAAATCGTGAAGAATCTTCATCATGAAGAATCATGAAGAAGATAAGGACGGAAAGAAATCATGAAGAGGATGAGATAGAATCTTGGTAGATATTTGAACTGAAGTGAAGTGACTGCGAGATATTGTGGTAATTGAGATTTACTACGGGATATTCTACGAATGGATAGGATTACGAGATATTTGTACGAAATGATAGAATTACGAAGTTACGAATGGATAAAGTTACAGAATTACGAATGGATAGAGTCATAGGATATTTCATGAATAGATAGGAATGGATGATTTTAAAATATCTTGTTCTTTTATTTAAAGAATTAAAGAAAATTAATACATAGTGCACTTTCATGAAATATTGAAATTTAGGGTTTAGAAGATTTCTAAAACTCTAAAAGAGATAAATTTTATAAATAGGAATAGCACTATAAGTTTTTGAAATTTAAGAAATATTAAAGATTGCTTATGACTCCTTAAAAATATTCATTTTGCATTTTTGTTATTATTAGGAAGATTTTTGTATACCATTTAATTATTATTTTTACTTAAGAAATTATTCTTATAAAAGTTTAAAGGAAGAGAAGTATACCATTCTTATATTTTATAAAATACTCCTAAAATTGGTAATTTTATAAATTTTGTATATATTTGTATTTGCTAGGAAAATATCAATTTTACATTTTCCAAGACTTTTATATTTTTAGAAATTATCTAAATTGTTAAAGAGAGAGTTTAAGATTCAAATTTAAATTTTGAGTGACTTTAAAAATCTGGAACAATTATATCTAGATGTAAAACATTATTTGGAACAACTTTTGTATAGAAACTTTTGGCTAATTTTGGCTCTAAGGCCTTCAATTTGAAGGAAGAACAAAATCGGGGCCGTGAACAGTGAATTTCTAGGGTTCTTCGGAATCCGATTTGGGGCTTTCGGATTTGTGGGGTTTTGGGGAAATTAAGCATGGGGCTTTTGGTTGTAGGATGTCTAGGAGTGTTTTGGAGGCGGATTTGCGAGTTGAAGTGGACTGTGGAGGCCGGGCGACGGGGTCGGGCGGCGGCGGCGAAGAACAAAATTGGGGATTCGGGTTTCCGTTTGTAATTATGCAAATTGGTGAATGTATAAGCTTGAGAGGGCGTAGTGGGTTCTTACCACGCTGCTGGTTGAGCTCATGGCACCACAACTCGGCTTTGTCGGCGTGAAGCGGCCGGCGTCAAACAGTGGATGCTTGGGATGCTTGTGGCCGCTTCTCCGGTGGATTTGGCGCCAATTCCTTCTATATGTGGCTAGGTGATACTTCTAAGAAGCTCTGGCCGGCGGCGCCGAGCTCAATTCGTCGCGGTTGGGACGAATTCTGCGATGAGGTGGTGGCGGCCGGTGTAATGAAAACAAGGAATTGGAGCTCTCGGCGCACTATTTATAGGCGCGGATGAAGTGGATGGATACTCAGGGACATGATGAAGAGGATAGGACTTGGATTCGAGTAGCTAACTCGAGTGGTTGTCTTGTGCGACGGCAAATGGTATGCTGCAGCTGTCTTGACTCATGCGATGGCGAGTCTTGAGCTTCGCCAGTATGATTCCTCATGGCCAATTCTTTGGGAGGCGTCAAGTAGGAGGTGGCAACATACGAGGATGACTTGGCGTGCAAGAATCAGGCAGGAGCGAGGCAAAGGATCGGCTCCAGCGCAAGGAACAGAGGAAACAGAGGAGAGAAAGGAGGGAAGGAGGAAGAAAGAAGGAGGAAGAAAGGTGCCAGGGGCAATTTGGGAATTTTACAGAGAAAGGTTTCAAAATCATCTTTCAGTTTGGATCAACATTTGAATGTTAATTAATATGAAAACATTATGCATGTAGTAGCTAAGTAAATTGAGAAGAGAAGAGGATTTTTGGGGATTTTAAGTGTTGAGGGGTATTTTGGTCATTTCTTTTGAAAGTATCTTGATTCAAATTCTAAAATGAACTTTAGGGTTTGAAATCAAAATTGGGGTTTAAATGGAATGCAAATAGTCATATGAAAAGATAGTATATATATATATATATATATATATATATATATATATATATATATATATATATATATATATAAAAGAAGATGATTTTGGAAATATCAAGTTGGAAGGGCATTTTGGTCATTTAACTAAAGATATTTCCAATTCAAATTTTAAAATATATGCAAGGGTTGAAATTGTGTTTAAATGAGTATTAATCATGCAAAGTAGTTAAATAAGATTTAAAAAAGAGGAAAATTTGGAGATTTTTAGCCAAAGGGCAAATTGGTAATTTTACTAGGTATATATATATTTAATACAAGTTCAAGGTCTAAATTTGAGTTTAAGTTTTGGGAGAAATTGAGTATGCATGAGTAACTATTTAAATTTAAAAGAGGAAAACTTGGGATTTTAGTTAAAGGGTATTTTGGTAATTTACTAGTGCACTTTTTGATATAAATTCAAAGTTTGAAAATAGTACATCAATTGAATGCATATTTTGTACTTATAAAGGATTTATTGAAATCAATAGGAAAGGGTAATTTGGGAATTTTTGACTTAGAAGGGCAAAATAGTAATTTCACTAATGTCTGATGGTTGAATATCAAATTCGTAACTTAGTGGAATTAGTTGCTTATGGGTGGAAGATGGTTAAAAGAGATGGAAAATCGAATTCTTGGTATATAGAGTATTGAAAACACTATTTACTATACGAAAATACTATTCACCGTTTGAAACTCTCCTTTTCAATTAAATGTATAAAATCCTAAAGCATGATTTGGGTTTATGAAAATTTATAAAAGGAATAGTGCGTAAATATAAAGTAAAAGCTGAGAAGGTTTTTGTCGGCGACTGGGAGGCGAACCTCCGCAGCCTAATGAGCAAGAAAGGGGTCGCGAGGTCTGGCTGCCCTGCCCTCGGACCGAGCAAACGGCCAGGTAGGACGACGCTAAAGGAAAAGAGCTTGGTCCCGACGCTACCGGGCGTCAAGACCGGATGGATGGGAACGATGACACGAGTGTTTTATCCTGGTTCAGGCCTCCACTGCGGGATAACAGCCCTACGTCTAGTCTCCGTTTAATGCCGAGCTTAAACGAGTACAAAGGGGTGAAGTCCGGGCTTTGGGAAGCCCGGGCTTCAAGTACCGTAAGTGCTCAAGGCACTGCGTGCGTGTGCTCCTACAGTTACCTGGGTGCGGAGAACTACCGCCGGGGACTAGAGCTCCTACGAGTGCAAGTGCTCTGTTCTCTACAAGAGCTATTCTCCAAGTGAGTTGTGTGTCGGGTGAAGCCCCGTTGTTGTGGCTCGCGCCTTTTATAGGCGCTCTCCGCCATCAGAGTCGCTTGTTGGTCCGCTGAATTAGTCGTTGCCTTTTTCCCATGCCGGTAGCTTATCAATCCGGGCAATCGAGTGCAATCCTTGATCATTACTGACCGCTACCGGTCAAGACGTGTCTTTACCCATGCTGGCGGTTGACGGACCGCCGCCTACTCGCCGAAGCTGCGCCAGCGCCTTGGTACAAGGCGCGATTTAATTCTTGATGACTCGGGACCCGAAGCGTATCCTGTCCGCGGTGCGTGGTGATTTGCTTTGGGTCCTGTCCCTTCGTACCTCAGAAGCTCGGAGGAAGCAAGAGGCCCGAGCTTCCGAGGCGAGGAAGCTCGGGCTTGAGCTTACCAAGCTCGGGCGCGAGCTTGCCGGTCCCGAGCTTACCTCCTATGGGGTCGCGGGTAAGTAAGTGGGCCGAAACTCCATGAGCCACATACTTTCCCCAACAGCTAGTCCCCGAGCCTCGAGCGGGACGGTGGCGTGCCGCTCAGAGGTTTATCTAGTAACTGCCCTTGGGCGAAAAGCTTGGTTTTTGGCTGGGCCCCCACATCCTCGGCGGGAATCCCAAATCGGCGCGGTTCACACGCTTCCTTCTCCTCGAAGTTCGCGTCTTCCCATGACAGTGATGGTTCGCCTCCTCGCCGGTTTATATCGTGGTTTCCCTTTTCGCCATTTCTTCTCACGCCTTCTTGTGCTATTCGTGTTTCTTGTGCTCTGCGTTCCTCCGTCTTCTTCCTTTATCGCCTCCGCCATCTTCCTTCCGATCCTTCTCCTCCCGATGGCGCCTTTCACGCTGAGCCTCCTCACCGAGGATGATCTGACGGCCGAATTTGAAGCCGCCGGCTTCATCGAGGTCGGCGGGTGGAGGGCGGCCGGCAGAGAGGCGGTTCCCGCGCCCAAGAGTAAGGAGTTCGCTTGCTTTGAGCTTTTTATGCGATTCATGGGCTCCGGGTCCCGAGTCCGATTCGTCGAATCTGTTTCGGCCAGTCTTGGGATCGAGTGGTGAACCTCAATCCCAACTCGATCCTCGTTTTGACGATCTTCGCGACCTCTGCGAAGTATTCGTCGGGTGGAGCCGATGGTCACCTCTTCCTCCACTTTTACGAGCCGACCACGACCGGCGGACACAATGCGGCGGGTGTGCCTACTTCAAGCTCCGCCGCGACATGAAGTCCTCGCTTCGGCGTTCAAGGCTAAGGAGAATGTCGGGGTGGGCGTCATGCGGTGGTATTACGCCGAGAAGCCCGATAACCGCCGATTCGGTTTGCCAACATGAACCCCGGAAGGTGCCGGCGTTCCCGCCACGCTTAGAGCCGGCGGAGAGTAGCCTGGCGCGCCAAGATTCGAGACTTGGCGGCCGGGGCTCAACGGCCGACATCGTAGCCCGACTTCACCAGCACCGGTGAGCCGCCGAGGAAGCAGGTTTGCCCTTTCTTCGAGATCCATGGGTGGGGCGACCTCTCCCGCGAAGGCACCTCCCGTGAGTATTTGTTCTGCTTTGCGATCGCTTGTCCGAGCTTCTTCCGAGTCGTGCTCGTGATGTTCTTTATTCTTTCTTCTCCGCAGCCCTGCCTCAAGACGATGTGGTTCGGGTCGTGGGGCTCCTTTTGCCTGCGAGCCATAACGAGCCATCAGGCTCGGGCGTTCGCAACGTCCTGGACGAGGTACGTGCCTCTACGGGCTTAGGCGCCTGGGCGGCTTTTTCGTGGAGCCGACGCTCGCGCCTATTTTCCTTGGGGAAGCGGAGTGGAGCGGACTGCCTTGATCTGCGCCGGTGGCTGCCTCGAGCTGCTATCCCGACGGCCGCCGGTGATGCGAAGCTTGCCCTCGCGCGAAAGGACAGCCGTGGGCAAGCGATCGCTTCGTGAAGAAACCGGTGGTCGCTTCCGCAAGGCCGCTCCGCCAATGACATGCGCCTCGGCCAGCGATTCCGTCCTCGACCAAATTTCGAGCCGGGGTTCCTGCTCGGGATTCGCCGCTTGCCATGGGCATCAACCGGCGCCAAGAGGCGTCGGTTGGTGTTGAGCGACGACGACTTCGGACGACGAGATGACCGAGGAGGCCGCCGGCTACGCACGAAGTTGCTCGTGCTTATGGTTCTTCCTGTTTCCTTTCTTCGTTGATTATAGCCCTCGGCCGATCGTGTTCTAATTCTCCTTGTTTCTTGATCGCGTTGTCCCTCAAGCGGGGAGCCTATCCCGGCGTGTGAGGCAATGGCCGGGAGAATGAGCTCGCAAGGGCAAGCCCTGCCCGGTTCGAGGCCCTTTGTCCTCTGGCCGGTAGCGCCTGGGGACGGCGCCAAAGCCGCTTGTGAAGGTGGAAACCGACCTCGCCCCGAAGCGCTGGCGTCAATCGCGCCGAGGGGCGAACCTCGACAGGGTGGCGCCCGATCGACATCCGTGGCATTCGGAGCTTTTTGCTAGGAGCAACATACCCGTTTCGCTGGACGCGAGCGACACTCTTCTTTCTACCGGCGGTCCGGTCATCACGGCTGCGAGCATCATCCCGGTGCGGTTATGGAGCGTGGCTCCGTTGACCGTCTCGGGGTGGATCTCGGCGACGCCATCGTGTGTCAAGCACCACCTTGGGATCGCCACATGGAGTCACCAAGAGGCCATTCGGCTCCGGCCAGTCCCTGGCCAAACGCTCGAGGAATGGCTGGCGAACCGTCTGGGGAGAGGACCTCCGGTGGATGCCTGGACACAGACTGACTTCCCTCCCGAGCCGTGTCCTCATGCGGTTGATGCTGCCGAACCTGTGGGGGAGGTCGCCGAGCCGACGGGAGGCCTGGTCGTGCTAGTGGGAGGAGCGGTAGAGTCTGCGGAAGACTTGGACGAACCCAGGGGAGAGGCGGCCGAGCCTGCGGGAGGCTTGGCTGAGCTTGCTGGGGAGGCGGCCGAGCTTGCAGGAGAGGTGGCCGAGGGGCCTAGCAACTCAGGCGACAGCCCGGGTCGCCAGGTCGCGGCGCTCTCCTCGCCCAGGGGCGTTTCGCATGCTCGGTACGATGTCGTGGTCGTGGCGGTCGCCAAGCGGGTAAGTGTCTCCGGGCTTGGTTTTTGTTGTCTTGTGTTTTCCCTGCTTTGGTCCTCCACTTCCTCAGTCTGTCTTCCGGGTGCAGATCTCCGCGAACTTGTCGATATGGCTCGCTCGTTTGAGGCTAAGCACGATGCCGAACGAGAGGCCCTTGATCGGAAGGCACGCGGTGGCAACAGAAATAACGCCGACGCGCCGAGCTTGAGGAAGCTCGCTCGAGCTCAGTCCAGGCGGTAGCTCTGCAGGCCCGGGCCGCAGCGGTTGAGGCGGCCTTAGCCGTGGCGCAGGAGGACGCCAAGGAGGTTTCTTGCCGATCGCTGGAGGCCCTTAAGGCCGAACGCGACCGCGCCCTTGTGTTCGAGGAACGCCCGGTCGATGGAGGCGTCTTGCGTGTCAGCCGAGATTGCTCGCGCGGTGGAGCGCGACCTCCTTGCCGCAGAGCTTTCCTGCATAAAGGCCGCCATGATCGTGACGGAGGTCTCATCAAGACCCACCAGATGTGCGTCAGGAGCCGGAGGTCGCCAATGAAGCCTTACTGGTCAAAATGCAGACCTCCCGGCGAAAGGGAAGGAGCTCGACCTTGAGGCCAAAACGACGAGTTCTTGGCCAAGCTTTGAAGCTCGGTGCCGGCCTAAGCCGATGCCCCTTTTTTTTTTTTTTTTTGTTGGGTGATAATCCGGCCTGCCTTTGTAAATACCTTTTATCAATGCAGTTGATTTGTTTTGACTTCTTTCCTTCGTCACCTCTTTGGTCCGCCTTCTCCCGAGATACCGAACGCCGCTTTTGATCGCCACGCCGTGTCCCAAGAGACATTCGTGATTCGCCTTGAAACGGTTCCACGTCGAATCGCTTCCGACGCCATTACTCCTGAGATTGCCTCGGCTTCCCGAATCCTGGCTATAAAAAGAGACCAATGGGTCGGTTACTTCTTATCCCAGACTTCTTTCTTCCGTACCTTTCCCTCTTGCTTCCATGGCTTACGACCCGGAGTTGGCGGAGGCTTGGGCGGCCTTCGACCTTGCAATGGCCGAGGTTGTGGAGGAGGAGGCGCTGCGCCGTGACATCGCCAGGGTCGAGGCGCTGGTTGAAGTCGTTCCGCGTCTTCGCGGGCCTTTGATCCGGTGGTGAGGCGAGTGGTCCTTGTGTGCAATGGACTTGCTATTCTTGCATGGCGCTTGGTCGAGGTCGCCGCGCTTGCCAAGGTGGCCGATGTCATCGTCGGGTTTCTAGGACCCTTTGGTCGGGCTAATGTAACCGTCTTGTGGGTCATCGAGAACTCTTTCTTAATAAAATTGTTGGTGGTTGTCGCCGCTTTCTTTTGTTTTCGTTGTTTTTCCCGCATGCAAACGAAGCGCTAATAGTCGATAGGCAAGAAAGGGTTGAAAACGTAGTATAGTCCTACCGATCCTAGCCTCGAAGCCATGTCCGAGCTTCGAGTAGAAGCTCTGACGTGGCTTAGAGGAGATCGAAGTCTTTTGATTGGAAATTTGATCTTAAAAATTATATAAGAAATCGACCCTTAAAAATCGACCTCAATTTCGAGCCATGTCCGAAGCTTCGAGGAGAAGCCCGGGCGTGGCTTAGAGAAGATCGCAATCAATTTTTTTTTTTGAAAAATCGACCCTAGTCCCCGAGCCATGTCCGAGCTTCTAAGGGGAAGTTCGGGCGTGGCTTAGAGAAGATCAATTTTTTGAAAAATCGACCCTAACTCCCGAGCCATGTCCGAGCTTCTAAGGAGAAGCTCGGGCGTGGTTTAGAGAAGATCAATTTTTTGAAAAATCGACCCTAGCCCCCGAGCCATGTCCGAGCTTCTAAGGAGAAGTTCGAACGTGGCTTAGAGAAGATCAATTTTTGAAAAATCGACTTAGCCCTCGAAGCCATGTCCGAAGCTTCTAAGGAGAAGCTCGGGCGTGGCTTAGAGAAAATCAATTTTGAAAAATCGACTTAGCCCTCGAGCCATGTCCGAAGCTTCTAAGGAGAAGCCCTGTCAGGCTTAGAGACCACACACTTTTTGAACGGCTTGTGGTCCTGGCTCTATCCCTTTGCGAGAGGCGATTATTGACTCTAGAGGTATCCCGCCTGCCGCAGTTTTATGGGCTTATGGTATAGGCCGAAGCGTGTTCCCGCACGGGATTTTGCGAGGTGCGATGGATATCGGCTTACCCGTGTGCAAGGAAATCCCGGGGGTTGGCTTCTGCGTAGCCACTATCCTGCCGATGTGTACTGGAACGGCCCGGGCTTTCTCCCAAGCCCGATCATGAGTTTGGGTCACTGGGGTTAGTTTGGGGGCTCTTTAGGGAATAGTGGGATGAACAAAAGGAAACGAAGGCGGGGGAATGAAGACTTACGACCTTTTCTCAGGCGTAGAACCTCCGAAGTTGAGCGATGTTCCAGAGCTGCTGAGGATTCTCCGTCCGCATAGCGATCTTCTGACTCCCGGCGTCTGGCTGATACGACCGTGTACGGACCTTCCCATCTTGGGGTGAGCTTGTTGGCGTGAGCCAGGTTCTGAACTCGTCTTAGAACCAGGTCGCCCACTTGCAGGGTCCGGGTCTGTACCTTTTTGGCTGCGTGCCGCCAGAGGATTGCCGGTATCTCGCCACTGTAGTAATGCTTGCTCGCGCAGACTCGATAAGTCGAGGTCCAAAGAACCGCCTCGTCGTTGTCTATCGCCTGCAAAATCAATATGAGCTGAACCAATTCTTAGCTCGGCGGGTAGGACCGCCCGAGCCGCATACACAAGCCTAAACGGGTTTCGCCAAGAGTCTGATTAGAGGTTGTCTGGCCGCCTAAAGCACGGAGGGTAGTTCTTCTACCCGCTTGTGTCTTTTGTTTCGACGAGCGTCAGATACTCGGCGCTTAATGCCTCGCATGATGATGCGCCTGTTTCGGCGCTTCTACCGCACCATTACTTTGTGGGTGAGCTACCAAACTAGGGCGATTTCATGCCGAGCTCTTCGCAGAGTCCCGAATAGCTCGCCAGAATCAGGTCCCATTGTCACGATCGGCTTACTTGGGACGCCGAACTGGTCACGATGTTGTTCCTATGAACCTCTTGGCCGTCGGGCGGATATGTTTCGACATCGGTTCGCCTCGATCCACTTATTGAAAGTGTCGATGGCGATTTAACGGTGTGTGCGACCCTTTAGGCCTATGGGAACGGACCAAGTATGTCCATCCCCCAGGTTGAGAATGGCCAGGTTAGCGGGATAGTCTGCAGCTCATATACGGGCTGGTGGGATACCCGAGCATGATATTGGCAGGCTGGGCAGCGTTTTACTAGCTCCCTTGCGTCGGTCAACGCAGTTGGCCAGTAATACCCCATGCGAAAGGCTTTTCCCACTAGGGTTCTGAAAGAGACGTGGGCCCCGCAGATCCCGTCGTGGATGTCTTGGAGGAGAAATTTACCTTCCTCCTGGGTCACGCACTTACAAAGTACGCCGTTAGAACCCCTTCGGTACAACAAGCCCTCGAGTAATCGGTAAGGTCGGACCTGTCTTTGGAGCCGGGATTTCTCAGCTGTGTCCTGTGGCAGTGTCCCATGCGTCAAGAACTGGACAAATGGCGTCATCCAGGTGTCGCGCTGCTCTAGGAACGAAATGGTACCGGTCGTTTGGGTCGAGACAACCGTCTTCTCGGGGGCCTCTTCTCCGGAGGGAATAGAGGGTTTTAGTAGGTGCTACACGAGCACTCCCGCCGGGGCGGTTTCTTGTGAGGAGCCAAGCTTTGCAAGCTTATCGGCCAGGCTATTAGCCAGTCTGGGAACGTAACACACTTCGAAGTTCGTGAAGTGTTTCTCCAAATTTTCACTTCGCCAAGTATCGCGCCATTGAGTCGTCGCAACACCGAAACTCCTTGTTTACTTGGCGACGCACCAACTACTTAATCCCTTTCGTTGATAGCCGCTTTATGCCGAAAAGCAGCATGCTCAGAGGTCGCTAGGAGGCCTTCAGACCGCAAAGATTGTTCGTTATGGGAAAATGAAGTCAGACGATGTGCTGAATTTGTTCTCCTTGGGGGAGATGAGAACAAACCCGCGAACCCGATCGTCAATTGGCGCGACCCATCGAAAAACATGGTCAGTCGCTTCTTGGCTTATGAAGCTCGGCGAGCCTCCGGGGTCGGCCGCCGGTCCACTCACCAAGAAGTCGGCCACGATTTGGGATTTGATCATTGTTCGGGTACGAACTTGATGTCAAATTCACCAAGCTCGATCGCCCACTTTTGCACCCTCCCGCTCGCGTCTGGGTTCCAATGATGTCCTTTAACGGAAACTTGTCGACAAGAATTGATGGGCCCCGATATCGCCTTTCCTATCACATAGCCAAGCAACATCCAGATTGGACACCAAAACACATTTTTCAGATTGATTTTAACTCGATGCTTTCTAAGATTAGCAAAAGTTTCACGAAGGTCGGTCACATGGTCCGTGGGACTTTGCTTTTACAACAACATCGCTACATAGACCTCTACGCTTCGCCCTATCGATCGTGACCGTCTTCTGCATTAGTCATTTGAACGCGTGGCTCCGCGTTCTTGAGACCGAAAGACATGGTCGTGTAGCGTAAGGTACCAAAAGGTGTTACGGCGATCTTTCTTCGTCTTCCGTGCTAGCGCGATCCGGTGATAGCCGAGTAGGCGCCGAGAAGCTCATGAGCGCCGAGTCCGCCGTTCGCCGACCGCTTGGTCTATCTGTGGGGAATTGTCCTTGGGGCAAAGCGGCGTTGAGGTCGCGATGGTCGACGACATTCGCCATTTCCGACCTTCTTCTTGACGCGGCGGCCGGATTAGCTAGCGGTCGGAATGCTCGACTTTCGGATGAAGCGGCTTGGAGGAGCTTGCTGTTGCTCTGGATGATGTCGGCCTTCCATTTTGGGAACGCCGTAGGGCCTGTCTCGACAGCTTTTTGTCGTCAGCACCTAGCCTGCGGCTCGATGACCTCCCTTGGGACTCGGGCATGTTTCGGACGGTTCCCACGCCGAACACGTCTGCGTTAGCCCGGAGGAAGGTGACGAGCTCGAGTTCCTATTTGGACTCGAGGTTGACCCCTACGTGGACGACCTTGGCCGGGTCGTCCTCGGAGAGGGGGACTGCCTTGGTGGGCTCCTGCGGCTGCAGGGCCACCTTGGGCGGACGGTGGCCGCTCGGCCTTGGCCGCCACGCCGAAGTCTGTCCGACCATGGCCAAGGCACTCTCATCGCAGCCATTGTGGCCTTGTGATCGCCCTTGATCGTGATGACCCCCCATGAGGCCAGATCTTCAGCAAATGGTAGCTATGGTGGGTAGCCGCCATGAACTTGGATACAAGGCGCCCGAGGATGGCGTTATATGGGAGCTCGAGTCCACCACTCGAAGGTGACGACTCCGTCCGGAAGTTCTGGGGTCCCAAACGTCCAGCAAAGACGACGGTTCGACGGTCAGGGGCGACCTAGGGACAATGCCGTGGAAAGGGATGGCTATGTCCTGATCTTGGACCCCGATTCGTGATTCGCTCAAAACTTGAGCAAAGGATTTATGTCAGAGGCTCCGCCATCTACCAACACGCGATCGACCCGTGTGTTGGCGATGGTGGGGATGAGTACCGGCCGCGACGCCGGGCTCGGTCATTCCGGGGACAATCGCCCCGGAGAAAGTGATTGATGGTGGGACCACCGCAGGGTGCGCCCCTGCTTACCTTTTCGAGGTGGTAAACCTCGGCGTGGTTTTAAGCTCGCGTCGCGAGCTATAAGCGGCGTTGCCGCGAATATCACGGCGACGCAGCGCGAGCCTCTGGAAGGCGCCGCCATGGGCGTACGAGGCGCCCGGCCGTCCGGCACCCATGATCGGGAGCTTGGGCATGGGCCGCGCCCGGCGAGAAGTCCTCCAACCGCTGCCCACGCCCTGCAGATTACTGTGTCATGGCGATTGCCGATGGAGGAGGCAGAGCGGTTGTTGGAGGGTTAGCCTGGGCCGGCCGAGGTCGCGGCCGGGAGCTCACCCCGCCTCGGCAGCGCCCGCCATTCCCGCCACCCGCCGGTCGGTGGCATGAGGCGGTCGCCGAGGAGCGGGCCTCTCGGGCTCTGCATTGCGCGACGAGGCGGGCGGCGAGCTCTTCTTCTTCTTCTTCTTCTTCTCGGCGTCGTCCTTCTTGGCATCGGTGCCAGTCCGGGCCGCCGCCTTCTCCTCCGTTCTCCCTCTCTTGCGCTCCACCGCCTCGGAGGCGTTGATGTATCCTTCCGCAGCACGAAATAAATCGGCTGCGGTGTGGACCGGATGGAGCTCAAGGTCCTCGGTGAAACGGGTGTTCCGCACTCCCTCCTTGAAGGCCTCAACGATGGCCTCGTCGAAGATCGACGGAATAGTGTTGCGCACCTGGACGAACCTGCGGACGTAGTCTGCGCAGCCCTCTCCGCCCTTTGGACCACAATCTTGAGTTCTGGGGCTTCCCAGTATGCTGTAGCAGCCCCGAAGTTTGTCCGGGCGCTTCTGCATTGTTCCCAGTGCAGATCGAACCCCTCGGCGGTTGAACAGCCGAGTTGGCCATTCCTCCAAGACGGTAGTGAAGTAGTTGACCATTACGGCCTCATTACGCTGCGCCAGATAGTGGTAGTATAAACGGCGAGATATTCGCCGATTCTTGCTCCGCCGAACTTCTCAATGCTCCGGGCTTAAACTTGCGGGGCGGGGCCTCGATAAAGCTCGGAGAAAGCCGCATCGAGGCGGCTCCGTTATTCCCAAAGAGAGCTCTCCCGCCGAAGCGCCCGAGGCGGAAAAACTCCGCCCGGCAGGCGCTGAGGAGTGCCGTGGGCGTGGACGCGGACGCCGCCGCGATCAACGCTTCTGGCCGTGCCGCCGAGGAGCCATCGGTGCGATCGGGCTCGAGGTGCTCGCCGAGATCCCAGCCGAGCTCCTCTAGGCCGCCAAGAACCGCGGCGCCTAGATCGCTATGGTGAACCTCGCGGTCCTTCTCCAGTCACGATGACTTGGGCATCGCCTTAACCCTCACGATCAAGCAAGAGACCGGGTTGGTGACGGTAGTGGTGGGCGAATACGCTGTGTGTAGCGCCGCGCGCGCCGAGCCAACAGGCCTGCGACGGATTTCCGCCAGGGTTCGCCCAACCGACCCAGAAAAGAGGTTTCGAGCGGCCTCACGCCGCTGGTGCTCTTTGCTTGGGTCAGCACGTGGCTAGCGCGGGGTCGCCCCACCGACGCCAAGAAAGACATGACGTGAGGCAGGGCTCGCGAGGGGACATGTCGGTGTCACCACAGAGACGGTGCCCTCGGCACCTCAATCGCCATGGGCTCACGCTGGTCCGCCGCCGCCTCGACGCGGGTAGCGCGCCAGCTGCGTCTGCACAGATCGTCCTCCTCTTCAGCGTGGTCGCGAATGCGCCTTGTCCGCCCGGATATGGCAATCGTGGCGGTGCCTCCAACTCCTCCATGAGGGTTTCACGACGTGAGTCGGCCGGCGTCGAGCAAAGCTAGGAGCGGACGGCTACTCTCGAGGCGTTGCCGTTTCCACCTCCATCTCGTCGGACCGAGCTCCGGCGAGGATACCAAATTACCATTCCTTATACGACTCGCCGACATCGCCGAGATCGCCGCAATCGCCGGGTTGAGGTCCACAAGATCACCGTCGCCGAAGACAACAAGGCCATCCTCGACTCGATCGAGGGAGAGGATCAAATCGGCCCCACGGGCGCCCATTGTCGGCGATCGGGAGGCGAACCTCCATGGCGCCAATGAGTAAGAAAGGGGTGCGAGGCTCGGCGGCGCCCCGTCCTCAACCGAGGCCCGGTCTTGTGGCCGGACGCCGGCGAAAAGAGCTTGGTCCCGACAGCCGGGCGGTCAAGACCGGATGGATGGGAACGATGACACGAGTGTTTTATCTGGTTCAGCCTCCATCGCGGGATAATGCCTTTACGCCCGCCTTCGCTTAATGCCGAGCTTAAACGAGTACAAGGGGTGAAGTCCGGCTTTGGGAAGCCCTTGCCGAGTAAGTGCTCAAGGCCCGCGTCGCGTGTGCTCTGATTACAGGGCGCGGAGAACTACCCGGGGACTAGAGCTCCTACGAGTGCAAGTGCTCTCGTTCTACAAGAGCTATTCTCCAAGTGAGTTGTGTGTCGGGTGAAGCTCGTTGTTGTGGCTGGCGCCCTTTTATAGGCGCCCCGCCATCGTAGCTCTGCCGTCCGATTGAATTAGTCGTTTTTTTCCCATGCCAGAGCGCATCAATCCACCGGGCAATCGAGTGCAATCTTGATCACGCGCCGACCGCCACCGGTCAAGACGTGTCTTTACCCATGCGGGCGGTTGACGGACCGCCGCCACCCGCCGGTCATGCGCCAGCGCCTTGGTACAAAGGCGCGATTTAATTCTTGATGACTCGGGACCCGGCGATCCTGTCATGGCGTGGTGATTTGCTTTGGGTCTTGTCCTTCGACTCGAAGCTCAGAGGAAGCAAGAGGCCCGAGCCCGAGGCGGGAAGCCTGGCTCGAGCTACTAAGCTCGGCGCGAGCTTGCTTGGTCCCGAAGTTTACCTCCTGGGGTCACGGGTAAGTAAGTGGGCCGAAACTCCATGAGCCACATACTTTCCCCAACAGTTTTATTTGCAAAACAATTAAATCTTGTTTTACAGGAGATTTTGAAATTTGTAAACCGAGAAGATTATGGCTCAAGCAATAAAGAAAACTAAAAAATGAATTAAACGCGAAAAATTTTTATTCAAAATTTCAGGCTGTTACACCGCCGCTCCGCCCCCGTCGCTTCCCGTGTTGCCGCCGAACACCATCACCGTCGCGGGCCCGTTCCGGTGAGCCCCGAGATCCGGCAACCCCCTCCATCTCTTCCTTCCTTCCCCCTACGGCTCTCACCAAGCCCAATTGCCTTTTCTTTGCTTGTAGCTCGCGGGAGAGCTCCATCGCCGCCGCCGGCCTCAACTTCCCCCATTTCGATTGCTCGTCGATGGCGACATCTCCGGCCCTCTCCCTCGGTCTACGGCACCCCGACATCACCCCCTTCCTCCCCCTGGACGGAATCGACGCGACTGCCACCGGGGTACTCCCACGACGCTTCCCCTGTTTTGGCACCCGCGGCCTCCTCGTCGCCGGCCTTCTCCGGCGCTCCCCGACCTCGACTGACCCCAAGGTAACCATCTAGTTACCTTCTAGAAGCTCTAGGGCAACTTACCTTTGCTTAAAACCCCGTGGAACACCGACGCTGCCGCTGTCAGAGTAACTCTCGCCGCCTCGCGTGGGCCGCCGCTAGAGCTCGCCGCCAGTGAAACTAAGCAAGGACATCCTAGGCCTAGGTCACGCGCACCCATAGGAACAAACGGCATGCACTTTCGTTCCCCGTAGCTCCGCCGAGAGCTCGTCGAAGGCGTCGCCGGAGTTCTGACCGGAGAAACGACCGCGCCGACGTCACGCTGGCATCATCATTAAGCACACAGTGTGCTTCCTCTCTCTGTAGCTGACATGTAGGCCCCTAGGTCCCGCATGTAAGTTTAAGTGAAGACGTATTACAAGAATACGCCTTCGCCTTCGGGTCGCGCCCACGCAATTTGGCTTCGGGACGGACCAACTTGGGCCGCACAGTAGCATTAAGGCCCATTACTGTTTAAGAGTAGTTTCCAGATATTTATGTATTTAGAAAATCTTAGAAAATGATTATGATTTATTATAAATACTTAAAGACCCCGACAAATATTGGAAACATTTGGTAAAATATTATATAGTCTACTAGACCCATGAAAAATATAAATTTTCGGTTTTCAATTATTTAAAATCTCTGTAAATATTTGTAGCTTTTGTCTATATATTTCTTTTATAAAGAAAACTCCATAAATGCTTATTAGGCTGTCTGAAATAGTTTTAGTCCTCCAAAAATATTAGGAAAATTCAGAGAAATAGTATATCTTATACTTGACTTAAGAAAATATTTTTGGACATATCTTATTACTATTTTGCCCCTGGAAAATTAGAATAGCCTTATGGTAGCATTTTCCTTTATAAAAGAAATGGTAGAAATGGTATTCCATTTATTTAAAAATATTATTTGGCCTTTGAAAATATTGATTACCCTTTTATAAACCTCATATAGGATATTCACCTTAGGGAAGGTACTAAACCTTGTAGGTTTATAAATAAATAAGTTAGTAGAAATAGAAATTCTCATATAGGGCTAATATATATATGCCCAAATAGATATTTTAATAGGATATTCCTATGGTTAAAACTGAGGGAATATTTCTATAGATACTTTCTAAGGATTTTAACCTAAGGATAATATCGAGTCCTTTAGGATCTTGGACACTTATTAAATAGAAATACGAAGCCTCTTTTTGGGCTAAAACTTTATTTTCCATATGTTTAAAAGTGTTTGCTGAAGATATTTTAATCTAAATAATAGGTTTATTCTTTGGGAACCTAATTAAGGGTATTTAGATGCATTCTCACATGCATGACATCCTTAGCACGTTTATCGTGGAGTTCATGGAACTTCTTTGATAAGTAGGATAGATTATTTTATAATCTTCAATATAACCGATGCAAATAGTCGCCCACGCAATTAGATACGATTGTATACCATGCATCATGTTCTAGCATATTTCTTAATGCCTTTGTGCTATTTTGATTTGTTCTCGATAGACCCGGAAGACCCAGAAGAACAGTTTGAAGATCAGACCCCAACACACACGGTCCAAAGTAGCCAATATCTCTAGAATCATTCTTCTAACTCGGTTTTTACTTAAATTTATGTTGATTTAAATTACGAACTTGCATGCTCTATGTTCCTTTATTGTTAATATGTTGTTAAATACAAGGCTGATAGAGCTGGTCTAGATATAATCCAAATTGTTACATGTGTTAATAAACACAACCCTTATCCTTGACATGATTCCTACCCTGTCACTTGGTAACCTAAGATCTCGATTAACAACTCTTGGACTAGTAAGTCTTTGGCGAATGCTTAGCAATACCTATGTCTAGGTTCGAATGGGTCGAACCCCTGTTATTTACGGATACGGATATAGGATGACGGATTGCTCGCAATTCCAGACTATCAACGTACACGTCGTTAACACGGTGAAAACTCATGCACTTGGGTGCCCTTTTTCTGCCCGAGTGCGAAGTGTCCTTGGACTAATCATTTTTCCTGAATTTGGGATTCGATACCGGGAAGGGTTTGTGTACCGCGATGGGCATATTTTGGCATGGTGTGAAATCATGTTTTCGACATGACGTCGCGAAGGGCATGTCTTTCCGTGATGGAAATTATATTGTCTGCAAAGGACAATACCATGAAAGTATCTATCCGCGAAGGATGATTCCGAGACGGATGTTTTGTAAAATTGTATGTTGTGAGTCTTTTTGAATTGCTGGGATAGCTAAGTTTTTGATGTTGAGATAAACCCCAGTTATGAACAATTTCGGCATATATAGCCCAGTATGTCTTTGTTTTGTTAACCTGGCTAAGTCTTAGGCCTTTACTACTATGATTATAACTTTGGCATTTATGCAAATAAAATGAACCCTAGCCCCACCAAATGGCCTGTACCATTATGTGCATTAGGCGGGTTTTGGCTCATGAGCTGGTTTGATTGCTTGCGCCACCCCGCACCCACTCACTTTTTTAGGTCAAGATGGAGAAGAAGAGGATCCTCACGATCGCTATGACGACGAGGAAGCTCAGTGAGCCGATGCGCAGACGGTGTTAGGCGGGACTCGGCCGCTGTTCTGTCGGGTGGATGGCATAGCCCTTGGAACCCAAATTTATCTTTGTTTCGTGATTTCAACTCGATTAAAGAGCTCAATTTTGGTATTGTAATATTTGGCCAACTCGACCCTACAAACTTGAGCCACTATGTATTTGAACCTTTATAAATATATAATTAAACGTGCTTGTATGAGATGGTTCTAGTATTTTGTAACTCGTACAGCGCTAGCAAGACAGATCCTGGGCTAGCGCAGACGTACGGAGGTCCCTGGAAAATGGGGTCTCACACCAAGGCTGATGGAACCATTGACAGGTACAGAGCCCGTTTAGTTGCAAAAGGTTTCAAACAACGCTATGGCTTTGATTATGCTGAGACATTTTCTCCCGTTGTCAAACCTGCTACAATCAGGCTTGTCCTTGGAATTGCCATGACCCGACAATGGAGCTTGAGACAGCTAGATATTAAAAATGCATTCCTTCATGGGCTACTCGAAGAGGAGGTCTACATGAAACAACCACCAAGCTATGAGCATCCTTAGTGTCCAACTCATCTCTGCAAGCTTTAGAAAGCTCTCTATGGTTTAAAACAATCACCATGTGCTTGGTACTCAAGGTTAAGTACTAAACTTCAAGAGCTTGGTTTCACACCTTCAAAGACAGATACTTCTGTGTTCATCTATAATCACAGAGAGGTAACCACCTATATACTGGTTTATGTGGATGATATTATAGTCACTAGTTTTTCGGATGCAGCAATTGTTGATCTACTACAGAAGCTGAAGCAGGACTTTGCTATTAAAGATCTGGGTGACCTTCACTATTTCTTGGGCAGAGAAGTCCACAGAATTAGTCCAGCAAAAATGGTGTTGACACAACAAAGTACATCTGTGAACATATGAAGAAAACAAATATGCACAACTGCAAGCCGGTGGCAACCCCCATGTCAACCTCAGAGAAACTCACCTAAAATCAAGGTCAAGCTCTCTCTGCAGCCAATGTCACTCTTTACAGGAGCATTGTGGATGCCTTGCAATACTTGACACTCACAAGACCAGATATTGCCTTTACTGTTAATAGAGTGTGCCAACTTATGCATTCTCCAACCAATGCTCATTGGTCTGCAATGAAGCGAGTTCTGCGATATCTGAAACACACTTTGTCTACAGGTCTGAAAATTCGGAGATCTCCATCAATGCAACTTAGTGCCTTTTCGGATTCCGACTGGGCAGGCTGCCCTGACGATAGGAGGTCTACAAGTGGGTATGCTGTGTTCCTTGGGTCCAATTTGGTAACTTGGAGTTCAAAGAAGCAAGCGACTGTTTCTGGGTCCAACACGGAATCAGAGTACAAAGGTGTGGCTAATGCAACTGCAGAATTGGTGTGGGTACAATCCTTGCTGCGTGAGCTTGGTACTTTTCAGCAGAACCGGGCATGCCTGTGGTGCGATAACATTGGTGCTACCTATCTCTCTGCAAACCCGATTTATCACGGTAGAACCAAGCACATTGATGTTGATTTTCACTTTGTCAGGGAGAGGGTAGCTCAAAAACTTCTGAACAACCGGTTTATCTCCTCCAAGGATCAGGTGGCAGACGTCTTTACCAAGCCTCTGAACAAGCAGCGGCTTCAGCTTTAGAAATCCAATCTGAACCTATGTCAGATAGGTACAGATTGCGGGAGGATGTTAAAAGAGTCATGTATTTCGTAGCCTTTTCTATATAGGACCGATTCTTCAGGATCTTTAGAATCTGTTTTGAGTGGATCCGAGTCTCCCGTTCGCCTCAACCCGGAGTTCTCGCCTCCTCTCTGTAGATTTCTGTTTGTATGTGATGTAGCTTGTATGACAATATATATAACAGAGCATCACCAGGTCAATTGAGTGCGGGATTCCAGTTCTTCTTCCTCCTATCTACTTTACACATTTCATCGATTTAGGCTCCGTTTTTATGCTGTGCGGCACGGCGCTTATGCGTCTGCGGCGTTAGCAGAACGCGACGGCCATTTTTTGATCACAAGACGAATGCGCCGCCATTAACGCTGCCTTAGTGGTCGACTGTTTACCCTGTTGAATCTATTGGTTTAGATCTAATCTAACCCATGTTTGGATCTGCTTCTACGTGTTGCAGGTTCACTGTATTATAGATCCAATCGGCTATCTGAAAGGTGATTACGTCTTCTTTTATTGATTGTAGATCAAATCGGCTGGCACACATTGAATTCTACTTTTGGTGCTATCGGGGATCATACTTACTAAGCCCACGTGCATTTCTTGTCAAATCGATTCTCGGTGCAAACACAGAGGAATAGTTTTCCTACGTGGAGCTCGAGGTTCATATGAACAGCAGTAAACCTCCATGATCACTGAGCTCGTCTTCAGAAAAAGAAGAAGAGAGCTGAACTATTTCTTGCTCAGCCCACGAAGCCATGTAGGCCCAAGGCAGGCTAAACGGGCCGAACCGCTCGTGCCAAATAAGGAGGATCACGGCCCGAGTGCGAGTGTTACCATTACTCAGGACCTAAGGACTTAAGGAACTTGATGGGCTGAGCATCTAGTTGTTTCGGCCTGGTTACATATCCAGAAAAATGGCCGTGTGAAGTCTCGTTCTTTTTTCCCCCGCTGCTAAGGGCACACGAACCGCCCAAGCACCGGAAGCAAAACTAAGGTCACTTGCAAGGTATTGGAAGAGATGTTTAGATAAAAAAAGTTGGTTTTATTTTGTCACGTAGAATTTACAGGTGTTTTCGTAGATACTTAGAGGAAAGAAGAGATGTTTAAGTTAACACCAATGTTTGGGTGGCACTTACACTTTTTTTCACTTCTTATAGCATCTAAGCACCTGTATAGACTTCCTTGCATTAGAGATAAGATTTTTTTTACTTAGATGCTTAATGACGTGACAATATTGTTTCTCCTGAAGCATCGGGACATAAGTATGTAGCATTGTATATGGTCTAAATACTGCATTTACTCTACTCTAAGCATGTGTTTGGTTGAAGAATGATTACATCCGGAGTTACTTGGTCCGTCGACCAGCGTCATCGAACATTTTCTTACGGAACGAGTTGGTCACGTGAATTGGCCTGGGGATTAGCCACGAGGAACGAGTTAGTTACAGGATCAGAAGGTCTAGGGCGCAAAACCAAACAGCAGAGCTAAGCTTGCATTTTTTTTTAAAGAAGGATGTCACTTTGTTATTGTTAAGTGTTCAAATTACAATCTCTAGAGTGTTCATTTAAAATAAGAGGGATTTTATCATTCTTGTAGAAATACTAAGAGATGCCATGTACCAACTTAGGGGTAGATTGGGTATTTAGAAAAATATCTTTCTTCTTTCCTCTCCTGAAATACCTAGTTGCTATCGGAGCTCACACTGTCGTCGTCGCTACTGCCGTAGTCACGGGCCTGCACGAGGAAGAGACGGGCGGCGAGAGGAGAGGAGGGGGGGGGGGGCGCTTGCGGTGGCATGGGACGGGCCGGTGGCGGCGCAGGGTGGGTAGTGAGGTGAGAAAGAGAGGAAGAAGAAGGTGAGAAAATGGCATATTTGCCCCTTGTAGTGAAACAAATAGAAGAAGGAAGGTACTAAGATGTACCGTCTCACAATAGCACTTGAATCTAATGTAATTGATGGCTATGATAAAAAGTATCAAAAGATATTAAGGACGGTAAAATATCTTTTAAGATAAACTTTGGTGCGACATTCGTCCATACATCATTAGCATCATTTCAAAGAGAAAAAAAGCAGCTGATTTGTCTGCAGGAACATTGTTCTGACGACGAATTATCTCGATCCTGGTTTCTCGCAACCTCCTTCTGACAGTTAGCACGTCCGGCAAACTAAACAAGTTGTAAAGTATCTGTGCTGTCCTACGTGGCTAACAAACACCAACTATATATTTTATCTAAACTTCTATCCATAGTGCGTGCCCTGCGGTTTCACGTATGGTTGGGTGCCGTCGTACGATGTCGTGTCGCATGCTACAGTCCCAAGTGCATCGGATGCTCTCGCACACGGCAAAACCAGCCTCGTCGCATCGTCAGACGCTACAGCTTGCTATGCGCCATACGTGTGACGGTTACAGACTGAAAAACCATTCAGGCAGCCGCGGTTACCATTTGATCCAAATCGGCTTTTTTTTATCCGTTCGGTTTTTTTGGGTTAACTGTGGTTTTGATACGAAGAAATGGAAGAGAATAATGCTTTATCAGCTGAGGATGGGGAGAGAAAAGTGAAATATTTGGCTGATCTTTTTCGTATTTATGCGGATGAGGAAGTGAAGTGGCATACCAGATCTCAGAAGAATTGGTTATTAAAAGGGACATCAATACTGCTTATTTTCATAAAATAGCTAGTGGGAAGAAAAAAGTAAAAGCATCCTTCTTCTAGAGGATGGAGATGTTAGTATTCAAGGTAACGAGGCTTTGCTTGATTATGCTACTAAGTTTTATAAAAATCTTTTTGGGGCTGAGGTTAATAACAATTTTTTGATTAATGAGGGGATGTTGTCTGAGGAAGAGCTAGTTAGTAGTGAAGAGAATAATATGTTGATTGCTCCTTTTACCAAAGAGGAAATTTGTAAGGCCTTATTTTCGATGGGCAAGAATAAAGCCCCCGGTTTGGATAGGATTCCTACTGAATTTTATCAAAATTGCTGGCAAATTATGAAACATGACATCTATAATATTTTCAAGCATATTTTTATAAATAAAGTAAATATTTCTAGACTCAATTATGGTTTAATTACCCTTATTCCTAAAATTAGTGGCGCTAGTAAGATCACTCAGTTTAGACCTATTTGCCTTCTTAATAACATTTACAAACTGATTTCAAAGTTCTTACCTATAGGATGGAAAATATAATGGGTAGGATTATTTCTAAAAATCAAACTGCTTTTATGAAAGGAAGAAATATTATGGATGGTATTATTCTGTTATAGGAGATTTTGCATGAGACAAAGTCAAGTAAAGAAGTGGGCATAGTAGTTAAATTGGATTTTGAGAAGGCATATGATAAGATTTGTTGAAATTTCCTTTTTGATTGTATGAGATTGAGATGTTTTGATCCTATTTTTTGTAATTGGGTTCAACAAGCTATCTGTGGTGGTACTCTGTGTGTTTCTGTTAATGGACAAGTGGGGGGGGGGGGTATTTTAAGAGTAGATTGGGAGTAAGGCAGGGTGATCCTATTTCTCCGTTCCTTTTTAATATTGCAATTGATTGTCTCAGTAAGATGATTTTTAATGTTCAAAGGGCAGGGTATGTTTGTGGTCTTGCTAGGAATTTTTTTCATCGTGGGTGGTAAATTTGCAATATGCTGATGATACTATTATTTGTCTATAAAATGATTTGGAGGGGGCAAGAAATATGAAGTTTCTTTTATCAATTTATGAGAATTTGTCTAGGTTGAAAATTAATTTCTTGAAAAGTGGGGTGATTACTATTAGTGGAGATAGTGAGTTAGATAGGGTTTATTCTGATGTTTTCACTTGTTCGGTGGGTAAGTTCCCTATTAGATATTTAGGAATGCCAATTAGCTGTAAAAAAGTGTTGAGCAGAGATTGGGAGTTTTTGATTTCTAAGATTGAAAATAAGTTGGCTATGTGGAAGAGCTCTTCCCTTTCTTTATGAGGCAGATTGATTCTTTTGAACGCTTGCTTTTCTAGTATGCCTTTATATTTTATGTCCCTATTCCGTTTACCAAAAAAATATTGTGGATAAAATAGATAGGATTAGAAGATCTTTCCTTTGGCAAGGTAATGAGAAGAAAAAGAAATATCATTTGGTCAGATGGGAGAAAATCTGTTTACAAAAAATAAGGGGGGATTAGGGGTAAGGGATTTAAGAGATGTCAATATAAGTCTTCTTACTAAATGGTGGTAGAAATTAGATTTAGAGAAGGGTATATAGTAGGATTTAGTTAGAAGGAAATATATTAGGCAACATATCCAATACTAATGGTGGTTAGGTGCTAACATGCTAACATTTAATCTAGACTTTTGGATTAAGATTTAAAGGTTGAGATGAAGCCCAACCAACTCACATAAATGCTTACTCATTTAAGTGCAAGACAACTCATTGCCATAAATGCTTTCACACACAGCTAGTAATTAGCTTCATCTCAACCTTTAAATCTTAATCCAAAGGTTTAGATTAAATGTTAGCATGTTAGCACCCAACCACCATTAGCACTAGATATGTTGCCTATTAGGCAACGATAGACCTCTGTATCAAGTGAATTACTCTGGTTTGGACTCTTTTGTTTGGAAAAATATTCTATCTGTTAAGGAGTTTTCTTTTTAAAAAAGAAAGATGTTAGTAAAAGATGGTGGTCTTACAGATTTCTGGGGGGATGTTTGGCTTCTGGAGATACCTTTGTTATTAAAATGTCCTGGTGTTTTTGCTATTAGTATGGATAAAAACTGCTCTGTCCTTAAAGCTAGGAATTTAGACTGGAATATCCCTTTTTATAGAGTGTCGAGTCCTGAAACCTTTGTTATTGGTTTGCTTCTTCTTTAGCATAAGTAGCCTCTCATGCAATTTAATTTAATTAAGTTAGCAGTGTGGTAGTATTCTGCATGTGATTGTTTTTATTCTAAAACCATTGGAGTAATCTTATACATATATTGGTTCTCTCGTATTTCCAGATGTTTGCAAAAGGATGTAGAGGTGATGGTTGCGAGGAATTGCAGTGTGAAACAACGATTTGTTCAAGATAGAGATATATGGGAATCTTTTTGTGTACTTTTGCAATGTAAGTTCTGTTGGGAAACTGTGATTACCCAAGGCATGTTATCAAACTAATACCTTATGTTGGTCCCAAACCAAAAAAGGAATATTCATTTTGTTAGATTTGTCCTTGCTTTTCAAAACTGGAATTGAAGCAGGGAGTTTAATTGCTATTTGCTAGAGCTACATGTAATTGCATATATTTGAACAAGCCAAATTAGAGACTTTGCTTGTAGTGTGTGGATGTCCATGTGCTCTGATGTTTGTGCTTACATGTATGTATCGCGCCCGGTCTAAAATGTGATCATTTTTGTTTGAATGCATGAACTGTGAGTGCTTCGATGGTCTATGTTTTGTATGTATGGATCGTAAATGTCATCATCTTTGTATCAATGATTATGTACAAATTGGGAGTATTAGTGAACTGTAGAAACGCCATTATGTAAATCGAGGGCGGTTAGAAACATCAGGATAGACTGAATTGGGGGCACGTATAAACGCCATGGTAAATTAGAATTGGGGGCATTTGCAAATGCCTGTGGTAGCCACGTATCTAGGGCGTTTACATGCGCCATAGTAGAATATCAGGGGCATTCCATAAACGCCATAGTAGGCTAGTTCTCGGGGCATGTATAAAGGCCGTGCTAAAAAAATATACACGGTGTTTATATACGCCGTGGTATATGTCTATGGTGGCGTTTATAAATGCCATGGTAGGGCAATATTTGGGGCGCTTATAAACACCATGGTATAGGTCTATCACGGTGTTTATAAATGCCTGTGTAAAATGGAATCTGTATGTTTGCATACGCCGGGTAACATTAAACGCTGTGGTTTACCTTTCCGACTCAAGACTTTTCTTGACACATTATAAATGTCGTGAAAAAGGCATATGGGGGCGTTTATAGATTTTCTAGGGCATTTATAGGCGCCCTAAGATATAGTTTGTGTTGTAGTGTTTGGAACAACATTATTGTACGTTGTCAGAATTTTAACTTTGTAGAAGGTGTGGACGCAGGGTGTTGGAATGGTACTAATAATAAAGGGTTTTCGGTGGCTGCTATTTTCAAGACTATATCAGTTAATGATATTCCTAGAGATGATTTGTGTATTAATATTTGGAAATGTTATGCACCTCTTAAGGTGAAGATCTTTGGTTGGTTAGTGAAACAGGATGCTATTCTGACTAGAGATAATCTTAGGAAAAAAAAAATTGGCCGGGGAACACTTGTTGTGTTTTCTGTGATCAGGTGGAGACTTGTAAACACTTAATTTTTGAGTGTGCTATTAGTAGGACGGCCTGGAACGTTATAGCGGTTTGTTTCAATTCTGGTTTTAAGCCTAGTTCTTTTTACAGTGCTTTCTGTTGGTTTGTTGATATTCTAAGATTGGATAAAAAGCTGAGTGGTACTTGTATATTAGCTTTGTGTTGGACTATTTGGAAAATTCGAAATAGAGCTTGTTTTGAAGGTTTTAAAGTTTGGTGTCCTTTCAATGTTTTACATATGGCATGTGCTTTCATCTTGTTTTGGGCAGGTCTTTGCCCTGATGACAGTAAGCAACATTGAAAGGCTGTTGTGGAAAGAGTGATGGAGGTGATGAAGAATTTGGGGCAAGATGGAGGTAGAAGGTTGTTTACTCTGCGAACTGCTGATACCCGAGATAGTCAAGGATCTGTTGGTTTCAGTTAGTGGTGTTTAAGGGTTATGCTTGGTTGGGAGGGTATTTGAGTTGTGATATCTTATCGTGTGATGTAAGGGGTTGACTTATTTTAGCTCTGAGTGGGGGGTATTTTGCTGGTTTATTTTGGAATGTAATGATTCGGAGTGGTGGCTGGAGGTTGTGGTGCTAACTGGCTGTCTTTTGGATCGATGTATTTTTATTATACGTAATGAAAATAGGGTTTCAACCCTTATGCCAAAAAAAAACTGTGGTTTTGATATTAACCTAATAAACTAGTACTAGGCAACGGTTTATGTGTATACGGAACTACTTTACCCGAGCCATCGATCGTTCGCGGCCGCTCTCGCGCTCGCATGGGTTAATCATACGCGGGCACGCCGCACGAACGCGCGCGTGATAGTGCGCGCCGTACCGTACGTGCCAGGCTAGGGGTGTCCTTGATGCTGTAAAACACTAGCGCACGCATGCAGGCCGGCCGGCGACATGCATGCGCGGACGTACGCACGCATTGTACAGCCTCGGCCCACGTACGCGTGCTGGATCCAAGATCCTGGTGGTGTTCGTTGCAGCGCGCGCGCCCACTCACACATGCCAAACACATGCATGCATGCTAGCCGGCCACTGCATGCCGACTGGTACTCGTTACCCATTTGCCACTACATGCGCGTGTTCCCACTTCCCAGTGAGGGCTTGTTTGGCAGGCTCCATCCCGGGATCCCGGGCTAATCCCGGTGAATAAATCCCCATTGACCATTCCCCGAGGGATTTTTCCGAATCGTGTTAGGGAGAAATGGGAAAATGAGAAATCCCATCATTTTTCGGCGAAATCTGTGGATAGAAAAAAATCTACTCACCACATTTGAAAAATTATTCCCGTCTCTCTTGATGCCCCACCCATCCCAATCCTACCTGGTTGCTTTCTCCACCCGATGGCACCGTGCTGTCGTCACCAATCACAGTGGTGAGCTTGAACGCCGCAAGGAAGAAGACTAGATTTGCTAACCTCCTTCGCCGTTTGACTTGAGCCACCGGATCCTCTCACCACGTTGCCGTTCAACCTCGGGGTCGCCGTCGGATCCGCCTGCTCCCACTTCCGTGGACAAGCTCAGGGTCAAGGAGAGAGAGGGAGCGAGAAGAGGAGGCAGTTGAAGGAGCCGCAGCCTCTCGAGGGCACCACTGTAGAGGAGGTCGTTTACCGATATGGCTTGTCTTCGTGGTGGTGGTGGTGGCTCCAAGGTACAAGGAAGGTGGATGGCAATGAGAAGGGTTCCAAGACATGGGGAGGAGGCTGTCACAGGCACAACTCATCTTGGCGGCGGTGGAGGCGGTGGCTCCCCAGCGCTAGGGGTTTTTTTTGGAGAGAACGAGAGACATGTGAATTGGGGGAGAGAGGCAGAAAGCAAAGACAAGGACGAAGAGGATTTCTGGGTTTTAGTGGTGGTGGGCTGGTCCACTTATGAGATTAATCTCTGAGAGCGCAAAAGACAAAAAAAATTCCTGCCATAGGTTTTTATTCCCGAGAATTGTTCCTCCAACATCCAAACAAGCCCTGAAAGGGGCCATGCAAGCAATGCGCCAAAGTTACTTGTATGCGTTATGCTTAAGGCTTGCGTGCCACGCATGTAGGGAGGGTAGCCAGAGCTCCAAGATTACCGATCTCGCACAAGATATCTTGGTTTTTCTTTTCACGTGCTTCACCGGCAGTCTGGACCGCAGACGGCAGAGCTGTATCTTATCTTGATGGACACTGTGCTCGCTTCATGGTGCGTGGCAGACATTTCTGGTTTGGATAGCAAACCGACCAAGATCAACCCCCCACAGAATGGCCTGAGAGAGAGGCAATTCTTTACAAGACACCGCAGAAAATACTAGTCCCGATCACTGTATGTTATCGTTGTGTATGACATACGTGAGACCTTAGAATTGAGACCCACTTGTCATTGACATGAGCGATTACATATGGAAGCGGATTTCCCAGGGTGCATGTGTTTCCGTTCGTGACCACTTATCATGCTCCAAGATTCGTGCACTGCCCCGCTCCTCCTCCAATGCCTTTTTTTAAAGAAGTCCTTGTATGTCTGAAAACATTGCAATCCAGTCCTTCTTCTTCCTCGTCCTCCTCCTCTCCCTCTCCTTCTCTCTCCCATCCAGCCTAAGCCTAGACGATTCCTCTCTAGACGTGCCACCGCCTGCGAGCGACCACCGCGGGCCGCACCCGAGCGCAAGGCGGCATGGCTCGTGGAGACACCGCGTTGGTCCCTCGCGGGGGACACCGTGGTCACCATTGGCAGAGCGGTAAAGGGTCTGTAACGACGAGGACATGGGGGTGGCTCGGCTCAGCTTGTCGCGACTGGGTGTAGGGTGGCACGATGTGGCACTGAGATGTGGCTAGCCCGTTCGGGCGGTGTGGTGGTCGCTTGCCAGCACCGTCGAAGGCCACCAGTGGTGGCGTGCCCGAGATGGAGGGGAGAGAGAAGGAGGAGAGGAGGAGGAGAAAGAAGGACCAGATGCAATGATTTTAGAAAATTTGAGGACTTATTTGCAAAAAACATATGAGGGAGAGTGAAGGCAATGCACTAATAGCGGCATGGATCCAGTGGCCGTGAATGTGTCTGGAACCATATATATCCATGGATTTGCATTTCTAATGGCATATATAGGATTAGAGCAATTTCAACGGTGACATTGGGGATTTATCGAAAGGGTTAATTGCGTACATACCATTATCAAGTTTTGTCGATAATTGAGAACCGGATTTTCCGTCGAGCTTATTTCTCGATTGAGAGATCAGAAAGCCTCTTTCTATTGAAGTGTGGCGTTCTGAGATGTCAAGGACTCTTGGCGTAGATGAGCTAGAAACGAACGAGACACGGGGAGTTTATCCTGTTTCGGGTCTCCTGGGAAGAATAACAGTCCTACTCCAGCGTGTATATATTTAGGGCGCAAGAAGCTCTTTAGTCTGTTCTTTCAAGTTACAACATATGTTTGTGCCCTCGTCCCCTATGACTGAAGAAACGGGTATATATATACAGGCCTACCCCTAACCATCGGCTCCAAAATCCTGGGAAGGGGTTGCACGCACCGTGGGCAAAGAAACCATTGATGCGCTAGTCTATTGCACGCCTTGCATGAATTGTGGGCAACAACCTCCACATCGTGGGTAACGTGGCCACGTGGCAAGTTCTAACGCGCCAATCTGTTAAGTCAGTGCCCGGGCAAGTAAGACCCTTGGCATTACGATGTTGCCCGCCCCGAGCATGCCATGACGCTGATGTCAGGGCGAGCTGGGCAACCCCCAGCGGGGCAGCACCTAGTCTCACCCCGGGCAAGGCCACTCCGGGCAACGACTCTGTCTGAACTGGGCCATCTCAGGGACCACATCCAAGGCACTAGTCGATTTACGGAGCTGTTAGGACTAGCTATGGCCCATGGGCCGTAAACTAATCCCTAACAAGTTTCGATTTATCAGAAATGCCATTATAAAACATGAAATTATTGTCATGCCATTATTAAGTGCGATTCATTTCAAACATGCCATTACAAATCCTTCCTAACGTGTTTTGACCAAATGTCCTCACCTTCTTCTTCCTCCTTCCCTCCTCTCTCTTCTTCCTCTCCTTTGGCCATCTCTCTGTTCTCTCTCCACCCACTCGCAGCCTTCCCCTTCCTCCTTCCCCCACAACCTTCTCCGGCAAGCATGGCAGCAAGGCGGAGTGGCAAACATTGGGCAGCGGAGTGAACCCACAGCGAGTGCAGGCAGTGGCACGCCAACCCGAGGCGGCGGAGCGGCAAGCCTATGGCGAGCGCGAGGCAGCGGCGTGGCCAGCCCAAGGCGGCGTCCAGGGCTGGCCATCCCTTAGCAGCGGTGTGGCCAGTTTGCGGTGAGTAGGGGTGATGGAGTATGAGGATAGGAAAGAGAAGAAGAGAGATGAGGGAAGAAAGAAGAAGAGGAAGAAGAAGGTGAGGGCATTTTGGTCAAAACATGTTAGGAAGGGCTCGTAATGGCATGTTTAAAATGAATCACACTTAATAATGGCATGACAATATTTTTGTGTTTTGTAATGGCATTTTTGAGAAATCAAAACTTAATAATGACATGTATGCAATTAACCATTTTTTTAATCTAACTCCAATGGATCGACCCATCTTCTTGTATTACGAATGGACGTGCCAATGGACGGCCGAAACAGCGGAAGCCTGCGTAGAGATTCGAGTGGTTTAGCCACATGAATTTTTTTTATTGAATTTGCTATTCAATAGTCTACTAGAATTCCCATGCTCTGCCAAGGGTGTGGTGGCGGCCATCGGGTTAGGGTTTAGGTTCACCACACCTCCTCCTCCCCTCCCCCTCGGCTTAGAGGGGGTAGTGTGGTGGAGGCTTGGCGGTGGGCCATGGAGGTAGCACTGTTGTCTTGGCCGTGAAATTGATAAAGAGCGGTGGACGGAGTCAGTCGGTGGATCGACAATGAGGTAGAGGGTTATTAGGAGGCGGTGGGGAGTCACCAGAGACGGGAAAGGAGGGCAGGGCGGGGACGCCTCACTAGAGAGGAGGAAGAAGGTGTGGGAGAGGAGAGAGAGCAACTGTGCGAGAAGAAAGAGCCAAAGAGTAGGGTGTGGAGGAGCACCTGCACGGCGTGGTATAGGAGCTTTCACTACTACAGGAATGACCTTTCATACCGGCACATCAGTACCGGTTATACATGAACCGGGACTGTCGCTACATCACCCTGCTCAACGGCTCATCGTTCGAGGGGAACATCAAGACGGGTGAAGAAACCACCCGTACTAATGTTCTAACATCCATGCCGGTTGGTGTAGCCAACCGGTACTAAGAGGTCTAGCTGGCCGGGTTCTTAGTATCGAAAGTTGCTTACACCAACCTGCATCGATGTTTCTAAACATCAAGACAAAGTTGGTGTAACCAACCAGTACTAAGTTCCTGGTTCGCTTAATCGTTGGTTACATTAAACCTGCATCGATGCTCTAGCATCAAGACAGGTTGGTGCAACCAACCGTATTAATTTGAACCCCTTCACGGCTAGTCGCTAGCCCCACACTTCTTCTTCTTCCTAGCTCCCACAGCCCCACCTCGGCTTCAGCTCATCCCCGGTTTTCTTGGTTCCTAAACTTTTACAGTTCCTTGGTTTTTCTTTGGTTCATTATAACTTGTTTTTATTGATTTTGCATTGATTTTGCGATTCGCATTGGAATTTGCTTTGTGTTTAATCACATTTGACTGCATTGAATTTGCGCGTGTTTAATGGATCCGACTTTCTATCTTCCCTCCCTATATTTTCCCTCCATCAACATGGAGAACAAGATCGCACCATTCGATCCCTTCTCTCTCGCCACCGCCACCACCGCACCGCATTCCTCCGCCATGGTTCGCCGCCTCAAGACCTGCAGGCGACTTGCAATCCCCACCTCCGCGCAACATCCGCCGCCAACAAGCAGCCCATCCACCTCCACCGCCGTGCCGCCCCACCCACATCCTCCGCCGCAACCTCGTGCGCCGCCCGCCACCTCCGCCAAGAACCTCGTGGCGCGCCCGCACCAACTGGAGGAAGCATGGAGGACTTTCGTCACGGCGCCCGCTCATCGCCGCCACCATATCAACCTCGCACTGGGAGGAATCGGGGGCTTGCCGCCGCCTGTTGTTGCCACCGCCAAGCTTCCAAGATCGGATGCACATGGAGGTGGGGATCCCACGCCGCGGCGCCGCCTCGTCCTCCCTGCGCCTCGTCCGCCCCGACGATGACGAATCGATCGAGGCGCTGATATGAGGAGGATGAGTAGAATATAGTTGATGTTTAGTTTAATTATGTATATAGTTTAGTTATTATGTATGTATGTAGTTTAATTATGTAGTATGTGATGAACTATTTTGTGATCGAATCAATGAGATCAGTGTTTAATTATGTATGTATGTGATGAACTATTTTGTGATGGAATCAATGAGATCAGTGTTTAATTATGTATGTATGTGATGAACTATTTTGTGATGGAATTAATGGGATCTGTGTTTAATTATGTATGTATATGATGAACTATTTTGTGATGGAATTAATGGGATCTGTGCAATGAAATGAGTTATGGTGAAATGGTGATCTGTGCAATGAATTGTTGATATGTGCAAAAATGTTCATCGACAAATGAGTACAAGTATGAATCTGTGAAATGGGATCTGTGCAATGAAATGAGTTATGGTGAAATGGTGATATGTGCAATGAATTGTTGATATGTGCAAAAATGTTCATCAACAAATGAGTACAAGTATGAATCTGTGAAATGGTGATCTCGTGTAAATGTCAATTTGCATTGAAATGGACCTATGAAGAAACTAACTTGTATTGATTCGCTAACATCGCATCAGTTGGTCTAACCAACCGAACTCGCCCGCTTAATACCTGGGTTAGTTACAAGAACCGAGACCGATGTTAGAACATCAAGACAGCCTTCCATAACATGGACGGTGAAGAAACCAACCGACATCGATTCTCTAACATCGATCGGTTGGTTACACCAACCGAACTCGTCTCGCTTAATACCGGTTGGTTACAACAACCGGACCGATGTTACAAAGATCAAGACAGCCGGTATCTTAAACCGGTACTAAGCAAATTTTATTTGAACAAATCCTCTTCCCGCCTCCTCCCCACATCGCCAGATCAAGAACATCGCCGCCAAGAGCTTAGCTAGGCCAAGAGAAAGGGACGGAGTGTCGCCAAAATTTTGGTCATCTTACTCCCACCAAGTTAACCAAGGTTAGTAACATCGCTCCTCACTACATTTGGTGTAAAATGGAGCTTCTTCTTTGCTTGAAATGTGAAGAAAATTTGATCTTTGTCATGATCGATCAAGAACAAGGCAAATACGGCCAAGAGCACCAAAAAAGGGGGAGGTGCTGCCAAAATTTGGTCATTTTACTCCCAGCCAAGTTAACCAAGGTTAGTACATAGTTCCTCACTACATTTGGTGTAAAATGCAACTTCTTCTTTGCTTGAAATGTGAAGAAAATTTGATCTTTTGTCATGATCGATCAAGAACAGTGCAGCGCCGGCCAAGAGCTTTAAGAAAGGGGGAGGTGCTGCGAAAATTTGATCATTTTTTACTCCCAGCCAAGTTAACCAAGGTTAGTAACATAGTTCCTCACTACATTTGGTGTAAAATGGAGCTTCTTCTTTGCTTGAAATGTGAAGAAAATTTGAGCTTTTCTCATGATTGATGAAATAACTAGTTGTGTAAGTTTGGAATTTGCTTGGATTAGATGTAGCTCGCGTTGAATGTGTGGATCTAGCTCAAATTTAGGTTTTGGTTCCATCGATCGATGAAGAATTTTCAAATAAATTTAATACTCCCTCCATTCCATTTTATAAAGCACATTTTGACTTGAGAAAAGTAAAACTTTATAAAATTTGACCAACATTTAATCAAATTATATGCATCTTTAATGGATAAAAGTTATGTCAACATGTTGGCCTTTTAAATTGCTTTGAATACAATGTGATAATATAAAAATCGCCAATATATAATAAGAGAAATTAATGGTCACTGTTTGTCTTGAAAGACTTTTTTCAAGTCAAATTTAGGTTTTGGTTCCATCGATCGATGCAGAATTTTCAAATAAATTTAATACTCCCTCCATTCCATTTTGTAAGGCATATTTTGACTTGAAAAAAGTCAAACTTTATAAATTTTGACCAACATTTAATCAAATTATATGCATCTTTAATGGATAAAAGTTATATCAACATGTTGGCCTTTTAAATTGCTTTGAATACAATGTGATATTATAAAAATTGCCAATATATAATAAGAGAAATTAATGGTCAACGTTTGTTTAATTTGAAATTTGCGAAATGCTAAAAAAATTCATTATTGAAAAATGAGCTAATAGCTGCCTTGATGTAATATAATGTAGATGGACCGGCGATGGATGTATATGGACCGACGCACCCCGGAGTTCTTGCAGGGTTTGCAAGCTTTTCTTCGTGCGGCCGATGCATACACGAAGTCAGGCTACATATGTTGTCCATGCATAGACTGCAAGAATGAGAAGGAGTGGCCAAAATCCAGCGACCTTCACTTCCATTTGCTCTCAAGAGGTTTCATGCCAAACTATACCTGTTGGACCAAGCATGGTGAAGAAGAGACTATACGAGAAGATGTTGAAGAAGAAGAAGATCGGGGACAACAATATCCCCGATCTTCGCCAACACGGTTCTTTCAAGATACATTGGGGAGTTTGGCGATGATGACCTAGAACAGATGTCGCTTGATGGAGAGGAGAATACACCAATGAAAGACATTACGAAAAGTTCCAAAGACCTATGGGAGGACCACGAACACTATTGTACCCAAACCGCCGACGGGGCCACAAAAATTGCGCACCATGCTAGAACTCATGCGGTGGAAGGCGACCAATGGATTGTCTCGATAAGGGATTCAACGAGTTGTTATGCCTCATAAAGAAGTTGCTTCCAGAGGGTAACACGCCGCTCGAACTACGCACGACGCCAAGCAAGTTGTCCGCCTTTTGGAGTTGAAGGTACAAAAGATACATGCATGCCGAACGATTGTATCCTCAGACGCAATGAGTATGAGGATTTGGAAGCTTGTCGGTGTGCGTAACTTCGAGGTATAAAACTAGGCGTGATGACCGAGGCGAGGAAGAGGGCAAGATCGGAAGAAGAGACCCCCGTTAAGGTGGTCTGGTATTTCCCTATAATCCCCGGTTGAAGCGTTTATTTTCGAGCAAAGCGCATGCCCAGATGATGCGTTGGCACAAAAAAGATCATAAGGACGACGGAAGGCTAAGGCACCCCACTGATGGCTCCCAGTGGAGGAAAGTCGATAGAAAATACCCGGACTTTGCTGAGGATGCAAGGAACATAAGGTTTGGGTTGAGTACGGATGGGATGAACCCGTTCGGCGATATGAGCAGCAGTCACAGCACTTGGCCCGTAACTCTATGTATCTACAACCTTCTTCCTTGGCTGTGTATGAAGCGAAAGTACATTATGATGCCGTTGCTTATCCAAGGGCCGAAGCAACCTGGAAACGACATCGACGTGTACCTCAAACCGTTGGTGGAAGATCTCGCTAACGCTGTGGACCGATGGTGTACGGTATGGGATGAGTACAAAGAGAGCACTTCACCCCACGTGCATTGCTATTCGTAACCATCAACGATCGGCTCGCACTTGGTAACCTATCGTGCCTATCTATCAAAGGATATAAAGCCCGCATCCAAAGGCTTAGAGGATACGGACAAGAAGTATCAAAAACTCCGAAAGGTCGTGGTACATGGGCCACCGAGGTTCCTCCATTTGAAGCACCTGCTACTGACGGAAGGGTGAGAATTTCGATGGGACGTAAGAGAACGAAGAAGCCCTCGCATCGCGATGGGACACTTGTATTTTCTCCGTAAAGGATCCGAAAGTAGTATTTGGAAAGGGTCCCGTAGCAAATCTGTCCCTCTTGAACAAGGTCATACGAAGCCCATTTGGAAGAAGAAGTCAATATTTTGAGATTTACCTTCATCGAAAGACTTAGATATCCGCCACTCATCGGACTTCATGCATATCACGAAGAATGTCTGCGTGAACTCGCTAGGCTTCCTAGATATGTACGGTAAATCAAAAGATACACTTCAAGCACGAAAGGACCGTGATCTCTTGGGACTCAGAACGACCTACATCCGTAAATGAGAGCGAAGGACAACATTACCTCCACCTCGCGAGCTACACTCGAGCAAGGAAGAGAAAAAAACATGATTAAGTTCTTTAACGGTGTGAAGGTCCTTCGAGTACTCCTCGAACATAAGGAGACTCATCAACACGAAAGAGAATAAGATATTACACCGAAATCACATGAGTGTCACATGTTGATGACACAGTTGCTCCCAAAGGGCGCCGAGAGGTATTCTCACGGACTAGGTACGAGGGACAATCGTAAAGTCTGGTTTCGTTCTTCAACGCGTGTCGCAGAAGGTCATCGAACCACGTAACTTATCTAAGCCGCAGGATGACGTGGTTGATAGTCCGTCACCTTGAGATGATCTTCCTCCGTCCTTTTTGATATTATGGTCCATCTCATGGTCCACATTGTCAAAGAGATAGAAATTCTCGGACCGTGTTCCTCGCATAGTATGTTCCTTTCGAGAGGTACATGGGTGTCCTAAAGAAATATGTTCGAACCGGTCTCGCCCGAAGGTCGCATTGCATGTGGTGTTGGCACAGAGGAGGTGATTGAGTTCTCGTGGTCGACTACATTGATGAGCTAAACCGACATGCGTCCTGTTTCACGCCACGAGGCAAAGCTACGGGAAAAGGAAATCTAGGAGAAGAGAATTCTTTAGCAACGATCTACTTTCATTTAAACAAGCACATTTCACGTCTTGAAACAAGCAACTGTAGTGGTGAGTTTATCCATGAACATGAGATGATTCTACGCGACCATTACCTAGAGAAGTCGAAAAGTGGATCGCACTAGAGCAAATGGATCGTTTGCAATTGGTTACAAAAGAAACCGATGGGCTCCCGAACGCACAATGAACAGCTTGAAACTCTTGGCTCGGGGACCATCCATGACAACCGTGATCATTCCATGGGTATGAGATAAATGGGTACACATTTTACACAATCGCCAGATAGCAAGAGCACCAACCAAAACAATGGGTCCGTGATAGATGCCTTGGACAAAATGGAAAGATGGACACCTACTATGGTTACATAGAAGATATCTCGGGAACTCGAGTATGGACCTTTAAAAATCCCTCTGCTTTTGGTGCGATGGGTAAAATTGATGTACCGTTGAGATCGACGAGTACGGTATGACAACCGTGGACCTCAAGCAAGTGGCCTATAGGGACGAACCGCTCGTGCTAGCAAATGATGTGACACAGTATTCTACGTGATGGACATGAACAAAGAAACCTAAAAAGGTATGACAGCCTACTAAAAGCAAGAAATGTATGACAAGCCTATCAAGATAACAAGCGAAGCGAAGACTAGCGATCAACCAAGGCGCCACGTGGTTCTCCTGTAAAAGAAGGATCGCTTGAGTTGAGGCGCCACAGATAAAGAAGAGTACAATCGGTTCGACGAGCTACCTCCTTTTATGGTGGACGAGACATTACTATCTTGAATGATATAGAGGAATCCCCTATGTGCGACACGATCATAATGAAGGATCACTTGTAAAAACAAAGTATGTTAGCAAATAAGTCGAACCGTGTTATATAAACCCGTATGAATTATGATTTTTATTAAGCAAGGAAGCAACAATTGAATTTATATAACAAGGTGAAAATCAGATAATAAGTATGATTTGTTGGAAAATAATAATGTAAAGAATATATGAATTTTTAATTTATTTTATTTTTGAAAATCATTTTAGTGTGGAATAAGTATGAGTTATTATTTTTTAGTAAGCAATGAATCAATAATTGAATTTATATAAAAGGTGAAAATTTATAATAAATTTTGAAAAATTAAAGAGATTTCTAGGCTCCCAACAGTTTTCTATAATTTTTGAAAAATTAATGGCAAATTAGTACCAATGACATGTGGGAACCACCAGAGATGGGCCCACATGTCAGTGAGCTGATCCCTATCTCCTAAGAAGGGTACAAAAAAGGTTCGTGCCGTGAAGGCTGATCAAAACCCCATTCTCTCCCCTGGCTAGCAGCGTGCGCTTGAGCGCGGGCTCCCCGGTGCGATCATGAGTTCGAGCCGGGCTCGCGCCGTTGTATTCTTTTATTTTTGGTGTAATCTGTCGGGACTAAGTGAGCATTTAGTCCCGGTTTGTTACACCAACCGGGACTGATATGAGCAAGCAAATCCCGATGTAATACAATCGACACGGATCGATGTGATGTTAGTCCCGGTGTATGACACTAACCGACTGATTCCTCATCATATAAATTCGAAAGGAGAAGTCCTGTTTTCCAATGTGATTTTCTTTAGTATCGAATTTATAGTTTATCTGAATGTTTTATACTTTTGATTTTTAATTTATGTTTTATACTTTTGACTTTTAATTTATGGTACATGAATGTATTTGTGAGGACAAATCTTATGGGTCCAAAAACAACATATATTATAGGAAATGTACATATATTATACCATTGTAATAATTTACAAATAATATTGGTACCCTGTACAATGTCCCACGGGTTACCACAAAAGATGCTAAAAGCTAATTTCTAATAATATACTAAATAACTAATAATTAATTTCTAGCATCTGTCGGGAGTAATCGTCGTCTTCGTCGTCGTCGGCGTCGGCGCCATCGTCGGAGGCGTCGTCGTCGTCGTCGTCCTCCTCCTCCTCCTCCTCCGACTCTGGATCGTCGTCCTCGTCCTCCTCCGCGACGACGTCCTCGTCGTCGAAGTCCTCCTCGTCCTCGTCGTCGTCAGACAACTCGTCCGACATGGACAACTCCGCCGGGTAAAGACGGACTCCTTCTCACGGCTATGCATTTAATGCGCTTCGAGGGGACACTCATCATCGGAAGACGGCGGCGGTGGAGGCAGACCCGCAGCATCGGTGATGGTGGTGGGGTGGAGTTAGAGGAACAGAAGAGGCAGAGGAGGAAGATGCCATTGATCAAGAGGAAGACGGTTAATTAGGCAGAGGAAGATCGTCGGTTTTATAGAAGAGGCCTCTTGTCAGAGGCAGAGGAAGAGGCAAAGGCGGCTCCTCGGTTCGCACCAACATTGCGTCTGCTTCAATTCCCACATAGTCCGGTTAGATACACCAACCGATTCAGATAGTCCGGTTGGAGACACCAACCGATTACTTCCCAAAATAGAGATCACGGACTTGTGGTTCCTACATGGCAATGGTAGTAATTTGCCATAAATTACAAAGTATGTTACCAATTAAAACCGTGTATGAATTATGACTTTTATGAAGGAAGGAAGCAATAATTGAATTTATATAAAAAGGTGAAAATCATGAATTTATATGAATTTATATAATTGAATTTAAGATGGTTGGAAAATTAAATTGTAAAGAATATGTGAATTTTAATTTATTTTATTTTTTGAAATCAGTTTAGTGTGGAATAAGTATGATTTATTATTTTTAGTAAGCCATGAAGCAATAATTGAATTTATATAAAAGGTAAAAATTTATACTAAAATTTAAAAAATTAAAGAGAAATTTCAAGGCTTCCAACAGCTTTTCTATAATTTTCGAGATATTAATAGCAAATTAGCAATAAAGCGCTGAGCTCCCGGCTCACGCGCTTTTTTGGCAAATCACCCTGTTGGTGTAATTAAGCGGGACTAAGGAGATTCCGTCCCGGTTGGTGTCCTCAACCGACTAATGAAGATTCCATCCCGGTTTGTGATACCAACCGGACCGATGGTTCCTAGGGTACTACCTATCGCAGGCGTTGGTCCGGTTGGTGTAACCAACCGATCGATGTGTTTAGTCCCGGTGGATGATACCAACCGACCGATGCCACCATCATATAAATTCTAAAGCGAGTGAGGTTGGAGGCATAACTGTTTTATCGTCTCTAACCTCTCGCCGACGCCGCTTTCATTTCGCCGTCCTCCTCTCCTCCGACGACCACAAGCGCCGCCGTCCTCCCCAACCCGAGGGGCGGCGGGCGGCCCTCCTCCTCCTCACCGACGACGACCCATGCTGCCGCCGTCCTCCTCACCGACGACCCCATGAAAGCAAGATGCTCCTTGTGCTCTCTCTCCTTCCTTCCTCGCTCCTCAAGAAGGTGCAGCCGCAGAGCATGGGACGATGAGAGCGGGCTCGGGCAAGCATGACGGAGGCATGACACAGTGGGCACGAGGGACAGGAGTGCGGCGGCCAACAGAGCACAATCACGGTGCGCCCAGAGTGTTCGATTTAAATGCCCAAACCTCGCGAAGGGCGGAGCCAGATTTCAAAGACTGGGAGTAAAGTAGTTAAATTGCCAAATAATTGGTCCAAGATATAAATTTTACATGAAAAAATAAAACATAGCATGTATTTAATGGAAGACAATCTGACCTCTCAGATCTTATTTATATGAATTTTGAGATGTATATGTATATGTCAATTTTATAGCAAATTTGAATTCTAAGATGTATGTCAATTAATTGTGAAATGTAATGTATATACCGTCCTTGTCACTGTCGCCCGTCCTCGATCATCTACCTCATCTTCCCCACCGCCCTCCTCGTTGTCACCCGTTTATGTATAAGTATATGTGAAATGTGCAAGTATACTATTGTTAATCTTTTTTCGTTAATTTTCAATGCCTTCTTATTGACTACAAAACTACGATGGCGGGAGAAGGGTTTGATGGAGACGAGTTCATGAGAAGTTTGATTTCGGGAGAAGATGGTTACGAGCTCGATGATTCCATCGAGGCCGCAAGGCCTGTCGTGGACTTAAGGCTCGTTGAGACTGATGAGACTCATGCCGAGGCCGCTGAGACGACCATGGTAATTAGATCGAACTTGTATATGCCGGTTCCACTATCATGCTAAACCAACATTCTAATACGTAGACATTATTGTACCATATTTTCAGATCACTCAATCGAGTAGCCAATCACGTCAGCGAGGTTCAAACAAGAAGTCGAAGGCAAGACATGTTATCACCAAAGTCGGCGATAATGGCCAACCTCTTGCACCCCTAGGGGCGATTGGGCCGTTCAATTCGGCATGTGGCGTCCACATCAGGGACCATGTGCCAGTTAGCATCGTGAGATGGGATAATGTCCCTGAAGATACGAAGGACATGCTCTGGACCGACCTGAAGGAGACATTCACCTTCCCCCAAGGGACCGAAGAGAAGGTGAAGAGTTACACGCTCAAGAAGATGGCCATCGATTCCAAACATATAAAAGAAGTTGAACACGAGTACGTCAAGAAGAACCGAATTCGACTTCAACAAGTACCCAAAGTTGCAGAATCACAGGATGCGTTCGTGAACTACAAGAATTGAATGAAGGTCAAAGTCGACCGAAAGGAACAGCCGAATGCTCGAAGAAGCAATACCACCACCACCTCGCCCCGTGGTTACCGCTAGCGATGCACAAATGGGAGAAGAGGGAACAAGAACTGGCTGGCGAAGGGTGTCGCACCGCGACAATGGAATGGCCGACAGAGCGAAGAGCTGGTTCTATGCTCACGGCGGCCTTGACGATGATGGAAACACGGTGTTCGGGAATGTGCCGACAGATGTGGCGAAGACTTGTAAAGTCGATCGAGGAATCTTCCGTGGCACCTTCGTGCCAAACAGGAGAACGACGAGCTTACAAGGGCCCTACAAAACCCGGAGCACCCGGACGCACACGAGGCATTGGCGCTGTTCCGTGGAAGATTGGGTTCGCTAAGGACGCCGCTACCTATAGGAGTCGGGTGAGAAGCAAGTCCCGACAGTACAACAACTCCTAATGCTTGAAGAACGCTGAATCAAACACAACAGAGCATGAAAGAAGAGATCCAAAGACAGTGCAGTTAGCCTTGAGCCAACGGCTAGATGCGGCTAGGAACCTCCCGCTAATCCGGACCTCATTAGTCCTCAAGGCGGCGGCTTGTTGTGCAGTGCTTGGGTTGCCCGAACCGGACTTGGGCCATCGGCCTGTGGATGACATCACGCAGCGGACACCTTGTGAGCTGCACGCCCAAGTGAGAAACATCTCTTTCAAGGCACTCACGGCATGGTCGATCCGGTGGAGCTGTGGCTGGTCATCCATGGCCAACAGATAATGCCGGGCTACCTGTGGTCTCTTGCCGAGGAGGTATGCCTGTGGTGCGAGGACTGACCTTGATATTCCTTGAGGTGACGGACTACGGGTTAGGAGAGGCAATCCATAATTTCATCCAATGGCGTAAAAGTACATTATTTTTCGAGATCACATGGACGTGTCCTCTCCAACACCTTCATCACCTCCAAGACACATAAGCGGTCCGTCATCACCTCCATCGCCACCGAAGGAGATGCCTCCCGAAGAAGCCCGCCTCTGCACCAAGCCTCGCGACGCTAAACTCCAACTCCAACATCGCCGCCCAAGACAAGCAAGCCACTTCGCCCAAAGAACAAGAAGAGGACGAGGTCCACCCAACCCAAGAAGCTAGCTGACTTGCAAAGCGGCGCGACGATATGACGGAGGAGGAGACCGAGAAAGTAGTCGAGCCGAGGTCACTAAATTTTTAAACCCAAGTCACCAGAGAAGAAGGTTCACTGGTACGGAAGAATTTCTAAAAGGCTTGAGGACAGTGAAAAATTTGAAGGACGAAAAGAAAAAACCTCGTGTATCCGACTCACGGCGCACATTGGTCAAGGAAAGGTCCAAGAAGAAGACGCCAAAGAAGACGACGCCATCACCGATCGAAGGCCAAGGAGATGCAAAATTCATCGAAGAAACCGGTCTTCACCAGAGCAAATATTAGGCGACATGCGATTGAAGCCGCAGGTCGATGCCAATATACACCGGCGCTTCCTTGGTCGGGCATGAGGAGATTGGCCACTACCAACTAGGATGCGCCAATTCCATGAATGGTACTGGATGCGTTCAAGCATGGCCTAATGTCATTTGCCGTCAAGTACAAGGAAGAACATTTTTTCACTACGACAAGGAATTTTATGTCCAATGGCCAAGAATGTACGAGCTATACCAATGACGCCATCGACGTGGCCATGTTGAGTTGTCGGACTCTGTAAGTGTCTTATTTAATTGCAAAAATCCACCGTATGCGGGCCCTTGCACTATACTAACTTGCAAGCCTAACTAATTTCTTCTTATGTAGAATGGAGATAGAAAGATGCAAAAGTCTTTCTACTCTCAACACAAAGCTTCCTTGACCCTTTAGTTATCAATGAGACAAATGTTAAAATATCCCCGCCGATACAGAGACCAACATATACAACGGGCTAATAGGTCAAAAATATCATTCAAAGATACTTTTACCCTACAACTTTGAGTAAGTATTTTCGCATCACTCGTTCTAATCTTTTTCCACAACACGATGTTAGAACTAATTAGTTACCTATGTTCCATATATATGTACGACTTTCATTGGATTCTTCTCATTATCGAGCTAGATCGTAGCATGATCACGCTTATAGAATCATTGAGGAGACCAGTTGAAAAGTACGAAAACTTGATCGACATTCTCAACCGGTATTCTTGTTCTTTCCATTATTGTGCTCGTTCTACTCCATTTTAAACAAATTCTAATCATGTTCAATTTGCAATCACGTGTGTAGTGCATTCGCACGGTTCCGCATTAAACCGTGGGCTAATTCAACGAGGAATTCGATATTACACTTGCCTCTCGAGTATGTATCCCATCGGGGTAGCTTTTGAGTTAGTTAACTTCATTTCCATGCATCCATTTCACGCTATTAGCTTTTTTCACCACAGTGTCTGGCGTCACCGTCAGCACCAATATATCGGCTACTATGTGTGCTATATTATGCACATCTGGCCGGAGGTGCTACCGACTTGCAATGTGCGTCCGATTTCTCATGGCGACCGTGAGAGCGATCCAAGAACAACTCGTCGGCTGGATTTTCGATAAGGTCGTAAATCCAAGAGGCGAGTTTCACGTTCCAACGGCAAATAGGTGGGGCCCTTCGATAAAGACCGGTGAACTGTCGGGGTCAACATCTACGGCTACCAAGAGCGATGCACATAAAAGATCACGATGAACGTTCTGTAATTAAAGTTGTAATGAATGTCATTGTGATACCTAATAGTTGTAATTAAAGTTGTTAATAAAAGTTTTGTGATTTAATTATCAGTTATACATGATTGATTATATGTGCTTTAATTAATTGTGACTTAGCACACAGATATATATATATATAATAATAATATATTAGACTTAACACACACAGACACATATATAATATATATTACCTCACACGCATATATATATATATTATTTATAGCTCAGGTGGTGCGTGCTTAGTACCGGTTGGAGGAACCAACCGATTGAACAAACAGACTTATCAAGACCAGATTGGTGCCTCCAACCTGCATCGACCGGGCTTCGGCGAGGCACGGGTAAAGCCACGTGTGCTCGCTTTCAAGATCGCGTCGGAGGAATCAACCGGGACTGAACAACAGCTTATCACTACCAGTTGGTGCTTCCAACCGGTACTGAGTGGGGCTTCGGCGAGGCACGGGCTAAAGCCACGTGTGGCCTCCAACCGTATCGATACTATATCAAGACGGATAAGGAACCGGATCGATGCCATGGGGCATCGGCCCCGGATAGCTCTGACGGTTCAAAACCCAGATCGATGGCCGCTAGAACCGGACTGATGGCCAGATCTGTAGTAGTGTTTGGCGGCGGCGCAATTGAGAAGGCAGCAGGACGGGTTGAGAAAGTGAGGTGACACAGTTAGATATAGAGTAGAGGGAGGAGATCTAGGTCATTGGATCAGAGGGCTAGAAAATTGATTGATTTAAAAACATGTACTGAGTGTCGTATCTATTATATTATTACAACAACGTTTAACGGAGCAACCACATTCACTCTAAAATACAAGAAATTCTCATGTTAATTAGAGAAAAAAGAAAAGATCAACACCATTGATTATAGTGGGGCCAAATTATAACGGTATAGATCTAACGATATTAGATATAGATAGTACTCGGCTTGTGAGTCAAACCAAGATTGAATCAGCGGCAACTAACTAAATCGTACATCAACTAATGAGTCCGTATGAGATGGCATCCAACGAGTCCATATATATTAGAAATGGACTCCAATTAACCATAATTAACTAACATCACCAATACATAGATGGATTGCATGTACTAGATATGGATTTGCTATTCCAAGTCATTGGCACCCCGTAGCCAATCAAGCTAGGTCTAACTAATCTGGATTGTAAAATTAGGATAAGGAGATAAATATCACTTCTGATCTAAAAGACTAGAATTTCCCGCATTGAGCAGAGTGGTGTGAACTCAAGTTAAATAACTTAGATTAAAATAAAGAGTCCATATTAAGTACAACTGGGGTGTACCCAAGCTGTAACAGTTTGGATTAACAGAAAGAGTCCATATCAACTACGACAAAAAAAGTCAAAATTTGGAATAAAGAATACCATAAAATATGTATATTATATTGTTAACACAGAAACTAAAGGAGCCACTATTTTTGCTTTAAAAGTTCAGAAATTCTAACATTGATGTGTGGAACCTAAGTTATAGCGGTTTAACTTACATCAAGAAAAACGAGACCATAGTTGGATTAAAAGAAAGAATTTTATCCTTAACTAAAGAGTTGTGACTATTTAGATTAAAAGAAAGAGGCATATCAAGTCTATAGAATTTAATTATTTGAGTTTCATACTAACTAAAAATAAACCTAATATTTACAATAAAATTAGTAGTTGGATTTGGACACAAATCTTAACATAAACTGAAATTTATAATTAAAAAATAAAACAAAATAAGCAATTGGGTTTTCTTAAAAAAAGATATATACCATCGATTATGGTGGCTCCATATTATAATGGTGTAGACCTAACAAGATCGGAGATAACCATGCTAGAGCCTATCATGATCAATATGACACAACTAAACATATGTTGTTTCCATTCTCACTGGTCGCGGCGGTGACCATCACGTTAGTTCGAAAGGCTAGAAATTACCACGTTAATCTATATAAAAAAAAAATCTACACCACCCTCACCGGTCACGGCGGCTGGTGACCATCATGTTCGCTCTAAAAGGCTAGAAATTCACACGTTAATTAGAAAAAAAGAGAAAATCTAAACTATCCATTATAGATGGTCCATATTATATTTGTGTAGATATGTCTGATGATAAAATAATCATAATAAATCTACACCATCGATTATAGTTAGTTTATATTATAACGATATAGATCTATTCTATTTTTTAAAAATCATTTTAAATAAAAAATATTAGTTTATCTATCTATTATTGTGTTACTAAAGCATGAGTGAAAGATGCCATTAGGTTCAGCCTAAAAGGCTAGAATTCCCCATTAATTAGAAAAAAGAGAAGAATCTAGCTGTACATATGTGTGGACCCAAGTTATAATGACTTTGATTAAAAAAGAGTCATTGAGTTAATACGATGTTTAATAGAATTAGAATATGATAAGACTAGAAGATTGTTTAGATAATAATACTATATGCATGCTTCTAACTAAATCGGAGTCTCTCTACATCAATCAGCTATGTATAAAGAATCAGTGTCCTACAGATTTAACGAATCAAACCTGGGAAAACACGCACACATATAGTTGTAGAACGGAATGCTCCAAAGATCAAAAGATGTTTCAGAGGCGAGAAGAAGTAGTCGACAAGTGTGTAGGGAGGAGATTAGATGAGTGTTTCAAAACTAAATTAGGGTTTTTTTATCTCTCCATCTCGTTCAACTCTATATAAAAAACTCAATCCCTTAGAATTAATGAATTAGAACACCAGCAGTGAGATGGTTGCGCGTGCCTATTAAAGGCCAAGGGAGGAGGCGCCTATGCATTGCTACAGGTCAGAATGCTCTGGAGATTATAAGACAAACTTGGAGGCCGGAGAAGAAGTCGACGGGAGTGTAGTGAGGTTATGTGCATCTATGTTGCTCTATTTTACTTGGGGAAAAGCATCACCAAAAGGGAAAACATACATATATATATATATATATATATATATATATATATATATATATATAGGAAGCCAGTTTGGGGCTCCATGGAGTCTAGGCTCCATGATTCAAAAACCTATGATATGCATTGAGATTCGTGATGTTCAACGTGTATATCTTCACATATCCACTAAAAAAAGTATTTCAAATATGATACTCCAAAAAAATTAAATTCTAACTCAATTTAAACTAGTTTGAAGTATAGTTAAATGTAGTTTAAACAGAAGTTCAATTCAACTTTTTTCGGAGTTTGATGTCTCAAATATTTTCTTTAGTGGGTATATGAAAGTATAATAATCAAACAACACGAATCTCAAAGCACATCTAGTGGTAATGAATCATGGAGCCTAGGCTCCGGAGCCTCATGTATTATTCCTATATATATATATATATATATATATATATATATATATATATATATATATATATATATATATATATATATATATGTATGTATGTATGTATGTATGTATATGAGTTCTAACGCATAACGGTCAAAGGTAATATAAAATATTATTACATTTCTTTCCCATTTTGATTACTCCTGAGCTCGGGTGCAGCACGCCACTAAGCTCCAAAAGGCTAGAAATTCCGATATTAATCAGAGAACAAAGACAAAAGTCTACACCATCAATTATAATTGGTTTAAATTATAAAAACTTAAATCTTTTGTTTTTAGTTGAACTAATTGAATGTTCTCCCCTGCTAAGAACAATTATCATATTACTTTCGCTATGTCATATTTGATATCTTTCGTACATGTCCTCATCTAAGCTTTCGCACTCCACTTCCACGCTTGACTGCATCGTGCTGATTTGGTACACCTTGAGATGATTGAAAGCTCCATAAAATTTAATGCACTAAAAACAAGAAGCAACCAAGTTTATAGAAAGTATTTGTCGGGGATTGAATAACGCCTACGGGCTAGGTGTGCCCCTAACAGCTCGAAGTCTTAAAACATACCCTGGATGTCGTTCCCAAGTGATCTGTTCGGTCGATTTGCTTGACCGGGCAAGATCTTTGCCCAATTTGTTCTTTCGGACCGAGCAGGGTCTCTGTAGCCTACGGGCTAGGTGTGCCCTAACAGCTCGAAGTCTTAAAATGTGCCCTGGATGTCGTTCCCAAGTGATCTGTTCAGGCGATCTGTCTTGACCGGGCAAGATCTCTGCCCAATTTGTTCTTTCGGACCGAGCAGGGTCTTTGTCCGGCTGTCGGGCATGACACATGCCAGGGACCCTGATGCCCGGGGCTAGCACCGCAGCTCCGATCTGGTCGAGGTGGTTAAACTTGGAGGCTGGATACTCGGTAAGGCGCCACGTGGCCACGATCCCCACTTCCTTGTAGCCGTTACCCACGATCCAAACGTGGTGGTAACCGACGCGCGTGGTTAATGGCCACATTTATTGTAAATAATGGTGATTAATTAGGACAATTAATAGTCTCGTACGTTAACTTTCCTAGAGCCTATATATACCCAATGTTTTTGTAAACAAAAGAGGGACAAGAGGCGACAAGCTCACACACGTACTCAGAAACATACAGAATGCATATACGCTGGAGTAGGACTATTATCTCATCATTGAGAGGCCCGAACCAGGATAAACACCTTGTCTTACCCGTTTTATCATCCTATGAATCCACAACATCTCAAAAACAATACATTAATAGAAAGAGGTTGTCTTGAGCTCTCAATCAAGAAATAAGCTCAGCAGGGAAGTTATTTTCCAATCGTCGACAATATCCTTATCATGTCTGGACTGTTGGATTAAGGATTGATGATTAGGATTGCTTACAACCGTGTCACCACCAATCACCACTAATAGTAGAGTGCTAATCAATTATAGCAAATTTAGTTACAAACTAGCAAATCTAGCTGCACAAGCATGTATACATCTTAAATATGTTTTTTAGTTGAATATAACAAAAATAATACCATTAATTCATCAATTATAGTGAATTCAATTCATCAGTTATAGTGGACCCATATAATAACAGCATAGATTTTAAATATATTTGAATATACCATATCATAGTAAATCTAACTACAAACTAATAAATCTAGCAGCGCAAGTGCGTGAACCTTTATTACACAGGATGCGAACCAAATTATTGAGCCGCCTTTTCGTTTGACACAAGCAGCGCATGTGCTCCAATATGCATGGTTCGGCTCGATGATACCACCTTTTTTGGTTCGGTTTTCACCACATTGTGGATGGCGTTATCAGAGACAAAAGTAGACAATGGACTGATGGAACCTAGGACATGCTTATGTGCCTGAGCCTGTCTGGCGGGTGAGATTCGTTCCACACACGGCGCGTGAAAAACAGGGGCCAATTAACCCTTGCTCGGGCAGTCGGGCGTTAAATATGTGCTCACACGGCCACTCGACACACAGCCGGGGAAGCGCTTCTTCAGTTCTTCAGTTTGATCAACGTCAAGCCCGCAAGGCCGCAGCCCCAGACACGCGAGGCGCGGAGGCCAGCCACCCCCATAGCCAGCGCGAGCTACGCCGTCGGCATGCAGGGGAACCCGCCGGTCGCCTCGTGGTCCACCGGCCTCTGCGGCTGCTTCGACGACGTCGGCGGCTGTAAGCATTTCGCCCAATTTGCATTTCGAGCAAGGCGAGAGCATGCATGACGCTATGCAATATACCTCGTTCTGACTACCGCCCGGCCGCCGGCTTAATGGCGGATGCACCCTGCAGGCTGCCTGACGTTCTTCTGCCCGTGCGTTACCTTCGGGCGGATCGCCGAGATCGTCGACCAGGGAGCCACATGTAAGCTAGCTTAGCTAGCCAGTGATGCAAACGATGAACGGACCTGCATCCCAATCCTCTCGGTTGATTAACTTCGGGGTGTACGTGTCATCTTTGCTATTAATTTCAGCGTGCTGTGCGAGCGGGACGCTGTACACGGCGCTGGCCATGGCGACGGGTTGCGCCTGCCTTTACTCCTGCTGCTACCGCTCCAGGCTGCGGGCGCAGTACGGGCTCAAGGAGAAGCCCTGCGCCGACTGCTGCGTCCACTGGTGCTGCGAGGTCTGCGCCCTCTGCCAGGAGTACCGTGAGCTCAAGAGCCGTGGCTTCGACATGACCATCGGTACGTATACATCCATGCATCCGCTAGCCCCTCTCCATATGACCCTTCTTCCATCTCCGGCCAGGAGGGCGCCTCTCATGGACAACGACGTATCATACGTCTTCCGTCTGCTGCGCTCGTCGGTGTTTGGATAAACTTTCTTGCCCGTTTATTCTTTCAGGATGGCAGGCGAACATGGAGAGGATGGGAAAGATCGCGGCGACCATGGCGCCGCAGATGCATCCAGGGATGACTCGTTAAGAGTGTCCGCTTTGCGCGGAATGCCTGATGCAGGCATCCAGCATCATATATATTCGGTGTCGAGTTCCAACTGCTGCTTCGGTCTTGTCGCGCGCGGGTTGTTTCGTTATTCGGTGTCGCGCTTGCATTATGTTGTAATCGTTCTCCACTCCTCCCCCATGTGTATGTTCATGTGCACTTTTCAATCAATCTTTTCTGTTGGTAAAAGCAGAAATCGTGGTCCGCCTCTCCAAAACTTAAGGGCATGTGCTGTGCGGAAATAATATTCCACATGTGATGTACCAGCATCCTGAGACACACTCCTTGACCCTTAGATCTTGCTTTCTTCTCCATTAATCTTGCTCTTTCTCTCATGTATGGATCTCAGAGCAAGAGCTCACATGCACGAAGCAGGGCTCGCCGCCGAAGCAGCCCTCCTCCGCGTTGGGCACCGCCGGGGAGGAGGAGCAGGGGAGCTATGGAGGAGAGGCCGAGCCCTGGCCGCCAGGGAGCCATTGGCGTCGCCAGCTCGCTAGGGAGGATAAGGAGCTGTGGAGGAGACCGGGCTCGATGTTGAGGCCGCCATATCTAGATCAGTGTCGAGCTCTATTTTCGTTGTTTTTTGCCGATGAAAATTATTCGGATTCCACGACCCCACTCGCCGCTATAGCGGAAGAAATTAACCCACGACGAAGACATCCACGCAACAACGAGGCTAGTGCGTGCAGGTATGCAGTTGTACAGGCATATATCTAGGAGATAAGAGCGAGGACATCGGCCTCAGCTGGCTAGTGGCTTGACCATCCCAGTGCACCAATGACAGCGGCCACAGTATGCACCACCATAAGATTCGGCTCTCGTGGACGCCTCACTCGTGTGGCCGGGGGTCATGCTGATCTGGAAGACCTGTACGGCCCGACCGGTGTGCTTAGGGGCGTGTAGAGTGACTGTGCCACGGTTGTTATGGTCATTGTCGTCTTGTAATCCAAAGAGAAGAAGCACATACGATTCACATGAGATGCAACAACATTAATTGAACCAATGTTGAAACATTTTCATGTATACTCGAAACTTTTTGTTGCAGAGATCGATTTAATTGAATGTGTGAATTGTTGTCATTCCCGAGTTACATATGAAAGGGCACATATAATTACCTAGTGGTTATATTTAGTTGCCCACATGTTAATCTAGCTCATTATAAAGTGTCTATAGTAGTGAGCGGTGGTGACAGTGGTCATACTTTCCTTTTTCAAACGGCTTATGCATTTTTTGGAAGGTTTCGATCATTGAAGATGTTTTATTTGGTTTGTTTTCTTATTTTAGTGCCTTCATATTTTTGGAATGTTTTGATCTACACCTTGAACACATTAATCATCCAATCTATGATATATCTATTGGTGCAACCAACTATGACGTGCGTATCATATATAAACAAATTAAAATAGACAAAACTGATGGTATATAGGTGCAAGGCAGTCGAGAGTGAAAGCAGAGCTAAATACATCGATCACAACATGGCGATCACAACATGGTAGGACAATATCTGATATTGCTTTAGTTATATTGAATTGCATGCACTGACTGGTTCACTTAAAAGGTTAAGCTGATGGAGATAGACGGGCAATATATTTCAATATACGTACCCCCTCACATCTAGGCTCCTATAGGCCTTAGATGTCTTGGCTTTGGTACTATATTAAATTGCACCGACCGGTTCACCCAAAGTTTAAATAGATGGAGAAAGACGGTTAATATATTTCAACAAATTCTTAACAAAGCAGGGCCACTCGGCTGGTTAACTTTAATCAATAACAACAGTGATGCTTCACTTGAGTCACACGACAATGAGTAGGCCATCCACAGTGCGGTGCCGAGTCAGCAAAATATGTCAGGGTCCACCTAGCAATGACAATGATCATCATACTCCAATGGATCGACTCATGCATCCTGGCGGGTCCACAGCATATAGATTCGAGTGATCCAACCACAGGCAGATTTTTATTACACTCGACGTGAACCAAATTGTTGATCCGCTTTTTCGCGTGGCACGAGCAGCTATCGCATGTGCTCCAATGTCCAACGTTCGGCTCGTATCACTTTTTTTGTTCGGTGTGCATCGCATCGTGTATATATGGACGGCCTTATCCGGGCAGGAGGCGAAGATAGGAGCCAGGACATATGCTCAGGCCCGAGCCTGTCCGGCTTAGGTGAGATTATGCGTGAAAAAGGGGCCAGTTAACCCTGCTTTGGCCGTTAAATATGCTCCCACACTGCCACTAACACACACGCATATACACAGCTGCCGGCGAGGGTTATTGGCTTGCCTCCGACCAGAGCCTGCGAGGGTTCTTGGCTTGCCTCCGATCAGACCCTAGCTACGTACAGCGGCAAAGCCGGCAAGCGAAGCCAGACGCGCGCTGCGCGGAGGCCAGCGAGCCACATGCATCCAGTCCCCGGCGTACGTCCCCATGGCCGGCCAGCGCCGCCAGCTACGGGCGAACCCGCCGCCGGTCGCCACCTGGTCCACCGGCCTCTGTGGCTGCTTCAACGACGTCGGCGGCTGTAAGCCTTTCTTTTTTGCTCGCTCGGTTCAACTTGAGCAACACTGCTTTGTTATGCGATGTAAGACTAAGGGCCTGTTTGGTTGGTGACTAAAAATGTCACGCCTAAGGTTAGTAGGTCGTCGCAGTGTGCACACGACTCGTTCGACTAAAGTTAATTTGGTGTTTGGTTCGCTGCCACGACTAAAGGTAGGCACGCCTAAGAAACTGTGGTAGGCGTTTGAATTGTGGCCATGCTTTAGCTTAGCCATGCCTAAGAAACTGTGATAGACGTTTAGATGACTGCCACACAATGTATGCAGCACATGAATACGGTATGCATGAGCCTCGACGTATACGGAATACCGTCTCGCCGTCGACGGACGGACGAGCCGGACGATACTGGAATACCGACGCGACGGACAGACGGACCGACGCTAGATACGGACGGACCGACGTTAGATACGAAAGCACGAAAGACGCCGCTTTCGCCACGGACGTGAGCCTCAGATATCGTGATACGTGAGCCTTCGCCATGGACGTGAGCTCAGATCTGAAAGCAAAGAAGAACAGCGTAAGCAAAGCGGCGGCTCGCAGATCGCGGCGATATCTGAGCATGCAAAGAACAGATATAAAGAAGCGGCTCGCGGACGCGGATACGAGCAGCATGCAAAGAACAGATAAGGAAGAAGGTCATGGACGCTGGCGATACGAAAGCATGCAAAGAACAGATAGCAAAGCAATGCTCGCAGACGCGGCAGATAAGCGGAAGCGGCGGTCATGGACGCGGCTGGCGGTGGCCGATTCGACCGCCAAGGATTTGGCGAGAATTAGCACGGCGGCGGCATGGCGTCGCGACTCGCGTTAGTGGCGTCGTAAACCGAAGTCACGAACCAAACGTACGTCTAAGCAAGTGTGGCACGCCTAAGCTTAGTTATGGCCATATTAGTCATGAACCAAACAGACCCTAATTTTATGGCGAATGCTTTCTGCTGCAGGCTGCCTATTGCCTAACTTTCTTCTGCATGTCCGTGCGTCACCTTCGGGCGGATCGCAGAGATGGTCGACCAGGGAGCCACATTTTTAAAAAATATAATAAATCCTGGCCTCCAGTATCGAGACATTATTATTATTATCTATACTATAAAGTGGTAAGCAACGGCGGCCAGCTGGGCCATCCACGTCGCCCAAAAATCATCGCCCGTCCGATCTGCCCGTCGGCCTCAATCCGTCCATCGGTTCGCTGCCCACCGTGCAAATCGGTTTGCGAATGCAAAAAACCACTCCGTCTTTTTCATTTTAAAGCCGCGCCCTCTGATCTCGGCAGCCGTTCGATTAGCCGATCGAACGGCCCTCGCCGCATAGTTTTTGCATTTACACCCCCTGACTTTTCGTTCTCAACCCGCCGTCCTCAGCCCCAACCCTAGCGCGCCCTCCGGGCCTCCCCTCGCTCGCGCAGCCCTCCGCCCGCTCACCCCTTTCCTTTCCTCTGCCCTCCCCAGCCACTACGATTCCCTATCGCCGTCTCTGCCTCCCTCTCCGTCGGCGCTACCCCTCATCTTCCTCTTCCATCCTCACCGGAGCCCCCCACCGTCCGCTCCATCGTGCCCGACCCGCACCGCCGCCGGATCCGTCGTCCCCGACCACCACCACCACCGGATCCGCCGTCCTCGAGCCGCACCGCTGCCGGATCCGTCGTCCCCGGCCGCCGCCGCCACCGGATCTGCCGTCCTCGAGCCACGTCGCGCCACCACTGGGTAAGGCCGCCTCCCCTCACAACTCTACCTGCCTCCTCCTCCTACCTCTCTTCGTCCGCCCCTTCTTGCGCCCTCGGCCAGCTCCGCGGACGCCGCTGCTTGCAACCCTAGCCGCCGCCTGCCTTCCCCCGCTCGATCTCGCACCTCCTCCTGCCTCTCTTCCTCCGCCCATCCTCGCGCTCCGGTGAAGTGCATCTTGGTGCGAACAGCCATTCGGTCGATCTTGGCAAGTTCCCAGCACTCGGGTCGCTGCCGGTGTCAGTCGACGGCCCACGCCGGTACATCGGGTCGATGTCGGCGATGGAGGTCGAGCAGTCGGAGGACTACACTTGCATCATAGCTCACGGCCTCAATCCGAAGACCACCCACATTTTGGGGACTGCATCTTGGAACCCTGCACCGTTCGTGGTGTGCCTGACGGCGAGAGCAGGAAGACCGATGAGCTGATGGAAGGACTGAGTCCTATTGGCTGGTGAAGTGCTCCGGCGACACGCACGAGGAATTCATAGGCTTCTGCTTCTATTGCAAGAAGAAGCTGGATGGCAACGACTCCTGCATTTATCGGTATGTTGATGCAATCATCTCACTGGTAATCATGATGTATCTTCAGATGTATAAGATCAAGGTGCTGCAAGTTTGCTGCTGGAGAATTTGCATCAGATGCATTAGAACATGTTTAGCAGTATATGAACTTTACCTGAAATGGATGGATTGGAAATATTACATTGAATTATTTGCTGATTTGTTTGTCAGACTGAGATTGCGTTCCTTCAACTGAACAGGTTAATAGTGAAATGTGTAGCATTTCTGACTTCACTTTATTGAACAATTTGTTGAATGCCATTGCAGAGGTGAGAAACCATTCTGCAGTGCCAGCTGCAGGGACCAAGAAATCCTAGCTGAAGAGAAAGAGGTGAATAGCACTGCTGTCTCCTCCCCCAGCTCAGCCGGGTATGTTGATGCAATCATCTCATTGGTAATGCATTAGAACATGTTCAGCGGTATATGAACTTCACCTGAAATGGATGGATTGGAAATATTATATTGAATTATTTGCTGATTTGTTTATCAGACTGAGATCGCGTTCCTTCAAAATGCCATTGCAGAGGTGAGAAAGCATTTTGCAGTGCTAGCTGCAGGGACCAAGAAATCCTAGCTGAAGAGGAAGAGGTGAATAGCACTGCAGTCTCCTCCCCCAGCTCAGCCGGCTCATCATCATCCTTCAAGATGATAGTTTGCTGGTTTTTGTAAGTTCTTATTTCAGTAGTTGAGGAATTTTGGTGCCATTGGTGGGTCATTGTGGATTGAAGCTGCATGTAGCTCCACAAATTCGCCGAGCTCTGGGCTCGGGCCTTTTCGAAAAGTGAGGTTGCTTGCCTTTAGCCCTGTAGTTTTGGTCCTAAGTCTAATGGCTGCTGCAAGTTCATTTTCTTCTCTCTTTCTTTGGTTTCGTCTTAGCAGCAATGACGATGTTTTCTTTCTGTAAGTTGCAACAACTTTATGAGATAATGGCATTGAGCTGCTTTGGGTAATTTGGTGCTTTTGCTTTGAGAAAATGAATACTGAAAGTGGCATGATGATGGCTTACTAATTATTGTTAGCCGAAAAAGCTTCGCAATGTTTCGGTGTGCTTATCAATTGGCTAATCCTTTTAGCTGCGGTATATTTACCAAGACTTCATTTGGTTTGTATACAAAACCCAACAAGTCAACAACTGTACCATTTTAGCACTGGCAAGTGATTTAACAATTACTGATGTTGTTGCTTGATCAAAATTAGGCTCGGAATCGTCAAAACATATCATCCAGAAATTTTATCTCTCCCTTTCAGGTACATGCCTTTGAACATGTGTGTTCTGATTATGTGTTGAATTAATTGTTCATGCATCTTTGCCCAATGGCCGGCACCACCTCACCATCGACATTAAGAACAATTTCGACCAAATCAATGAATCTGTGGGCTAGCCAATCAAAACCAGTCGTGCGGATGCCACGTATGAATGATAATATAAATAGTATGGTATCATAGAGTCATATAGATCAAAATGGCATTATATGTGCAAATTTCAAATGGTCATCTACCATGCATTCTTCTGTAGAGTGTAATATCGCCTCAAAATGTATCTCTATATGGCTGCAATATCGCCACCTCTGTTCCTTTTTTGCTTGATTCTCTAATAGGATTTGGATGGTTTCGATCTTTTCATCTGTTCCATTTATTGGTTGCAGTCTATGCACACATGTTAAATGATAAAAAAATGTAAAGGTCTTGACGATCAATTGAACCTATGCATCTACTGTACTTTTCCTAATTAACAGTCTGAAATAAAGTTCATATTCGGAAGTACAGTCCGTAAACACATTGGTGAGGATCAAACATTGGTGAGGACTTTGATCACTGAACAAATAAGCAAAGGAAAGGGTATTTGATTTCTTTGGCAAAATGTATATTGATTGATGATGGAAGAAGAAGATGGTCGACAAACTGCAGTGACTACTAACTCACAATGTTTTGCAATTGTGGTTAAAAAAGAAGAGATTAGAGCTTCAAATCCTTTTATTTAATTTAATTTATTCTTTAACTAAACAACACAATTCATGGCCATTGGAACAACCGGGTCGTGCGCGCCGTGGCGCGCGATCAATTCTAGTATAGTTTAAAGACAATGAGTTCAACGAACGCTGTCATATTACAAATTAGCAATTCTACTCCATCCGTTCCAAAATATAGGGCGTGCATGTATTTGAAAAAGTCGATGTTTGGAACTTTTGACCAATAATTAAGCTAAAAACATATATGTTTAGTGTTATGCATGTAATATAGTTAGATCCGTATTTGAAAGTACTTTGATATGATGTTAATTTTGTAGTTGATGATATATTGTGAAAGAAATTAATTATGGTCAAAGTTCTACGTTGGAGACCACGCCAAAAACTTATATGTCTTATATTTTGGAACGGATGGAGTATTATTTAATATTCAGCCATATTTAAAGACGAACATCATAGCAACAACCTTAAAATATGCGGCATGCCCGAACAACGTCTCATTTTGGACCAGGGAGCCACGTGTAATCAAGCTTAGCTAGCTAGCCAGTGCAGGAGCTGCGCCAATCCTGCTGGTTGACTGACTTCGGGGTGTGTCCTTGCCATTTCAGCGTGCTGTGCGAGCGGGATGTCGTAGGTGGCGTTGGCCATGGCGACGATGAGGTGCTACCATCTTCAATCATTTTATTTTATTTTATTTTTTCTTCATTCCCTTTCCGATATTCGTTCTTTTTATTTCTCACTATCTATAATGTCATTCCTTTGAAGGAAATGATATATGGAAGGAAGAATAATTCTTTTCTAAAGGAAATGAAAAAGAGAATCCCTTTTAAAAGAAAACGGTGAAGGAAATCTGTTGTAACCACGAAGGAAACAGGATTATCTCTTCGTGGCGAGAACGGAACCGAGAAGGAAAACTTTTGGAGATAATCTTACTCTTGCTGCTACCTCTCCAGGATGCGGGCGCAATATGGGCTCCTTGAGAAGCCCTGCGCGGATTGCTGCGTCCACTGGTGCTGCGAGATCTACGCCCTCTTCCAGGAGTACCGCGCGCAAGCTCAAGAGCCGCGGCTTGGACATGACCATCGGTACACACGCACACTGACACGGTGGCACCGCGGACATGAGTACATCCTTGCAGGATGCATCCATCTCTCATGGACACGACGACGTATTACACTGACCGCGTCTTCTGCACTTTTTTTTAAAAGGCAAACGTTGTCTACACTTGTACAATAAATTGCTCGCGGGATCTAGCCAGTCCATTCATGATACACCAATCTTGATGCATGATTTATCAAAACCACCCTCTCCTTTCTCTATCCTCTTCCATCCGCTCTCTCTTCTTTTTCCTCTTTCTCCTTAGTCCTATCTCAACTCCAACACCCGCTCCTCCCTGACCTCAAATTCAGTAGCCACGCCTAGCCACATCGTCGTTGATGGAAACCTCGATGAATACCCTAGGGTTTCTGTCGCCGATGAGGTTTTAGTTCTCGGGCTAGAAACCCTTTTCGTCCACCTCCAGTTGCTGGGCCAAAAACCCCTTTTTGATTTTCGGCCCGACGCCTGGAGAATACAAACCTCATTGGCGACGGACTTTGAGGTTTTCATCAAAGTTTTCGAGTGACAAGAATGGCGCGAGGCCACGGCACAGGCGGCGCGTAGAACGGAGCCAAGGCCAGGCTGCGTAGCCACTGGAGCTGAGCTCGGGGCAGGGAGAGAGCATAAGAAAGAGAAAGAAGTAGAGTGGGTGGAGAGAGAAGGAGAAAAGGGAAGGCTTTTTTTTTACAAACCTAGGACATGAATCTCATGCAAGCTTGATGGATCAGATAATAGCACAAGAAAATGCTTGTGCTAGCGTAGACACACATTAGCAGCCATGAAATTAACCCCTATGCGCTGGTGGAAAAAATTGATCAGAGCATAGTGAGATCCCCGTCATTGTCACCTCGAACCTGAAAACCCCTCGTCAGCCCGTCGCCTTCCGGCGCTCGTCTGGTCAGTGTTTTGATCAGCTTTTTTTTGCAGGATGGCACGCGGACATGGAGAGGATGGGTGTTCACGCAAAAAAACTGGTTTTCACGGCAACCTACGCGGGCTCAGGAAGTTGGATACTCGACAACACTAGAAGCAGGGTTTAATGCGTGTCAGCCGATTTGATTTACAATCAGCAAGAGAAGACGCAATCAGCTTTCAGATAGCCGATCGGATCAATAATATGACGAACCTACAACCATTGGTACAGAAAACCATATCGCTGGCGGTTCGTAACGCTTATCACTAGCGGTTCTTAAACCACCACTGATTAAGCGACAACGATAATATGATATTATCACTGGCGGTTCTCGAACCACCAGTGATAGTAGTATCACTGGCGGTTCTTTGAGTAAACCGCCACAGACGAGGGTATTCAAAAACGGGATTTTGAACAGTAAAATTTGACTAAAAAAATATTATTTTGATCCGAATAGCACCCCTACACCATCTACCACTACATATATAGCCTTAGTACTTTTTTCATACGAAATTTAAACTACACATAATTAGGATTTAAACTCAAGACCTCTTGCCCCTAATCTAGCCCTCCTAACCATCTTATCCATTAGCACCTTTTGACATATATAGGATATGCATTACCACTACATTATAGCGCGTAAGTAAAACGCGTCCTCCCGTGTCAACGTCGGCCACAAGACGTTGGCCGTCAGATAGTCGGCCGAAATGAGATCCGGCCGTCCGTCCAAAAGTTATATATAAAAGCAGGCCGTGCACAGCTCCTACACCACGCGGAAAGCTCGGCGGGTTGGTCGTCGGTGCTATACATCACGTTGGTGACCCGAGCTCGAATCCCAGCCGCGCCCCCTTGTGACATCCTAAAAATTATTTTCATAAGTTTTTCCGAATCCTAAAGCAATTAGGATAAACCCTTAATCCCCCACGAATTGGGCCTAGCCAAACCCAGCCCGACCCGTATTCACCCATCATCTCCATATATAAACCCTAATCCACCCCTATATAAACCCCCAATTAACCCTAATCTTTCCAAACCAATCTATTCGTGCGTCGCCCTGCCGTCGACATCATTGCTGCACCACGCCGAGTCGTTGACGCCATGGTAGCTGCCACTCTGCCGGGCCAACCTCGCCACCGCCGCTTTCGCCGCCGCTGCTGCCGCCAACAAGGCCGCTAAGCGCCCACCGTTGTTGTTCTCCGCCCGCTCGCTTCGACGACGCTGCGTTCGGCTAAGCCTGCTGCGCGCCGTGCCGCCTCATCCCGCTGTTTCGCGCCACGCCACTCGCCGCCATCGCGTGTGCCGCCGCCGCTACTCGCGCCATACCTGCAGCCGCTCCGTGCCGCCGCCGCCGCTTGTCGCTTCCACGCCCGCGCCGTCGCCGTCGCCGCCGCCCGCGCGTGCTCGCGTCGTCTGCTCTGCCTCGACGCCACGCGCGTTATTAAGTCGCCCTAGCGCCACCACCTCCACGCGCCGGACCCTTCGCCAGACTCACGCCGCCCTCCTCCTCCTCCTTCCTCCTTCCTTTCTTCTTCTTCTTCTCTCTCTCTATCCTTCTCTCTATCTCTTTCACTCAAACTCTGTCTGTTCAAACAGCCAGCCACAGCCAGCACCTTATCCTCTCACGAGTGGGCTTACTGCTACAGTAGCCGGCCCGTGAGCTACAGTGCAATTTTCTAATTTCTTGAATTTCTGTAATAGTGACCCTTCACTATTTTGCTGCGACTTCATCTAAACTCTAAATCCGGCGATTCTAGTTTCTAAAAATTCATATAGAATTCCTATCTATCTACTGTAATTTTTATATAATTTTTCAATTTATTTACTTTTTATGTTATTTATTATTGTTTTTCTCGATTTGCGTGCGATAGATCACGTGGGTGACGAAGGAGAGTTCGCCGACGCCGCCGACGTTCCACGAAGTCAAGAAGAACAGGAAGACAAGTCTTTTCCCTAGAATCCTAATTTTCTAAATTTTACCAAAATTGCTATTTAATTAAATCATGCGTATTTACCTTAGTGATTCCCAGTGTATGTCGTTTATATTTATATGATATGCACCCACGATCATGATAAACCTTAGGATGAGAATAATATGTAATTTGCTACTTTTTAAATTATTAGTTGGCTTAGTTTTGCTTAGATAGTCACCGGGGAGTGATTCCCACTTGCATGATCACCATTAAATAATTTACCCTGAGCATCTGGAGTATCCGAGTATGAGACATGAGAACTTGGGTTTATAGTGGAATTATTCACTCATTAATTAAAACTTGACCAACTAATAATTTGACTCGGAGCGGGTGACTTGGGTCGACGCTCCAGTCCCTAAGGACCGATGATCGTGATGGATTTAACTGAGAATTTCCCGTGCGACCGCAAGCCTGGTATGGGACGGGCCTGATCTAGAGGGAGAGTAACGTCAGGATTGCCACCGTCCTTGCACTGTGGGTGAGGTCCCGAGGGATGCGTCATTGTCGGTGTATAGCCTGGGGAATTGGACTTCGGGGTACTTGTGTGAATATCAAGTATGGTCGAGACCCCCGGGTACTTGTGTGAATATCAGGTATGACCGTGTCAAACTTAGGGTTGGCCTTCTGATAGATTTTGTTATGATGCTTTCTGACGGGGGAGTATCGTATATTGCAGGAAAAGCGTATAACTTCTGTAGAGTGTAAACCCATTCGAATGGCCGTGCTCCCGGTTACGAGCGTCTTGATGGTTTTTCACATTGTAGCCACACCTTAATTTATTTGACTCGGGTAAGGTTTTTCGGCAGCGTGCCGTTGCTAGATGATTCATGGAGAACGAGAACGAGTAGGAGAACTATATTGAGATGATGATTTGAGATAATGAGCATCTGAGATATGAAACACTGAGTTTGAGAATTATGCCATGTTTATCTTATTGTTGAGATTAATCATGAGACCTGCTATTTATATACTTATGTTTTGTTAAATGCTTTTTTACTTCTAAATTAAATGCTTTTATGCAAATGAGCCACTATCTTTCCTGGGAAGGATAAGCCTAGCCTGGCCCTTCCCAGGAAAGACTTGCTAGCATTCGCGTGCTAACTCCGGCTTTTATTCGGGGATGCTTATTCCACGAACAGGTCAGGAGTACGATCAGGAGTTCTTGCGGAGTATCCGGATGGTACGCAGGACTACTAGCGGCTCCCATTCAGTGCGTGCCCGTGGCCATGATGGGACACCATTATCGATGTTTATTTGCTTCTTGGTTGCATTCAATGAAGATTTATGGTCATTATAAACTATTGTAATAAGTGGAGCTATTGCACTCTGATTATTTTATATTAGTTATGCAGTGTGATACTGGTAATTCATCTTTGTTTACTATGGTATGAGCACAGATCCTTGGGACTCATACCGTTTACACAGAGGGTTCGGTTTAGTAAAACTGGGTCCCGACATCCCTTTTCCAGTATTTGCTTCCTCTGCCTTCATCTTTTTTCCTTTTCTATTTTCTTTTTTATGCGGCTTTTAAAAATTCCAAAAAATAAAAAGTTTACAAAAAATGGAACCATGCCTGCACAAGGAAGGTCCATAAAAAGTTTGGATATTTTTTAAAAAAATTTAAACTAGAAAAATTTTCAACTTTTAAAAAAATCTACTCTCTTCTTTCCTCTTCTATTTTTTTGTAGGCCGTTTAAAAAATCCAAAAAGATTGCAAAAAAAAGAACCATGTCTCCACAAAGAAATTTAAAATTAGAACAAATTTTAAATTTAATAAACATTTTGGCTCTCTTTTTTCTCTTCTATTTTCTTTGCAACATGTGACGTCATTTTCACGGGCACGACGCGCCAAAGGCGCGTTTATTATTCTAGTATCATTTAAGCCTTGTATTCTAAATCTTTTAATAACTTTTTGACTATACAAATGATGTTAAATAGAAAAAGTTTCAACTACAAAGTTGTATATCTCGTCGAAGGCTATAGTTTCATGTAAAGATTGTTTCTATCTGACTTCATTTGAATAAGTTATAAATTTTTTAAAATTGTAATGATTATTTAGGCATCTATATTGCTTCAAATGGAAAACATATCAACTACAAAGTTTTAGATCTCGCCGAGAGCTACAATTTACATATAAAGTTTATTTTCATCCGAGCTCGTATAAAAAAGTTATAAAATTCAGAAGATTTAAAAATTATAAAAATTATTTTCACTAGCGGTTCTTTTAGAGAACCGGCAGTGTTACTTCCACTATTACTGGCGGTTCGGTATCACTGGCTTTTTTCGGGTTCCTGATCGAGACGAAGCGGAGCGGGTCATATCACTGACGTTTCGAGATGAATATTCCGCTAGCGATGAAGGGTCAAGGATGAGCATTTCTGTAGTAGTGAACACTTGGGAGCAGATACGAACAAGGTAGAAAGTAACAAAACTATAAGCTTAGATTATATCTAAACTAATAGATTCAATAGGGTAAATAGTCTACTACTAAGCCAATGAAATCAATAAAGTAGCAGAAAGAGGATAAACAGACTATCAACTAGCCGATAGGATCTTTTAGTTGACAGAACAAAGGGTAAACATACTATCAACGAATAGCAAGTTATAAGCCGATAGAATGATGGATAACTACTAACGAATGTGTTGATCAGTAGAAAGAAGGGTAAAATCTAACCCTTGGTTGAAAGGGCGATGAGCGGCAATATCAACCAAAATAATATTTCAACCAAAGGACGATACAAGACCATATATCGAACTCAATCGAGACAGTACTTACTTGCAAGCAACTCCTGAGGTGTACCTCGAAGCCGATCGAAAGGTAATGACCAACAAGTCGATCAAAATCAAAATACGACGAAACTACTCTAATTGCGATAAAAAATAGATGTATTGTATTGATATCATGATGCCTTATATGCCCTAGGGGCTAAGTATTTATACAGACTTCTTTGTCTTGACTTCAACTAGGACTCTTATTTCATAACCGATACAGACTCGATTTTATCTTCTAAATTTATCTAACTATTCCTAATATGTTCGGACTTAGTTGATCATGACTCTTGTGTCCTAACTAGAACTCTTCTTGCTATGTTTATCTTAGCCGATTTGGACTTTTTCTTTCGCCTCTGTTCTCAGCACATATCTTCTCAAAGCCCAAGCCAATTTATAGAAGTTTTAGATCATGGGCTGATACCAAAATCGAGTGGCCTAGATGCACCCGGAGATGACTTGCTAGTGTGCTTGCTCATGCCGAATGCATGATGAAGGCATGCAGCATCATATATCTGCACGCGCGGGTTGTTTCGCTATTCGGTGTCATCGTGCTTGCAAAATGTTGTAATCGTGCGCTCCAGTTCCCCTACAATGTCTGATGTTCATACGAGCACTTTTCAGTAAGTTCCAATAAGATCAATCAATTCGGTGGCTAAAAGCAGGAGCCGCAGTCTGTCTCTTATTCAAAACATCTAATGCAGTTAGAGCATCTTGAGTAGATGCTTTAACTTTTTTCTCCATAAGGCCATCTCCAGCAGTGCCATGCCCAAACCCAAGCCCCATCACTGTAGCAACAGTGATGGGGCATGAATAGAAAAAGTAGAGTGTATGAATAGTGATGGGGCAGTTGTTGAGGAGGTGAATAGGGATGGGATAACCCCATTTGCTGAGGTGGCACGTGAATAGGGATGGGGCAAAAGAAAAATGGGGCGTCTGCTGGAGATGCCCTAACACCATTCTCTACACACTCTATCCATTCTCTAAAATTTCTTCACACTTTACACTACACTCTAAAAGAATCATTCACTCTAGGAGAGACTCTATCCCTAAGCTGTGAAAGTATTTTACAACTCCTGTTATAGATGCTCTTAACCATATTATCAGAGTGTTTTGGTATTTTTAAGTCTTCTACCGTGTACCACTTTGCTCTATTGTGCGTGTGAAGTGTGCCTATAAAACATCAATAGTGTTGGCAGCAGCTTTTTAACTTTCGGTACAACGGTTGAAAGGCTGACAGTAAGGTTAGACAACTTTTTAGTTGAACAACTTGGATGAAATTGTTTGACGTTTGGTTGTGTGACTGTTGGTTTTTAGATACAAAATAGGTAAAATATCTCTATAACAAAATAAAATAGAGGAAATGTATAAATTTTTTATGGTTGGACTATGGGTTGGACACACACGACCACATGGTGGGGCGAGCTCCCACGAGGAGACGGCGCTGGGCGGGTAATCAGATGATGAGGCGACCAAAACCTTGAAGTTTATAGCATAAAGTATAGTAGAACATTCGTCAAATCATCAAGACCAATAGTATATATTATTATTATTATTATTGTATATGTGCTATGTTTTTCTAAAATTTCTATAAGGGCCACCTTGATTATATAGGGAAGTTTATGTCCATATACTTATAAAGTTGACGCTTCACATAAATATATCTAGACCCACATGTCATTGTCAATGACATTTCTGGAAAGAGTGAACTTAATTAATGGCATGGTTATATAGCATCCTTTGATTTGAAGAATTTCAAAGGAAAAAAAATGGAGCAATCTAATCATAAGGGAAAAAAATCCTTCAGGGGTGTTAGATTGTAGGATTGCTTTAGCTAAAAAGGTCTCGTGGATAATATGAAAAGTTATGGGCCCTGATAGGGGGAGAGGCCAAAATTTTTTAAAAATGATTTTAAAAGTTCGAGAAGAAACACTAAGATCTTCAAAAAAAAGGCTATAAAGCTCCAAAACATTTGGCTTGTAAAAAAGAAATTTCCTATTGTAAATTATAATATGAATTTAAGCTAAAGAAAGAAGGCATTAATAGGATAATATTTTTTTACTCTAGATTTTAGAGGATTTCTAACCTGAGGATTTCTTGCCATCATTTGAGAATTCCCATGCAACTCCGCACTTTCTCTCTTCATTCTTATCTACTCGGTTAATATTTAATCTTGAAATTACTGTCTTTTTCATGTGGTAGTCGGTACAATCAAATAACATCCATGAACAATTCATGTGGACTTCATTTTTGCCGGGTACAACATGACTAGACATCGTTTTGTGCACAAAATGATGAAGGTTTTTTTTTTTGGAACAAAGAGTTTTGTCCTTTTAAAAAACTGTAGAATATACAGTAACATTTGGACAAATTCCTTGCTAAAAAAAACATTTGGAAAAATTCTTACAGAGACATCATGTTGAAGTTCGTGAAAATTCCAATATAGGCTCACTCTTTCTGTTCAAGAAACATTTCCCTTCAAAATTTATATAGTGCATCCTAACACTTCTAGTATCATCCCAAAGAAATACAAAGTACGCCTAATCACTGGTATAGAAAACCACATCACTGGCGGTTCGTAACGCATATCACTGGCCGTTCTCGAACCGCAACTGATTAAGCGACAGTGATAATATGGGATTATCACTGGTGGTTCTCGAACCACCAGTGATAGTAGTATCACTGGCGGTTCTTTGAATGAACCGCTGCATATGTGGTTATTCGAAAACGTGATTTTGGACAGTAAAATTTGACTAAAAAAATATTATTTTGATCCAAATAGCACCCCTATACCATTTACCACCGCGTATACAGCCTTAGTACTTTTTTCATACGAAATTTAAACTACACATAACTAGGATTCAAACTCAGGACCTCTTGCCTCTAACCCAGCCCTTCTAACCATCTTACCCATTAGCATCTTTTAACATACTAGTTGAGAGCCCGTGCTTCGCGCATGGATTGGTGGAGGAGGAGGAGGCGTGGATCGGTGGGATGCAGACGGGCGAGGGTCGACGCGCTCGCGTGTGGATTGGTGGAGAGGAGGACGCGGATCGGGATGTGGACAACCATTAGATTAAATTGAATGGTTCAGATTGCTTTGATGAGCCATCACTCATCACTACAACAGCCTTTTTAGGAGTAGAGATATAGGATATGCATACTATTTAAACCTTGTATTCTGAATCTTTTAATAACTTTTGACTATACAAATGACGTTAAATAGAAAAGTTTTCAACTACAAAGTTGTATATCTTGTCGAAGGCTACAGTTTTCATGTAAAGATTGTTTCTATCCGACTTTATTTTAATAATTTATAAATTTTTTAAAATTATAATGATTATTTAGGCATCTATATTACTTCAAATGGAAAAAATATCACTACAAAGTTTTAAATCTCATCGCGAGCTACAATTTACATATAAAGTTTATTTTTATCCGAGCTCGTATAAAAAAGTTATAAAATTCAGAAGATCTAAAAATTTTAAAATTACTTTCACTAATGGTTCTCGTTCTTTTAGAGTACCGCTAGTAATACTTTCACTATCACTAGCGGTTCAATCCTAGAACCATCAATGATATTTTTACTGACATTTTTTTAATAGAATGCTAAAAAAATTCGCTAATAAAAGTATTACTGACGGTTCTAGGATTGAACCACCATTGATACTTTTACTAGCGGTTTTCTTATAGAACCGCCAATGACAGTGATAGGTTCATTATCACTGGCGATTTTTTTAGGTTCCTGGTCAAGACGGAGCGGGGTGAGTCATATCACTAACGGTTCTAGATGAATCTACCAGTGATAAAGGATCAAGGATAAACATTTCTATAGTAATGAATTCTTTTTTTTTTCTCTCTCCCGTTCCAAACTAATTAACCCGAGAGAGCAGATGTCTTTTGCATCCATCCCTGTTCTTTGCAATTTTTTTTTTTAAATGGACTAAGATAATCTCAATGGACCATTGAGTGGTAATACCCGGACGAACACTACAGTCATTAGTTTGCAGTGCCATACATCTATTTGGCTACCACTATTTCCATTATGTCGTGACATGTAATATGGTTAATGTAACATTACGATCCGAGTCGACTTATTCCTGTGTTCCCAACAGCTCACACGGGAATTCGATCGAGAGTAAAGAGTTGGATCCAACCATATTTGAATGGGAATTCAAAATTGACAACTGAAACTAAACTTTGATTGCTTTGATTAGTGCTTTCGAAAACACGTAACCGGTAACCGATAATTAAAACTGAATTTGAGAATGCTTATCTTATGATTTTGAAATTGTTAAGAAACAACATAAAAAGTCAAAGCATTTGAAAGGATAATCAAAATAATTTAAGAAAAAAAATCTACTTAGAACATGGGTTAGCTAGCCTATGTTGATGGATGAGCTGTGGTGGCCACACCATGCTCCCTGGTCCTCTCGAAGCTTGTTGAGCTAGAGATAGCATTGGCATCAGAGGTGGTTGGCAATAGCGGTGGCAGCGATGTAACATCTTCATCCATTAATGTAAACTAACAATTTGTTACTGTTTTCACCACCATCACTTCACATGGGCCTACACACTAAAGAGTCATGGATTGTTTGGTCGCCTTTCCTATCCAACCAAGCTCGTGGGATGCAAGTTCCTAGCGTTTGGTTGATTGAATCAGCTCTAGAGCCTGGCCTGACCCATGCAATTCCTGCAGCTGAGCCAGGCTCGCTGAAAACAAGAATTTCGGTCATTTTCCACGGGCCTGGCTTGTGAGATGCAGTAGGGACATGAGAGTAAGACGTGGAGGTGGTGCAAGGGAATACGACACACGCTTAAGGAGGAAAGTGACGGTGCAACTGAGGATAGTGGTGACACGAGTGAGGAGGAGGGGACACAAGGGAGCACAACGTGTACTGGAGGAGCTAGCGACATCAGATCCGGTAGGTGATGTGGTGCTGTCATGCTGAGGATCTCTGACAAGGCGGCATGTCCATGGCATGGGTGGCACAGCCGGTGGCGTCCATGACAACATAAGGAAGCATGACGCGTGCTGGACGAGACTGGCGACGTTAGATTCGCTAGGTGATGTGGTGCTGTCGTGTTGGGATGTCCGACGATAAGGCACAGTCTGTGGCATCCATGGCAAGCGGCATGGCTGTGGCATGGGCGGCTCGGCTGTGGCGCGTCCATGGTGCTGACAACGCAGCTGGTGGAGTTAAGGGTGCGACAGGCACTGTTGTGACGAGTCCATGACTAGAACGGCGCTGCCGATGACATCCATAGCAAGGCAGCTAGTGTCTAGGACGTGGCCATAGAGTAGGTGGCGCGACCGTGACGCATCCATGGCACAGGAGGTGGCGTCCAAGGCAGTGGCATCCATGGCACGGGTGGCGGCGTCCATGTTGTGGGCGGTATAGCTGGTGACATCCATGAAAGACGGCATGGCTGTGGCGTGGGCAGTGTGGCTATGGTGCGTCCATGGTGCGACATAGTCGTCGGCCTTAAGGGCACGATCATGGCGCTGCCACCGCAGTCACAACACGTCTATGGCGAGGGCGACGCTGCCCATGGCATCCACGACAAGGTTGCCGACGAGCAGGGTGTGACCATAGCGTGGGCGACAGTGTCCAGGGAATGGCAGCCAACGTCCACCACATGACCGTCGACGTCAGGGTGGACAATGGTGTTAGGGCATGGAAGACGCCCGACAGACGTCTTCCATGTGTTTGACGAATTGCCAACCCAGCTCTAGAAAGGGGTATGAGCAAGGGATGCGCAACCAAACGTGGTTACCATCTGGTGGGCCTAGGACGATGGAATTAACCAAAGACAGGGAGGTTGCACGCACTCAGCCTGGCTCCCATGGGCCTGCATGCCTCATACGAGCTTGGCCGGGGTGAGTCACCAACCAAACAACCTATGAAAGGCAAGGGTATTATAGCCGGCCTGGGGAAGGCATGCAACGGTGTGAGACTAGAGGTGTGTGGGCAATGCAGGAGTTCGAGGTCGATAGATGAGCCTGATGCACACGATGAATACAAGCTCAAGTTTTTGTCGACAGTAAGTCCAGTAGTGATGATGAGCTCAAGATCGAGACTAGTGACAATTGCATAATAGCGTTGATGACAACCGTCAAGTAGGAGACATGCGGGGGTGTAAGGCTATAAATGAGACAAGCTCGAGCAAATTCACCTTGCTAGGCTTGAGCTCAGTTCAATCTCAAGATTGAATTGACAATAGAGCTTTAAACAAGGCTCAAAGAAGTTGTGCATGACTACATGACCATCTAAATCTAGCCAAGTAGCCAAGACCATGCTGGCTTCTTCTAGGCCAAGGAGTGCACATTGGCATGTTCCTCGCATAGAGCAGTGTGGCGCTGGAGCACACAGTGAAGGGAGGTGTGTCCTCGCATACTACATCATGACGCCATAGCGTGCGATTCAGGGAGGCATCCTCGCATAGAGCAATGTGACGTTGTGGGACCGTAGTTAAGGAAGACGACCATGGAGCTTGGAGGAGCTAGTGGGAAGGGAAAGAGGATTGGGGTTGGAGATTTGGGAATGGAGATAGGATGAATGCATGTGTTGTGGGGCGAGAGAAGGTTAGATCATTGTGGTGGGTCAAGATGAGCGATGGAAATGGTCAAGAAAGCGGATGAGGCTAATTAGGCCTTTTGATTTTTAAATCAGAGATGAAGGAACCGATAGCTCTAGGTTAAGCTACCAAATAACGAGTTTCTGCTAAGCTATTCAAGCCTGACTTGTCGAGGGTCATAAGCTTGAGTCTAGGTTCGAGCTCGAGCAGTTCATGAGCCTCAAATTATTTTTATACAACCATATGCGCTTGTTTCGGCATGCTTGTTGGTGGTGAAATCAAGGCGCTCAAGAGATAAATGCGTGCAAGGGATGTTGAGACGCATGGCGCCAACCAAATAGTGATGGTGACGGATAGGCTGGTAGTGGGGGCCACTTTTTGTGTGGGCTAATGGTGTGAGAGGGTCATGCATAGAGGAGTAGCTAACTCTATGGTTCAAGATGCGAAGATTCAAATTGCACTTTTTTTAGGGGAGATTTCAGCCAATGAAACTCTTAAAAAACAACATTTCGTCGTATGATACTATGGCCTACTGTCATTGACTCAGATGGTCCCGCATGTCATAGGCATGTGATATGAGACGTGCGAAGTGAGCGTCATGTTCTGAAATTTCTCTTTTCTGAGAGAGTATAAACGAACACACACATGCTCATGCCCACGCATGCACGTCTTCTAAATACACTAGGATCTAATTAGATATTTGAAGGCCTCCTTGATATAGGCACGCACTACCCCCAGTAAATGTGCATGCGTGTAAACCCATCGAAACATGGAAACCCACCGAAAGAAATGGGACACCCAAGTGTAGCACAAACACGCATGACACTTATGAACTGACCTACTCCTCTTAATATAGGACCCTTTTAATGTGATTGTGTTGGGGTTTGGATAAATACACTGACGGCATGCCCCTATGCACCGCTCGTCCCCGAAGTACATGCTCGGGAAGGGCAAAGTGAGTATGGCATGCTCGGTTCAAAGGATCTTGTCAATACTCATCTTGGGTCTTGAGCGGATACTTCAAAACATCGGTCCGGCATCCCTAACCGTCTTCGAAGTCCTTCTATATCCAAAGCACGAAGATTCAGATATGGACATTTCTTGGGCGACAAGTTAGTTTTTTTTGGTAGGTTAGATAGGATTCTATCTTATCTAGATAGTTTTTCAGGTCTATTAGGGCCTGGGTAGCGTGTACTCTGTATTATAAATACCTCCCCTCCAGAGGAGGGAGAGGATATGATCCACATTAACATCCACAGCCACAATAACACAAACGCACATGTGCGATTGGACTAGGGTTATTATCTCTTTCCAAAGGGCCGAACCAGGATAAATCTCTATGTCTGATCAACTCTTCATCTCTGTGAATATGTGCATCTACGATGAAAACCCTTTGGCAGAAAAGGGTTGTTTGGTCCTTCAATCAACAAGTAATCTTGGCGAGGAATCTATCTTCCAATCGTCGACAGATTGATTAGAGGGAATCGAGAGATATGAGGCTGTAAATCTCTTGATTTGTTAGAGGAATTGATAGAGAATGTGAATATATCACTTGAAAGAAGAGAATTTACTTTCTTAAGATGAGGTAGAGAATTTTCTTCCCACCCACCTTCTAATTCTCTTTCCATTCCTTTCTATATAGGTAGTTACAGAATATCACGGAGATATGAATCGTACCACCTCACAGTTTCTAGAGAAAAAAACATACCGCGACATACCCATATTTTTCCTATTTTTAGCATGAAATTTTTTCGTAAAAAGTCATACTTAAATCCTCCCTAATCTCCCTTAAAATTTTGGGAATATTTTAAACCCCAAACTTATTTATTCCCCAAGGAAGATCCTTTCCCTTTTATTTTCCAAAAATATTTATTCCATTAAGTAACCAAATTTATTCCATATTTGGATTTTCCTCATTTTTCTAAATTTTTAGAAATTTATTTCTTATTTTTCTGAGCTTCGTATAATTTTCTATGAATTTCTAAAGCCCTATCCAAATTCTGGAAAATCATTTCCCAATTAGATTTAATTCTTTCCTTTTTGGAAAACCCAGAGTACGCTTTCCCTTAAGAGAATGCGTCTCCACTTAATCCCGCCTTCGACCTATTCCCACTGACTGGTGGGCCCCGGATGTCAGCCCTCGAGGCCAAATCCAACGGCGCCCATAGTATCACCCAAGATCCGACGGCGCCGCTGTTTCTTCCTCCTCCCCCGGTGCGCCGTCCCTGTTCAACCCATCGGCGCCACCGCCGCTCGCCGGAATCTCACGCTACCGCCGCTACCGTCCACCTTTTGCCCCTGTTTTGCCCCTATCGGTTAGCTCTCCCCGCCGCCAACCTTATCTGCCACCTCCTCCTCCCTATCCTCCCTGGCGGCTCGCCAATTCCTCGCCGCCGCGTCACACCGCCGCCGCCATGACCTTACAATGCCGTGGCCGCCACCGCACCCCGAGCCTATAAAAGGCCCCCATCGGCATCGTACCACCTCAAGCTTCTTCCCCCGCTCCTCCGGTCCTCCCCGATTCCACCCTATCGCCGCCGAGCCTTGCTTCTTCCCTAGCTCTGGCGAAACCCCTCGTCGCCGCTCCAATCTTCCTCTGACCCCAACTCCAAAAAGAAAAAGCCTCCACTTCGCATCTCGAAGCCAGCACCGCCATCTCTCTGTACCAGCGTTCACCGGAGCACCCTCGCCGTCACAACCCGTAAGCTTCGCCGCCTTGACCTCGCCGTCCGGCCGTCTCGGACCACTCTGAGCTCACTTGAGACTTCCCTAAGGTAACCCTTGCTCCTAATTTCATTTTTCCCACACCAATTGCTTACCGCCGGCCGCCAATCACCGGCACCGTCGTCCCTCCGCCGCCCTCCCCAATTCTCCCCTTTCCCTGTCATTGCCCCGCCGACCCTACCCGGTCGACCACTTGAGCCCACTCGTGGCGCTCTCCCCATTCTTGGCGTTGGGCCCCCTGTCGTGCCTCCTCAGCAGAACTAGGCCAAGCCGATCTTGTGGCTCACTAAATTTAAAATTTCCTTTCTATTTCTTATACTATCCAAGCCTTTGAATTTTATTTCAACTAGCAAAACTCTTGCAAAAATTTTGCAAAAATTTTCAAAATTCTAAAATAAGATGTAGAATGTTATAAAAATATAATATCTCACATTTCCATAGTAAAATAATCTAAATAAATTATTTTTGCCCACTTTCTTATATATAAAAGCATTTAAAAATTATAATAAAATTTTAAAAATACTGAAAAATACTAAAATTATATCATAGCAACTAATAATTTAATGAAAATCTATTTTCAAATTTTTCACTCCTATAACTTTGACAAATTCCATCTTGGAACTCCGGTAAATTTTTGTCATCGACCCCGATCTCTAGAATTTTGTCGATCCACACTTAATTTCACACGTACACCAATATTAGCCTCATGCTGCCCGGAGAAAATGCCCATTTTTATTCAAAAGAACCCCACCCTTATCCATTTGAAGATATTTTTAAAATTCTTAGAAAATCGTATAGCCAATCACCTGTTCACCCCAAACCCTTTGTGCATTTTCATCATTATCTTTTGCATAATGTTTCTCCAATTTTTATGTTTATTAGAATTTCTTTTCTTTTCCTGTATTTGTGGTGTATAGACAACGAACTGATCGCCTCCGGCTCCTTTGAACAAGAATATCTGGAAGACACTTTCGAGCTTGATCTGACCACTGAAGAAGGCAGGTTTTCTATCCTTTGACGCATATTAATTTTCTAGTTCCATTTATTATATGTTTGTTGCATTACTTTCTAGTTATTTAATTGTGAATTATCATTTATTTAAATTATATTATTTAATATTTTTGTAGAATAGGTAATCCAAGCTACACAACCAAAAGCCTATCCAAAATGATTAAACTTGACCATACCCTAGTATAAGAAAATCTAAATATATGGTTATTTCAACTAGTATGATAGTATTCATATTGTCTTTTGAGCAGATAATGTGATGAACAGAAGACCGAAAAATTGAAAAGTATAAGCATGAATTGCCGATGGGTAATTGCATGGCCGAGGTATTGCCTTAGTATTTTTGCAATACTGAGCATTTGGGATGCTACCCAAGTAGTCACCGGCAATGATCGTGCGGAGGCCAAGCATTTGCCAAGTTTTAGGATGTTGGGCCGAGTGATTCACATGTGTACCGGCTGTGTCTGTGCGGAGGCCAATATCGCCAGGATTTTTCCTTAATGTTTGTGCCTTGTGCAAAATATTAAAAAATTGGACTATTTTGAATAGAAATGACATAAATACCACCCATCCGTATTATTGGCCATTTTACGGGTAAAGCTGGGCAGGTTCTACAGAACTGATAACATAAACATTAATGGAACTTACTTCTGGTATATGAAGTTATGTCAAACTGGGTGATGCCTATTCTATTCAAATAAATCCATGAATTTTAAGAAAAGATAATGGTTTCCAGATGAGTAAGGATGGAGAATGAAGATAGTAATTTTACAAATTCATTTAAAATTGTTTTAGAAAATATCTTTGTAATATTGAAGTTAAGTTTTTAAATATTGCATATTATGCCAATTGAATTATAGCCTTACCCTTCTTTAAAACATTTTGCATATAGTTAATATTTTATTTCCTATGGAAACCTGCTAGTACTATTGATGTACTTACCCGTTATGTGGGAACTATTCATGATAATTGAATAGATCCCTCTTCCGCTGCAGACCCCGACTTTGACTTTTTAGCAAAGGATATGGAACTCTTCGGCTTAGAATACTAGATATTTCTAAACTCACAAATTATAAAGTGGTTTGTATAATACCACAATTTTGGTATTGTAAATGTGCATTGATCATAGTTAAATAACATGGCAAGGCTGATATAGTGATTCTGGATCAACATTTATATTATTAAAGGAGATCAATTTTCAATATTATGTATTGGAAAATGGTCCCCCACACATACCCCTTCAAAATAGGAAAAAGTATAGATTACCCCCTTTAACTCTTGCAAAGGTTTAGATTGAAGGGGAATGGACAGGCTACGCTAGCGCAATTTCAAAAATTTCTATCGCGAGCACTTAGGACATCATGCAAGTAAAGGATCACAAATCGTTACCCTTGACGTGCAGTCACAGCGGAAGGAGAGTCGGATTAGCTGAGTCAGACGTCGCGCGCGCTGAGGTACAGGAAGTAGTTGTTCACATCAAGTCAAACGTCCCCTCCTCGCCGATCACCACCACAGTAACGTCATACGTATTGCCGTAGAGAAAATAGTCGATCTCGCCGACCTTCTTCTCCTTGTCGCCAATTAGCGCTGTAGCAACCGCAAGTAGTGCCTCTACGATATCCACACGTCCAAGGGCTGAACTCCATGCGCCGGTGTGCTAGCACTGCATGCGCGCGGCTAGGGTTTCTAGAAGCCGGTAGGGGGCGTGACGGTTAGAGTTACGTGGTGGCGAACTCCTCTATATGCATCGCCACACCGCCTCCCCCTGTATAGAGCGTACTAATGGGCTTCTACGTTAGAGGCCCATTAGAAATCTAATCCCACATAGATCAGTATCCGCGAAACTAATCCTAGACATATCAATATGCGCAAATCTAATTCTACATGGATCAATATTCGCGAAACCCACTAATGAATTCAATCCATTAGACATGTTTCAATCCGTTAGGTATGTGACCCATTAGGTTCATGCGCTAGTGGCCGTGGCCCCGAAAACTTTTTTGAACCACAAGTCAATAACAGTTCCTAGCAGGAGATATTGAACCCTCAAATGCACAGAATAATCATATCGGCTGAACCTTGATATACTCATATACCAATATATTTGCCCAATGATATCAGTCAAGCTCAGGGCGAGATGCATGCCACCCTTGTGATAGCTCGACCATTTACTCGATCTTGTGATGCATTCTAAATCATGATTAACTCTTTAATCACATTGGCATAGCCATACACTTCCCAATCCAATCATATTGAGAGGCCTAGATATATCTCTCCTGTTATTAAGGAGAGGCAAATTCTATCTTGATCGCTCACACCCCACGATATATTTTATAGCATACCTGAAAGCTATCTTTATAACTATTCAGTTATGGTGTAGCGGTTGATAATATCAAAGTATACAACTACGCATGTTGAAATTCAATGACGATTTCAGCTCTAAGGATCATATAGGTATACCACTCGAAACTATAGACTGATGGCACATGTAAGATAACAATCTCTGCAGTGTCTCGGAGTAGATCTATTCAACACCATGTTCTTTAATATGTGTCTATGTTATTGATTTGATATCTATATATCTATGGTATGTGAAACATTATCATCAACCAATACATATGTTAATCAAATCATTATTGTCCCACATAATGATATGAGACTAAGGATCATTTAGAATAAAATTATATAAACAATATATCTCATAACCAAGTCGTACTTGATGAACAATGTGAACGACGTTTATTTATGGAACTGATAACATATTATCCAAAAGTACATAAACATATATGATACAATCATATTATATAATTGCCTCTAAGACATATCACTAACATAGATTACCTCTGAACTCCAAAACCAGATTTTTTACACCCTTCAAGTGTCAAAATCGGATAGAATCCTCCCTTGGCCATTAGAAAGCAGTTTTAGAGTATTAGAAAGCGGTTTTAGGGCACTAGAAAACAGTTTAGGGAGGAAGGAGGGAGAGGGCATGTGACACCGTTGATGAGCCCTTCCTAGATCTGTGCGCGCTTCAAGGCCGAGTATTGGCAAGGAAAGGTCAAACTGACAATGTAGAGAGAAAGAGAAGGTAGAAGATAAGAGAGAGGACGAATGATGTGGTATGTAATTGTGGCATTGAGGGTGAAAAATGCCACTTCACCGTCCACGTGGGTAAAAAAAAAATCTCCAAAACCGCTTTCTAATAGGTGAAACAGTTCTATCTGCTTTTGATACTTGTGTTGTAAAATAAATCTGATTTTAGAGGATAATCGATCTATACCTTTGTAAGAGTTATAAGAGGTAATCTATATTTTTTCCTTCAAAATATTAATATTTCCTTGACAACACATTGCCTATTGCCATCCTGCCGGAGCCGATAACCCTTTCCACTGGCACGTGTCGCCCGAAAGAATGATCGCGCCCCTTCCACCCTCCATCGGACGGTCCCAATTCCACCACGAGCTGCACCAGGAACTCCGGACAGGCAGACAAGACGCGCAGGCCACCCACCATCCACATGCCCGCGCCCCCGCCCCCGCCTGCCCGGCTCGGTTCCGGCGACACCCCGCAAAAGGCAGCCGTGTCACCTCGCCTTGCCCGCTCGGCGCTGCCCCCGATAGGCGGTGACGGAGGTAGAACTGTCGGGGTACCCGCAGCAGCGCCCTTTTGAAAATGGCGCCGGGGCGACGTGGCCGAACGCCGCACCGCTCCTCCCCCCCATTTTTTACTCCCCCAAAACCCCACTTGCCATCGCTCCCTCTCACCCACTGGCTCTCCCTCCGGCCTCCACCACCTCCTTCCCTCTACAAGAGCAGCACCGCCTCTGTCCAAATCCAGCGCAAATTTCTCGCCTCGCCGTGCGCCGCTCGGTGCTCCTCCGTCCGCGCCCGCTCGCCTTGCCTCGTTCCTCGCTTGGATCGGGCCTATCCCCAATTCCCCATGGCTGTCGGCGCCCTCATGTGCCGTGGCTTGCTGAGCTTGTTGATGGCATCTATGCAGCTCCTGCATGGTCCGCTCCCGCAAGATGGTAGCTCTTATGGCCTCCCAATTCTCCAGTGCCGCTCTTGCCCCATCCACATGCGTTGGTCTTAATTTTGGTGTCGCTCTTCGACCCCTCCATCTAGGGTTTCGAGTTCAAGCTCCGCTCCGGCGTCTCAGGTGAAACCACTGTTCCCACACACTAATTTTCCGCTTTTATTTTCTAGTTAAGTAAGTGGCTGTTGCTACGAGTTAATTGTCTACATGTGCTACTATGCCTGGTATTGTTGTGGCTCGTGCTGAATGTTCTATTAGTTCTCGTAACATAAAATTACGAGCGCGTAGCTTGATCTTGACAGATACTAGTAACTCTTAGGATTCTTTTTGTTGACATGTGGAATGGTACTGCGATTACTGACGCTGAGCATTTGTTTCGTGATAAAATTTGCTGCCATCGCCCATCAGTGATTGCTGGAAGATTTTGGTTGGTTGGTGTGCATGGATATGGGAAATTTTGTGCTGCAGCATGTGGGATCTCGATTAGTCTTGCATGAGCTAGAAGCTTGTACTTGCGCTTGTTTCCGCAGATTTTAGGTCTGCATATCTTCATGTAGCCATCAAGCCATGTGATTTCGCTGTGGATATTAATGATACGAGCTTAATGGGAAGCTTTTTTATTCCCCAGTTCTTTGGCTGATATTGGGTATCTCAAATTTTGGTGATTACACATGAGGGAGAACTATAGTTGTTATCAACATTCAACTCTTGGTAGTGGGTACAGCTACACAGGCATTAGTTTTTAGAGCATCTTTCTCTTTTGTGAGCGGTCCATTATGAAGTGTGGTTCATTTGTTTACTAGTTGTCAGGGTTTTATTTGCTCTATCTGTTTGTAAGCGTAGTAGATATGTGAGTATGCCATGGTGTTGCTTGTTCATGCCACTAAAATTTAACATTCCTGACTTTTCTCCCTGTAGTGAATGTATATTTCATCCAAGAACAAGGGCAGTTGGACCTTTAGATACACACTGATTTTTAATGAGCATGCTAAAACTATCTCTTTGGCTATTAATTATTATATATCCAATGCATGTGTATGATCGAATGAAGTTGAAAGTTTAGGTATGAAATATTCTATACCCTTGGTATATTTATGGGCTTTGATTTTTAAAATCAATTTTTAATGTGGAGGTCATGCATATAATAATTAACATAGCATATTTTGTCATTAAAAAAAAAAATATTAAGCATGCAGACATTTATTAAGTTACCACATATCATTGCCAAAATGTAATTGTTTTCATGATTGAGAAAGTTAAATTAACACTGTGCTGACTGCTCAGTCAAGTCCCAGGAGAGTTTCATCATGGGAAATGCTCAATCAAAATATCAAACCATTTGAATTCTAACAAACAACATGTTTATGATGTTTTAATTATGTATTTTAAAAGAAATAATTCATTTCGTACCATCAAAGGATCAAAAGTTTCTGAATATACCACCTTATCCCACTATCATAGACACAAGGGGTCTCACCTATCAATGAGACGGTGGTATTTTCTGAAACTTTGATCTTTCGGGGTGGTATGTACCTGTCTGTCTTACATAGAAATAAAATTATGATTATTGGAAAATACTTTCAAATACGAAACTAATGATACCATTTTTATATCACAAAATGTATATATTGTTAGACAAATCGTTGGTCAAAGATAATGAAGTTTGAATCTTGAAATGCGTGAGCGCCTTATATTTTGGGACGGAGGGAGTATATTGGAATTTCTATATCTTGCTATACTTGTGTTAAATAAGTTTAATTATAGTGTTTCAAACTGTCTGTTCTCAATACCTAATAATGGTACAAATGCACTATGAATATCTTTGTTATCTGTACTCTGTCCAAATCTAGACTGCATATTAGAACCAAATAACAAGATGCATTTTATGCATCTCGACTTGATTTGCGGAGCTAAATCCATTTTTAAAGTTATGCATATATTAACAGTTCTACCAATGTACCAGCTTGTGTTAAAAAACAACAGAAAAACGTTCTTTTGGGAGTAAGTTAACACGTAAAGCCTTTCTTATCTGTTGAAGGCTTTAGTATATATTGCCATATTACCTATGAACAGGCATAGCCTGCAGACCTGCACAGAAAATAGAGGAGGGCTGAGCATATGCTTGACTTTGTAGTTTCTAAGCATATGCTACTAACATAGCTAGCAGGTTAGCTTACGAAAAAATATCATCAAACTTTGGTGTTAATCCCAATTTTGAATTGCACCTCTTTCTTACCTAAAAATCATGCCTTCTTGATACTTGCGCCTACAGTTTGGTTTATTCCTAAATTGTTATTGTCTTAATGACCATTAGTTTGTAATTGGATCTCTTTAGCTTCAAGGAGTAGATAATTTTGATCATGGCTTTGTGTGTGATGCAAGGACAAGCATCATGCTCCGGGGTTTATGTTTTTATACTATCGCCGCTTACTCGAATTCTGGGATGTAATACCCTGGCCCGTTGTGATGTGAGGCCCGTGTGATCCATATGGATTGGTTGTGGTGGAATAATACCACCTTGCTAGTTTAGAGAGAGTTGTACCAGTATATAATGCCACATGGACCCAAACATAGTACCCCAGTTTAATCCTTTGGGCGAAGCGAGGCTGAAAGCCCAAGTGGTGCTATGCATATGTGGGCTAGTCCCTTAGGTGGGCTAGACTCTAAGCGAATTTGTGCCAGGGTGCTACATGGGATTTCATTAATTTTGCTAGACCATCTTATTCAATTTGGGCTCTTTTGAGGATTACATATGGATTAATTAATCTTACATAATGTGATGTATTGCTGTAACTCTGTAAAGTTCTCCAGACTTGATAACTTGCAATGACTTATAGTGATCATAGTGCTTTCTTTTTTTTCGAATTACTGGGACTACCCTGGATCATGATTCACCTGTCCTTTTAATGAGATGGGTGAATAAGCTTCCAAAGTGAATTTTGAACGTCATCGGACACTGTATTTCTAACCTATCACTTGTTAAATAGACTATGAAAATATCTTACCTGTTAGTACTAAACAACTAATCAAATGAGATTCTGATCAAAGAGCAGTTATTGATTCTTCCCACTATTTCTGCTTTTCAGTGAAGGTGTTTCGGACTTTCGGTTTAGCCTCATAGAGATGAATGAATTATGTATGCTTTGGACCGGTGAAATTGATTCTTTTTTCTGTTTCTGAATTTACTAACTTTTTTTTTGTCTGAATGGTTGTTAATCCGAAGTAGAAATACTGGTGATTTGTATAGATCTGCTAGAAACCATGGTAGTCCTCTGCTTTTATGAAAAGATTTTGCCAATTTTCACTGTTGCTCATTCAGCATAATTTGCGGTAGTGTTGCAACATTGTATAAAATGTTTAGTATGAAAAATGATTTATATTGCTTTACAGTGGGTAATTTAAGATGTTCTCCTTTTCCTATGCCAGCTTGGAAGTTGGAAACAATGAATTTCAGCCAAAGTTATCTGATGTTTTTTCTTCAAACAGCAACTAGTTTTGGAATATAGTCTCTTCTCAGTTTATAGAGAAGGAAGAACTGCACGTTGCTCAGTAATATTTAGGTGTGCTACGTAAAAAATTTGTGTCTGGTACTGAAACACTCCTGACAGGTTTGTGCAATTTATTACCACTAATAGCAGCTATTCTGTTCAAGTGTAAGCTTTTGTTCTAAGTATCTTCATTCCTTTTCCTTTTCTGATAGTTGCTGCAAGTGGAGGCGGCAAGCTAGAGGCAGCAACTGCATACCTTGCAAGAAAATCGTAAGTTACTCAGTGATTTGTTCCTAATATATATTTGTGAAAAAACAACATTCATCTGCATATGTATCTTCTTTTCAAATTCATTAATGTCAGTAGGTAATATCAACTCAAAGGTCAAGATTTCACGTTTTTATAATATTTTTTACAGTTTTCTGATAATCACATGGGCTGTGGATTTTTTATTATTAATATTCATTAAAGATAATATGAAGTCAGGGTGCGACAATGACAAATTTACCAAAGACGGGAGTGTTTTGCTGTCTGCTTTAAATTCTCTTCGTTTAGAGCTGCTTTGGCTGCACCAGTCAACGATGTTGTTAAGTAGGCACCCAGTTACTTGTGCAATTTCAAGTGCAGGGACCCATGGTCGTGAGAGTTCAGTATGAAGAGGAATTTTCTTCTATAAACCTTTAACCACTGAGTGTACTGTCAATAGTGTTAACTGATATTCTTATTTTTCTACTTTGAGCCTGTTCTTGACAGATTATTATCATTTTTAATGCTCCACTTTTTGATACTGTCTCTCAAAAATCTTGAAGTGACAAATGGAACATTTTCAAATCTAGCTTTGACTATCAGTTTCGTCTTTTTGAAGCCATGGTTGAAAGCGATCAAAGTTCAGTTTCAAAATTTCAGCACTGGAGAACACCCTTTATATCTGTGATATAACAAGTTAGGAACGGACCAAATATTTCCATTTATATGCCATGCTAGTGTAACTGTGATCTCATAGTACATCTATTTACTTCTGAAAAAATGGCTTCCCTTGGAACACTGCAAAAATATTTTGCAGACATCTTGTATACAGCGCTGAGAAAAGTTTGGACCTACACCATTTTCTTTGTTTTTGTGCACGGATGAACCAGATTGGCATTCCCGCTCTTCTGCCAATGCATACATTTATTTTGGGACAGAGAAATGATATCTGGATTTTGCACAATCTACACATAAGTTACCGGATTCGTAGTAAGTGTTGTAGGCCTAAGATAGGTACCCCCTTCGGCTCAGAAGCGAGGGCGTAACCCCGCTGTTTTGCACCCCGAGCCTCCCTTTTTCCAGGCCACCCATGAAGAACCTAATGAATGGGCGCGGAGCATGGGCGGAGCGGCACGGAGCATGGGCGGAGCTCAGCGGAGCACGGACGGAGCGACGCGGAGCCCAGCGAAGCCGGAGCAAAGCAGATGGGGCAACGAAGACGAGGCAGTGCGGAGGGTCAGGACGACCGGAAACGACGGACCGAAGGTGGGCCTCAACCGGAGCTCTCAGGGACAGTGACCTATGGGGAACTGAGTCGAAGCAATCGGAGGAGCGACGAGACGGACTTTCTCGCAGCCTATGAAATTGGGGAGACAGATCGTACGGCCGGATCTGCCACTCTGTCAGAACACTCGAGCAGGCACTGCACCGTGCTAGGCTAGCCCGTAACCGTCGCACATGTATAATTCCCCTTGTAACCCCACATAGGATGCCAAACAGAAAGGCAAAATTGTAAAGGGGATGGGTAGAAGCCATGGAAATGACTACTAAGCCCTCGGCCATGGGGCAGGTGAGGGGCAAAACGCGTAAACCGGGAGAAAATGACCCCCAAGCCCCTGGTCAGGGCTGGTCGGGGAAGAACCGCCAACCTAGGGCCATGTAAGACATTCCCTATAAAAGGGGAAGAACTCATCAATGAAGCGGGCTATCTCTCTCCCTTCTTCTAGCATTTTGGTTCCCATTGTGAGTGCGATCTGAGAGAGGGTAAGAGCGTTCTTCGGGCTGTTCCGGGAGCGTGAGCCGCTTTGCAAGGGGCCTCACGCACCGGGGGCAGCCCCTTTTCCTGTTTGTGGGTTCGTACCCACGACAGCAAACGTCGAACCTGGTCCTGATCGCACGAACCAGATTGGGGTTCGAGTGCGATCTGATTTGTGGCGGGTTGGTGTCTGATTTGGGGGGAAATGTTGAATCAAAGAGGGAGGACAAGAGGAGACGGACAACTACCTCACCTGTGCTTCTGCTTCCTGTCAATGCTACCGCTGCCGCAGTGGTCGTTGCTCGCCACTGTCCTCTTCATTGAAGCAGACGTCGGCCATTGCGGCGCTTGGTGGTTGCATTGGGCCTGAGCAGCACAGGAGGATTCAGCATGGTGGAGAGGACACATCGCAGGAGGAGGAGCGACACGGAAGAAGGGGAGGCATCAGGGTGCAGCTCTGGTGGGGAGGCAGCGCAGTGGTTGCAGGGACGAGGAGCGGTGAAGGGGAGGCAGCACAGTATGAGCGCGGGGCTGAAAGGCAGGAATAGGAAGGGGCTGACCTAGTTTGCATATTAAGGCCATGGGCTGGTTTGGGGCTGGCTGGGTTGTCCAGTGGCCTATGTCTACTTTCTCTGTTTTTTATTTTCTTTTTTTCTTATGAAAGGATCTTTTGTGGCTGTTGTTTTTATAGTACCATGAATTCTATAGCCTGAAAGAAATGTCATATCTCCGATTAGTGAACCCTATTTCTAATTCGTGAATCGGAGAGGTACACCCCTCAATGAACCCTATTTTTATTAAGTGGCGAATCGTGAACCCGACGAACGGCGAATCAGGTAACTATACACAACACCCTGTTCCTTTTTGTTAATAAGTTTGCATGCGGATAACAGAGACTTGCAGCTGTCATGAGTGTGAACAAACATGCAGAATGTTTAAAATAGATCTAATGAAAATCATTCACTGGAATTTTCTGCCGGATACATTTTATTTGAAATAGATTTACACTACCAATTACCAATCACCCGTGGCATGCAAACTGCTTGACTTGTTATGGGTTTAAGCTCTTTACAACTAATAATATTTCTGGCTGCTTTGAGTTGTAGCCCTTGAGCATGATGATACCATGAGTAATTGTAGCCCTTGAGCATGATGATACCATGAGTAATACCATACTCCATAATTCTTCATGGTTGTAATTGTAATCTGCAAGTGTTCTGTAAGTTATACTTGAAAGTTTCACTATAGAACTTAGAGCAGAATCAGTAAATTTTGTGCAGAAAAACAAGGTTACCCTAGTTTAGGAGGTGCAGTTTGCTCAACATCATTTTGTTGCTGTGGGGTATTGAGTTCAAGATGCACAGGAACGTTTGCATCCTCAACAACTGCAAAGTTGTATGTTGTCATTGAATCTCGGTTGACTCCACTTGCTACTTCTGTCTCGTAGAGCTGAGCCGAAAAATAAGTCATATGCTGAAGCATGGATCCTGTGAAATAATATGGTAGAATTTATCAAATACCTTCTTGTATAGTTCAACGTTTTCTTGACGAATTAGGTTGACCTTTTTGCATAGTTCCATATTTTGTTGGTGGATGAGACTTCCCTGCAAATAAAGCCAGCAACAGGGTCAACTTGGCAAGTTTCTTAAATCCACTCATAAACTTCAGTACTTCACACTTATAACAAAAATCTTGTAGAACCTTTCGATTCAGTTCGTGAATTTCATCAATGTAGACTTGGTCCTGAAAGTAATAATAATGAACCTCAATTAGTCTATTTGAAGGAGAGTAGGAGACAATCAGTTGCAAACAAAAAAGGCAATAGGCTGACCTTTTTTGTTCGGATGCTCTGTAGACTCATTTCTAGCTGATTCTCTAGAGACTGAAGTTCCTTGACACCTAATCCCGAAAGATCTTGTCCCATCAACTGCCTGAAATCAATTAATCAGTCTTACTTTTGTGCCAGCTGATACATGTAGCGTACATTTTTATATCCTCTACTACATAGGATCAGTTCGATCAATTGATCAATTGTCAATATGAGAAGGGTAACATTGTAATAATGTAATGTTAGGCTAGTTGTTATAGATTAGGCCTCCATAGGTATGCCATATGCAAGTAGTTGTGTGTTGTGACTGAAGCAAGCATAAATCAGAGTGCCATAACAATAAATTACCAGTCAAAGACAAATGATAATATCATATCCGTCTCCTTTGTTTATGCATATAAACTGCAATGGATTGGTATAGAAAGTTACAAACTTACATTTTTTTTGTAATGTGAGAACTGGTGTCTGCATAAACAAAGGATGCCCCCATGGGATAGGTATAAACATTTCTTACACATTGTTGTATGCTTATGCATGTTGATACCAAGTTGACCAATTTCTTCTCACATTATGATGTTTGCTAATTTATATGCCCTTTACAAATTAGGTGTTGTACCACACGGACGTTAAATTTCGTCACTAAGAGTATGAATGATCTATGACAAGGTGCATTATGTTCATAATCATCTCTTGTAATTCGAGTTTTACCTTTATAAGGAATACTATGGGATTGCAACTGCGACGTTGCGCTAATAAGATATTTGTGCATGCTGCATGTCATTACTGTGTGCTATTCTGTTCTGCATTTTGAACTTTAAGTATTCTATTGCAAATTTAACATTATGTTGGTTTGACATCCTTAGCTAACTTGGAAGGCACTTGTGCTAAGTGCTGATAATTTCTGATGTTTGGTCCTTTTTGTTGCATTAGACAGGTTTCTGATTATACTTGTAAACTTGCAGGTTTTCTGGCCATACCTGTGATTTTCTTGCAAGTTGTGCAGTTGTTGTCTCAAGCTTGCTGCCTCCCGTTGCCAGAACTAATGAATATTAGAGCACAGTTAAAGCCATATCCAGGTTTGCCAAAACGACAAAAACATTGAAGTAAACATGTTGCGCAGAAGAACAGTTGGCCTATCAACGAGTTAACTAAATTACACTGTTCTAATTAAAAAATTGTACAGTTAAAGTAACCAGAGATGAAGGAAGAGATTGTATGAAAATAAAATAAACAGGTAAAAAACCTTCCTCAATTGGAAGGATGAGATCTTGTTTCCTTCTGATAATTAAATTAAGGAGTATTAAATTAAGGAGTTTTGTGAAGATGGTGGACTATCAAACAAAATGCATATTTCCACACTCCACTCGAGGTGGTTTCTTAAGTCATCGCTCACAACTTCCATTGAAGTGCCCCAAGTCCAAACTGAGCTAAATTTTTGAAAGAAAATGTTGCTGGTCCAAACTGAAATCCTAATTATGTAGTAGGGTGTAGGAAGTCAGTGATAATCTTAGTGGTGCAAACATTTTCATCACACTAGAATATTGCAGTTTATCACAGTTTTGTCAAGATTTGCAAATGTTTTCATCTTAAAAGGCTCAATCTGAATTGAAAAGGATTAACTTATTACCGATCTTTTTGCAATATGAGAGCACAGGTACATAATTTCTTTCCTTCAGTTTTCCTTTTGATTTTTTTCCTTGTATCTTTTGATAGTCTGATCTTCTTAATCTTTGTATCCTGAAGTTTATAAAGAACTTGTGTGGAATAAAATAGAATCTCTGTGCACATGACCTGTTTTGGAATGGTTTCCTTCAGATGCATTTTTACTATTCTATTTCTGTTCTTCGATCATCAATTTATATTATCTGTACGTTGGCAGTCCTTAACATAACTCAGTAACTGTACTAAAATTAGGTGCCATGAATTTGCAGTACTGCATACGCATAACGGTAGAGGGGTGCTTGAAAGTTGAAAGAGTTTTACACTTTACAGTCGTCATTTGAATTATGGAGTAATTCAAAAGTATGTAAGCCATGTTCTGTATTTAAAGTTTCTTTAAGCATTTTAAGCTGATTATTATCTCAAAATGAAAATACACAGCGTTATTAGATGATGCAGCTGAAGAAGCTTCAGTTCAGTTCAGCCTGACGTTGTGCAGCACCGCATTTGTTCCAAATAGAGCTGGTGCCATCTAAAGAACAGTGCGAGGCAGTGATTGTCAAGGAAAGCATGGAGTACACCGTACTACTTTTTGGATACTGTCCTACAGGGGAGATGAGGTTAGATGGATGTGCGGCCTTGTATTGTACAATTGTGAGTTGGATCATGTAACTGGAGGTATAGGTATATGTAGGGATGAAACGGATCGAATACAAATCGAAAATCACTCATGTTGTATTTGTATCCATATTGTTTTTTGGATACGGATAGTATCGGATATAAATACGGCTACGAATAATATCGGTTACGAATATGAATCGGATATGGATACTTCTTCTTAGATAATACATGATAACACATAGTAGAGAAATAAGCATGAAAAATGCATACGGTTGTCACTTTTTGTGCGTTAACTTCGTGGACTCATAGTCATGGTGATATGTGAGTATTTGGGTATGACTGTCTTGCTAAGAAAAAAATAGTAACAGGTGGAGAAGTGTAATGAAGATAATTTATAGATGGATATTCACTATATGGATAATATCCATAGGATGTTATTCAAAAAAAAAAAACTCAGATATTATCTATAAGATATTATTTGTATTTGTATTGTATCCGTCTGAAAACATTCGGATATCCACAACATTATCCAAATCGTTATTTGGATTGATTCAGACGGTCGGTCGGTTGAAAATTATCCATACCATTTTCATCCCTAGGTATATGCCATCGAATGCTTGTAAATTGTGGAAAGAAAAACGCATATGGATTAAGCTACAAGATTTCACTCTCGAAGACTGATGCTCCTTGCCGATCCTTGAAATAAATCGTTCTGTGTGCGCTTTTGCCTTAATACTAGTGCGGCAAAAGATAGGTTCCACTTGATTTGAGCCGATCTTACGCTCAAGTTAAATTCGAGCTGATCTTCGATAGCTTTATTTCAGTTCGAATGGCCAGGCTAGGCCGAGGCGCCGAGCCAGCCAATAATAATCCCTACTCACAGCCTACTAATAATCTTAGATATATAGGTAATTTAGATAGGTACCACTACAAAGTTACAAGTTTAGATATTTACTACTCTATTTATCTAAATGTTATTGACACATCAAGCGATAAATATTTGATTTCACAACTTTACAGTGACATATATCTAATTTATCTAGATATATCCTAGATATATAGGCACATCGGCTCTCGATTGCCCATGGACACCCTAAGGTTCAAGCCGTGGTCGTAGCTCCTAGTTCTTACCTTCCTACTTTCTAGCCATCTTTCTCGCTCACCCATGTCATTGTCGTCCCTAGCTCTCGGTTGCCTAATCACTACTACAAAACACCACATTAGTGCCGGTTCGGAACTGGCATTAGTGCCGGTTTTTGAACCGGCACTGCATAAGCGGCAGTGATAACCCAGGTTATCACTGCCGGTTTTGGAACCGACAATGATAGCCTTATCACTGCCGGTTCTCGAGTAAAAACCCACAGTGATAGTCCCTGCCGAACTATATAAAAAAATAGAAAAATATTTTTTTATGCCTGGAATCTATACACTAATCATCTACCACCTACTATAGGTTATTAGGACACATTTCGCGCGAAATACAAATGTTGTGTTACCTAGGACTCGAACCTGCAACCTCTCCACTCTACCCTCACCTTTCTAACCATCCCACCCAATCTCACGTTCTTACTTATAGAGGATATGCATACCTTCTAACCTTTACTTATCAGTGCCGGTTTTTGACAAGAACCGGCACTGATAATAAGTTATCACTGCCAGTTTTAGCCAAAAACCGGCAGTGATAATTTTTCACTGCCAGTTTGAAAATTGGGGGCGGGAACTCATTATCAGTGCCGGTTCTTGACAAGAACCAGCAGTGATAAGTTTTTTCATTGCCAGTTTAAAAATTAGGGGTGGGAACTCATTATCAGTGCCAGTTCTTGACAAGAACCGGCAGTGATAAGTTCTTTCACTACCGGTTGAAAATTAGAGGCGAGAGGCCTAAAGAACCGGCAGTGATAAGACTTATCACTGCCGATTCTTTTCTCAAACCAGCAGTGATATTTCACTGTCGGTTTTGAGCAACGAACATACAATGATAAGTTTTATCACTGCCGGTTCTCAAGCGCACAAGCCTCTGAGGCTTACGAACCGGCAGTGATAAGTTATCACTGTCGGTTTTGGTCTAACCGGCAGCGATTGGGAGGCATAGATGACCATTTTTCTAGTAGTGAATGCCTGCTTAGGCCATCTCCAGCAGTTATCCTATTTGCTTATATCCCATCACTATTTATCTGCAGTGTTGGAATATTGTCCCATCAATATTTATTGCCTCATCACTATTCACTTTTCCACTCTATATTTAGTATTTACTACCCTATCAGTATTCACCTTTCTAGCAGTGTGCTCCAAATTTCACTGCTACAATTGATGGGCACCCAAAATAGGGCACTGCTGGAGATGCCCTTAGTTCCTTGACGCCATCATTGCCCATGGATCATAATTGTCCCAACCATCTTGAGCCTCCCAATGTCATCATTGTCCATAGATATTGGTTGTCCCCATGGCTGTCCTAAGGTCATGCCTTTCATCGTTACTTTAGCTACCACCCGTTTGTTGTCACCTAGAGATCCTAGTAATCGTCTTCGCCCTAACTCTCGGTTAACCTTGCCATTGTTTTGAAAAATTTGTAAGACTCAAGTCGAGGCGATCTTGAATTCTATCAAGCTTTTTCTCAATTTGAATTCAAGCCTGACTCCATGTTCGTTAACAATCTGAACTAAGCTTAAGACCAGTCGAACTTGAGCTCTGCTTGCCTCAGCTCGATCAAGCTCAACCTCGTGGCTTGATGTATGTCACAACAATTGATATCCGAGCTAGGTTGAGATGGTGGTGTCAAGTGTAAGTTTTTGAAGTGGTAAAGTTTGACGGAATTGGTAAATTTCAAACTATGGCATACAAGGGTGAAGGATCTTTGGTGTAATCGGAAAGCCTTATGGTATTACGAAGGAAGAAGCCAAATGCGATGAAGAAAAACTAATACGATATGAGCAAGTAGCTCGATTGTAGCCACGGTCAAGGGTAGAATTATAACAAAAATGATAGGCTCACCACTTCATCGTTAAAACAATGTATGCATAATCAATGACGGAGTCCAGAATTTTAGGGAGTCGAGGCAAGCCTAAAGGCGATAAATAAGCACAGACAAAAAATAATTTAGGCAGTAGGGTGTCCAATTTTTAGGCTAGCGCATGCACACGATACAAATGAACTAATCCCTACTAAACATATTTAGGACCTAGCTTCATGTGCACCCTCATAATTCAACCTAGTTCAGCCCTAGTCACGGTGGTGCCTTTCAAATCAAACCATGTACCACATGGTGGACATAACTTCATTGAAAGAAATTTAGGAGAGGCTAAAGACTTCATTTATGCTCAAGTTTCTGGCAAAAAAGCTATATCTAGAGCATAAGCATATAGAATAAAGATGAAAGATGGCTCGGATTATGCATACCATATGAATTTCTTTAATTAGGTATTTCTTAGGCATGGGAAGATTGAAGATGAAGACAAGCCTATAATTCCACCGTGTTATTAGCTAATTTGTATGAACTCCTGGCCGGTTACTAACCTGACATATGGAAAAGAAACTACCAATGTTGGTGAGATTACTTTGACTGTATATGAAGGGTGATCGTGGAAGCGAGCAAGACATGGTGAAATCTGGAAGGCATTTTCCTAAATCCAAGTCAATGAGAAGAAAATGTATTTTGTGGTACAACCTATAAGGAAACATGGCATATGAAAGGGACAATTTAAAGAAGTAAAATAAAATGAATATAAATGTGACAGTGAGATATGAAAGTGGTTCAAAAGGATGACTTGTACACGAGCAATCAAGAAATACTTTCAATTTTAAACGACTAGGTGAAAGATGCATGAACCTTGATTCTATGTACTCATATCATATCTCGTCTAATAAGTGTCTCACCTCATACATGTCAGATAATTTATGTTCTATTTACCATTGCGATGATACATGCCACCATATTACTAGGATATTTGAAATCAAAATGAAATTGTATGATGGAATTATGCAACATTGTATAACATTAGGCATATATCCTGGCTAAGAAAAAAAAGTAGATTATGTTGTAAGCATAATTGTTAAGTCACGCGGCTAGTCATGACTAGTCCTAAAGTCGGTACCCCGGAACGACTAGAGTATATGACTTAAATTATTCATGAAATCGTGTGAATTGATCACTTGCAATGACTAGCTGACGACCAGAAGCTCCTAGTTAGACAACTTGGATCATTTACTATTAGGTGCAGGAATAAATATCTTAGGTGGAGATAGCCCATTTTGTGGATAGAAGAGACTGCACTGCTCCTAGTAGCAACCAAACCCTAACATTCACCCTGCTCCTACACACCATCCCCTAGTGGCTGACGATGCCCAAGGTCCAACTGCTACTGTTCAATGCATGAAAAATAAGTGTTGTTCTCTTTATACCCATTATAAATATATAGCTCCTTTTGTATTACCTATATGCATGCATAGAATATAAGACTTATATAGATAATAACTATGGGTACCATAGACATTTTTAATCCTTTTATCTATGTACAAGGCAAATTATGCCTTAAAAATTCAGACTGAGGGAGTATTTTACAAGTCATAGTATTGTTCCTTGTGGACAAGAAAGTATTGCTTTAGTTGTTGAATATTTGGATTTAGCCTATGCATGTGATTTGGGTAACAAGAGTTGCCTATATGTTGGAAGCCATCATAGCCTATTTTAGTATTATATACAATTGATACAAAATACGTGGTTATGACTGAAGTTGTCAAGAAAACATTATAGCTTATGACAGAAGAGGAGTTGGGCACAAAACAAGGTGGAATTTAGTTATCGTGATAGCTAGAGAGCAACCTATTTGTCTAAGAATTTTGTATATCATGCTACGTAAAAAGCATATTCACATAAGGTATCACATGATCAGAGAATTGATTGACTTAGGAGAGATTTATTTGAGAAAGGTGGATGATAGTGATAATATTGTGTATATGTTGACCAAATCAGTTACCGCTAACAAGTTTGAGCATTGCCTCAACTTGTTGGGAGTTACATATTATTTATCAAGGAGATAAACGTCGATCCATGAAAGGGTGGGGAGTGTTTCAAGGTGTTTTCTTTTTAGGTTTAATTATCATTTGGCCCTAATGTACATAGGATTCTCGCCGAACATTGTAAACAAATTCTCATGTTTTCATGTGTGCTTTGGTTTTCTCTTATCATGTTCCTAGAGGCCTACCCTGAGTCACAATATACACATGGTAATCTAGAGTGCTACTTAATTATTTTTGTCATAGAATCATAGTCTAGAGTGCTACTTAATTATTTTTTATCATAGAATCATAGTTATTGGTCAAACAGGTTAAGTTTTTAAATTCGATTCACAACTTGACAAACAAACCATCAAAAGTAATCCAAGTTCTTACCATATTTGCTCAATTAATACAAAGAATGTACACAGATCGCACTATCTAAAGTAGTAACGCCTATGATTTTATTTACTATACCACACAAGATATGTGTTAAGGTGGAGGAAGAATTAAAGAGGAGAGAGTGTCAAGCAGTGTCTACCATAAAAACTAACACATAATAATATAAAACATCATATTCATGGCACTCATAGCCGATCAGTCCACCATCCCTACCTACCGTTCATCCTCGTTGTCACACATGATGTCCTAGATTCAGATAGATCTAGTTGTTAACTATTAGGCGAAGGAGGGATAGTGGCTGATCTAGGCTGTTTGGTGGAGGCTGCTAGTGGTGAAAGTGCAGTATCTAGCGAATTTGAGGTTCCGGTGGGAGGGAGAGATGAGGAAGAAAGGAAAGGGAGAGGTGGAGAGGAGATGAAATATTTATGATGTGGACCAAAAAATAGATGCAGTTTATTGTGAGAATGGTGTCTAGTTTAATGTCTATGTGGGATGGCGATTCATAGACATCAATCTAAACATCCATTATTGGAAGTACCTCCAGCTTGATTCATTTGTGATTCCAAGCCTTGTCTATATTGTAAGCAGTCGATTATGGTGATTTGGTTCTGGGAAAAATAATGGTTTTCTAGTTCTTGTCTCTAATATAAGCAAAACAACAAACTCCATTAATTTAAAAAAGGGAATGTATACTTTGCACCCTCAAGTATTGAGCTTTGTTTACTCTCTCATAAACTGAGAAACCAGGTATTTTGTGACCCCAAACATTTGAAACCGGTGCAAATATTTGACCCCACGGGTGGTTTTATTAAGCAGTATATGGCCACATGTGATATGCACCACTAGTTTTGCCACATCATCGATACACATTATCATATTTTTTTGCCCTGTCCGTGAGAGAGCACGAGCATAGGAGCTAGAGAGACAATGAGTAAGTAAGGATGAGCTAGGTAGTGGGGCTAGGGGCACCGGATTGAAGGGTGGAGGTGTTGCTCATGGTTGCGTAACTAGGGTGGAGAGGCAAAGGGCACTAGCAGCCGCTCCCATAACTTTCATTGGCTCTAACCCTAGCGACATCAGGCACAACAAAGAGCAACTATGACATCAGAGAGCGAGGATGATGACAATATGGGGTTATATTTAGTGGTCGAACCCTCGTTGGAGTTGTTGTGGAGCCACTTTGCCCCTGGTTGACCTTGGCTACACCGCGAGGGCTACGTACATCCCTCGTTGTGCCACCATGGGCACTGCCTCTGCCCCCTCACCGTGCCACCACAGGCATCACCTTCACTCCTCATCAGCCCATGGGCACCACAAAGGTTGTGCCTACCCCTTGTCAGCCTTGTCTCTGATCTCCACACCTTCTCCCTCTTAGAGGAGTCTGATGGTGCAACGCTCTGACAGTGGCATAGCTCCGGTAATCATTGACATGCAGTGGGAGGAGGGGAGGCTGATGCAGGGGGAGGGAAGCCGGAATGAAGTTAGCCTACATGAGGCAAGCTAGCTAGAGAGAGGGAGAGAGTGAGTGAGTGAGTGAGAGAGAGAGATGGGGAGAGGGGAGGCAAAGGCGGCCAAGAAGGTGGTGAGCCTACCAAGCCGAGAGACCGAGAGAGAGGGGGGGCAAGTAGCGGATTGGGGCTCCGGTGAGAATTAGATGGAAGAGAGAGATTAGATGGGAGGAAAGATAAAGATGCTGACACATGGGCCCAACAATAATTTATTTACTTTTGTTATGCTCCGCTGATTGTTCTGCCACATCACATGCCACAATGGCGAAACCATCTCCAAAACCACTATAAGGGGTTATTTGCATGGTTTTGAATAATTCAAAGGCTAGAATACATAGGTTTTGAGTTCAATGGTTAGGTTAGATGAAGCTCAATAGTTGAGGGTGCACAGTAGACTTTTTACTGAGCAAAAAGTTTCTAACAGTATTTTTTGGATGACCAAATTTGCCACATTACTCATAGTCTACTGTAGTTTTCATTGAGTGAAAAGTCCAGCAAATGCTACTTTTTTGGGAAAATTGGTGCTAGGGTACCATAAAAGTGGTTGCTATGTTAGGTACCACTAAAAAATGACGTTTTTTGTCTAGCACTACAAATTTGGGTGCTATTCACTTTCATGAACACAATATTACTTCAAATGGTTAGATGAGAGAGAGTGTAGATAACGAGACCATTTTGTCCTTCCACAAGAACTGAGAAAAAAAATAAAAACTTCAATTATAATTCAAATTTGATATTTTAAATACTTAAATCTCCAATTTAGCATCTGAAATACCAAATTCAAACATATTATGAAAAATCCAAAATAAATAAAAATAATTCAAATATAATAAAAAATAATTAATTGTGGTACCGAGTACACCTAAATTTCCCCCTCAAATGTTGAATTCCATAATTCGGTAATTCAAATGTCGAATTCATACAAATTCCTTGATTCCAAAAATTTTTAAATACAGAATTTCGTACTCTAAATTGTGGAATTTAGAATTTGAGGTCTTGAATTCACGTGTATTTGACATATCAATTTGTTTTTCAATTTTATTTTCCTTTCGATTTTTTTGAATTGTGGAATTGTAAAGACAAAATTATCCTTTCACGCGTTTTCTCTCTCCCTAATGTTAGAAACATTATTTTATTCATGAAAGTGTACTAGGGTCTAGCGCATAGCACCTAGAATTTATAGTGCTATACAACAGTCCTGATTTTTTCAATGGTACCCAATATATATGGCCACCAAATTTATAGTGCCCTAACACAAATTCTTCCCATTTTTCCTCTTGCAATGGAGTTTCCGAATGATATATTCACTTGGAAGGAGTACACAGGGTAATGGGGCTAGCTCATTTGTATGAGTTACAAGGTTTGGATACCACGTACTTTCAATACTTGGGTGACAAGAACAAACTATTGCATTATTAGTGCCTCTCTATAAAAAAAATTGCACTATTGGGTTACGATTATTATGGTGAAACTGCTATATCATACTATAATAAAAGGTTAGCTAGATTCATGCCACAAAAAAGTTGTCGTTTTTGAGATATGCCATTGAGAAATCGAAAACCAGGTAATTGTTATCGCAAAGTTAGATTCCGTGAAAATATACCATTAACAAAGCTAGTATAAATTTTTTAGACCAAAATACCCTTCCTGCCTCTTTGCACTTCTTCCTTCTCTTCTTCCACCCTCCTTGCTCTTCCAGCTCACCATCATCTTCCTTCCTTCCTCTTCTAGCTCACCATCATCTTCCCTCGTCTCCGCTCATATGACTTATCAGCCTATACGCGTGATGGTCAAGATGAGCCACACCAGCGAGCTCCTCCCATCTCCCGCAAGTATGGGTGGAAACAAGCTGAGTACGAGTGAGCTAGGGTCTGGCTCGGCTCGACTTGTTTGTCATCGAGCTGAGTCGAGCCAAGCCAGGTGGGATGTCTGAACCAGAAACCAGGCTTGACTCGGCTTGTTGAAAGCTCGTGAGCAGCCTACGAGCCCAACACCACGACACAAGGAGGTGGCCAGATTGTCACGGTTAACCATCTGGAGGGGAGAACCACAACACTGAGAGAAGGTCAGGTCGCCGCAGCTGACCAAATCTGGATGGGAGGACCACGACATGGGGAGAAGGCTAGGTCGCTACCGTTGTTTGCTAGTCCAAGCAGGAGAAGGCAAGTTGACGGTGTGGACCTTGGAGGAGGATGTGTGGTAGATGGGGACGAGGTTGTGTAACAGATCGGGAGGGGCAAGGCCGGCCTAGGGCCTGTGTAGGCTGTGTGCCACATAGGGCCCACAAAGCCTATGACATTAACACAGAATAACATATCTCTAGCCCATCTTCCACGTCCTAAATACAAATTGTTAGTCTAGACTCTAGACTGTCCTGGCTCCTGATTACACATCATTTAAAATATTTTTATTTTACTTTCTCGCTATTTTGGGCCTCGTTGATATTTGAGTCTCTTATAATGTTATGCTTTAAGTCCCCATTCAAAACTTTATCTTACTTTGACACCAGAGCCTCAAAATGCTCGGGACCGGACCTAGGAAGGGAGGCAGTGCCATGTGGGGGAAGGGGTAGAGCACTGGAAGTAGAGCATGAGGAAGGGAGATGGGGGAGCCACTAGGCCAATGTGGGAGTGAGAGGATTGAAGGAGAGAGGCGACGTAGGGAGGAAGACGGTGGAGCAATAGAGGCAGCGTGGAGTAGGAAAGGAATGGAGCTAGGGTTAAGAAGGGTGGCCAGTTGGATGTGGGCTGGAGAAGTAGGTTGAGTGGAGTTGTTGGCCTGTGGGCTGTAGGGGCATATTATATATGAGCCAAAATGAGCCGATCCTAAGCAAGCGGTTAGACTATCGAGCTAGAAATCGGGCTTGGCTCGTGCTCATTTACGAACAAGCCAAGCACGAGTCGAGCTGGAATTGAGCCGAGCCCGAGCAGGTCGCGAGCCATGAACTAAAGTTGTAGCAGTACCCACAAGACACCAACAAGATACCCCCTCTCCTGCAAGCCGGGGAGCTCCTCCCTTCTCCAACAAGGCGCCGGCGAGCCAAGGAGGGTAGGCCAACAAAGGCTATGTCGGCGAGCTCCTCCCCAAGGCACTGATGAGGGCTAGGGGTGGAAATGAGCCAAGCACGAGCGAGCCTGGCCTAGCTTGGCTTGGGCTCGGTTCGGGTACCGAGCCAGCTCGGCTCGGCTCGCCCAGGAGCACGAGCTGGGGACGAGGCTCGACTTGGGCTCAGCCATAGCTCGAGCTGGCTCGGACCAGCTCGCGAGCTTGTGCGCACCAGGGGCTACGGGGAAGGGGGCGAGGCGATAGAGACGGAAGGGATGGAGAGGCGGGGGCGGAGGTGAGACGGGGGTGGAGGCGAGGTGGCACCGGGGCTAGAGAGGCAGGACCGGAGTTGGAGGCTAGGCGAGTCAGCGGAGGCAAGGCGAGGCACCGTCACCGGAGGTTGGAGAGATGGTGGAGGTAGAGATGGCAACGGGGCTATCCCCGCCGGGGATCGTCTTCCCATCCCCGTCCCCGCCAAGGTAAAAATCCTTCGCGGTTATCCCCATTCCTGCACACGGGTGGAAAATTTCCCTGTCCCCGTCCCCGTTTAGGTATACGGGGACCCCGCGGGGAAATATACCCGTTTAGTCTTCATTACATTACACTGTTCTAAATTGATGTTAGCAAATGAATGGGTTAAAAAAATAATTCTCCAAGTTCTAAGCTAAAAACATATGAATATTCTTGCATACAACATATGAAATAGTTTAACACATCACCAATGAATATACAAAAATAGTTTCAACACATTATATTTGTGACAAATATACATTTCGGGTCCATATACGGATCCCCGCGGGGAAAACCCCATCACCATCCCCGTCCCCGCATCCCCGACGGGGAATGGATTTTCCCCATATCCATCCCCGCGGGGAACAAAACCTCCCCATCCCCGTCCCCTAATGGGTGAATTCCCTACGGGGAAACGGGGAACGGGTCCCCATTGCCATCTCTAGGTGGAGGCGAGGTGTCGTTACCGAAGGCTGGTGAGACGACAGAGTAGCTCAGGCTCGGCTGTCCGGCGAGGCTGGAGAGGCGGCAGAGCTAGAGAGGCGAGGCGGCCTGGACCAGAGAGGCGCCGGAGGCTTGGCGATGGGGCCGAAGAGGCACCAGAGGCGGGGCTGGAGAGGCGTCGGAGACGAGGCAACCAGGCTGGCGGATCTGGAGAGGTACTGGAGGGAGGCGGCGAGGCGGGCGAGATGCTGAAGACGAGGCAGCGACGACGAGGCTGGAAAGGGCGAGGCGGCCAGGGGAATGGGGATTAGGGTTAGGGATTTGGTAGGGGCAGGGTGGGCGAGACCGTGGGAGAGCGGGATTTTGCGGCTTCGAGCGTGGCCACGTGGGCCGCGTGGCCGAGGCCCAGGGGAATATGGCAATTTGGGTTGGAAACGAGCCACGAATGAGTCCGAATGAGCTCACTGTGGCTCGGCTTGGGCTCGAATTCGTGATCGAGCTGGAAGGGCAGCTCGGCTCGGGCTCATTTCCTTCCGAGCTGAACACGAGCCGAGCCTGCAACTGAGCCGAGCCCGAGCTGCTCGCCAAGCCCGAGCTTAGGTTCCAGCCCTAATGAGGGCTACGCCGGCTTTTTCCTCGCTGCCATCAAGTGTATGTGGCGATTGTAGCATCCTCATGTCGTTGGCTTCTTCGTCCTTGACGCTGATCACCGGTGTTTACTACGTCATCTTGCTGTCGGATTCTTCCACCCAGTGTGCCGAGCACCGATGGTTGCGGCGCGCTCGTTGTCGAGCTTGTACGGGTTTGGCTCCACATCAACCTGAAGCTCACGTTCGGCAGGGGGTTGGGAGTCCTCCTTGAGTTTGCATTGGCTTGGCTTTGCATCCGTGGCATTCGACCATCCGTGGCATTCGACCAGATTTTTAACTTTTCGGTGGCATATCTCAAAGTAGCAACTTTGTAGCTGCATAAATCTAATTAACCCAATAAATTAACTACAATAAACTGTTGATGACTATACTTGTTGATTTCTTGGATAAATAATATATATTGGCCCTTATAATTAGGTAATCAACGTTTTTTTTATCATGTCAAATGCCTCTGCCTTGAGAAATTAGGCCATGAGAGGATGAAATAAGATGTTTACATACAATAATGGTTAAAAGGTGGTTAATTAGAATGTCTAATGACTTGCTATATATAACTCGGAAAAGAAATCTACATGTTAATTAGGCATGCTTAAAGTGGCCTATTTGCAAATAACATCATTTTTGGGTGCTAAAATTTTCATTGGTTAGCTTGAACAACCTTAGTTTTTCTATAGCGTATGCTGCATATAGATGAGAGTCCGTTGGAATACAATATTCATCTAGCGTTATATAAACATTTAATGCACTTTGCTGGAAGCAATTCAACTTCGCGTAGGCTTATTTTGATCGATCTCTAGCCCCAAGCGTAATAAAACCTACTAATTCCAAATAGACCAGATATTCGGTGACTCAGTACTGTTCTTTGTTCAAACTATATGTATGCCAGAATATTTGTGCTTCTGAATACATTTACCTGAATACAACTTAATTTAAATTCCTCAGCTAGCTCCACCACGTAAGACGGTGCAAACTGTACGTAATGCATGATCTAACTAATTTGAACCACCAACATGATCTAGACGGGGCCTTATCCTGAATTATATTAGCGTACATATATACCTCATACGCTTTAACATTTAAATGGCATATATTATTTGAAAAAAAAATATCACAAAGTTACATAATGAGAAGACATCGATCAAATCATTGCCAACCCAGATGGACAGAAATGTTTCAGAGGAGCGTCCTTTCAATTTAATTTAATAATTTAGTTCTGAACTCAGATCTGAAGTGTAGTAGCTTATACTTTTTCATACATGTAGTATAAGGTATAAACCATTTTTCATGGCTTCAAAAGATCTTTTGTACTATCAAGCTTGTCCCTACTTTGTAATTGTCCCCACAATGGTTTTCCATTAATTTCATAGGTGTGGCTTCGTAAAAACTATAGCAAAACATAATAAACAGCAGAAACTGGCGATGGCAAGCCATATATCTATCTAAACCAACAGAAATATTTGTTGCTTAGGTAAAGGCATACCTTAAGCTCCGAGTTGGGATTTGCGACAAGCTGTTGCTCATCCTTCGCTCGGCCATATCGGTCAATCACTGACTTCATGCTGTACAAAATGAAGAAAAACTAGGTCAAGTTCTTGAGTAATTAACGATCTGACACTAAGTAACAACCTCTTTTCGTCTATACAAGCAAGAGTACTAAGTACTATGACAAGTAATAGTGAGCGTGGAAATCATAGGTACACCTAGATCTGAATTTCTTTTAATTCATCCTTTCGTCCCAGGGTAAAGCTAACAATGGGCTGAAAAAACTGTAAAATGATATACTAAACACACAAAGGGGGACCATAGACATAAAGGAGGTAAAGAAAAACGAAGACGAACGACTAATTGAACTCGATCACTTGTTTTCTTCTCTCAAACTTTAAGGTCGCCTATATACATATGTGATGGCAAACTGTACTCGGTGCAAAGATGCAGAAATAAATTTTTCAACGAGATCTTTCGAAAAAAGAGTGAATTTAAATTTCCAAAAGACAAGGCACATGCATATACCAGAAGCTAATCAAACAAAAGACGCATGAAGTTGAAGACCAAGTAACTGATCGATTAAACGGCCAAAAGAAAAAAAAAAGAAGAAAGGAATGAAGCTGAATCGATGGAATCCATGGAGACCTGGTGCTGGCGTACTCATACAGGCGGCCGGTGCTGGAGAAGATGACGAGCCCGACCTCGGCGTCGCAGAGGATGGCCAGCTCCTTGGCCTTCTTGAAGATCCCGTTCCGCCGCTTCGAGAACGTCACCTGCCGGCTTGTCGAGTTGTCGATCCGCCGGATCACTATCTTGCCCCGCCCCATCTGCAAACCTAGCTTATGCACGCAGACGACAAGCAGAGGTACGAACAGCAAGGGAGGAGGCGATTGAGATTGAACTGTGGGGATCTAGCTAGCAGGAGCCCTGGAAGGAGAAAGCTCCCAGGTTTCCCATGTAGGCAATATTACTGGAGAGGAGAGGTGAAGAGGAAGGGGGAGAGAGTGGAGTCTTTTGTTGTTTGGTGGCTTATCAAGTTGCCTTCCTTTAATTAGTTGCTTCCTTCCTTTGTTTAGAAAGGAAATCGAGGCAGAGAGATGTCTTCTGATTGGCTAGGATCATAAGATAGGTTTTATTATTGTAAATGTTAAATAAATGATGATAATTAAGGGGCCACGGCAGGTACCTTCTGGAAAGGATTCAAGTTGTGAGGATGAAAGGTAATTAAGGTAGAGAAATTATACGGTACACTAAAATAAATATGAGCCATTTATTCCTCCCGATCTAATGTCTCAAAAACATATGGTTAGATCTGAATTATACTAGTCCCCTATTATATTTGTCATTATGCACCATAAAGCAGCTCAGTAAAGTAACACATGTTTCACTTTGGATGCCTAGCTAGGTTAACGTGCTTGAGTGTAAAATCTAAATTGTGGTACACAACTCTTTAAATTTTTTTATCGTGTTTGAATATGGGATTTCATAAATAATAAGATAATATAATTCCTAAGAACGAATAAACCTTAATTACTTTGTCAAATTATAGTTTGTTTAAACATTAGCTATTGTGTATATACAAAATCCATCTGGATGCATGCATGGTTTGGCCGGTTCTCTATAAGTAACACTGATTTTGTAAATACTATAGATAGATTAATTTGTATATTTGTTAATTTGTTTGGTATTTTGAGCATTGTGTGGTTGATATCAGCCATCTACGTTAAATAATGGACATGATGGTGTCGCACTAACGTCTTGTATTGTATCCTTTTTTAAAGTTACAGCTATTGCCACACTGATGTATATGTATTGCATTTTAAAAATTAGAATAATTGTCTAATGTAGTCATTTTTAAGGTAGTATTGTATCTTTGATGTGTGTAACCTATTATTATACACTATAGACGAATTAGAATATTTGTCTAATGTAGTCATTTTACAGTAGTATTGTATCTTTGATGTAATCGAGTGTTATATATTATTGCCGCCAGCGGTATGCGTTCTTGACACGTGGAGCATGTGTTCTCGTGGATCCGATTGCTACCTTTGACCAGTTGTTCTTACTGGTCTATCTACACTGTAATGATTATTGTTGGTTTCATCTAATAATTGATAATTGTATTTCTCATACGTACATATGTAATAAAATTCATCGTGAAACCAAATATATATTGGTTGACATATGGGCTACTCATGTTTAGTGCAGAAATGCAACTTATACGAGTCCCATTAATCATTTAAACCTGCTATATGCAGATGTTGAGCATTTATAATCTATATATGTCATTAGATCAATTAATACTTGGCAAAAATATGGCGGTGATTGCCTTTTTCCTTTTTCCTTTTCCAATTTGCAAGTTCATTTTAAATTTTACAGTCTAGAACCATTAGAGTTGTCTAAGTAATTCATGTATATTAATTGGATATCAAAATTTACTGAGGTCCAGACGCATTTTCCAGACTTCAGAGCGCCCGGTGGCCGCCCTGTGCGACTCGCTCCTAGACGACCTGCGGCTTTGGGCAGCCACCGTTGCTCGTTTTGTGATTTTCTAATTGTACCCTCTGTTAGGGGTTCTCTCCCAAACCTGTACTTTCTCCTTATTTAATACATATTTAATACATAGGCAGTTCTCCTACCTTGCCTCAAAAAAAAAAATAGTGAAGTCATACATCTCTATCTTCACATCTTAAATAGTGGAGTACTTAATTAGTGAGATGGTCACAACCTCGGCACCTCGCACCAAGAGCCATCTTAAACAATAATCAATTGTAGCTAGTACATACTAAAATTGAGACGTGCATCTCGTAAAGATTGTCGCGCTGATCACATGGGACCTAATATAATGCGATCGCCGTACTAATCACATGGGGGCCTAGCAAATTTATATGATTCCCATGCGCATCAGCCAATGAAATGAGAGCAGGCTTGGTGGTTAATCGCTTCGAGGCTGCTGAATAAGAAACGTAACCTTGTTCTTAGTTTATTCTAAATTGGGCAAAACGACACAGTGACCATCGCCCTGTCCGTTCCAAGTCAAGATTCAAAAGCAGCTCTGCCGTAACCAAACTAGCTGGCTAATTAAGCTACCTCATGTGAGTATGATTGATTGATCGATTGATTGTGACTAGCAACAAAAACCATATGTATTAATTAAATTTTATAGCATGCATGTAGATCGAGAAGTACAGATAGATCTACGGACCGCGGAGTACTGTGCAGTATACACAGGAGGTTTCTGAATAGGGAAAGAGGATAAAACGGCATAATTAAATCATTAACAAGTTGGCACGTATTACTATACATCAACTTGATGACTTTTGAATTCTTACTAGCTTCGTACGATCCTATGTATGGTTCTAAAATGTATGGAAAAGATTGCTATACATCAACTTGATGACTTTTGAATTCTCACTAGCTTCGTACGATCCTAAATATGGTTGTAAAATGTATGGCAAAGATTGCTCGTCAAACACTATGCTGCATGCATGCACTTGCAAAATTAAACATGAAGTACTTGAAGCTGCTTTAGTAACTTTCCATACTAATTTCCGAAAGTTCCTTCATTTTGGTGCTGCTAATTACCCAAAGCTAGCTAATTAAATAGGTCAGATCCAGAACAGAAACACATTAGTTAAATTTTCTCAATAAAAAAGTGAGGTACATCGATCGTGGGGACAATGTGACGACGAGTACTTGACGAATTTGGAACGAATTTGAGCAAGCTGTAGGAGTGCTTAGCGAAGAACAACTCGCTAGCTACCAATGCGCCTGCCCCTGCCATGTCCAATGTTTTGCGTCTTCCACCGATCTCTGAGTTTTACTGTATACTCCCTGTATTTGTACGCTTCTCTCGCAAAATTACGCTCTACTCCTGGCAGCATTGACAGGTATATATATACGGTGGATTGACCGACGACAAAAAGTCTAGTCGTAGGAGAAGCACTAGGTCCGTCTTTTGGAGCTAATCTTTCAGAGTTTTAGCGAGCCAAGAACTAGAAGCTCCAGGCACGTACGTGTCAACGCCCTAGCATGAGGGACATGCACGTGAGCGCGCCATGATCGAGCTATGTGTGATTTCTCTGCTGTTCTTGTTTGGTACTTGTCGATCCATCTCGAGTTTTGTAAGTCACCAAGTACGCCTGGATCGTCTACATCACCACATAAGTGAGAAGAGCATACTGGGTTGACTAATTGGTTAGTTGCTACTTGCTAGGTAGCTGATAAGCTGCAGCTAGGTGAATTCACTATGCATGGTTGAGTGGTTCACTCTGGTTGTTGCTTAAATGAAAATCGTGTGTGGAATGGAAATTAAGACTTGTTTAAGTATGTGCTTTGGTGAGTGTTTTTAATGGGTTAAAATTGTGTGGAAACCATATTGCGTGGTTTTGAAACGGGAACTCAAGTTTGGCCCGACCCATTAAAATGTAAAGGAACGAATCTACTAAAAATTATATTATTAAACTCCGGCATTCAAAAAAGATTGTCCTTATATAACATTGCGTATGAAGTAAGCATTTGATTCACGGTCTCTAGTTGTCTAGATAAGCTTTATAACCGCTAGACCAATCAATCACTTTCAATCGACATGATGTGGGAGCCACCATACCGGAACACGATGCTAATGGACCCTACTAATTAATCTACAATATCTATGAAAGATTGCTTGTTGCTATCTTGCTACCATCAGCTATATATGTATCAAGATAGAAACGTTGTACTTTTATTTCTAGACCTGTACTACTTATATTTATGAGCAAAATCTAGATAACTCGCTCCCACTACAATGCGATACGTAACAAATAATAAACTATATATATAACATCAGTACAATATATATACCAGTATATTTTACTGTCTAGTCACAAATAAAACCTATTTGAGTTCCTACTGTTGCATGGGTCATATGGCTGCAAAACCATGCTCCATGTGCATACACCAAAGGGGATACGATGGCATCGGCTAGCCGCTCTGGCCGGCCGTGCTTGCGCGCGCCAATGGGAATAGCTGGGGGCATTGTCATGTGACGGCCATGCTGCGGCACAGTGCTTGCACGTTGCAGCGTAGCAAACGAGCATTTGCAGCCTCCCCAATGTGGCAAGCAGCCAGCAGCAGAGCGCAGCCGGATCACCCAAGTACGACGATCGACTTGGCTTTTTCGGGAGCCGCTAACTTTTGGCCAGGCAAAAGTCTCGTGGATTCCAAGTGTCAATCATCGTCTACTCTTGCCATGGGTAAAAGCTAGGTCCTGTCAGCCGTAGGTTGGTTGAGTTGGGATATGGGTGCAAAGCACAACAATGAGTATATTTTGTTTTCCCATGTTTGGATTCCTTCTTTTGGGGTCATGAATCATGAAGAGGCAGAAGTTGGCAAATAGGAGCATTTGGTTATCACCCGGTGGTTATTTTTAAAATACACCAATAACTCTTTGATGCTACAACTATCGAAAGTTATAAACATACCAAACAAATAGAGTTGCATCGAATGAGTTCTGTAGGTGAAGATAGCTTTGGGCTCTCAACCACCGTTCAACCAGTTGCAACCAACCAGATAGCGTTGAAGGGAAGTCTCTCGAAAGATAACTGCTACGCATGTGCCTCCTACTAGATATGATAAGGAAGGATAACTTAAATATTAGCCTGGATTTAGTCAATCACTTGTTGGAGATTGAGCAGCCGATAATTTTTCCATAAATATTGTATTTTCCAAACAACAGGATTTTCCTGTTTTATCAGTATAGATATGAGGTGGACTATTCTTTCTTCGGATTACAAACAATGATTTTTTATATTATTTTTCCTTCTTTCATCCACTGTTGCCTCAATGGCTAACCATTTCATTATTATAATTACAAACTAGTTCGGAGACATCCTTACAAGGATTTGAACCTACTGACAGTAGAACTTTCATGACTTCCTAATTAATACATTAAGGAACAAAACGTAGCGTGTTAACATCATGGTGGTACTGTCTTTTTTTTTAAAAAAAAAAAGAAGTCATATAGCGTGCTAACATCATGGTGGTACTGTCTTTTTTTTAAAAAAAAGAAGTCATAATAGTTATATTTATAAAGGTTTGTAGGTCAATGCGACAACAAGAAAGTTGCATAGTTTGAAATCCAATGCATATTGATTTTAATCTGTCTGATGTGTGACGATTTGTGATAGTACAGTCCTGCAACACACGCAGAAGAAAGCTTATACAGAAATTACCAATTAGTCATGGTTTGCATGAAACCAATTATGTGTTACCCATTAAGAACTATCAGTTGCATACGAGAATACTATGACTTAACTGAAATTTTTTTACTGAAATTAATTAAAAATAGACTATCCATATATGAGGCATGAAAAACAGCATGGTAGATCATCAGCCAAACCATAAGAAAGATTTTATATAAGTTCTCACGGCTCACCATCAACTAACAGTCTAGCTATTTATCTAGGAAATTATTGATATGACCGAATAAGAACATAGCCAAACATATTGAAGTTATAGGGCTATTTTACGGTACATTAATCCATATAGTATATGTCGGTGGTACATTCTACATTTGCTCATCCAACTAAAAGGATATTTTAGTCTTTATAGCATCCATTAATTTATTTATTTTAGAGCCAAAGGGATATCTCTTTGGCCGCCACTAGCCACTGGCCGGCCGTGCCGTCCCTAGCACCGCTATGTGCTCATCTCATCTCCCTTTTCTGATCGAGTCAGGTCACTCTTTCCGAGTGGACACTACATGGGTCATCTTCAACCTAGACAAGCGGTTGCTCAGGACAAAGTTGGAGAGGATTACGTTCGAGTTTATTAATGATTACCCTTCTTATTAGCTCTTTGCCTATCCTGCATCTTGCATCACTTGCATGCATGCAATGGAATCTGAGAAGAAGAGAGGCGACAGCAGAGCCATGGCTTGTGTCTAACACCACCGCGTCGCTAGATGTTTTGTTGTCAATATCGCGTGGCCGTCAAAACAGGCTGCTGCTGGCTAGGCTGTGGATCTCGATCACGATCCTCCATCTAAATGTCGGTTTATAGATAAAGAAAGTCTTTGTGGCATATCATCATGTTTACTAATTATTATTTTAACCCTGCATATATTATACTACCCATATCAATCACATGTAGTATAAAAAACATAAAAGATATAAACCATTGGATCACGAGAAATGAGCGATCTACGTACAATGTACTGTAAAAGAATCCAAGTTATAAGAGGTCAAATAGTACTAGCAATCAATACAATTAAACTATATGAGATATAAAAGACTCCTTATAAAAAAAATCAAAACTAGAAAGAACCATACCCGCGCCTGCCTCTTTTCTATCTTCACGAAATTAGATAGTGTTTAGGGGATTTCCTTTAGAGTTGATCTATTATTTTTTTTTTACAACATGTGTGATTTGTAATGTGGATAACAAGCCTTGGTCCAACCGGCGAGTCAAGCCGCTACGCATATTTGTATTAAGCAGGCTTCTGTGATCCACCATTTTGGGCCACCCACTGCAAATCCTATTTGGGCTTGTTCATATTTCTTGTTGAGCGTACTTTGTTGAACGTCGCCATTTGAATGTTCCGAGTGCCTTTATGAAGGCTGTTGCGTGTCGTTCTTTGTTTGGATTTACGACACTAATTTTACCATAGTTTTCAATAAACACATTACAACTAAATAAAAAAAGAATGAGCTAGCGCTCAAGCATATAAAACTAGCTATTTCTACTCTCTAGAAGCTCATATCTCAAATGTCACCCTGTTCTTCCATAATCATGCATACCTACATTGTTTGCAACCAAAGGAGGATATCCCAAACAATACTTAGTACTCACGGTGCCCAAAGGACAAATTTGTTACAGAGGATCACTCCATGACATGAGAGGCGTACATATCAACCCCTTTTAATCAGTGTCTGATACAGAGGATCAATCAATGTACTAAACATTGCAAGCAGCTCTAACAAAACTAGGTTTTAGGCCATCTATAGTGGTGCCCTATTTTGGAGTGTCCCATTCACTGTAGTGGTAAATTTAGGTCACACTGCTAGGAAGATAAATAGTGATGGAACAATAAATAGTGAATATAGAGATTGAGAAAATAAATAGTAATAGAGCAATGAATAGTGATGAGACAATGCCTCAATATTATAGATAAATAGTGACGGATGGCCTTGATTTGCGGTGGAGCCTATGCAGGTGAGCACCATGCGGCGATGCCCTCACTGGCCAGTGCCATGACCATCTGACTCAGCCGGTCAGCCACCGTCTCCTAAAAATAAGAGGCGGCCAACCACACCACCAGACTTGATCATGTCAAACGTCTCTCTCGGGGCGCCAATAGATTAGTCCTCTGCATCCACAGGTGTCAATCATCGGATGGGAGAAAAGGGCAAGGTGACGAGATCGAGGCCGTGCAGGAACATTTCCGAATGGGGAAGATTCGCCCTTTTTCAGGTGCGTCTCCCATTTTATTTTATTATTATACTGCACGGCGAGCTCAGCTGCCTGCCGGAGTGACAGCTTTATAGGGAAGCTCCTGCGCTTCCCAGCCCCCAATTTCAAGGAAAGTGGCATGTTACTCCACTTTGTAAGAAAGTGTCATTTCGGGGTAGGGGTTAAAGATTGACGTAGCGGTTAATTAAACGAGTACATATTTAGGTCCATTTCTTTTGGGCTCATCTAATCTAACTTATCTGTCTTTATCTCCAACTTCGAGAATTTTCCGAGGTGGGCTTGAGAGTCGGATGGCCATGAAATTTAGGATTTAGTTAATTTCGTGACTTATCTGACTAATATTGACTCATCTGACTTTTTTTATTATTTTTGAATCCGTTTTATTTTTATCTCGTAGGCGAGTCTAAAAGCCCCTAAATCCTAAATTTCATGGTCATCCGGCTCTCGAAGCCACCTCGGGAAATTCTCGAAGTTGGAGATAAGACAAATAAGTCAGAGCTCATAAGCCCAAAAGAACACCTCCTTAATTTTGCTGCTTTGTCTGCTAATTTCTGCTTTGAAACAAGCGCATCTTATGTTTACCCAACGATTTCCCCAAAAAGTTTGATACATCTTCAAAGCTGAGACAAATTATAATCTAAAAAATTAAGTACCATCGAAAAGAGGCATGGAGAGGGTAAAAAATATTTTTAGAACCTTTGAGAAAAAACACTGCAAGCCTCAAAAAAATAAATACAAAGTGTTACAGCGTATGGCTTGTACGAAAATGACAAATTTTAAACTATAAATTTTAATCTGATTTTAAGCCGTAAAGAAGAGGACCTTATAAGCTAGCCAAGCAATTGCTTAGATAGATACACATAATTATATTTCAAAACAGAGTTGTATTTAACTATTTCTAAAGCTTACAATCGAAGTCGTAGTTATATACTGTTGTAGGGGAATATACACACCCCTATGACCTGAGAACTGCTAGCGAAGCGAATTTATCGTGCTCCAAACGATGGGTGAAGCAAAGATGTAGCTTCGTATGGTTTTGCGAAGCAAGAGGGCAGCAAACGAGCTTCGCTCAAATCGCACGGAGTGATTCCTCGGTCAAGACCAAGAAGGCTAGGGCCAAATGTAGGTAAGACCGAGGCGTCAAAGGGCACAATGGAAGTTAGCCTTAGGTGTAATAGGACTCACAGTTACTGCACACGATCGTATATTGGTGCCCCAAAGGAAGGATCGGCTTGGCGGTCTAGAAAGCTTGGGGAACAAAATGGTACCAGGGGACCCACTCTTGTTAAGATAAGCATTATTGGATCCTCTGGTAGGGAAGAGACCGTAACCGTCGAGGGATGAGAATTACCGGAATGCCCACACTTTAGTACGATGGTGCAAGGGCATTTCTGCCCAGAGGTCTCTAAGGAAATTTCCCCTTACCATAATGTCCTTACTTTAGTTGTTGTGCAAAAGGTAACACTATCATTTAGGGCAAAAGACCAAACTGACCTCTGTTGGGTGGATCTGTTTGGGCACTTTGGTCTATTCGATCATAAATAGAGAGGACTGTGTGCGCATGAGGGACTCGAGCCCCTAGAAAAGAGATAAAAAAAACCATGAAAGAGTTGTCCAGTTAAGGCTAAGTGTCTCCCTAAGAGGTTTTTCTTTCGGCGTGCTGCGCGCTGCTCCGCTATGTGTGCAGCTCAGATAATGGATACCCCTGAAAGTACTTGTTGCGGTGTGACCCGTCAACATATACTCCCTCTGGTCACAAATACATGTTGTTTCAAACATTGACACAGTCTCCATAATACACATTTGACAACCAATTACCAATACAATTTATTTACAAAACCTAGTAAAATTACAATTTTGTGAAAGTACTCTTCGAGAAAAATCTACACATAAGATTTTCATGTACTCAATTGTAGCTAAATATTCAAATCACATGTATTTGTGACTGAAGAGAGTATGTTACACAACAACAACAACAACAACAATGGTTCTCATGTACATTGGATTGATCTACATTGTTATAACATGTACACAACATGGGGCAGAGCTTCATGCAACCTGGTATGGGCCATTGGATGCATGAGCCATGTGATTGGTTGCCTGTATGTCACTTGGAGCCTAGCCCAGTAGATGCAACTACACTGTACTGGCCAAGCTCCATGGGCACACAGATTTTGGCCGTTCCTACCGGGCCTGGCTCGCTTGAGCCAATGCGTGCAAAAGGAAAGCGCTGGAGTCAGCCATGGGTGTGACATGGTGACGGTGGGACGGCGACGGTGGACTGAAAAAATGGAATGGTGACGCGTTCTGATGAAGACTGCGGTGGCCTAGCGGCGGCAAAGACACATGAGCTAGTCGGCATCGATGGAATTCGACCCCAACCGTGGGAGCACATGAGGCAATGGTGGCACTCCTAATGGTGCACCGAAGGTAGCAGCAGCGCGGTTGCGCCGCACGGCGGCATGGCCGACCGTCGGGACGACCGGGAAAACGGGGGGGTGGCACACCGGACATCGGGGAGGCCCGCTGGATGGCCAGCTTACCCAACGCCATGCTTGCTCTCCCCTCTCCTCGATCTCAACCTGACATGGAGATGGAGGATTTAGGGTTGGATAAGGTGATAAGTTGTAGAATTTTGCATCTCAGTATGTGACTTTTGAATAATTATGATAAGGTGCTAAAAATCATTGTCTAGCTCTCGGAATTTTGATACAATTACAACAATTCACGATAGTAGTGTTTATTAGCAATGCCAAATAGGTGTTCAATGAAATGCCTAGCACATAGAGGTGCTGAAGTGAAATGTGCCACATAGGAAACCAAACATCACCTCTTCATAGCCTAGTTCATCTCATACATATAACCAAACACCCTCACCTGCATCTACTCAGCCTGGCTCCCACTAGTCTGGATGCCTCGTGCCAGCTAGGCTAATGGAAGCCATACAACCAAACAACCCGTATTGTATTATCTTAATGTTGCTCTCTCTTTTCTCCAATTAACGTAGTAAATTTTAAGCCTTTAGAGCAAAAGAGCTGCGTTTTTCCTTTTTTTAAGAAAAACTTTTGTCATCGTACACTCTCCGGTCTACCTAACAAAACGTACTCAATTAGTACATCCTCGCACAAAAAATAAATTCTCTTTTAGTAAGTAATGCTTCCTCCGCCGCGTAATATTTGTCCACAAGACCACATGTCCACAACCCCGAACTAACAATGAACGTACTATTCAGGAAGTTAACATTTGATAACTACCCATAGACATCCATGTAAAATGATACTATATTACAACCACTTTAATCTCTTACACTGTGGATAGAAAACAAACATTGCAATAACTACGCTCTTGGTTATGTGTATGGACAAATATTTTAAAACAAGGACAATGACAATTACAGTACTGAAATGGATAGACAATAGAGTTAATTAACTAGCATGCAGATGGAATCACTTTCCAACGTGGGACTGGGAAGTCCAACCCATCCACGTGCCTGCCCCCGTGGCCGAGACGATAAGTTTTTTTGTTGGAGATATGGCCGAGATGATAAGATGTGTGCCATGCTGTTCATGGGGAGAGGAGACGAATTTTTTTATACGGTTGAAAATTCAAAATTAAAAAATAATACATAGTTTTAAAAAAAATTAAAAACTAGTCGTCCGTCGCCCATTGGTCAGGTGGAACTGAAAACCCACCCAATCGATAGGAGGTTTTCGCTTAAACCGCTCAACGGTCGGGCGGGCAGCTCAAACTGTCCGACCGTTGGGCATTTATTGGGAGAGGCAAATCCTGCTCCACGGTCAAGCGGGATTTTAAAAAATCCGCTCGACCATTGGGCGAGATTCCGTGCGCGGGAAAAAACCGTCCAATGGACGGGCGGGATTTTCCCCATAAAAGCAGCGCGCTGCTTCCCCCTCGCGCAGCAACAGCAGAAAGAAGAGAGGAAGGAGAAGAAAGGGAGAGAGGAGGGAGAAGAAAGTGAGAGAGGAAGGAGAAGAGAGGGAGAGAGGAAGAAGGAGCGGTTGCGGGCTACGCTACTTGGAATGTAATTTTTTGTATTTTTTATTTTGAATTAGTTAAAACATGGTAGGTTAGCAGTATGAAATGATTGTAGTTAGTGAAATGTCAACTAGTTTAGGGTCTAGTGAAATTTTGTGAAAACATGGTAGGTTAGCCATATGAGGGGATTTAGGATTTAGTGAAATTTAGGGTGTAGTTATTAAAATGAAATGGCAGAACGTTTAGTGTTTAGTGCAATTTAGGGTTTGGTGCAATTTAGAGAAAACATGGTAGGTTAGCCATTTGAGGGGATTTAGGGTTTAGTGAAAGTTAGGGTGTAGTGAAATTTCGGGTTTAGGATGTAGGGTTTAGTGATAATTTTTTTGTATTCATCACAGGTGCGAGTCATTTTTAAGATAATTTGTAGGGTACATATGGGAGACGAGCATTATTTGAAAATAATTCGTAGGCGATGTTTTTTGTCTAGAAGGAATGTCAGAGCAGGTATACTTTCAGATTTATTATGGACAGGGAGAGATTATACATAGAGATGGCAACGGGGAATTCCCCACGGGGAGTACCTCCCCGTCCCTGTCCCCGCGGGACATAAAATTCCCTGTTCCCTGTCCCTGTCCTTGGTCGCGGGGACTGCTTTTCCCCGTCCCCGTCCTCGTTAGGGTACACGGGGATCCCGCGGGAAAAAATTCCCGTTTAGTATCCAATTATATATTGCACCATTCTAAGTTGTTGTCAGCCAATGAATGGATTGAAAAATTTAATCTTTCAAGTTCCAAGTTGAAAGCACATGAACATTCTTAGATACAACATAGGAAATAGTTCAACACAGCAACAATGAATACATAAAAATAGTTCCAACACATTATCTTTCGGCCATAGAAATTTGGTTGATACATTTCGGGTCCCCGTCCGGGTCCCCGCGGGAAGAAATCCGCCCTGTCCCCGTCCCCGCCATCCTCGACGGGGAATGGATTTTCCCCATATCCATCCCCGCGGGGAACAAAACCTCCCCATCCCTGTCCCCTAATAGGGGAATTCCCCGCCGGGGAATGGGGAACGGGGTCCCATTGCCATCCCTAATTATACATGATCCAAGTGGGGTAGATCTTTCCTCATTCCAGTCAGTTACGCTAGGAATATCAAGGCCCACGGAGAGGTCTTTCGGTAGTTTGGAAAACTGGCTGTTGTGGACGTTCCAATTGAACCCGCAAGAACATGTCATAAATGTCAATGTTGTGGTTAGTCGTGCTAGGGAAGAGTTCTTTTGGAAGTTGCTTCCGATCAAGGGCACGTGAAACTGGAGGCACTACGTGGAGATTGCGACTGCACGCGGTCTCCCTCTAGTGTTGTTTGCTCAGGCGGAGTTGAAACAATATGGTGGCTTAAATGAGACAGTGGGCGAAGAGGCGGTCACTGGTGCAGAAGGGGCAGAGGAGGCAGTGGGGGTAGAGAAGGATGCAAGGGAACGCTAGGAGACAGAGGAGGGAGGAAGTGAGCACCCAGCAATGCATGACCCGACGAGTGCGCCTGATGAAAGGGAACATATTGAGACAATAGTACAATAGATGGAGGCGAAAGATGAGAGCACGAGCAAGTCCCCGATGAGAACATGTCAGATAATGAGAGAAGTGGTAGAGACAATCCTATGTCGGCTGAATAGAACTCCTATAATTTTGAAGATTTATCTATCCAAGAAGGCGCACAGACGGTATGGGATTACCACGAGAACAAGGTGTCTCAGGGATCCATGTACCCCACTAAGAAGGCTGTCATGGATGCTATGAAGTAATAGGCGTTGTCTCTTCGGAGAGAATTCAGGGCTGACAAGTCTAGTAAAAATGAGTACAATGTGAAGTACGTGGTGCCTGGTTGCCTTTGGCAGGTTTATGCCTTTAAAGAAAAGTAGGTAGATTACTGGTTGCATTCTATCGTGACAGAGCATAACTGTCAGTTGGAACAAGCGCAGCAAAGGCACAGGAACCTGAGTTCAACTTTTGTAGTGGTGGTCATATACTCGCAGATAGTGGATAACATTAACTATGAGCCTCGATCCATAATTTGAGTTATCGAGGAGCAATTTCAGTACAAGATAAGTATGTGACAGCATGGAGGGCAAAGTAAAAGGCTTTGAAGATGAGGTTCGGGATTTACGAAACATCGTACATGAACCTCCCTGTCCTATTAGAGACTATAAACAGGAGGAACCTGGGAACCTACTACGATATTAAGGAGTACCCCACGACCGGCCTAGGCACTAGCGAGTGGGTTCTACGATGGGCATTCTTTGCTTTGGGACCATGCACAAATGCATGCAGGCATTGTCCTCTTATGCTATGCATGGATGGTACATTCCTCACCGGCAAGTATAAGAGCTAGATATTGACAACAATTGTCGTGGATGGTAACAACCAGATTTCTTTGCTTTGGGACTATGCATAAATACATGCAGGCATTGTCCTCTATGCTATGCATGGATGGTATATTCCTCACCAGCAAGTACAAGAGCCAGATATTGACAATAATTGTTGGATGGTAACAACCAGATTCTGCCGATGGCGTTTGCTTTGTGGAACGTGAGAACACTGATAGCTGGTATTGGTTTCTAGAGTGTGTGAAGCATGCAGTTATCTCAGGGAGCCCAAATGTGTGTCATACATGATATGCACGCAGATTTGCTGCGAGCAATTGAAGACATAAAGAACGGTTCAGACTACCATGGGAATGCGTGGTGGGGGAACATAGAGCAGGTGGTGCATGAGGCACATGAGTGCTAATTTTTTTAGGCACTTCAAGAACAAACACCTGATGAATCTTTTTAAGAGGCTATGCAAGCAGAACCAGCAAAGGAAGTTCAACGGACTATGGAAGACCCTTGATGAGCTGACCACGAAGTAGACCGCAAAGACAGCCGGCACTCGGCAGCCAATGGGTAGAGGTACTTCGGCAATAATGTGCTTTTCGGACCACGAGGGCCTCCAGGCCTCCTGGCAGGCCATCCCAACGTGTCAAACGCACAACCAGCCGGTGTTAGACTAACACTATCGCCCGAACCATGCTTGTGAAGACCCTACATGCCTTTAGGGCTGCCACTACCTCGCCATACCCAACGCCGAAGTACTCCATTGATGAGCGATCATGCAACAGGCCTACCCCGTGTACTACGACACAGAATGGGAAATGACTACTTGGTGTTCACGCCAGTGTCACAACCCCTTCACACAACCATGGTGAACAACCATACCGGTTATCACACCACCTGTGTCATTCGTGTGTTTTTCGTGTACCCCTACACCATTCATGTTACCTGCAATATGTACGTGTCTCGAACTCTACGTGAAGCCCATGTTAACAATAATTACCAACATTTCAATATGTCACAACCGACATGTATAAATCATGCCTACACCAACCGCACAGCATGCGTCAACTTGCTACACCGCAAAGCATGTATAATTCATTACCAGAAGACTGAGTCGCACTTCGTCACTTACCTGGCGCCACCCAGTCGCTAATCGGAGCAAAAGATTCAGCTCATATATACTACTTCATGTATACTACACTACGCTTGATGTATACTATGCTAGGCTGAATGAGCTGGGTTCTCAAAGAGTTGAAATGACGAGTCTAAATTTTCGTTGTGATTTGTGTTGTAAACTCGGCTTGTAATCGTACTTAAAAGCTATATATGAGTTGCTATGTATTTGTATTGTTAAATCACTTTTAAATATTATTACTCCTACTTTCATAATTGTAGTGAATTATCCGGATGATATACGGTTCCTTTCCTTGGCAAGTAGTGTAACTGTGTGAATGACCTTAATTAGACTCGGTTTAGATTTTCTTTCATATGGGGGTAATCCCGCCTAACCAACGGGCGACGGACGGCTAGTTTTTAAATTTTTTTAAATGGTATATTATTTTTTAAATTTTGAATTTTCAACCTTATAAAAAAAATTCAAGAGGAGACCGCCGCTGATGGGCATGCTCACTCCCTAGCCTGCCTTTCCTTTAGGCTTGGCGGCAGCGGGCTAGCAGCCTTACGGCCTACAACTAATACGGCTAGGCTCATGTCACTTGTCCACTAGGGTCTAGACTCCAACTCACAGGCAGCCACAGCTCAGCCCACTTGTGAGCACCCACGCCAGTCTCGCACCCGCTCATGAGAATTTATTTTTTTATTTTTAAATTATTTTTTATTTATTTTTTAAAAATATATGTTGGACCAGTAATTTTTCAAAAATAGGCACCCGCTGCCTGAGCAATCGGTGCACCGTCCGTTAGGCCATGTGCATGGACGCCGTGAGTGGACCGCGATGGCCCCATTATAGGGCGACCAATCATTCCTAGGCTAACTACTACATGAAACTAGCCAGCTCTACAAAATTTTTTAAAATCATGTAAAATCGAAACACAACAAAACTTTTAAAAAAAATAAAACCGTAGGTTCATAGGAAGGGTCCAAAAAAATTTTTGTTATTTTTGAAAATTTTGATTTTTTTTTAAATTTAAAAATCATGAAGACAAAAATTTCTAAAAAATCATATTTGTGTGATCCTTTCCATGAACCTATTAAAATCAATTTTTTTTAATTCATGATTTTTAAATTCAAATTTTTTTAAAAAAGTCAAAGTTTCCAAAAAAAATTTAAAACTTTTTGTACACCCTTTCCGTGAACTATGGCTCCATTTTTTAAAGTTTCGTTGTATTTTGATGTTACATAATTTTTATAATTTTAAAAATTAAAAATCATAATTTTAAGCATAAAAATTATGATTTTTGAATTTTAAAAATCATAAAAAATTATGTAACATCAAAATACAACGAAACTTAAAAAAATGGAGCCATAGTTCACGGAAATGGTTCACAAAAGTTTTAAATTTTTTTGGAAACTTTGACTTTTTATAAATTTTTGAATTTAAAAATTATGAATTCAAAAGAATGATTTTTTTTATAAACATCAAAAATAAAGAGAAACTTGAAAAATGAATAATAGGTTCATGAAAAGGGTCACACAAATATAGTTTTTTAGAAATTTTTGTCTCCACGATTTTTAAATTTAAAAAAATTTCAAAATTTTTAAAAATAACAAAACTTTTTGTGACCCTTCATGTGAACCTACGGTTTCATTTTTTCAAATTTTGTTACGTTTCAATATTGCATGAGTTTTAAAAATTTTTGTAAAACTCGTTAGTTTTATGTAGCAATTAGCCTAGGAAAAAACTAGTAGCTAGCAGCCACTGGTCGCCCCATAGTGGGGCGATCGTGGTCCACTCACGGTGGCTATGCACATGGCCTAACGGACAGTGCATCGATCGCCCGGGCAGCAGGCGATCGCCTGATCCACGGGCGACGGACGTCTATTTTTGAAAAATTGCTAGTCCAACATATATTTTTAAAAATGAATAAAAATAATTTAAAAATAAAAAATTCCGCTCATGACATGGTAGCAAAGTAGAATCATTCTCCCAACAAGTTATCAGAACCACCGTAAACGACCTAGACCCAAATCGTTCATCGTATGAGAACTAACCACAACCATTTCCATGAACAAAACCATATCTGGAAGCGTGTACCATGTGGCTTCAAATTGATAAGAAAAGAAGCCATGTAAAGAAAGCAAGAACAAAGACAATTAACAGCTTGAGAGGCTGGGAGGACAGAGAGAGGCCCTTCATGTCGACAAGCTGCCGCCGCCCTGTTGCCAGAGGTTGATGATGTCAGTGGCCTGGTTGAGAAGGATGATCATCTGCTTCTGCGAGATCCACTCTTTCTCCTCCAGCTTTGCCCTTAGCTCCTCCCACGCGTCTTTCCGTGGCCAAAAGTAGTACGGGCTTAGCGGGATGCTACCGTAGCCCGGAATCATTTGGTCGAGCCCAATGCCGATGTTCTTCTCCATCCATATGAATTTCAGCACGAGCAGCGGGTCCTGCCTCCCTGGCACCTCCACCTTGTACTGCCATACATAAACTCAATGTCTCAAATCTCTCCGGTGATACTAATTTTTATACAGCCTTAGCACAGGTCAAATTACCAAATAAAGTTATCCTCGTCAAAATAAAATAATTTACTATCACTGTTGTGTTTTATTGGTAGTGTTTCTTTCAGCGGTTGCGGTTACGTTTGCTTATAAGCTGGAAATTTGTAACTCCTCGATAAGGACATCCGAGGGATCAAAAATTATAGAAAAAATAGTTTTGAGAGCTTTGAGAAGAAATAGTAAAACCTACAAAAATTGACTACCAAACATTAAAACGTATGACTTGTACAAAAATAACAAATTTCCAGCTTATAAGCAAACGCAAACGTTCAAAGAAACACTACCATTGTCAGGTTTGGATACCGGGCATTCTTTACAAAGTTCCTTTTACTATTTCTCTCCTAGAGGAGTCCTAAATAAATTAGGGCTCCATTTTAGCTTACTACTGAACAATTCGATTTAAACAATTAAAAGTATGGCCCATATGCGCATAGGCATATATTCATATAAAGCTTGTGAAGACAGCTTAATGACACAAACTCCTTTAAGTACCGCCACTTCTCCCATGTCAGTGCACGGTTACACCCAAGAAGAAGCAGCAAAAATACTAGACTCAAGTTCATGTAAAGGTTTTATGTGTTCTTCAACACTCGTACGTGATTTATCATCGGAAGTGCAGAACTAGATTTTAAAAACACAGGCAAAGTGCTCAACCATGCCCAGCTTAACTAACAACTCTCTAGTTTTACTTGTGACTCGCACATCTAAATCCATCAATGATAACTAGCATGGACAGTGGACACCTGGTCTCATCCAAGAACCTAATGAATTCAGACAGTAACAAGAATCGATGAAGAACAACACAATTCATTGCAGAGGAATGTAGTTGAACCCCTTCCAAACTAAAAAACAACACTGCCTTGTGTGGACTGAGCAGTAGTTGGACCGTAATTTCACGCACTAACAGGGGGGAAATGAGCTAAGGTAAGCTCCGCGCAGTTTAAGAGGCCATTACCTCCTCCCCTGTCTCCCCAGCGCGCGCATCTCCGTCTCCTCCCTGGTTCTCCTCTTCTCCCAGTCCTCCGTACGGCTCCTCCGCTTCGACGGCGTCAGCAGCGCCGGCGGCGGCGAGGCTGCGGAGCGAACGAGGGGGCAACCTCCTGCTCCTGAAGTGGACGAGGCGAGTTGAGGAGGAAGAGGAGGTGGAAGGTCTGGGTGGGGAGAGGCGGGCGCCCGAGGTGAGGGCTGGCGTAGTGGCAGGGTGGACGGACATTGCAAGCATGGTGCCCAAAGCTTCCGTGCGGATAAGAGGAGGAAGACGAAGGTTGCGCGAGTGTCTTGGTCTTATCCCCCCACTATTCAGCTTTCATGGGTAAGAGAGAGAGAGAGAGTAACGACCCTGGCCCAGTACACGTATGGGCTGTGCTTAGTAAAGCCCAGCATGGCAGAAGAAGCGCGGGCCCGGCCCATACTAGTCCGGAACCTCAAGTTCATCAAGAATTTAGGCCTCTCAATCTCACGCTGAATGATAACTTTCTCGTGCAGTTCTTCTCGCCTCTCTATCAGATCAGATATATCTCCGGTGAGCAGTTCGCTCCAATGCCGATTGAAGGAGGAGTTAGTAAATTACTATTCTACTGCGAAAATCGGCAATTGAAGGGCATCGTTGCAAGATCTTCTGCAGTGGGAAAAATTTTCGAGGCGTCTGACAATAACGCGAAGGAAGCAGAAATGCCATCACATGTGGTTTATAACTCGAAATTTTCCTAGGCGTCTGACAATGCCGTGAAAGGGAATTTCAGATTTTCAGTGGTTGTAAATCAAAATTTTCGTCGCATGTGCAGTGAGCTACAACCACTGAATTGGTGCAGATTCCTAACTCGAATTGTCTTGCTGATAACTACATGCGTGTTTAAACCGAAATATTCCCTTCGTTCAAGTTTATAAGACATATTTTTATTTTGCATATAGACAAAAAAAAATATTAAAAATGACTATACTATCCCTAATTATTATCTCTAAGCACTCTATTTGTACATTCATATAGGGAATACAAGCTAAAGCAACATATTTATTAGGGTATTGATGGAAGAACACATTTATTTTGTATTGGAATATGAAATAGAACCTATATTAATGGACAAGTCCATTAAAAATTATGTCTTATATTCTTGGACAGAGGAAGTAATTCAAGATTTGCCACTATAAAAATTGGCATTTAAGGATTTGTTACTTGCCGTGTCAATGACACGTGAATCATAGGACCATATGTCATTGACTTGTGAGTGGCAAATGCTTAATTGACGATATTTGAGATAGTAAATCCTTAAATGTCCCATTTAAAAGCGCAAAAGGGCTAGTCATGAGTGCCGAAAGCTCTAGGTCTCATCATGTGATCAAGAGTGTTAGAAATAAGGAAAGTGAATTTAATTGCAAAAGTGGCAAATTTATATTGATTTCATTTAGAGTGTCAAATCCTAGTTATAATTGCACTCTCTTGATACGGCATATAAATGGATTTTTTAATCTCAATTATGAACTAGCATGACTCAAATGACTACTAATTTACCTATTTTAGGAACCGAGGAGATCATAGAAGCCCCACACTGACTGTCACTAAAAGCACGAACCAGAATCCTTCCCCGAGGAGATCATAGAAGCCCCACACTGACTGTCACTAAAAGCACGAACCAGAATCCTTCCCCCAATGTACTGATTTTGGATACACGGATTTCATAAAAGAAAAAAGTATCGATTTGGTCTTGAACTTTTGTCCTCGTTCCATTTTGGTCCCTAAACTCTAAAACCGCGCTAACTCGGTCCTTAAACTATCAAAACTAGACTAGTTGATCCCTTGATCAATCAACACGGTAGTTTTGAGGGCTTTTTGCTTATGTGGCTTTCATGTGTACGGTTTTAGCTTATGTGGCATCTACGTGGGCAGGAGAAGATTGGCATGGTTAGCCACGTGTGGCATGTTCAGTCACGTGTAACACCGTATCATCAAAATCTGCCACGTCAATAAAAACCATCCTGAATGTTTTTTGACTGATCAAAGGACCAACTTAGTCCCATTTTGGTAGTTCGAAGACTGAGTTAACCCGGTTTTAAAGTTCAAGGAACTAAAATAGGACGACGACAACTAAGACCAAATCAATATCTTTTTCCTTTCTAAAATACAAGAAATACAAGGGATATAGACGTGTATACATACACAAGAATCGACTGCCCCTGGCTTTACTCGGCCTTAGGCAGTAGTCCCTATCAGCATGGCCCAGGAACGGCCACTGGCCAGCAATCAAGATCTGTACGAACAAGTTTTCTGGATGATGTAACTAGTGTCGTCATGTGTCTCCCTTGTTGCCTTGTTGGAAAAATAGAAACATCTGAAGTTGCTAGAAGAAACTTGAAAGGCATTTGCTATTTTCGGACGCCCAAAATTCTTATTATTATTACCAAAGCAAAGAAACAAAAAAAAAAAAGAACTAGTGTTACAGTTTACAGCTTACAATCCCGTGTCCATCACCACTGCAAGGACATCAGATATTGTACACTCACTTCAGAATTGAGCGCGCCACACACAAATAACCTCAGATTGTGAGAAATATCCTACGATTTTTTTCCCGAATTTTTTTGGTTTCTTGAGAGAAGCACAAAAAACTGTCGCTGCGTGCAGGTGACAGTTGATAACCAGCGTCCAGCGCCATTGGCGATCAGGCCAATCCGACAAGCTTCTCGCTGAGCTCCCAGACCTTCTTGGCCTTCTCGGGGTCGCTGGCCTCCTCGGAGAGCTGGTTCTCGAAGGAGGCCGAGTTCTTGTTCCAGCTCCAGTACACGCCGGACTTGGTAAGGCTGGGGTCGCTGACCACCTGCGCCAGCCGCTTGCCGGCCTCCTCCTCGGAGACGTAGCCCTTGGTGATGTACTTCTGGAACGGCGGGAAGAGGAGGCGGAAGAGCGGGATGTGCTCGCGGAAGAGCCCCGTGGTGGCGATGCACCCGGGGTAGAGCGACGCGAACGTCACCCCTGTCTCCTCGTGGTAGCGCCGGTGGAACTCCTGCATCGTCAGCATGTTGCACACCTTGCTATCCTTGTAGGCCTTCGCGCCGTCGAACTCGGCGCCGTCGATCATGGCGGAGCTGCCCACGCCGTTCAGCCCCCCGGCGAGCCCCCTCAGGTCCCCCAGGTTCGCCTTCGGCGGCACGTTCCCGGCCAACGTGTTCGTGTTCCCTGAAATTGACGAGTCCAAAAGGAATTAGTTAGTGTGAATTCTGGGAGCAAGAAGCGTCGTACATGGCGGATTGGCAGGGGAAGCAGAGGAGGGATAAGCTTTTCTTACCGGTGATGGAGCCGACGATGATGAGGCGCTTGGAGGGGTAGTCGGAGCTCTTGAGGTCCTCGAGGAGCTCGCGTGCGAGGAGGAAGTGGCCGAGGTGGTTGACGCCGACGCTCATCTCGAAGCCGTCGGCCGTGTAGGACGGCTCCTTGGCGGTGGGCTGGTACACGGCGGCGTTGCAGACGACGACGTCGATAGGCATCTCCAGCTGCCGCACGTTCTTGACGAACTGGCGGACGCTCTCGAGGGAGGCCAGGTCCAGGTGCACGATGGTGTAGCTGTCCTTCTCCATGCCGGCCGCCTTGGCGGCGCGCGACGCCTTGAGGAAGTCGCGGCACGCCATGATAACGTGCCACTTGCCCGTCTCTGCCAGGGCCTTGGCCGTGGCCAGGCCGAGACCCGACGACGCGCCCGTGATGATCGCGGTGCCCTTGCGGAGGGTCTGTTTGCCGGCGGGAGATGCAGGGGTCACCGACGGCGAGGACACAGCCGCCGTCTGCGCGCGGATGGCCACCGATGCGCTCACCTTCTGCAGGTTCGTAATGCACATTCCAGTTACAAACAACGTCTTACAATGGCTTAACATCGCATTATGCAAAAGAAACATCTAATATGTACCTTGTTGCGCATGCCTAGTGAGGTTGTCTCCAATTTGAGGCCATCGGCAAGACGAACACCCAAGAATGCCGAATCCTGCACCGTTCCCTGCAACACAGCAATCGCTCGACGCAGTCAGCATCAATCAAGAAGGTGTTGAACACATTCACTTTGGCAAAAGAAAAAAATAAAAAGAAAACAAGAAAACAATCACAATTGGCTCCCAAAACCCTCCAATCAAATGACCAAGAAACGGAGGAAGAGAAACAAACGTAACACTCGCCGGAGAAACGGGGGGACTGCCGCTCACCTCCTTGCGCGCGGAGAACGCCGACGGGAGGAAGGAGGTGGCCGTCTGAAGAGCCATTGGAGCAGAATAGTCGCTTGTGCAATTCAGGGGACTAGCAGACGGCGATTTTTACTTCTAGGAGCCGCAGCTCTGGAGCTAAGAGGATTTGGGGAGGAAGTGAAAAGCGAAGGAGGAGGGTACGGCGCCCGCCGCCAATTTATACCAATGCGGTGATAAAGGAGATAAGAAGATAGGAGGGCTCGTCCACCTGGCAGCAGACCGGCCAATAGGATTTCCTGGCTGGATTTCCTCTCACGGGGATCTGGATGAAAAACCTCTTTGCCCTTTTTTCTTTTTGAATCCGAAAGGAAGCATCAATCCCCTTCTAACCTTCCTCACGATTCACCCAAGCTCACAGCACAACAGCACGAGCCCCATTTGAAGTGCTCCAACGCTGTAGGGTAGTTGAACCCCTTCCAAACAAAAAAAACAACACTGCCTTGTGTGGACTGAGCAGTAGCTGGTAGTTAGTAAAAGGACCGTAATTTCACGCACTAACAGGGGGGGGCAATGAGCTAAGCTAAGCTCCGCGCAGTTCTCCTCCCCCGTCTCCCCGGCGAGCACATCTCCATCTCCGCCCTGGTTCTCCTCTTCTCCCAGTCCTCCGTACGGCTCCTCCGCTTCGACGGCGTCGGAAGCGCCGGCGGCGGCGAGGCTGCGGAGCGAACGAGGGGGCAGCCTCCTGCTCTTGAAGTGGGCGAGGCGAGTTGAGGAGGGAGAGGAGGTGGAAGGTCCGGGTGTGGAGAGGCGGGGGCCCGAGGCGAGGGCTGGCGTAGTGGCAGGGTGGACGGACATTGCAAGCGAGTGTCTTCGTCTCATCTCCCCACTATTCAGCTTTCATGGGTAAGAGAGAGAGAGTAACGACCCTGGCCAGTACACGTATGGGCTGTGCTTAGTAAAGCCCAGCATGGCAGCAGAACGCGGGCGCGGCCCATACTAGTCCGGAACCTGAATTTTTTTATTATTTATTTTTCTGATATAAATAAATAATTTTTGTTTAAAAAATAAATAAATAGCCTCCCGTCGCCACTAGGGCTTAAAAACCCGTTTCGGGACCCGAAACCGCCATATGGGTGGACCGGTTTTTGGCAAAAACCGCTGAAAACCAGTCAAATTCAAATTCAAACGGTCAAACAGCAGCGGGCGAGTCCACCGATTTTTGCAGCGGTTTTTGCCGAGAAACCGGCGGTTTTTGGTGGTTTTTTGAGGTTTTTTGTGGTCTAAAACAAGGGAAACGTGGAAAATGGGAAAAATGAAAAGATGTCTGAAAAATTTAAAAAAAATTAGAAAAATCATAGATGGCTGAGATATATGTGTTGGTAATTTTGTTTAATTATGGAAAAATTTGGAAGAACCTTTGATAAATATATGACATCTTGAATATATCAATATGAAGTCAACAATTTGAAAAAAGTAGTTTCCAACAAAAATATCAATATAAAGTCAATTTGAACATATCCATATGAAGTCAATAATGTGATATGCATAGTTGTTTCCAACAAAAACATATATTCGAATTAGAAAAAAAATGAAAAGAGGTCTGAAAAATTTAAAAAAATTGGAAAAATCATAAATGGGTGGTATATATGTGTTGGTAATTTGTTTAATCATGAAAAATATTAGGAAGAACTTTGATAAATATATGACATCTGGAACATATCAATATCAAGTGAATTGCATACATACATATATTGCATTGCATATGCTGATAGATATATCAACACTAAGTCATATGACAGACATATCAAGGTTTTGAAAACTGCTTAGTGACCCGAAACCCGTGATTCATGGTAGCAAAACGTGCATCAATCAGTGAGTTCGGTATGGTGGTGGTGACAAAAGAAAAAACGAGCAGAGCAATCAATTAGCAAATGCACAGACCAGGCCTTCTAGAAACAATCCAAATTTTCAAAAGATGGTTTTTCACTTTTACACAAATTTCTTCGCATAAAATACCATGATAATAATCTCAATTTAAATTTTTGCTTTGTACAGAATGTTCTAAAAACCTTCTAGTTTTTTATAAGGTTTTTTTTGAATTTTTTAAAATATTAAATTCAAATTTAAAATTTCAAGACCAGCTGGGTAAAAACCGACGGTTTTCCAAACCGCCCCCCAGCGGTTTGGCGAGAAACCGCCGGTTTTTACCGGTTTTCACCGGTTTTGTGAACCCTGGTCGCTACTCCAATGGGCGAGAACTATAACCCGCCCTCCGGTCAGGCGAGATTTTAGAAATCGCCCAAGGGATGGGAGGGATTTGCTCCCAACGGCTCATGGGCGGGGCGGGCCAAAACTCCCCAGACGAAAAGGCGACATTTGAAAATCAGCCCGCCCGTCGGGCGGGATTTGAAGCCGGGAAAACTCGCCCGTTTGTCAAGTGGGATTTAACCAACCCGATTATTTGGTGATTTTTTTTGAAGATCAGAAAAATTTTTTATTTGATATTGAAATCAGTAATGTCTCATAAAATAAATTAAATAAATGGGGCCCGGCGTCGTTTGAAAGAGTGGGTCATAAAAATTTCGCCGTAACGAAGGGCGCCGCCCCACCACTGCCCTGAGTCCCGACCCTCCCCACGGTGACGACGGCCGCCCCCGAGGAAAAATCAATGAAAAATATAATATCTAAATCAAAATAACAAATATGCCAAAAAGGGATTGACCGATTTATCGATTCTATATTTTTAATATGTTTTTTCGGAAATAAGGTGTACTGAATTTGTGTGGTCCGAAATTGGATTTACGAAGTGAAAAGTTTTGTCATTTTGTATGAAAGAAGCCGACAGTTTAAATTTTCATCTTTTCTATTATTAGATTGAAAAAGGAAAATTTTTCGTCATATCACAAAGCATTCCTTGCATACCAGCAGTTATAGCGTTCAGGGTACGGTGCTCTCAGGGAATTTTATTGTCGGGATTACAAGAAAGCTCCTATTGAGTACAACGGGGATATTTCCCCTTGTTGATAGCATCAGGTCCAGTCTCCTTTGCACGACGTGCCCTCTCACGCTTTCTCTCCCTTTCAGCCTCTCGTGCCTCAGCAGCCTGACGTTCAGCATCCTCTTGTCGCTTGCGGTACTCCTTCTGCCAACACTTGCACTTCTCCTGTTGCTCCTCCTCATACTGGAGCTGCCTGAACCACTCCCTCTTCCAACGGACCTCACGCTCGATGTGCTTCATGTTCTCCTCCGATTGCTCCGTGTCTAGCCACTGCCAGAAATCGCAAAGAGGTGGGGGAGACTATTTGTTCAATATAAGTTAGTATAGATCGCATGTGCCATGTAGATAGATATAATCATGTAGGAGAGGGTGAGCAAGTACCTTTGCACGATCGCCAGAGGCAATCTTGGGTGGATCGTACTCGTAGTTCGCACACATGAAGAATCTCCTTCTATAAGCATATGAGAAACGTTCGTCGGATTGCACAAACTTGCAAAGGTCACCGCAGAAGCACATTGGAATGTTGACCCCTTCTGGCACAGTTGTGTTAAACTTGCTCCTCGGAGGGGTCTCTGAGCCGGAGGATGCCATTGCTCGTTACAAGTAGACTCGCGGAGTGTATGGGTCGGAGTAATATGAGAGTTTGAGAGGGAAGTTGCAGCGCAAAGGACCCAAAGACAGTAGGATTTTTATAGCGAAGTTTATTTGGTGCATGGACGGAGTTCATGGAAGCGTACGCATCCCGCCCGAGGGATCGCTACAGTTGATGTGACCGGACGGTGAATAGCGGTACTGTTAGTCAGCAGTGCGGCGAAATGTCTGATGGCAGGATTTAAGTTGAGATTTGGTTAGGGCACTCCCATTGCATTCTAGTCAACCATCTCTATAAGTGCCTACTAGGATAAAAGATGAGGTGGGTGGGTAGTTAATGAGGTAAGAAAAAATATTGTCTCTTATTTAGGAGACGGTCTCCATCCTGTTTTCAAGGCCGAAGAAATGGTGAAAATTAGCATTGAAAGAAGATCATCATTTATGAATCCCTCAGCGCAGATCGGGTATGGTTGCCTTTCGTTTCTTTGCCATGTATATGTCTTCTTGCCGGATGTAGAAGATCTATGTGTTGTTTGGCCATATATTGTGCTAAGTAATATTAAAGACAACAGGTATAAACTGCCCACTAGGATGATCATCTCTAAATAAGTATTTAATACTTTCTCTTACCTCCTGTAAACAGCTAAACAGCGGGTGTGTATTGGAAATGCTATTAATGATATTTAATCTTCCTAACCTAGGTTTAAATTAACCTAGCAAAGAGGTGGGATAGTTATCCCTTCGTAGATCGAACGTCAATAACCTAGCCATATTATATTAAATGGGCTAGTTGCCTAATAAATTTATGTTAAACTAATCTATCTAGGTTAAGATTAAGGTGAGTTAATCCAGTTAATTCACCTCAAGAGGTCAAACAGGGGATGTGCCTATTATCTTCTTTATAAAGCTGTTATCAAAGGCAACGAGCCAGCCCGTCCACGTCGCCCGGAAAAACTCAGCCGTCCGATCTGCTCGTCCGACTCGGTCCGTCCGTCCATTCGCTCCCCAGCCTGCAAACCAGATTGCTAATGCAAAAAGCCCCTTCAGCCTTTTCATTTTACAACCGCGTCCTCTGATCTTCACGACCATTGGATCGGCCGATCAGGTGGCGCTCGTTGCGTCGACTTTACGTTTAACCTCCTCATCTTTTTTCCTCAACCCGCCGTCCCTCCGCCTGCCCCGAACCCTAGCGCGCTCTCGTCACGCCCTCCTCGATCCTCCCGTCGACCCGCCTCCCGCCTCCCAGCTCCTCTCTCTCACGCCTCCTCCCACCTCCCCTCCCCATTGCTGGCCGCCACCGCGCCCGTCCGCTCACGTCTCCTCCTAGCTCCCCTCCCCATCGCCGGCCGCCCCCTTCGTCTCCTATGGCGCCACTCCCGGATCCGGATCTGCCGGCGCTACCATCCTCCTTCGGCATCAGCATTGCCCCCGGCCTCCACGGCATCGCTCTCGGCCCCCGTGGCACCCACGGCGCCGCTTCCTCCATCTCCAACAGTGTCGCCTCCCGGATCCAGGTTTGACGCCGGCGCTGTCGCTCCCCGCTGTCCCGACGCTCCCTTATGTGTCGGCGGCCGCCTCCCCTCACTCCTCCGCCCGTTCTCTCACTCCGCCTCGCCGGTGCCGGATACTCCTACCGGCTTCGTCTCGTCACATCCTTCTCCGTGCCACCGGATTCGACGAGGCGACCATGGTAGTCCATGGTGACGGGGTTGGCGGCAGCCTGATCCCCGGTGTGGTCCGTGCTTGAGGAGTTTGGCAGCAGTTGGATCCGGGAACGACGAGGTGAGATTTTTTGGGTGCATTTTTTGTTCTTTCTTTCAGGAGCTCGTGGTCTCGGGGGATTCGCCACCGCTGGTGCGTGGAATCGACCATCTCCCTCGCGTGTTTGGAATTTTGGTTGGTTTTCTAGAGTTCAGTTTTGATATGACGCCTGCGTGCTTCCAGGGCTAGGGTTTTGGCGTCTCGGTGATGGGTCGTCCGCAGTCCATGCCGTCCGTTCTCTCGGCGCCAGGTGAGCGCTACTCGGATGCCCTCCTGTGTTGTTCTTAGCCTCTTGGCCCGATTTGTCTTGTGGTGAGGGATTTAGGATGCCCCTCTATGTTATTCTTAGCGTCTACCCCGATTCGTCTGATGGTGAGAGATTTAGAAGTGCTCATGCATAGAATGATCTACCGTTGTAGATTTCAACTATTAGCCATTGGATTGCTATGGATGAACTATCGATCCTGTTAAGTCCATATTCTTGAATTGATGAACTAGGCTACTACGTTTCTTTATGACAGAAAAACAATGTGACAATGGTAATAACTAATAAATCATTGAGATGTGATGATATATTATTATATTCTCTGCTTTTGACTGGTTTCTTCTGTTGGCAGTCACCATGTCATCATACCCTCTGCTAAACAACTGGCCTATTGATCAGTGGAGAGTCACTGATCTGAAGGATGAACTCCGTAAGAGGAAGCTCCCTGTTAAAGGTTTGAAAGATGAACTTGTGAGGTGACTGTTCGACTCTATTCAGAGTGAAAAAGAGGTCGATGAAGCCGCTGAAGCGGTGGAAGTGAATGCATCAGTTAATCAAGCACCTGAAGAACAAATTTTTTAGAGATGGTATGGATATATCATTTTAGAGTTTGTGGGGAATTTTTCAGGGTAATAGAGGTTTAGATGACAGTAATTATTATACGGTCTATCTTTTTTCTTGAAATCATTACTTATCAATTACGGCTCCATGGCTATGCTGCAAATTGGATAAATCTTTTTAGAGTTTGTGGAGAATTTTTAGGATAACGGAAGTTTCAATTTAGGGTGCTATGCAATCTATCTTTTTTCTTGAAATCATTACTTAACGGATAGACAGTTTTGTGCTGTGCATCATCATTGATATGGTGTTAGAATTGACAGGGTTATCTATTTTTTTTTTTGGTTTACCCTCTCCTATGGTAATCATTGATATGGTCTTAGAACTGACATTGTTGTGGATTAGAACTGACATTGTTGTGGATTACGTGTGTTTTTTTTTGGGATCAACTCTCTTATGGCAGCCAAATGGTGTTTTTTTAATGAAGTAAAAAAATCTTTTGGAGATCGTATAGACAAATCATTTCAGAGGCTGTAAGGAATTATTTATGTATGATAGTATTTCAGGTATAGAGGTTTTGGTCTACAGTAAGATAGGTATTAGGACAGTATAGTTACAGCTCCATACCTACTCTAATGTATGCAGGTTAAGGAGATCTTTTGGTTGGTATCAATGCAATGAGGATAGATAATTTAGGTGGTCTTAGGGTTCACATTCACGAGTGATGATGTAAGAGGATCCTTCCAAAATGAAAATTTTGGCATAGGCCAGTACGATTACAGCTCCATGCCTACAGTAGTGTATGCAGGTTAATTAAATCTTCTGGTTGATACAAATGCAATGAGGATAGATATTTTTGGTGGTCTTGGCGTTCACATTCACATGAGTGATGCTGTAAAAGAATCCTCCCAAAATGAAAAGTTGGCAGTAGTGATAATTTGACTTTCAATCCATTAAACAAGCCAGGGTAGTATTGGAATTCATATCGATATGGATGATCGGTTTTTTATTTTTTTAGATTTCTTATTCAAACTGAATTGCGTATTAACAAAAATTGAAATATTTTTAGAATCCACATTTCTGTGAATGGTAAGGCCTTTTCTTTTCATGATCCTTATACAGGTCAAATGACATTACCTGATTAAGCAAACCAGTATAGTGTTGGGTTCAACATCCATATGAATGATCTGGTTTTTGTTTTTCAGATTTTTTTAGTCAAACTGAATTGCATTTTTTAAAAATTGAGATAGCCTTAAAATTCATATTGCTGTCAATGGTCAGATTTTCCTTTTCATTATCCTTATACAACGCGATCGCGTTTCCGATAGGTTCAAATGGTCTTAGAATTGACATTAACATGGATGTTCAATCTTTTCTTTCCTCCACGTTAACCTCCCTTTGTACTGTATAAACATATTTTTGCTTCATGCTGCTACGTATCTACCTACCATCGCAGTCCTGGCACAGCTAAGACGGACAGCATCACTGTTATCAGTGCTGAAACGGACAACATCAATGTTATCGGTTACGAGTCATCGCTCTTTTGTAATGCCACCTATGTTAACGTCTTTATGTACAGCTGCGACCAGATTGCATCCATAAGCAGAACAGAGGCGTGCGCGCCTGCGCGCACTCATTTCTAGTAATTCTCAAATCCAAATGTTACTGAAAGCTTTGCCATGCACTCGATGGGATAGTGCCGCGCTCAAGACGATCTGCTAGCTAGGAAGGAGTATCAAGGACTATCGTTTTATCTCTTTTGAATTTTGATGCTTCAATTAATAAAAGAAAGGTAAAAACTACTGTATTGCACATAGCTATCACAGTGGACATGAACAGCTACTTCCAATCTCGGATCCTCAAATATTTATGAGGCCCCAGGCAGGTTGATTAGCTCCACTGTATTGCTGATGAAGGTGGCTGTGAAATTACAGTAGTAACAGTAGAAGTACATCAGGTAAACTATGCGAGATCCTTGCTGTAGTTTGACACAATCTGTAAGAAAATTAACCGAACGAAACAGATCACAAGGCGACGAACGAACTCCAACATCGATACAACCTCATTACTCACACGTTTAATCAGGGGTGGTGCACTGTCAGGTTAACCCACGAACGTGATTAAGTGTTACTAACATTAGTCCCATCTTATTCGTCGATCACAACTAACTATTTACTGTGTCATGCATGCATCCGGAGATCGCCGCTCAGAACTCCGGCGCCGTCGAGTACGTCTCGGAGGCGGGCACCACCATTGGCGCCGAGAACGACGCCGACGACGAGTTCACCAGGTTTAGTATGCTGTCCCAGTAGTTCTTTTCCTCCTCCGTCTCCGTCAGTCCGACGTCCGCCTCTGCACCGTCCCTCGCCGCCGGCCTCGGGTTCTGGTTCAACGAACCGTCGAGAAGCAGCCCCGTGAACCCCACTCCGGCGTAGCCAGCCTCGGCGGCGTCGACGTTGGCCCATTGCTGCTCCTTGCACGCCTCCTCGTACCCCTGCATGGGCTGCATGGCGGCACGCGCGGCCGCCGCGGTGCTGTGCGCCTCCAGCACGGAGGCGAGCGCCGCGCTCTCCGAGAAGCTCAACGTGGACGTCGGCGAGTCGAGCCCGGGCGCCGCGTGGGGAGGCAGCTGGTGCGGCGCCGAGGCGGACACGGCGGCGAGCGCGCGCAGCTTAGCCTCGCGGGCCAGGCGCGCCTCGGCCTCCAGCCGCGCGCTCTCCCACTGCGCCGTGTGGCTGAGGTGCGCCGCCGCCTTGGCGTGCTGCGCGCCGGCCGCCCCGCGGCGGCTCCCCCCGCGCCGCCGGCCACGTCGGAGCGCGGCTTGTGCGTGACCGGGTCGATGCCCATCTTGGCCAGCCGCTTCTTGAGGTGCGTGTTCCAGTAGTTCTTGATCTCGTTGTCGGTGCGCTTCGGCAGGTGCGTCGCGATCGCCGACCACCTGCACACACCACAACTCAGACCGACGACGCCAAGAAAGAGAGAAAAAACCTCAGGATCCACGTAAAAAACCCTGCATCAACAGCGTCAGTGAAAGGAGCTTCCTGATACGTAAATAACCGGAGGTAACGTGCGCGCAAGCGGGCGAGAGTTTAAGGGGTGCATGGCGTAGTACAGACAGACGGCAGAGACGATAGGAATTGCGAGCGAAATGGCAAGAGAGGAGCAGGTGGCTACAGTGGACCAAAGCAAGCCAAGCCCTGCCCAGCCTTTGGTCCACAATGATGGGGGCTCGCCTCCTTGAATGACAAGCTTGAATGCCGAATCATGAGCAGAAAAAAGAAAGGAAAATTCGGGGGAGGAGCGCCTCCCATGGCCCCAACTTCTTCACACCTTTTTCCATGTTGATGCATCATGCGTGCACTGATCAGTCAGTTCTTGTGACTCATACCTAGCTATTCTACAGGGAAAAGATGAACAACAAATAGTAGTCTAGTAGTACTATACAACATGATTTATAAAGAAAGCCAAATCGATAGTTGCTCTTGCACTAATTAATGGCACGATTTCGTCCCAAATGTCCTAATCTCCATGGGTAAATTTTGCAGAGCGGTGCAAAAACATGTGTACGGTGACTGCAACTCTGAGGAAACTAGTACTTGCAGAGAGAGAGAATGAGAAGAATTCCCATCTCGTGGCTCTCCCGGTCTAATTAAGTACCCCCTCGTTCTTGCATAGTTACAACCCCATAAATGTGCTATGCAGCACGGTTTGCTACTTGCTAGTGTGTTCTTCACCTGCCGGTCAGTCGGCAGCTAGTACTACTAGGTACGAGTCAGAATTCTGGCACTCTCTCCGTGGTGGTCAAAATCCACCACGGGGTTAGGTCTACGGTGATTAATTAGTGGATGCTACGTGCAAGGAGGTATAGGGCACAATAATCCATCCATGATCGATCACCTGTTGCCGAGGAGCGCGTGGAGCTGGATGATGGTCTGCTCCTCCTGCAGGCTGAACTTGCCCCTCTTGATGTCCGGCCGGAGGTAGTTCGTCCACCGGAGCCGGCAGCTCTTGCCGCACCGCTGCAGTCCTGCAAGGACGATCACAGCACCCCCATTTGGCGTATCAGAAACGACCGAAAGCAATTTAGCTGATGCAATGCAAGAGCGATCGACGGGGAGGGAGAGAGACAGCGGCGCTCACCGGCCTTGGCGGGCAGCGAGCGCCAGCAGCCGTGGCCGTGCTGGTCAATGTAGGCCAGCAGCTTCTGGTCCTCCTCCGGCGTCCACGGCCCCTTCTTCAGCCCCTCCTTCTCGCAGCACGGCGATCGCCCCATGGATCGCTCGATCACCCGATCAGGCGCCGAGCAGCAGCAGCAGCTCCCTCGCTAGCCTTCCTCCTCCCTGTCCCTTCAACTCCTTCGCCCTCTCGCTCGCTTAACTAGCCTAGCCGATCAAGCCAATTGACTACGGGAGATCTTCTTGGCAGGGCACTGTGAGAGTGACCACGAGTGCAGTGGGCAGTGGCAGCAGAGAGAGATAAAGAGGAGCGAGGCACCGAGCTGAGAGTGAGATCCCTGCGTGCGGAGTGGAGGTCGGTGCAGAGGCATAAATAGAGGAGGGGCGAGGGGTCGGCCGCGATATCCCCTTCGGGCGCTGCGATCCTGTCGCGGACAGACAAAGTGGCCTCACTGTCAGCGTGCCCGGGCGCGCGCGGGGGGCAGCACGGGGATTTCGCAGCCGCGCGCGACGCGGAACCCATCGCGATCCACCCAATCAGAGGGCGTGCATTTACGCCGATCGATCAGATGGTCCTCCTCCTCCTCCTCCTCCTCCTCCCCCTTCCGGACACCCGCGCACTGTTGGGGTGGACGGCGTACGGCGTGTCGTCTCCCCGCGCCCATCGCCCGGCACGCCTTCATGGCGGGCACCCTCCCTCCCCCACGACCCCTCGTCCGTCCCGGCCGTGCGGCGTGCGGCACTGCGGTGATGGTGGCGCCTTGCGCGCGCGCGTACGTGCACGGCTCGCTTGCGACACCCGATCGGATGTTCATGCTCTGCCCGGTCTCTCGCCTAGTAGATCGCCTTCGCGAAGGGGTAACGAGCGTGCGCCTAATCCCTCTCACCGCAGCATGCAGATCGCCGGCGATCGAGTTCGCGGCGACGGGCGGCCGCGCGAACGCGACCTGCATGCACCATGCATCCACACGATCCATCCGTCTGGACGATTGACTTGATTGCAAATTGCAGTCTCGCGGGTGTTTTCTGGGAAACCATTTGTTCTACACCCATTCAATTCGACGTCGGTGTCAGCTCCCCTTTCCCGGCTCGATCGCCCCGAGTGAGATCGACCCCGGCGTCCACCTCCACTCCAGGTTACGCGCGGGTTTCACTTGCCATTCTCGGGGTGCTAGCCTGACGCTCATGTGAGAATCCCCTCTCAGGCGGTCGCAGTCACGGCCCTATTCGTCCTAGCTTTAAACGCTTCCCGAAATCATCTGGCTGCAGCTCGTTTCGAGCAAGTCCTCCAGCTCCTTCCCTTCGCATTTGCAGTAAACCTTGGTGGTTTCTTTGGGAACTTTCCGAAAAGGAGCGATGAAAGACGCCATCCTTTTTCTTCCCCTCGCCGTCCTGAATTAACCACGGAGGGCTCCAGTACTGTTCTGTACCCTTATCTCGCAATCAAGTTCGTGGGACGAATTGTCCGGGCTCAGCCAGCCAGCCTTCCAGGCCCTAACTTACCTCCAAACCTTAATGCGATCATGCTACGGAGAGAGAGAGAAATACAAATGCAATGAGAATCCGGCTGTGGTAATGGTGTACTGCAAGCAAGGGACTAAGAGCACCCACATCACATCACATCACATCAGATACTTCAAATTTCTGCTCTATAATACTATTCCCTACACACTCTATCATTTCCTCTAAAATTTCTTTACACTTTATACTATACTATCAAAAACTCCATCCCTTTAATAGCTACTCTATGTAGATAAACAGTGTTATAAACCGTCCGCTGCGGATGGTATAATGCAACACCCTGTAAATTCTGCCAACCTGCCATGGCGAGGCCTGGGGGTGGCACGCGCGCCGGGATGGCTTTTGCCATTTAATCCGCTGTTCCCGTGGCCGCAGGACCACCGCGCGCAGCTCAGGTGAAGCGCGGCTTTTCCCAAGCCCGTAACAACAACGCCACTACGCGAGACTTGACGTTTCGGCTTCGTTCGCTGGTCCGAACCCCGTGCGATCCTGCTGGGTTTCTGAACCCGCCCGTGCCTGGTACGAACACCAAAGGGTTGATCGCGGGGAACAACAGCTAGGTATCCCTTGGCCGTTTCTTTGGCGCCTGCCGGCCGCCGGAGTAGTGGAGTACTGAGCGTAGTTGCTTGGGTGATTGCACGTCCATCTCCTCGAGGAGACGTCGAGGACTGCACTTGTCGTAGACCGTCCAATCATGCAATAAAGAGTGATTGATTTGGTGTACAACCGCTGCCCATTATACCGTGGCAAGAAGAACAAACACGTGTAGCAGTGACAGTACCATGTAAGGCTCGCTACTATTTTTAGTAGTAGCTAGAAAATATTGTTTATCTGATTTTTCTGGATAGAGGAGCTACCGGAGGTAAGAAATCTTTTTAAATATAGTGTAAAGTATGAATTTTTTTTAAAAAATAGATAGAGTACGTAGAAAATAGTATTATAGTGGAGAAATTTAAAGTGTTTCCTAGAGATGGTCTCAGGGCAGTTTAGAAGTATAAATTTCGTAGGGAACAATTTCATCCATCGCCATAAAATAGGATAAAATTCCACTGTTCGAAACTGACCCAGAATGTTATTGTTTGTTTCTTTGAGTTTTTTCTTTTTTTTGGCTGTTACTCGCGTTTTGTAACACTCTACTTTGTAATTTTGGGTTTTGACTGTCTCTATCTATGAAAGTGTACAAGTAGAGCTCCCGCCATTCCAAAATGACCTTCGCTACATCAAAACAAGTTATATTATAAGGTTATTAGTGCTAGTACTTCAGCGGACACACAACACATATTATATGTACTAGCAGGTTGCCCGTGCGTTGCAACGGGCTGACATAAAAGATAAATTGGTATAAAGATGTACAGTCAAATGTGCGTATGTTTTGAAATTTTAGAGTACGTACAGATAAAAACAAAATATATAATACAACCAATATATATATTTTTTATGTGGAGGGAAAGCACACAATGCTAGCATATATAAACATATCCTGAAGAGTTCAACAAAAACGTGTCATTTCGAAGAAGCACAATTACATATTATTGAGTAATCCAAAAAAAATAGCAACATCTTTTGACTTTATAAATTATACATATAAAATTTGCCATTTTTAATCCATGAAGTACTATTGGAGCCTGAATATGCTTACTTGATAATGTAACCTAAGCAAATATTCCATACAACTTTTAGTAAGAGATATGCATGTATGATGTAATTTCAGGAAAAAGATAGTTGATAGATTAATAAAAATAACGTGAGACCAATAGAAAGATCAGCTTTATGCACTAAATTAGGGCACAAAAATATCTCCAGCTGACATTGGCACTTGGAACAGAGACCGGCAACAATGCAAAAGTGTAAGGGTTAAATATTTGAGACAGACCTGAAGTTCAGAGGGATATATCTATAGACAGCATATATATATGTTGCAATCCTTTAAGCCTTTATTCAACATCTCATCCACAAGATTGAAAAAATAACATGAAACAGAACAAGAGACTTTTTCTAGAAGTTTGGTTCACAAAGTACTGAGCTGCACTTGCAATAGGAAGATGTGAAAAAATGACTTTCAGAGAAGAATCTGCACCTTTATTCTGAGAGGCAGACAACTAACTACAAATCCGCAAAGGAGAAGCTCAAGGTGATTGAGGAAGGTCACGGAGGATATCGGCCTCTGCCTCCAACTCAAACCTCTCAGCCTCACAGATGTCGCCCGCGTGTGCTCGATCCAGCTACGAAGGAACAGAGAGGCGCGGCGGGGGCTGCATGATGCCGGTGGTGGCACTTCGTCGATGGGGACGTCGCAACAATGGATGGTGGCTGGATCGTTGCCTGCAAAGCATCAGACCAAAATCCATCAAACAAGACAAAATCCTAAAATTGAATTTGCTCACAAAATTAATAAATGGCCACAAAGATGTTTATTTACGCCTTCTGTTATTAGCATTGCATCATGTATACTTCCTATTACAGTATTGGAACTAACACCAATAACAAAAACTCTTGCTCTAGCAGCTACAACAGTACTTTAGGGTGACGCATGTCATTGGGTTTTTAGCCTGAAGAAAAGCAAAGGCATCTGAATATGATCCCAAAAAACAAATCAAATGGGAAAGGCCCAGCTTTTCATTTTGTGGATTCTTTGGGTCTCCATCACAAGGAAACTTCTTATTCCAGGGGGCATTGTTCCAACAATGATGCCTATTGGCAAGTTTAAGATAAATGAGAACCATTATCAATTAATACGTAAATTCATATCTATGTTAACCTGAACATAAATTCGATTGGACCAAAAGCAATATCATATGCACATTTAAGGATATAAAGGTTCCTTCGCTCGTTCCTGTTCCCATCACGAAGAGAATCTGGCTCCCGTCAACGCTCCAACGAACTCCCTTTACCATTTCCTTTCGAAAGGATTTTCTTGTTCATTCCCTTCAGAAAGAGAATCTCTCTCCGTCAGTGGAAAATTTTGCTTACTCAATGTTAGAGCAATTTACAAAACATAAAACATAAATCAGAGCAACATGTGAAATCATAAAAGTTGCAATAAAGCTTGAGTTTAAAAATTTGCAATAAACTAACAGATCTGTTTTTGCAATTCAAGCTATGTAATTCAAGTGTAGAACTACCATAAATAATAATGCCTCATAGAAGCTCAAGCCCTCCTTTTGTAGTTTCATGCAGAAGTACCTATGTATCACTATTTATTAACCACTACTTGATTACTTGTAAACATGCAGGCCCTAGCGAAAGGATTGCTACTTTACAGCTTAGCCTGAAACACTTTTGTCGTACAAACCACTGTTGCATGGAACAAGCTCCAATTAGTCATCCACCACGATATGGAGGCAAAATATTATGTTACAAAAAAAAATGAGCCCCTCCATGCCAATAATGAAGCAAAACAGACCAACCAAAAAATATGCATTGCACTTCTTTCTCTATCTGCAAGTGAAGTAGTGAATGACAAAGAAAAAGGAAGGAACTCGAACATGCCTATGCCATGATAAAGTTTTGAACTAATCAGATAGCATAGCAGCAAAGATGAAATCAGCGTCGGCCATAGCCATAGCACTTACAAATGGAAGTCCTCCCAACTCGCAAAGACACTACTATTGTCTTAACATGCCATATATATATGCAAGGTGTCAAAGAGGAAACCATAAATTGAAAACAGATGATCACCTCGTGTGCTCGTGAATGCGGCTATCAGAATAAAAAAATGCACTAATCTGCCAAGTGCACAAAAAATAGACAGATTATGTCATGTCAAAGCATGGAACGTTGTTGAACAAGCTATGTTACGTCATGTGCGAATGGTAGAACTCAGAATTCATCCATGAAAAAAAGATTAATATTAGCTTCCTTTCGAAAGTAGATAAATTTTAGGACACATGTAGAGAGACAGGGTGAATCACATTATTAAAATCCTAAGAGCAAACTTATGATTTCCAAGGTTGACAATAAGAGATACAATGACCTGCAGTCACCTTTTCTACAACAATAAAAGCTACAATATATAACAACTCAATCAAACTATCGTTTCCTATATGCTAAGTAATCATTCCCATGCATATATAGTTTGGGAGAGCCTAGTTTAAAAGCAATATTTGTATAAACTTGTCTATAGAGTTTAGAGCGGCCATAAATGAAAACATAAAGCTAAATCTCTGGCCAAAATGTCACAACCAAAAATAACAAAGCCCCTTTTCCCCCTCCTGACCCCTGGGCGCCAGTTAAACCCACTCCGCCTTGCTCCGGTTGGCCTCCTAGATGCCTCTTGGCACCGCGCATATGTGCCTGTGCGGCCAGCCTGTCCAGCTCACCGATTACATGGTAGTCGGGGTGGGGACCTTGCGCCCGGCACCTATGCGGCTCTAGGCAGGCCTAGGGGGTCACTGCCAGGTGCTAGCAGGTCAAATAAAGCTGAAGAATAACATGAACAGGAAAGTTATCAACATAATATTTTACATCATGTAGAGAAGTTGAAGCCCTCTTTTTGTAGTTTCATGCAGAAGTACCTATGTATCACTATTTATTAACCACTACTTGATTACTTATAAACATGCAAGCCCTAGCGAAAGGAGTGCTACTTTACGGCTTAACCTGAAAGCCTCATATCACAAAAGCATGCAAGAACCAATAGGCAGTACTTAAGACCTGGGTCCATACTCCCACAAATTCAGAAATAAATCACATGAAAAAAAGGTTACACATGAAATGTAGTCAACCATTTAAATCTCTTAAGTGAAATTTGTCCAAAAAAAGACTACGTACTGTTGTTAATCTGAATAGCTAAAAAACAAAAGCATCTTTAGTCCCTTTAGGAAAATAACATTGAAGTAACAAAAAATATGAGGTCTCATGAGAGGGAAAAAAAGTAGGGAGACTTACCAAGACATCTACGTTGTGCAATTGCATCTCAGGCACTGAGACCTTCATGCTTTCAACCAGTACATTATTGTTGAAAGAACCTGTTGCCTGAATAATATAAAAGCAACAATAGTTTAGAACTGCCATCAATAAGGAGCTATAGCCAATAAATCATGACATTGGTTTAAACATAACTATGCAGATTCACAGCAAGCACAAGAACTCTATGCTATATTATGATATGATTGTGCAATCAATAGCAGTCCTGAAGACAGACCCAAGTCACCTCACTTATAATCAGTGAAAATATACATCTAAAATAGTACACCTCTTGTTTAATCAAACAAAGCCTCGCCTAGAGAGATCCAAGTAATCCTCACCTACATGCCAACACACACAGAGAGAAAGAGAGAAGAACAACCCATGATTAATTAGTGTAGTTAATTAATCAACTACTAAGCTCTGTTTAGCTCAGTTTGTCAAATTAAGCCTCGCCCACTTGCACGATGCTTTGTTCTTTGATGCGGCATATAGATAGGCCTAGTCATAATCTAATAATCTAATTATTCTTTTAGAGTAGTTTCTTTGATGAAAAGGGAAGGAATATATACTTTGGTTTCCCGCAAAATGACTAAGTGAGATTGATTGTGCCATATGTTTGAACATGAAAGAAGCATCACAATAGCGCTTAATGGTTGCTGACACATCTAGTGCAAGTGTAAACAAAAAATGGAGCTTAAAATTCTCTTTTAAAAAAAGTTGCAAAAAATTGATGATATAGGAAGGTTTACCGGTGTTGAGCATCCAAAAATCACCTAACCTATAAAAGTAAACATTACGGTGCAAACAACTAATAAGGAAATTATATATGTGTGCAAAGCAGACCTCTTGCCCCCTGAACGGCAGCAAAGATGAACATGTTGCAGTCAATAACAGCAGCTATGTGAAACACCCTTGGGCTAGGGCCTGCCTGCCCATCAGAGCCATTTCTAGTGCATTTAGGCGTGTACCAAAGCCTATTCTCTACAACAAGGACCGCATTCAGGAGTCTAAACAGCAAGGCTCGTGTCAAACAACCCCAATCGCACTGAATGCATAGGCGTAGGAAGGGAATTAGGCAGAGGAGTTGAGCGGAGAGTGGAAGGAGATGCTGCCTCATTTTGGATCAGAAGCGTGTTGGGCAAGATTTCCATGGGCGACGGTGGCAGATTCGAGCTATGGAGACGGCTATGGCCTATGGAGTCTAGGGTTTCCAACTGCGTGGATAGCATGGAGATGGAGGATCGGAGGCAGTATCGGCTAGAGGAGGATCGATAGCACCAATCAGCACCGGCCTGGCTGGGAGGATGAGATGGGGCAGTGGTGGGAGAAGTAGAAGGAGTTGTGCCATGGGAGGAAGAGATGGGGTGGCGGCGGGAGGACGAGATGGGGGCGATGAGAAAAGGGACCTCAGATGCCACCTCTGCGGTCGCCAGTAGCCACTTTCACAGCGCTGCAGCCATGGTCGCCGCCCGGCACACTGGCGTGGCCGCGTCACTGCCGTTGCTCCTCAGATGTGGTTGGGGAGGGGGGGATGGAGGCGGCGGTGGAGGTTCACAAGGCGCGCCGAATGGCGGCAAGGTGCGGGACGGGATTGCGGCGAGGCACGAGGGAGGATTGCAACGAGGCGAGGACTTACGGTGGCGGCGCGACGAATGGCGGCGGCGCGCAGGGCTGGGGGGATCCATGGGGCGAAGCGCGGGATTGCAGCGAGGCGCAACGCGGACGGGGATCCAGGGGTGAAGCGCGTGGAGCCATGGAGGTATGCGCGTGTGGAGATGCCAATTAGGGCGGCTAAGCGCGATGAATGGACTGGATTTCCCTAGAGATAGATGGATGGTAGAGATCTTTAGTTGGTGAAATCACCACCACTACCACCACCACCACCAGTAGGTGCTTTTTAATAGTAGAGATATTTGCGTTGGATAGTAGTACGAACCAACACATATAAGCTTTTGTCATGTGTCCACTAAAGAACCGGCACATATAGCGTTCTATCTCTTGATGCGTAGTCATATGTGCTAGTCGGTAATTAGAACCGGCAGACATGACGTTTCGTCTCGTAAGACGTTTTGCGGGAAAATTTTTCTAGCCAAAAAAATGGCTAGAAAAATGGTACAGAGAATGGGTCAAACCGGTACAGATGGCTGGACACAACAATGTCTATTATTCTGTGTCAAACATAACCCGACACTAATGACCGGTTCAAAACCGGCATAGATTAGCTCTCACGTAGTAGTGTTTCTACCCAACAGGTTCCCTAAAAGGGAATTTCTCTATATTTAAGGATTCTCATCCTCTATATACTCTAGCATAATGCTAGACCAAAATCTTAGGCTTGACGATTCGAGATTGTCTCGAGCTCGAGCGCCGAATGATTGGATCTCAAGCCTGGTCACAAGCTCGAGAGTAATTCGAGCTCTCAAAGACAAGGTCCATCAAAGTATCAGGTAATCGAGGTCTATCTAATCTGAGCTTCTGTCAAGCTCAAATTGAGTCGAGCTCGAACCTAACCTAACCCAAACATGTAATTTGAGATATTATTTGTCCCCTGAGTTTAAACCGAGTGTGAGCTCGAGCCTAATCGAGCTCAAACATTTGAATTGAGGTATTATTTGTCTGCCGAGCTCGAGCCTAACCAAGCTTCTGTCAGGCTTAATCTCGAGGCCTATTCATTCGAATGTCATTCGATCCAACCTCGAGCCCAGACAAGTCAATCTCGCTCAGGCTTAGCTTGAATCCAGCCCTACTCCATCAGAGTCTCTATCTCGTTTCCTAAATTTAGAGATTCTCTCTCCTGACTCCTATATTTAGGTATTATCTCTTCTCACCCTCTATATTTATGTGGATAGAGATGTTGCCGAAGATGATAGAAATATACTCCCTCCGTTTTTTTATAAGGCGTATTTTGAATTGGTACATAGATTAAAGAAGTTGTAAAATCAAGAGAAGGCCAATAGAAAATGACCATGTTATAAATACCTTAGAAATATGAGAGAGAACATCATATGGAAGTTGTTTATAAATGTATAAGCGGAAATTGTGTAATAAATAAGGGTAGATAAGGAAAAACATCAATAAAATCGCATGCACATCTTATATTTCAAAGCAAGACCATTCAAACTATATGGCTTATATAAAAAAGGAGGGCATAGAAAACAAATAGTGATGATTTGAAAAGAGTATAAGGAGCCAACTTTTAGAGATTCCGATATAGCTGCTTTCTAGAAAACAAAGATGTGCTGTCTGTGCATCTGTGGTGGTTCACTTAAAAAACCGCCAGTGATACTATAAGCATTACGAACCGCCAGTGATGTGGTTTTCTATACTAGTGAGTGGTAATGCAGCAGATCCTGCTTGTCCATACGAAAATAGTTAGGCCCGTTGTATAATTGATAGGTTGCAGAGCGGTGGAACCGTATCCTAGCAAGTTTTTGCATTGACAATAAAGGCACAGGATACGATTGCAGAGCGGTTCGATCGGTGATTCGTCGTTGCATGGCTACGTCCCAAAGCCGGTGTTTAATTAGGGCAGCAGGCAAAAACTTCAATTGCCTACTGAAGTAGATCACCACCATTAGTACGTGCTCCTGCATGCGCTAACCTATGTCTAGTCTCTAATGGCAAGGGAGGGAACCCGATGCATCCATCCATCCCATCTCATCCCCGTCGCCTCGGCGCCGTTTCGGAAAACCGATGTGGCCTCGCCACCAAACCGCCGGAAGGCGACGTGCTTTCCTCGGACGTACGTCCAATTTGCCTCCAGATCTGCTGTGTCCTAGGAACCGAAAGCAATGGTGCCAGAAGACGGCACGGCCGCTCATTTTAAAGAAGGCACTCGTATGAAGCATAAGACCAAGACCAAGTTATTGGTTTGCCTCTAATAATGGGTCTAGATGGATGCAGCCTTGGTTTCTCCCTCTGTGTGTGTCATCTAGCGAATGTTTGGGAGCACACCATGCTGCACTGATGAATGATACACTCCTTTTTGTAGGGAGATATCTCCGGGGATTGCAGCTTACTGATGGCCACTGATGAAAGAAGAGCAGTGGGGGAGTTTAGCCTGAGGAACAGTAAAAGGGATGGTGGCAAGGTGATCAAGTGTTTGTGATTTAATTCAACTGTGGTTCTACTGACAGGGTCAATGTTCATGCTGCCTGTGTCTGTGTGGACCAGCAGGATTGACCTCGCGAGAGGATTAATCTCATCTTTTTGGCGCTGAGGAATTGATTACGGGGTAGTAGAATGAAAATCTCAGATTCTTGTCAATTATCATGCATGCGCGCGTATGCACATCGATCCACACATCAAACCAAAAGTAACATGCGAAAGCAGCGAAAAGGCAGCCTTGAAATGATTCTGCCTGAGCTCTGTTTGCGCAGAAATGCGTTTTTGCTGATATCATCTAACCCATTCTATAATTTTTAGTAATAATCTACTATATTTTAACTTATTTTCAAACATAATCTTATTAATGAGACAAACTTGCTACACCAGTTTTTTTTTTTAAAGATCCTTGCTAAACCAGTTATCACAATTCACAGCTAACCAAATCTTCATAGTTAGAAGCACCATCACCACCGTTGTGGATGCTAGGAAACCAGGCCCACGAAGCGCTTGTGTGGACTCTAGCCAAAATCCTAAGCATACATTATATAAAGAGAGGGGTATTCATTGTAACGGATCTGATGAAAAATAATAAAGAACTGTTCTCCCTATACATCTCTGTGTTCATCGTTGTTTTTACTTACAGTCCCTAAGCGCAACAGGGAACCATTGAATTACACCCAGTAGGCAGTTGCAAAGGTTTCTCAGCACATTATCAGCGCGATGGACTCATGCAAGAGACGAACGCGAGGAGATCAGAATTGCGAAGACAATCCGCAAGCAATGAACGCAAGGAGGAGGTCAGGATCGGATGAACCTCGTTGTCGGCATCGATCTGTCATCAAGCCGACGGGTCCTATGGTCTAGCTGAACTATCCTACACAACAGGCTTCGGATCACTAGCATGAAGCTCAAATGATTTACGCACACATCGAAACTCAAAATAGGGGTGGAGCCCAATAGGCCTATGGGGGTGCACAGGCACCAGGGTCCAATAGAAATTTTAGTGGATATCAGTTTATATGGACCTCACGTACACCCCTAGCCCAAAGTTTGTGCACCCGTCTTGGCCTAAACAGCAGCCGACTGAGACCAGATAACGCCATATTCAGCTCGCTAGCTTATTCCCTTGTCTCTTGTCGGGGATTGGTTAACGGCCCATGGGCCAAGACTAGTCCTAACAGCTCCATAAATTAACGAGTACCTTGGACGTGGTTCCTAGGACGGCCTAGTTCAAGCAGAGCCCTTGCCCAAGGTAAGACTAGGCGCTGCCTGGCTGGGGGTTGCTCGGCATGCTTTGACATTAGCATCACGGCATGCTCGGGCCGGGCAACGTCGTGATGCCTGGAGTGGTCTCGCTTGCCCGGGCACCGACGTAACAGAATGGCGTGTTACCACATGGCCACGTTTCTCAAGACGCGGAAGCCGTTGCTCACAATCCGTGTGGGCCACGTAACGGGCGCACTGCAGCGCCCCGTTAGTTTCCTCGTCCACAATGCACGCAACCGGCTCCTAGAGGTTCGAGGCCGACGGTTAGGGATAGGCCCCATAAATACTAGCTTTGCAATCATTTGAGGGATGGATTTTCTACATCGAGCTCATCAGCACACATTTCGACGCATGAGCACACACTGTAATCTCGCGCTTTGCAATACACACGCGCGCTAGAGTAGGGCTATTATTCTTGTCAGGAGGCCCGAACTGGGATAAACTTTTGTGTCTTGTCCATTCGCAATTCGTCAACTGTCTCCCAGAGGCTCGAGGCCGACGGTTGGGGATAGGCCCCATAAATAGTGGCTTTTCAATCATTTGAGGGATAGGTTTCCTACATCAAGCTCATCCGCACACAATCCGATGCATGAGCACACACTATAATCTCACACTTTGCAATACACACACGCGCTAGAGTAGGGCTATTATCCTTCTTAGGAGGCCCGAACCGGGATAAACTTTTGTGCCTTGTCCATTCGCAATTCGTTTACACTAAGAAGATTTCGACATCTCGGAACACCACACTTCGGCAGAAAGGGGCTTTCTGATCCCTCAATTGAGAAATAAGGTCGACGGGGAATCTGGTTCCCAATCGTCGACATCTCTTTTCTCTTCATAGGCCAAGCGCAACATGTTTGCTTCTTTAGTCGGGCTAATGTGCGAGCGCATTCTAGCTCTTTTGAAATGAACAGTTGGTTAGCGTACCAATTAAAATCGTAACCTACCATGAAAAAGTGGCCACTTCACACAATCTATGGAAATGAAGAGGTAGCAAATGTCTCAAACTCTAGGCGCAGCGCTGTCGGAGAATGCATCTAGCCATGCTGCCTCCTTTGGTCTCTAAATAGAGATCGCGTCCCCGCCTCCTTGTTGGGATGCTGCTAGTTGGACTACTGGTAATATACTCTGATCTCTAATTCGCTATACTTTTATAGACTTGCGGTTCACTTGTTAAGAGCCGATCTGTCGATGTTTATTTGTAAATTTAAGTAAAGTAATTAAGATTGGATACTTGACTTAAAGAATGTTAATACTGAAACGTATTGTATTTTGTTTTGTAGGATCATTCTACTATTTTTTTCTTTACAGTTTAAATTCATTTTGTTTGTTTTCATAGGCTATTCAAGTCAATCAGATGATATATTCTGGTAAATGTCAATTAACTTTTGTCCATGATTTCACTTTTGGTTTCTTCACTTTGAAACAATTAATTTATATTATGTCAGTTTCAGCCTTTTGGTAAGTATTTTTGTAATTTTTGTCATTGTACATTGCTTGATTATCAATGGCTCTGGTTGCATTGAATAATCCATAGCTAAAAATTATAATAATACATATACAAGTGTGATGCAATAAACCAGGGTAAATTTTTCTCTAGTTCCACCCCGGACTCGAAAGGTAATAGATCGCACTGGTATAGAAAACCACATCACTGGTGGTTCGTAACGCTTATCACTGACGGTCACTGGCGGTTCTCAAACCGCCAGTGATAGTAGTATCACTGGCGGTTCTTTGAGTGAACCGCCACAGATGAAGGCCACAGATGAAGGTATTCGAAAACGCGATTTTGGATAGTAAAATTTGACTAAAAAATATTAGGGGGTGTTCTTTTGGGCTTATGAGCTCTGACTTATCTGTCTTATCTCTAACTTCGAGAATTTTCCGATGTGGCCTCGAGAGTCGGATGGCCTTGAAATTTAGGATTTAGGGAGATTTTAGACTAGCCTCGAGATAAAAATAAAAAGGATTCAAAAGTAATAAAAAAAGTCGAGATGAGTCAATATTAGTTGGATAAGTCACGATTTCGTGACATATCGAACTGCTTTTATTTTTATCTCGAGACGAAGTCTAAAACTCCTAAATCCTAAATTTCAAGGCCATCCGACTCTCGAGGCCATCTCGGGAAATTCTCGAAGTTAGAGATAAGACAGATAAGTCAGATTAGATAAGCCCAAAATAACAGGGCCTTATTTTGATCAAAATAGCACCCCTACACCATCTACCATCGCGTATATAGCCTTAGTACTTTTTCAAGCGAAAATTAAACTACGCATAACTAGGAAACCTCTTGCCTATAATCCAGCCCTCCTAATCATCTCACGCACTAGCACCTTTCGACATATATATGATAGGCATATCATTTAAACCTTGTTTTCTAAATCTTTTAATAACTTTTTGACTATACAAACGACGTTAAATTGAAAAGTTTTCAACTACAAAGTTGTATATCTTGTCGAAGACTACAGTTTTCATATAAAGATTGTTTCTATCCGACTTCATTTGAATAAGTTATAAATTTTTTAAATTATAATAATTATTTAGACATCTATATTGCTTTAAATGGAAAACATATCAACTACAAAGTTTTAGATCTCGTTGAAAGCTACAATTTATATATAAAGTTTATTTTCATCCGAGCTCGTATGAAAAAGTTATGAAATTCAGAAAATTTAAAAATTCTAAAAATTACTTTCACTGGCGGTTCTTTTAAAGAACCGCTAGTGATACTTTACTGGTGGTTTTCTTAGGGTGTGTTTGGTTTGAGAACAAGGGTGGATGGGACCATCCCATCCAATTTTTTCTGGGATGGGACCATCCGAGCAGCCTGTTTGGTTGGGTGGATGGGATGAGCCTGTTTTTTGTTTGATAGGCTGGATGAGTGCTGGATAGGATGATTCAGGTTTTTGTTTGGTTGGCTGGACAAGGATATATACACAGGATATGGTGACAACTTGCACATTTTGGTGAGGTTACCTCTATGAATGATTGAATATGAGCAATCCATACACACATATATATTAATTTGACACATATAAACTTGACAACAAATCCAATAATTGCAAATACGAGCAAATCCATATATAATCAAAAGATGGAAATTGTTCATGGCGTACAAGCATAATCCATAGAGAACACACAGTGCATTGTTTTATGGATACAAGCAAAAAAGTATTCATTTCTCATAGCTTGTAAAACACATACAAGCACTCATCCAGAAAACTTATCGCTAACGAACTTTGCCAACCAATTTAACTTGTAAGTAAAAGGCAAATTGTTGAAAGCTCTTCCAATGTGAGGATTCTCAACCAAATAAGCATAGTAGTAGGACTTGTGCATGTCATCAAAACCTAGAATGCTTTGCACATTGTCAAACAAATCATGTGGCAAACTCTTGTCAGCAATAGCAGCCTTCTCTATAGAAATAGCAAGCCTTTCACTAGCTTCTTTGATTGCTCTAACCAACCCATCATCGTTACCTACGGTAACCTTGGCTCTCTTGTTTGATCTAGTGACCGAAGAAGTTGCCACATTATCATCATTAGTGGCTGCAGCAGTAGTGTGATCCTCGTCTAGGCCTTCATTATCATCCTTTTCATCAACACCTAGAGCCTCATTTGATCCTTTTGCAAATTTTTCCGTAGCCACACTATTACCAAAGATTGTAAGCATCTCTCCATAGTGCTCAAGAGGTTTGTTTAAAAATTCATCATCACCTTTATGATCCTAGCAATGAGTATACAAGTATGGACATTGAGTATACCAATTATAAGTGCTATGAACATGAAAAGTTGTCCATCTAAAAAGGTAACTAGCATGAAGATTAGATTATGTATAATCAGAACAAAATTATATAATCAGAACTAAATTGTATAATCATGGGTTCATACTAACTAGATCAAACTATATAATCAAAACAAAATTTATAATCAGTGCGATGGCGATGGCGGTTCATACTAACTAGATCAAATTGTATAATCAAAACAAAATGGTGAATAATTGTGCACAGTGAATGATTGAAGATTTAACAACTCACTTTGTCTATGTTAGTGCTGTTATTACAGGAAAGATTAATTGCCATATCAATTGGTGTTAGTGCAATCTCACTTTCTTAAAAGGAATTTTGAGATGTAACCATGCAGAACAGGAGACATTAGCCTCAGGTTTTGGGTTGGAAATTGGAAGAAAAGCTGCAACAACTCTTCAAATATAGATACAACACCACATTAAGGTAAACAATAATTAAATACACAATAATTAAATACACAAGTCTCCAGTATTTCTTTTCTTCTATAATGAAGCATTGCAGATTTTCTATCACATTAGGAGGGACCATAGCTGTGCTAGATGTGAGCGAGTTCCCTACAATCAGTCCTCAGACCTGTACCTAGCCAACCCATCCCACAATCCTCATCTCAAGTAGATGTTATTCTTAACCTTGATTCAGAAATTGAATTGTCTCTTTTGTTAGATGACCAAAAGCCAGATTCCAAAAGATATGTTCAGAAATTGAATTGTCTCTTTTGTTAACCTTGATTTAGAAATTGAATTGTCTCTTTTGCAAGGCAGAGCTCAGGAAAAATGCAAGGCGGATGAGGAATGGACCAGGAAGAAATAATTGCTCTGGTGGTAGAGTAGCGTCGAAGAAAAATGCAAGGCGGATGATTGAATTGTCTCTGTTTATTGCTACAATGAAACGAGCAGAACCCGTGGGAGTAGCGTCGAAGCTTGGCCTTGCGACGCCGAGCTTGGCCTCACACCGGGAGAAGAGGCCTTGCGGGAAGGAGCTTGGCCTCACGCCGGGAGAGGAGGCCTTGCGGGAAGGAGCCGGCGGTGGAGGGCACCGCCACGGCGAGCCGCTGCTAGGGCCTCGCGCCGGGAGAGGAGGAAGGGGCCGGCGGTGGAGGGCGCCGCCACGGCGAGCCGCAGCTGGGAGGAGAGGGGAGAGGAGCGAGGAGAGGAGGAAGGGAAGGCGGTGGGAGGAGAGGGCGGCGGAGGGCGCCGCCAGGAGCCGCCGGCTGGGAGGAGAGGGGAGAGGAGGAAGGCGCCGGCGGTGGGAGGAGAGGGGGCGGCGGAGGGCGTCGCCACGGCGAGCCGCCGCTGGGAGGAGAGGGGAGAGGAGAAAGGAGCCGGCGGTGGGAGGAGAGGGGGAGGGATGAGGGGAACTCACCAGTGTAGTTTGGCGGCGAGACCGACGGCGACAGAGGACGACCGGCGGCCGGCGGGTGAGCACGATATGCTGGATCTGGAGAAGCCCAACCGGGAGAGCAGGCGCGGGGCTGTGTGCACGACTGCACGGGAGAAGTTGGATGGCTTGGTACGGGATTTTTGGCCGTATCCCTCCATCCAGGATCTGAGGAGAATATTCCTCTCCTGGGATGGTTCCATCCACCCTTATTCCCAAACCAAACAGGTCCAAAAACTGGATGGGATGGTCCCATCCACCCTCATCCACTCAACCAAACACACCCTTATAGAATCGCTAGTGGTAGTGAATCTATCAGTAGTCACGGGCATTTTTTTGGGTTTCTGATCGAGACGGAGCGGAACGGGTCATATCATTGACTACTCTAGGTGAATCCGTCAGTGATGAAGGGTCAAGGATGAGCATTTCTGTAGAAGCGTCGGTAACGTATCATAGATCTCAATACTTGAATTTATGAATAGATCAAATCTTGTGAATGGCAATGTATGGACTAAATTTTGCATCGAAGTTAGGACAAAAAATTTTGCATTCGAGAATCCGGGCACGAAGACTTCTGCCATGAATTTCGATTGTTCATCTCGACGGACGGCACACGCTGCTGGCCTAGCAACAGCGCGAACTGCCCCATGGCCACTGTCACGCAGACGCGCCGTTGGGTCATACACGCCGCCACGCGCGCTGCCACCAGCCACCGGTCCTGCAGACCGTGTCGCCACCCCCTGCACCATGCCGCAGCCTAGGCCCGGGGTGGAGCGAGGATTTGAGTATAGGAGGGCCAATTAGGCTATCAAGAAATTTTATAGCAATACATGTAAATTCTAACATAGTATGAATAAAAAAACATAATAGCATATTTTAAAAAAATAATATACTAATTTGCTTAAATAAAAACAGTTATATCTCTATCAATTTAGATTTAGCTCAACGACTACACAGGAGATCATACAATTTGTATTCTTCCCAAACAACTAAAACATAATGAAATTGAAAACACACCATATTAATGTCTTCTATATATCAATTTCAGTATAACACACAAATTGAAGTGCTAGAGAGAGAAAAAAACTACATAGATAGATGTTGCATTTCCCATTGCTCATTTTAAAAAAGAAATATGGATCCATGGATTTCTGCCTTGCAATTAGACACAGTGTGGCCTGGGTCTAGCCTTAGATCATCTCCAGCGGAACCTCTGAAACAAAATTTTCTCTATATTTAAGTCTCTCGTCCTTCAGTAGAGTCTCTATCTCAGTCTCTAAATTTAGAGTTTCTTTCTCCCAGCCTCTAAATTTGGAGTCTCTCTAGATAGAGATTCTGTCAGAGAGGATGAAAATATAAAGAGTGATTTAGAGGGGGTGTATAAATTTTCGATTTTAGAACATTCGCGCGAAATGCGAGCTGGCCAGTCGCCTCATGGGCACTCATATCACATCCACGCGTCGCATGTAGTGCTGGAACTTTAGCTCGTGGCTCGCAGCTGGCTCGTGGCTCGCTTGCTTTTTGGCTCAGCTCGGTGCAAGGCCCGACTCACTTGTGGCTCATAGCATAGGTAGACAGGCTAGAGCCGGCGGCAGCCTAGCCCACTTGAGTGTCCGAGTCTCGGTGCGAGACTAAGACCCACTTGGCCACTCCCAATCCCCACTCTCCCCATGGAGTCACGGACCCCAGCTCTCTCCCGCAATTCCCAAACCCTAGCCACATGGCGCCCGCATGAGGTGAGCCCATGGCCGCCGGCCCGCCCCCTTCCTAACCCTATCTCCACCCTGTCCATTGGTAAGGACAAGCAGAGACCGCCTCCTTCTCTAGGTCGTCCTCCTCTTCTGCCCCTTCCTCCTCCGCCCAAATCGATTGCTGCAATAGGGACAACGTCGGCGAGAGATAGCTACGGTGCTAGCACTGCTCGCATATCCAGCGCCGCCGCCGATGGATCCGACCCGTCTGGATCGGCGTCCTCAAGCGCCACCGCCGGAAGAGGGGAGGTGTCAGGCTCTTGCACCGCCGGTGGGAGAGGGGAGGAGTCAGGCGCCTATGCCGCCGCCGAAAGAGAAGAGCCTTCACGCACCGCAACCTCAACGGCGCACACGGGAGGACGTCAGAAGATTGCCGCGCGAAGAGGGAAGAAGCCCAAGCGGCGGGAGGGCACCAGCACCACGTCCACCATACTGAAGGGACCTCCGTCTACGAGCTCGCCAACGGCATTCAAGGATTCCCCCACTGATAAAGGTATTTATTCAAGCACAAATTGAGTTTTTGCATGTATAGATTCTCTGTAAAGGCAGCGCAGTGTATGGGATATGAATTTGTTAGTGATTCATAGAATTTGTTAGTGCTCTATGGTTCAGTGCATGGGGTATGAACTTGTTAGTGCTCTGTGGTTCAGACTCATTGAATTTGTTAGTGCTCTGTGGTTCAGTGCATGAGATATGATTGTATGAATTTGTTAGTGCTCACTGCTCTCTAGTTCAGTGGATGGTGTTTGGTGTCAGTGTTTTGTAGAATATATGCTAGCTAGACCTGATCAAATGCCAGGCTGGGCTTCAAAAAGCCCAGCGCTCTAGAGCTGGGCCTGACCCAAAAAATTTTCTGCCAACTAGGCCTGAGCCCGTCCGAAAGCTCGAAAGCTCGGTGAAAAAGCCCAAAACCCGGTTTTGCACCGCGTTCCCAGATTTCGCTAGGCCCGAGCCTGGCCCAATTTTCCTGTCAGGCTTGGTTTCGAAGCCTGAGCCCGTCCCGATGGCCAAGCCCGGCCCGGCCCAAAAAAATCAGGCCAGGTCCAGGTCCAGGTCGGGTCGTCGGGCGGGGCTGCCATGAATAGGTCTAATGCTAGCTGATTGACTATATGTAGAATTTTATGGTCATTTTGGTTTAGTCCTTGTATAATATATGCTATGGTAGCTAATTCAATGAATCTGTGTCATGACTCATGACCATTTTGGTCTTTTTTGGTGATTTCCAGAACCTACAATGCCCTGCCCAAGTGAATCAAGTGATAGCAAGGACACAAAATTTTCGGTACAGGAGGTGGATTCCCCAAGCAATGGAGATAAAGAGAAGGGTGGAACTACTGATGCAGATTGCTCTAGGGCAGAAGGCTAGAAGAAAAGGAAAAAATCCGAGGTCTGGTCTAGTCTACTAATATTTATGCCTCTAAAGGATTCTGGACTGGTGTGAAGAAGTAAAGGTAGGGGAAGGATCTTTTGCTGGCAGAGTGAAGGAACCATGTGATGAACTGGTGATATATGTATGTGCAGTATGGTTTAAATTCCTTTTGGACTAATGTACGGCATAAATTCCTTTTGGACTTATGTGATGAATTGGTGATACATGTAACTTTTGGGCTTTAACTGTGGTTGTATAACAATGTGATGACTTCTGTGATGCAGCAACAGCAAGCAAGCAAGTGTATGTAAGCTTATATATGCCGTGAATCTGTGATGGTTGTATCACTTGTATGGCTGCTATTGCCCTTAAACTTGGGACTTATATCACTTTTGCTTGTATGCATTCAAAATATGGTTGCATCGCTGCTGTAGTTCTGCTACTATTTATTTCTGCTCATTGTATGGTCATTGTATCATTGTATGGTCATTGTATCATTGTATGGTCTGGTCATTGCCTCATTGGTCTATGGAAATTGGAATGTAGATTGGTAATTTAGTACTGGTTGAGTCTGATGGAGTGATGGTTGATTGAATCGGTTGATTGGTGTAATTTAGAAGCTAAAAATGTAACATGTTCATTTACATTCACATGAATTAGAAATATATGCTGTAAATGTATACCATTTTGTAGCAGATTGATCTGGTCTGAATCTGAGCTCACGAGCCTCATGAGCCGGCTTGGCTGAACGAGCCCAAGCCGAGCCAAGCCTGGCTCGCTCAAGCTCGGCTAGTTTCACCTCTAGTCGCATGGCACACCGGTGGCCGACGCTTTCGATGACCTTCCCGCGAGTTCTCGAGGGAAGCAGCAGCCGGCGGCGTGCAAGCGGTGCGGTATAAGTAAGAGATGCAAAAGTGCTAACCGACCATCGTGAATTGACGGCATGGCCGTGTTGGATTGTTGCCTGTTAGTTATTCCTTCTACTGAGCACCGACTTGGGACTTAATTGGCTAATAGGTAACGGGCCTTTGCTAATTGCTTGGCCGGTAAATTCTGTTGTCTATTAACTTGGCTAATTAGGAAAAGTAATTGCTAATTAGTAACTATTAAGTTGCATGCGCCGACCAGTTCACCCAAAAAGAGGCTGCCTCAGGCCTCAGACGTGGAATAGGGACGGACAACAATTTTTTATTTAAATTGCGTCTACCAGACTCGAACTCGAGACCTCTAACTCTGATACCATATTAAGTTGCATGCGTCGACCAGTTTATCCAAAAGCCTAAACTAATAGAAAAAGGTGGACAATTTACTTATAATTCCAACGGTAACAGAGACACTGCATTCGCGTTAGGGGCCTGGCCCTTGCTCGTCCTCCCGTCGTCTCCTCTGCCGCAGCTGGCCTCGGATCCACGCCGCCTTAGCTCCGGCGCTGCACATCGTGCCGCGCCGAACGTTGGCCCCGCTTAGCTCACACGTCAGAGCGGCAGGGCTCGGTCAGGGCGTGGACGTCCGTCTCTGTGTGCTAGGGTGTGGGCGGTGGCTTGTGAAGGAAAGGGCACGGCAGCTGGGCGCCGGACGCTTCCGGAGCCGGCAGTGGCGCAACGCCTGTGGAGGCTGGCGACGGGACGCGGCTAGTTGGCGGCTACGAGCCAGAGGCGAGCGAGCATGGGCGCTTCAAGCGACACGTACACGGGCTACGGCGGCGCCCACTTTGTGCGGGTCGGCCGGTCTAGTGGTGGCGCGGCGGCGAATGGCATCGACGCCCGGGATGCGACTACGAGCGCATGCAGTGGCGTGCGATGCATCTAAGGACGGTGGCCATGAGCGCATCAAGGAACCCTGACTCCTCCCCATAGCAAGGGTACCTTAACAGGGAAAGCCTTCTTTGGCCAAAGTGGCTATTTTGTAGCTTAAGCTAGACTTATCATATAGCGTGAAAATGTTAATTTGAGAGTATTTTTATTTCAAATTCAGAGGTTAATCGTATTCTGACAACTTTATGTAAGACAGAGTTGGGTTTTTAAGAAATATTTTTGTTTGTACGTCTATAAATGTTTATATACATAGCCCAAATCAGGACAAATATTGCGTGATAAAAATGGTTAGATTTGAAAACAACATTAACAGTAGGTTAAATTGAAAAAATTAATGACATGGTCCTGATAAACCTTTTTTTAGGTCTCTTTCTTGCTCTGTGGCAATTGGCAGGCCATCACCATGGGCTGAGCCGACAGATATTTAAGGTGTGCGCCCCTTTCCCCTCTCTCTCTCTGTTCACTTTTCCAAGAAAATGATCGCATCGTACTCAAAGTCAGGAACACAGTATGGAGCAGTATTTCTTTTGTTCCAATTGGACGAGCAAGATTTACTACGGTTTTAGCATCAGCCGCTGGAGAAGTGAACTGAATGCATGGTCAAATAATGATTAAATATCATATATAAAGCTATTTGTTTCTTTCGTTTCTCTAATCAGAATTGGACGAGAAAATAATCGTTTGCGAAGCTATGTTTTTATTTTTGAAATAGTTGGAGCAAGAGCATTCTGTGCGTTTGTGTAGCTAGATTTGTTTTAAAGTTTAAGAGACATTTTGCATATATAATGATTTATAGCATATTTGTCATGATAAGCTCTAATGTAGTCCGTGTTGCAAATCTAACATGAATATAGTTAGATTTGCTTCGGATACATATTTGTATTAGCCTGCTGTAATATAGCTTATATTCAATATCATTATATCTACATAATTATAATTTGGTTCTGTTGTAAACAATGGTGTAGTGTTTTTGTCGACGATTGGAAAAAAATTTCCCGATGAGCTTATTCATTGATTAAGGGGACCAAGCAACCCCTTTTGTGTAAGGGTGGGGACACAGCGGTTTATCCTGATTCGGGCCTTCCTTAGCAAAAACCTACTCTAGTGTATTGTGTTTATGGATGGGAATTATATGACACACGAGCATGCCCAGTCACTACAACACATAGATTATAGGGCATCTATACATGCCCTAGACACTACAGGAAACGCGTGATTTCTCGACTGCTGAAACCGTCAAGAAAAGAAGCCAAACCTTTGATATTAACGTTTCTCAATGGCCGGCCGTCGAGAAATGGCCATCGGGCCAGCCCGGTCGAGAGAGATGCATTGTCTCGACGGCTGAGCCGTCGAGAAAACTTCTCTAGATGACTGGACACTGTACCGTCGAGTGAGTTGGGCGGACAGCCGTTTGGCCAGTTCACGGCTTTGGCTCCACCTTTCTCGACGGCCACATGGCCATCGACAGAGGTGATGTCCAGCTCTCGGTGATGTGGCAGTCTTACCATCTATCGATGGTCGGAGGACCGTCGAGAGAGGGCCTCTAGGTTACGTGGCCCTCTTGATCTCTATCGACGGCTATAGGTAGTCGTCGAGAGTACTTGTGTACTGCGGGATTCTTAGAACCACCCTTTCTCGATGGTGTATACATAGCCGTCGAGAATACTTGACTTCCAGCAAAAAAACAGCTAGGCAACTAGCTTTTAAGAAAAAAATCCAATTTAGCAGTTGCTACTGTCCTAGCAGCAGCTGCTGCACCTGCATACCCAAAACACCCCGCATATATATAATTATCACACAAATGCATCCACAATGACAATTTCAAACCAGAATCATACAATATATACATTCACAGTTTCAAAACTAAAAACACAATTCGAACTAAAATCATGTAATATATTACACAAGTCTCATGTCACATCCATGGTACCACTCAAGGATGGGGCGGTGGGTCGAAGTAAAACAAACGTGACACCAGGTCTATCGGCTGGTTCCCAGACCTGTCGTCGTCGTCCTAGGCATCATCGCGCCGAGCCAGAGTTGGAGCTGCCAATCCAGAACCAGCAGGCAGAGGAGAGGGGGGACAACCCCATACCTGCTCGACGAGGCCTACACATTCGCGACACATTAGTTAAAACATATAGATTTGAAAGAAACGAAATAAGATGGATAGTGTCTTACCCCGCCAAGTCTCGTTGCTACCTCCAACGCTAGGAGCCTAGCGTGGAACTCCTCGCGCTCCCGCCGCCGGTCCTCCTCCGCAAACCTGAGGCTCGCCTGGAACGTCTCCATCATCTGCTGGCACTCCCTCCTTTCCAGCTCCCTCTCCTCCTCCCTCTGCCTCCTCTCCTACTCCCTTTCCCTGAGGATGCGGGCCTCAAACTCGCGTCGACTCTCAGTGGCACTCTGAGAGGCCCGGACCTCGGGCATGTAGGACTCCGACCTACAATTAAGGACCATGGTTAGTTCACAAAATCAATGTTTTCAAAAAAAATTTGACATTGTACATAGTAATTAGCTCATCTAAGATGATTCCCTCCGATCGCTAGCCTACCGTGCGCCTTGCCCCCTATGTGCTGGTGGATCACTACTGGGTCGAGGGGGGCGTCCTCCTGGAAGCTGTCCGGGCCGTGCACCTGAGTGCAGGCCTCCCGGTAGCGATCCTGCATTATTTCGAGTTAGACTAAACAAACTACAAACCTGCCAAAGGTAAAAGTATTGTTTAGCACTTACCATCTTCTCTTGTGCGAGACAGTCCATCTCGGGCTAGGTGACGAGCCTAGACTTCGGTGTGTGGGCCCGCTTCCACAGCTCAAACACGCCGGGACAGGTCCCTGTCTTTAGCGTCTGCAAGAAGGGAAAGACAAGTTAGCTAGCAAAAAAATTAAAAGTAAAGGAAAAATCAGAGCTTACCAGCTTCTTGGCGCTAGGGCGGGCAGGGCCGAGGGTGGGCAGAGCCGGAAAAGCGGGGCGACGGCGGCACAGGAAGGCAGGGGCGGCGGTGGTTGGGCAACACCGGGGCCGGGACGTCGAGGCAGCACCAGGCGAGTCTTGAGGCGGTCGACACAGGCGGCAGTGGCCGGGCAACACCGAGGTCTAAGCGGTGAGGCGGGGTGGCGGTCTTGAGACAGGCGTCGGCGGAGGTGGGCAACACCGGCCAGGCAGTGGGACGTCAGCCGCCGAGGCGGGTGGGGACGGCGGAGGCGAGGCGGCAATGGCGGTCGGGCGGGCCGAGGCGAGCAACGGCAGCCGGGACTGGACGGTGCTGGGGCAGGCACGACCGGGCACCAAGACGGGGCATCAGCACCGAGGCAAGCCAAGGGGACGACGGTGGTGTAGCGGCGGTGGCAGGGACGACGACGGTGGCGAGATAGGCCAGGGCGAGCGACGGCAGCTGGGACTCGGGACTTAGGGAAATACCCAAGTCCCGAGCCCCCGCGGGTCCAAAATAACATGTCTCTCTCGACGGCTTATCTTGGGCCGCCGAGAGAGGTCTCTCTAGGGCATGGCCAATGGCCCACCTCTCTCGACGGCCTGACATAAACCGTAGAGAGTGTCCCCTCTAGGGCAAGGCCAACAGCCATCCTCTCTCGACGGCAAAAAAATATACCATCGAGAGAGGCCCATTTAGGGCATAGCCATGGTCCACCTCTATCGACGGCCCAACTCTAGCCGTCGAGACAGGCCTGCCTCAGCCTATGGCAACGGCCCACCTTTATTGACTGCCACCAAAGGTCATCGATAAAGGCCTCTCCGGGCAAGGCCACAATAGGGCCTTTCTCGACGGCCACACGTATGCCGTCGAGAGAAGCCCTTTATTCTCCCGAGGGCCTTTTTGCCCCTGGCAGTGAAGAGACTTTTGTCTCGACGACAACCATTGACGACCGTCGGGAGAGGCCACTTTGTCTCGACGATTTATTCCTAAACCGTTAAGAAAGATCTCTTACTCGACGGCACCCCTTTCTTAGGCAAACGGTGGTCAACCCTGGCTCTTTTAATTTTTGTAAAAAATGGTACTGGTGATATTGACTGTAATCTTCGATTATATTGCTCCATATGTGACTTAGCATGCTCAACAAAAGTTCTAAAAAATTTTGATATTCAGACCTAGGGTTCCCATGCAATCATCCCAATCGAGTTACTGATATGCTTTACTATATAGAGATGTTCGGAGATAATGATCGGTAGTTTTGCCGGTTCTATCCCACCGCTACACTACACGGCGGATCAAAATCTACGCGGTGAAGTGTTCGATACTTTTATTTTTCTTTAAATTTTGCACAATCCAAAAATTTATTATTAATGTGAAACCATGTCCATCATTAGATAATATATTTAAATTAGTTTTTAATACTCATGGGTCGGAAAAATTGAGAAATTGATTGCAAACGGTAAGAACTAATTTCATAAATATTGCAATGACAAATTTCATGATTGTAATTCATATTACCATATGTATGCATTTGGCAAAATTTAGAAAAAAAAAACTAGAGGTACTCGACGGCTAGTCTCGGGCCATCGAGATAATTACAGTTACTCAACTGCTTATTCTTGGCCTTCGAGAGAGATCGCTATCGCACCATCGAACTGGCCTAAATTTTATTTTCGCGCTCAAATATTCTCGACGGCTAACAGTAAGCCGTCAAGAGAGGTTAACGCCGTCTCCTTGGCTAGGCACCCGTGAGCGCCCGTGAGCTCTCACTGACCCTATCTCGATGGCAACATTTCTAGCCATTGATAGAGATACTTGTGCTTGACAGGTTATTCGTGGCCGTCGAGAGATATTCGTGTACTCGACGGCCTTTTCATGGCCATCGAGAGAGGTTGCCGTGGTCGGTTTTCTGCGTGATTCCTATAGTGAGAAGGGTTGTAAATGCCCCCCGAAAGCCTTTTTCGTGTTATTTAAAAAGTGTCAATGAAAGTGCCATTGGAAAAGGTAATTCGTGCAAATCTTGGTCGTGTTGTAGTGAGTGTTTCCCTTGTGTCTCTTCTCTCTCAGATGGAAAGAACCGTACATGGCAACAACTATCCGTGTGAGTAATGGTATTTTTTAAAATGTGGTTGTAATTGTTGTCTCAATAGAGGGGGAATGCTATTAATCCACTAGTTATGCGCGGCCTCCCAAATCGTGGGCAATATAGGGAATGACGCAAATTTCGACTGCCAGCAACGTCTCTCAATGGCCAGCACATAATCGTCGAGACACATATCAGCTCTCGATGACCGGTTATAAACCGTCGAGTACAAACTATAGACTCAACGACCAAAGCCAAGCCACCGAGTCTATGGTCGAGGCCAGCCCCGCGGCTGACGAAGCGATTACGACGTGATCTACTCTCAACGGCTATCCTTAAACCGTCGAAAATGGTCTCCATTAGCACGCACGGTCTTCCAAAAAATTGAAACGCTGAGCAGGGGCGCGTGGTCTTGCTTGGTGGATATACCACAGCCGTTGAGAGAGAAATAAAATTAAAATGTGCAAGACGTTGACGCGGGCTCGAACTCACGAGTGTGCACCAGCACTACTAGCTGCCTTGTCATTCTTTGTTAACCCAACAGGTAAGGGAGCGTGTCCCTTTTGTGTGCAGCAGTGGGCAGAGGTATCTCTTGACAGTCATGCGTTGGCCATTGAGAGAGAGCGTCTACCATGCCTAGGCTAAGTGGGCTGGGCCAGTACACCAAATGGTAGGGTCTGACACTCTCTCGGTGGCCTACACAGAGGTCGTCTAGAGAGATTGTGCGTCGGCGGAGGAGAAGCATCGGCGATAGTGCTAGGAGCGCGAGAGGGAGTGTCAAAAGTTTCATGCGAGACTCCTAGCCTTGGAGCATGCTTCTCGACTTGGCAGGGTACGTATGGTCTTCCGAACATATATTACAATTTTGACATCTCTTTCCATTAACTTCATATTTCATGCATGTGTAGGCCAACCCGAGTAGTTATGGGAGGCCAGACTGTCTCTGCAGGCGTCTCTGGAGTTCTACATCCTTGGACGATCAACACTCCGAAGGCAATAAGTGTCTTAACCTACCCTTGTTATCTAAAATTGTGGTCTAAACCAAAATTTCAAACCACATGTCTAATTGTGTTTCATGCTTCGTAGGGTTCCGGTTCAGTGGCTCTAGCTCAAACTCAGGCAGACGATGTGCAAAGGGCGACAGCGCCTCTAGGAGCCAGGCCACGAACTTCGTCGATCAATTATTCGACTACAACCCACCGCGCTTCCCTTGAGTCTCGAGGTGATCAAGGTTTTTTCTTTTGTGGATTTGGATGCCATCGAACAATGATGTTGATGTATATACACGTGCATGTGGATGTGAATTATTGTTGATTATAAGTTGGTTTATGTGTGGATGCATGTGGATGAAACGTTGGCTTTTATGTTGTTTTATGTTTTTGTTGTTTGAATTATGCCTCCTTGTGTGGATATATGTGGGGTTCATATATATGTGGAGTAAGTTGCGTAAGTAGGTTGCAACAATTGCTGCTGCTGGATAGAGCAGCCGTTGAAAAATTCTATTTTTTCCCCATTTTTCTTCCTATTTTTCCTAGAAATTAAGTACTCTCGAGCCGCACCTAAGCCGTAGAGAGTAAGGGGGTACAGGCCTGCCTCAGTCTCCATAGGGAAGCCTTTCTCTCGACGGCCATATGTGCACTCCAGGCGGCCCGGCCCAACAAAAGGGTCTCTCGGTGGCTACGTTCCGGCCATCGAGACAAATAGCAACAAACATGGGCCGCGCAACTGCCCCTGGCAAGCTGTCCCTCGACGGCTAGAACGTGGCCGTCTAGGGAAAGGACCATAGATCCATTAACACACCTGCCGGCCACCTCCGCTTCGTCTCTCAACCGCCACATTTCAAGCTGTCGAAAGTACCAATTTCTCTCGACGAAGCTGACCCAACAGTCTGTTCTCGATGGCCAGCTGTTGTGAACGGCGTGTCTCGACGGTTTGAGCTGTCGAGATTGTGGTCGTTAATTTCCTGTAGTTGGGTAATTAACTCTATTGTGTGCGTGGACATGTGAGTCAGGAGGGGTATTCGGTTAATGTCTCTCCTAAGCATAATCATCGTCGCTTATACGCGCCTTGTGTCTCTGTGAACCGATTGCCTCTCTGCTATGGTCGTCCCATCTCCTCCTAGATCCGCCTCAGTCCAGCTTGCATATAAAACACTAGATTATTGTGTCGTCTTCATGGAAGCTTTCCTCTTTCATGGCATCAGCCTTATTAAGTGACAATATCGTTATCTGAGAAGGATATATTGTTGTTGCGCTTAGAGATAAGGTCATTGAGATAGAGTTTATATTGTAGTTGACATTAACGTTTTCTTTTAATCTAAACACAATCATAACCTTGGTTCATCTATTGTATTTGACATAGTATACCCCTTTCTTTGAATCTAGACTGTTATAACTTGAGCCCACTGTAATTGATGGTGTAGATATTTCTTTTTTCCGATTAACATGGAATTTGCTAGTATTTTAGAGCAAGTGGTGGCTCTTTTAACCTTGCTTGAAAAATATATGGCTTATTTGGCAACATAGTTTTTCCATAGTTCCAAGACATAACTCTAGTATGTGAAAATACCATTGTTTAGAAAACTTAAAAGTGTTTGGATACAAAGCTTTGACACAGTTTTATAACTCTGTTTTGGTTAAAACCATGGTTTTATTGGAGTTTTTATAACTCCACTCCACATATCTTTTTTTTCTAACTTTAACCGTTAGCTAGTGCTGTGGTTGTACTTCTCCATTGTATTTAGTCAAAGTTTTGCATCTACGAACCATACAAACAAATAGCTTATAGTTTCAAGAAAAACCAACGTTAAGATAGTATTAATTGAAACCATGATTTTGTATATACACATTATAAAATTCTATATATACTAAAAAAGAGTTTTCTTTAAATTTTGATGCCAAACAAGGCCATAGATAAGTTCTTTTAGATAGGCAATACATTGCGTTTTTCAAGTTCCACTAACTTATATAATCATATCCTATATATATGATGTACTATTAATTCATTTTGTCTTCATCCAATGGCATGTGGCAATCTATACCACCCAAGGAGTTAGACGATGATCAGTATATCTGAACAGTACATGTATCCAATGGTGTACAAAACTCGTACCTTTTTGTATCATAGGAGTGCTGCCAATCCATCAGAGTTTTGTAATATTTCTTGGGCGGCTGACTTAACTTGCAATAATTGAAGTAGGCGAACGCCGACGATAGCGATATACTGGATACATCTCCATGTTTGGTTATAGTTTACGAGGCCGGTAGACATCACATTTATGCCCTTTTAATGGTTGTTTTAGTAGTTACTCGGGTTATAGATGCTCCTAATCTAAGATGGTCCTGACTGCACAGAGCTTCGACACGCCCTAATTTAGTCATTTAAAAAAAGTAGAAAACCAACGTCGATCTAATGAAGCTTCCACTCTGATCCGCTACAATGTTACATGTACCATGCATGGATCAATTCATGCATACATGATAGGTTTCTCACTGCATTGCTCTTTAGCACAACCCACCTATGTACCTAGCTTTTTCTCCTGATTTACGTCAGCATATATATCCAGTACTATAATTAGCAGTTGTAATCCTTAGGTAAAGAGCGTAGATTTCTAGCTGTAATTAATCTGCGCGTGTGATTAGCTTGAGCTAGGATCGATCAGAGCATCCACAATAGAGGTCTAAAACTGCCCTGATTAAACACACACTCTCTCTCTTGTGCTTTCTTCTCAATAGTTAGAGCATGTATAATGGTCCACATCAGCTATCTATAAACAGTCTATAAGAGTTGCTATGTAGGACATGTGATGATGTGGAGGAGATAAAGCATGCGTAGATATTTGAGCCATCTCCAATGCAAGAGTTGACCCTACACGAGAATTAAGAAACTTTATGTGTGAGAAAACTGCCTATAAAAGCGTACAACCATCTCTACCATTGTACATGTTCTTAGAGGCTGTCTCTAAGTAAATTGAGCATTAATTGTTGTGTGTGATTAGTGGATTTAAGTTTAGAATTAATATTGTCTCTAACTATTGCGTGGAGAGCCTCATAGGCAAGCTGTGGGTCCCGTCTTTAAGGTGATATTGTCTCTAAGAGCATCTCCAATAGTAGAGTCAACTACTAGGTATAAGTAACCTCTATGTTATTTATAGATAGCATATAGATAAACTTTTCAATGGGCTAGCTATAGTATACTCTCAAAATTAAATATGGGTCCACATGTAATAGTCTTCATTTGTTTTGAAAAACGTTATAGATTGACTCTTACTTAAGAGCTAGCTTTTGTCTCTTTTCTCCTCTTCTCTTCTCCACGTAACTAAAATGCTGAGTTAGAAAACTTATATAGCTAGTTAAAGTTTTATAGATAGAGTTTCTGGTGGAGTGAAGGAATCTTTTAGAGCGTAGTGTAAAGTGTGAAGGAATTTTAGAGTAATGGAGAGAGAAAATAGAGTAGAAGAGAGAAAATAGAGATATAGTTTCTTGTGTGTGGATGCTCTTGAGATAGTCTTGTTAGAGATGCACTAAAATGCCCTTAGAAGCAGGATCTAGCAGGAGACTAGGGGTGGTACGTATGTGCATGCAGTCGTGCATAGCTGATAGCTAGCTACTGTTTGCAACTTCCAGTGGATCCGATCCTGCGGTTGAGTACGACAGCGGCGTACCTACCGCGCTACGACGTACCTACTACCTAGAGATGCTCCGGGTCAATCGAGCGAGCGACAGGCCCGGTCTTGCGGCTTAATGGCAGAGTACTGTATCGCCGTACTCGTGTAGTCTTGCGGCTTCATGCGTATATATGCTTTGTTGGACGCGAATTACTACGTACGTACACTACCACGGATTGAGCCTTCAATTCCGGTTCCAAACCAAAGATCAATCCGGTTTTGGGCGAAGGATAGTAATCGGGATCGTGATGGTATGAATCATCCCGGTCGGTTCTTCAACCGGGATAGATGTTAGAAATATATTTAAAAATATAATGCGCATATATGGCTTTTGCGGGACTCGAACCCGAGATCTCATGACTCCCCACTCACCCTTCTAACCAACTCACCCACCCACGCGTTCTGATATAACTAGGATATGCATTCCTTTTAAAGATTCTTTAGATGAGGCTTTAGTCGGTTAAATACTAACCGAGACTAAAGGTTACTTCGATCGGTTGGTATTACCAACCGATCGATGAGCTTTCATACCAGCTGGGCTGTACTAGCCTGCATGGGAGGAGCATCAATCCCGGTTGGTATTATCAACCGGGACTAATGTGAGCGACGAACCGGGATTGAAGCCTTGGAACTACGAACCGGGACTGATACTACTATTAATACCGGTTCGTATCTTACCAGGACTGATAAGCCGGTATGGAAGGCTGTTTCTCTAGTAGTGGTACGTGCCACTAGTGCAACCGGTAATGTTGCTCTGTTAATTAATTAATTAATTATAAGCTGATCTGAGAAGAAAATCCCGAACCATTGTAAGCTTGTACAGTGGTTCAAGTGAGCTGTCTAACTGTCTATAAGCTATGCCATATACTAAGAATAAAAGATGATGTGGATGAGAGAGAATATATATATAGAGAATTGAGTCGTCTCTAATCTTATAGTCAACTATAACACAGGAAACAAAACAAGTTGTGAATATGGAGAAGCTGTCTATGAAGAAGATAGTTGTTTATACCATTCTATGGGTTAGTGTTGTTTATAAGATGGGTTAGTCTTAGTGTTGTTTATAAAATGATGTGGGTAATGTTATAGACATTTGCTATCTATACCAATGTACATGCTCTTGCTATGTTGCGTGTGTGCGTGATTGATTTCTGGAGTGTGAATTAACTAACAAAACTTTGCTCAAAATAAGAGCTTATTAACAAAATAAAAAAGAGAACGCTTTTTTAGAAAAGGACCAGTTGTTTGTTTTTGCTCTCGCATCGCCAATTCGCCATTACAGGTCTAATTGATTTTGAGGACCTGGGAAGCTGTTTGTTTTCAGGCGGTTGGAGCACAGTTGGCGCCTATAGTTTGCGCGGGTTCCATTCCCAGGAAACGCACTCGCGTCTCACCCGTGAGCCGAACCGTGCTTGGTTGCCTAGCTAGTAGAGCGTGGCCACGCTGCGGTTCCTAATGGAATAAGTAACGAGGCTAATTTGCCACCTACTGCTACTAACTCGCCACCTCCTCACGTTAAGCTAGTGCCTGTTGTTGCATCAGGAACTGTTGCACTAGGTGACTCCCATATAAATAAGAAGGTGTGAGTGAGCTATGTAGTAGGAATTCAATAAAATATAGAATAAGAATATACAAACCGAAACTAATTCTAGCAAGATTGCGGCGGGATCGAAGGTCCGCTTACTAATAGCCTAATAGGCCAGATCATTGACCCTTGCTTGAAAACAACAAGAGTCGAGTCAAGTTCAGCTTGCCTAGTGGAGCTCACTCTGTTCTACTCTCCTAGTAGAGCTATATGTAACGAGTTAGACAGACTCTAGCTCGCACTCGGTTGCATATTCGAGATGTGGCGAGCACGTATATGCCAGCCAGGAAATGGAGGGGGCTAAAAGGCATGAAGAGCATAGAGTGACAGTGAAGAACAGATACCAGCCAAGCGAGGCATCGATCAAGGGGCAATAGGATAGAGCTATAACATAACCATGAATGAAGAGGAGAGAAAGAAGAAGTATTACCAATAGAGATAGATACAAAGAGAAGGAAGGCATGGCCATGAGTGAAGAGGATATCAGGAAGACCGAAGAGGGGAGGAAGAAGAAGTACGAAGATAGAGACAAAGATAAAGAAGACACGTTCATGAGTGAACGAGAGAGGAGGAAGAAGTATGAAGATAGACATAAAGAGGAGGAAGGCACATTTATGAGTGAAGAGGAGAGGAAGAACGAAGGAGGAAGAAGAAGTTTGATCAGTAGAGATAGAGACGAGGAAGGTACAACCATGAGCGAAGAGAAGAGGAAGAAGTAGCAAAGATAAAGACAAAGAGGAGGAAAGGAGAGGGACTGTTCTTTGTAAATGGAGTGAGAGGGGAAGGTGGAGGGATTGTTCTCTGTATATGGAAAGAACGAATGTTTGTTTCTGTTATGCGATGAAAATATGAGTGTTCTCCTTAAAAAACAGACAAATTCAATTTAGATGGGACGAAATCCATATAGAGATGTCTGATTTATTAGATTAAGATATAATTTGTTTTATATCATTCAAAGATCACAAATTTCAAAATATACCATTCTACCCTACAGTCATAAACAGAGGGGTCCCACCAAGGGGCGGACCCACCAATAGGGCTGGGTGGGCCGCTGTCCAAGCTTAGCTTTTGGTGATAGTTCATAGATACACCTTTAAACTCAGGCTTAGCTTTTGGTGATAATTCATAGATACACCTTTAAACCCAATAGAAAGAAGCTGAACGCAATACATGATAGTACGTGTGCTTGATGTGCTCAGTTGGTATGCCTTCGAGCTGTTGCTCAAGAGGTCTCGAGCTCAAATCACACCCACAACACCGTTCCTGGTTGTTTTGTCCCACATTCAGGTTTGTCCCTCTCCTTTTCTATTTTTTCATTTGGTTTTAAATAGACAAGGGCCCAGTTATAAAAGTATAACTAAAGTCTAATTAAATCCATACAATGAACTAAGATATGTATCAAAATGGTTTAAATTGAAAAGAGTTTTCACCCAGTTATAAATAGAAAAGGTTTCGGGTTAGAAAAATACAAGGAAAGTCATTAAATCCAAACAATACAATGAGCCAGAATATATATTCAATTTTTTTTATATCACATGACCGATACAACACATAATATCATCAAATTAATATAGAACCTAGATCCATTGCAATGGCCTTATATTAGATCAACTTTTAATATGATTTTGTCCATTTGATTTGGGGGCGTTTCTAGTATGTTTGTTCATGGCGAACATGGAGTTGACATTAGGCTTGCCCCGGATTGATATTTATCCTGCGTTCGCCACTGGTCCCACCTGTCAATGAGATGTGCTGTTATATTCTGAAACTATGATCTTTCACGGTAGTATATTCCAAAATTTCCCATAGATTAATGCTTCGCAGAAACTTCATAGGATATGAAAAACTCTTAACATCGTGTTGCCATTATTTGATGCAAACTTGTATATCTCTTCCTCTCTCTCCATTCTCCACTACTAGAAAACTGACCTTTAATACCTGCCCATCGGTACTGGTTGGATTGGAACCGGTACTGATAGTGGCATCAGTACCGGTTCATTAGCTACAGGAGAGTAGTGGGCTTTCAGTACTGGTTGGAGCCATGAACCGGTACCGATGCCCTCGCATTAGTTCTGGTTCGTGATACGAACCAGTACCGAAGGCACAGGGTAAATTAGTACCGGTTCATAACATGAACCAGTACTGATGCCCTCTCATTAGTACTGGTTCGTGTTACGAACCGGTACTTATGCCTCGTTTCAGAAAAGTTCAAAAGAAATGCATATTCTATTTATATCAGTACGTGATGGTGGGTGGCTTGGTTAGAAGGGTGAGTTGCGATGGTGGGTGGCTTGGTTAGAAAGGTGAGCTTAGAGTCACGAGGTTGTGGGTTCGAATTCCGCTTCTTCCATACATCCTTGACATTTTAGTAGTGCTCTATCCAATTAATTAATTTATATCTCAAAATTCCTACATTTTTCCTATAAATTAATCAAACGTACATTTTGACTAAATTATGACGTTCTATTCCTTACGGTTTTTTTTTTCTATATCTTTAGAATCGTTGGGATCAAATAAACCCTACCGGATTACACTGACGCCAGAGGTGGAGTGCAGCAGTACCACGAGGTCGGTCGTTTTCTTCGTTCAGATCGGCGAATCAGGCTGCAGTACGCGCGCGTACGTATACGGTTGCGACGTACCCGAGTGCAGTATCGCCAGTACGTGCGAATTGAAGGGAGATCGAGAATGTGGCAACCAACGGCCGATCGATCTCGGAACGGGGTGGATGGATCGATCAACGGAAAGACAGTGGCACGTGGTTAGTGGTTACTGCAACGGAAGGACCGGCTATTTTGGCCCAACGAAGGGGAGGTTAATGCCGGTAGGGACGCGTGGCCGGGCCGCACGGCCAATCAGGCCTCTTTGATTTTAAAGATGACTTTTCAACAGAGAGAGAGAAATTCAATCTAAAGAAAACAAATTATCTATTGTTTGATTCGCACGATTGCACTAAAGGAATTTTATATGATAGAATATTTCCCTTTAATTTTTTTAGGCTTTTTACTCTCACCTCACTTTTATAATTTATTCTTTTAAGGAAATTTAAAACTCATTTTTAAAATAAACCAAATAACTTTTATTACTCAATAATAAAAGTCGTGAGGCAAACTAAAACAGGAACCAACGTGTTGGGGATTGGATAACATACCTAGCGACTAGGCCCTATGCACAGCATGCTCCTAGGGTGCGTATCCGGAAAAGATAAGGCGAGTATGATAAGCTCGAGCTGATGACTAAGATCTATACCCCGACTTTGGTGCTCGAAGTAGGTCTTCTCGTTGATGGGCTGTTATGCGGGGCCCTGAGGGAATATGTTGAGATGATTCAGCCCAATATCCTCAACTACCTTAAAAGTTCATCCATATCCGGAGCCTGAGGCCTTTCGGATATGGACATCCCTTAGAGCACAAGTTAGCGTACTTTTAATAGTAGGATTCTGAGATATCTAAATGGTTCTCCAGGTCATATAGGACCCGGACCGTGTGTATCCTGTATTATAAATACCTCCCCCTTTGGAGAGGGAGGGAGATCAAGATCGAGATCGACCTTGGTGTTCTCACCACAATAACACAAATGCTAACGTGCGACTGGAATAGGGTTATTATTTCCATTCGAGATGTCTGAATCAAGATAAATCTCTATCCCTAGTTCTTTTTCCATCTCGGCAATTCGACGCATCTACAACGAAAACCCTTTGGTAGGAATGGGTTGTTTGATCCCTCAATTAACAAGTAAACTCAGCGGGGAATCAATTTACTAAAAGTCGATACAACGAGTCTCAGCAGTAAGAACCACCGACTCCTACAAGAAATAATACAAACAGTATGATTTTGCAATTTACTAGTCCCGAAAAAGCTTGTATGGCATATGCAACACCTTGTCTTCTCCTCTTGTAAAAGAGGTTACAAGGAAATTTAGCACCAATACTAGAGGTAAGCTTCTTAAAAGGCAGGAAAATATGACCACTCGATATACACTTCTCCACCGACCCGCTGACTAATCGCAAGATGAAATCTAGCATTCGTGCATTCGATTCTTGATGCATCTAACTCATGAAGCTATTAGAAAACATAAAAAGATGCTTTATTGCCTTTCTTGTCAGGATTTGGCTTCTGCTTGAGGTGATGATGATCCTCTAGTGAGTAGATCTGATCCGCGCCGCCGTAACGACACCACTACCAGATCCAACACCGAGGATCCAACCTCGCATGAGCTATCCATCAGAGGCACCGCTGCCACAGCCCGTCGAGAAGTAGCCGCCGAAGAAAGCCAACGACACCTAATCTAGCTCCCCATTGACGAGAGAAAGACTCTTATTCCAAACCCTAAATCACTATTATTACTAACTCCATCCACCGCAGATCCATCACCGCCTCCCCCACTGATCGCCTAGAGGCCGCAGACAAAAAGAACTGCATACAAAAAGATCTGCGATGGCGTTTGACTCACCTCTTCTTTTCTTTTCCTATGGCGGCAACTCCTACAAAAACCTAAAAGCACTCTCTTAAAGACTATTACCTAATTAGAGGATAATAAATTTGAAATCATTTAAAAACTCCAATTGATGCAACTTTCTCTTTCTTTTCCTCTCCCTAATCAACATTTGATCTAAAAAAAGCTTCATTTACCTGTGTGGCGATGAAAACGTCTTTTCAACAATTTCGCATATTTGGCTTGTGGTTAGTTTCACAATTGTCTTGAGCCATATTTTTTGAGAAATCTTTGTAGACCACCTGATATTTTCATATTCTCTTCTGTGTCATCATATTGTCATTCTAACTTTGTATATAATCTCATTTCTAACTTCTTTTCTTCTATGTCATCACCTTTACATCCGTTAGGAAGCTCCTTAATGACCCAAATGCCCTTTTTACAATTTCTAGATTAAAAATTCAAAACATTGTTTCTCCCATATTTTAACTCCAAATTGGGTGATTTAAATTTCTAAATTTATATTAAATTTTCATACTTTTCTGTATTTTTTATATTGTTTTGATCTCGTTTTCATGAGACATGGCACCATTCATTTTGAAATAAAACTTTACATCAAAATAGTTTTCTATTTCACTTTCAAATTTGAGGATACATAATTTTTTCATTATTTTATGATTTTCTTCAATCTTTTAAGAATGTATCATCTTTTCTAGCGTATTAAAAAGGCATAGGCATATGCTGTCTTTTTGTAGCTTTGAACGGTCAATAATGGCATAGAAAAGAAGAAGCTAGAATGAGATAGCATAAAAGGTTAAAGTGACAATGTGATGGTACAGACAGGAATGGCAAAAATCTTCCGTGGTATACAAAGATTTTCCCCTACTTTTTGTGGCAAAAAAAGTCAGGCAATAGAAGTTAGACAAACTTTAGCAAAGAAAAATAAAAGAAAAGCTAATGACACGTAGGATAAGGAGTTGAGAAAAATGTGACAAGTCACAGTTATGGCATGATCCAAATATTGCTTAACTAAACTACAACAGAACTAAGTTTTGAGATTATCAGAAAATTGCTATGAGGCGACAAAATGTTTGGCCCTAAAAAAACAAATATCCAGCTATATACAGATTTATGATCTACAATTAAGTTGTATACACCGATGCGCTGCATAGGATGCTCAGCTCTTCTCTTCTCGTTGGTATTAATGCACCACGCCCCGGCCGATCCAGAGCTCTGTGGCGCCGTCCGTCGCAACAGTAAGCTGTGGAAGTGCTCTTCTTTTTTAACTCCTTGGTTTATCGTTTGTGGATTGGTCAAAGGAATTGAAGACGGAGGATTGAATTTGATCTGGTACGTGTACACACGCAGATATGCGGTACGTACGTACGTACAATCTACCGTGACCAGGAGTAACACTGTAACATGCCAGACTGATGTACTGCATGCCTGACTGCCGTGTCGTCAGTAGTTCCCAATTTGTTGCAATATACGGCCGGCTGGCCCCTGGGGCTATACGAGTCAGAGGCTCTACGGCTTGCCTGTGGGGCCAGTTTCTTTCGAGCCATTCATCAATTCAACAGAAAAACAGAGTCATTATCGCTCTCCATCCGTGTTAAAAAATATATATAAGCATACAGGGCTTAGTGCGGTCAAAGTTTTTAAACATTAAATATAAGACACGTGAAAGTATATAGGTTAACTACATGAAAATAACAGCGTTATATTTGTCCCGCAAAATATGTGCTATAATATATTTATTTTATTACTTTTGCTAGTATGTCACACTACGAAATGACAGTCAAAGTGTTGCGTACGTTCAATATGTGAAAAAGTAAAAGTAGTCGTATGTTATGTATAGACCCACCAGCTCTTCACAACCCTGTTTTAGCGTGTGTTTGGATGGCAGGATGGTCTAGGACGGAATGGCTCCGTTCCATTTTCAGAGGCGTTTGGTTGTAAAGAAACTGGGATAGAGTGGCTCCTGGATAGGAATATTCTCACGAGATGCGGGATGGCTCGGTACCAAGAAAATCGTCGAACACAGCCGTCCCGAGTCCGCAGACTCCTTCATGTGCGCCAGACACGGGCGTCCTCACCTCCTCTCGTTTCTTCTCACCCTCCTTTCTCTCACATCCTCTCGCTTCTTCTCACCTCCTCCCGATCCAGATCTGCTGCCATGGTTCCGCCACGCCCCGATCCAGATCTGCGAGATCCTTCCGCCAACCGGCCCCGCTCGTTGCCTTCAGCTCCGGTCCCGGCGCGGTGGGTGGCGATCGTGGTTTTCGGCAAGGGCAAAGACGCTGCGGCTCGGTGGGCAAGAAGGCAAAGGCGCGCGGCCGGGGCAGCGCGACATCGCGTTGTCGGCGGCGGCGCATGGCACACCACGCCCTAGGGAGGCCCGCCGAGAACGGGCGGCAACGGCAGACCTTCAAGTACCGTGACGCCGCCGGCAAGAAGACGGCGTGGCGCATGGAGGAGTTCGCGAGCGACCTGGATATGGCCTCCGACGACGGTGCTGGCGTCAAGGTGATCTGCAAGGTGTACGTCACGCGGAGGGCACCGGCGGCACTGGACGAGGTGGAGCACCTAGAAACAAAGGCTAGGGCCAACAGGCCGGCGCTTCACCGGGAGCTTGTCAGCTTCATGGTGCCGCCTCCGGCCGAGACCACAGGTGGCGAGGCCGACTAGTTGAAGTGTTGAACTGTGGGGATCCAAGAATGTGAAACACCACAATACCAGCTAACTACTTTACCTCTCCGCTGATTCCATTGCTGTAATCTTCATTCTTTTCATTATTATTATTTTTTTATCCATCGTTGCAATCTTTTGTAGAATCTGTTCTAGACCAAATTAATCCTGAGCGTAATGCCTAATCTTTTCATGTACGTTGCTATTCAATTAGCTTCTGTTTTGACTGAAGGTCTTCACTGTATGAGCAGCTATTTGATTTGTATCCACTTATTCAATTAGCAGCTATTTGATTTGTTAACTTGTTCACTGTATGAGCATGAGCAAATGAGTAGAGGGGTAAAGTTACTCAGGTGAAAGAGAGAGTGACCACAACCATGTTCTTTATACTGGTTCTTAAACCAAACAAAGGATGAAATCATTTCATCCTATAGATTCCATCAACCAAACAAAAAACTGGAATGGTTCTGTTCCTACAACCAAACAAAGAATCAGAACCATTCCATCTCAGAAATCAAGGATGGAACTATCCCATCCCTCTGGCTCTCCAATCAAACACACGCTTATATTGTTTTTGCGAATGGGCGGCCTAGAAACTCTTGCCAGTGTGTTTGGACTACATGGTTCCGGATAGTACAAAGTTAATTAAAAGAAATTTCTCACGCTTGACAGCGTTGGATCCGTGGCGCAATGGTAGCGCGTCTGACTCCAGATCAGAAGGTTGCGTGTTCGATTCACGTCGGGTTCAATTCCCCGATCCAATGCCGGATCCCTTTTTGTCTCCTCCTTTATCTCTTTTGGCCCGCTCACGTCTTCTAGTTCTTGGTTAAGGGCATTTCATACCACAAGGCCCACTTCTTCTCTAGCAGTCCATACGTGGGCCTCTAATTCTAACACTGAATCCCTCGGATTTGTCCGATGCTAGACGCTCAGACGATGGTGGCACAGCATGCTTCGGCATGGGAAATGAATCAATTGAAACTTTGCAAATTTCCGGGCGACTGTTTTCTGGTGAATATGAAATTCCAATCATGTCCTACTCCTGGTTAACTTCCCGTAGCTGAGTGCTCTTTACTCCTTTCTACCATTACACCGTCAGAAAAATGGTTCTTATTATGCCAGTGGACAAGATGATAAGACAGCGATCGACAGTGTTTAACTAATCGTTTATGAAAAGAAACTTGATCCATGCTTAATATCGATAATCGCCGATTGTTGATAGAAAGGTAAAATTAGCCAAAATTCAGTTTTCAAATTTTCAAATTAAATGTCAAAATGTGTTGATAGGAATACTGAAAATCGACCGATGTCATTTTTTTCCTAAAAATGTTGAAAAAATAGTTTTAAAAATCAGGAAAATACAAAAAATATTACTTTAAAAAGCCAGGAAAAATATGGCATGGCTGGATCTAGCAGAGTGCACGGGGAAGGGGGGGGGGGACAGAGGGCGAGGAGAGTCCATCAGTGAGGGAGTTGTTGAGGGGATAATATGCCGGGTCATTTCAGTTTTTTTTGGGTATTTTCCATTTTGAGCTAGGTAAAGCTCAAACATCATTGAAAAATTGTTTTAAATACTCATTTGGTCTCTCAACTTTCACCATTGCCCTATTTTGGACCCTCTAAAACCACACTAGTTTGGCCCCTTCACCGGTCAACAAGGTGCTTTTGGGCCGGTTTCGCTGATGTGGTGTCCACGTAAGCGGTTTTGGGTGATTTATGCTGATGCGTGCCATCCACTCATGCACACACACATGAGAGAGAGAAGGGCAGCGTCGTTGGGGGAGGATGGATGGCGGTGTTGTAGCTCCATTGGCGATGGAGCATGGGCGGTGCTAATGAGGGAGGGGATGGAAGGCGACCGATTGCAATGGGCTTCATGGGCAATGGAGCATGGGCGGGTGCCACGGACGAGCAGGGACGGCGCCAATGCGGGAGGAGGAGAAGAGGGGGTGGTGCCGGATCTGGGGAGGAGGAGGAGGTGGTGGCGGTGGAGAAGGAGGGCAACGTTATGGTGGAGGGGCGGTGCCGGTGTGGGAGTGGTGGCGCTGTGCATTGGTGGGGAAGGGAGAGAGTGAAAAGAGAGAGAGAGTGTGTGTGTGAAGAGGGAGAGAGAGGAAGCAAGGAGAGAGATATTAGAGGTCGGAGAGAGTCCACATATCTGCCACATGTATGACACATCGATGGAAACCGCTTATGTGGATGTCATATCAGCGAAAACCTCCAAATTCACCGTATTGACAGGTGAAGGGACCAAATTGGTCTGGTTTTAACAATTCGAGAACCATCCTAATTGGGTTTTAGAGTTTAGGGACTAAATGGGACGAGAATGAAAGTTCAGGACTAAATTGATACTCGTTTCCTAAATATGTTCATTCCAAATGATTTAAACATGTCTATACTATTAAAGATTTTTTTTTGATTTTTCTGATTTGAACTTAGACCGATTTCGAATAGGAAAACCGATCGGTTTGCCCAATCCACCCGTAGCGATATGCTCGATTGTCACGACAACCAGTTGATTTTCGATAATTTGTCAAACCATGACTGGGATAAACGATCCGCGACACCCGAAGCATGATCGAGCTACCTGTCCACAACTTGCCCAGAGCTTGGCTCCAAGACGAGACCCGCATAGATCACACTGTACATGCACACGAGACAGTCCTTCAGCTTCTTCCATATATCGATCGTGTGAACCGTCGCCGCGGTTCCCTTCACAGCTGCGCGTGGCGATTTTGGCGTCGATCGATCGACACCGATGATCAACTTGCACGCCGTAGGTACGTGGAGACGCAACCCAGCGCGATCTCGCGGAGAAAGCAACGCGTCGATCGGTACGTCTGCACGCTCCGACGCAGCCCCAGATTCGGGGCAGATCCCATGGATGGATCGAGTCGACGCCCACACACACACTCTCTCCCAGTCCCAGCCCATTTCACCGCAGGCACGAGGCACACGAGCACGATCGATCGATCTCCCGTCGGCGTCGGTACATGCTTGCTGCTGACGTCCTGCACAGCACTGACAGCACCAGGCCACAAATCGCCAAGACCTATAGATAGCTACCCAGGCTATAGTAATTAAGGTTAGTAGTTTATATAGCTCTAGCGTCTTGTGTGTGCAAGGCGACATGGAACAACCGAGCAAGTGACCGGCTGTGCAAGACGCTGAGAGGCTGGAAAATTTTCTCGTGGCAAGACTGACGGCGTGGCTAGCTTGACAGTTCCCATGAGGCCATGGAAAACGGCTTTTGCCGTTAGCTAAGGACTTTCTCGTCTTATCTTCACCGTTGGTCATGCGCTAAGATCCATGCACAGCTTCACTCCTATCTCATATGGTCTTTTGAAAAAAAAACACCTCTAAAATTTCGAAACAAAAGCAATCGGATCCTTCTTCCTCTCTCCTCCACCTGGGCGAGGCGACTCTGCCCCGCGTCGCCTGCCGTCCGCGACCATCGCGCTGCCCTACTAGCGACCACGTTCGAGCCACCGCGTCGAGTCGAGCGCCCGTGCGCCTTGCCGTGGCTTGAGCGGGGCCGCCGTGGTCACCGGTAGGATGGTGCGGTGGTCACTGGCGGCGGGCGGCGCGGGGCAGAGCCGGCTCGGGCTGGTGAAGGAGAGAGGAAGGAGGACTCGATTACTTTTGTTTTGAAATTTCGACGGTTTTTTTTCCAAAAGACCATATGAGAGATGAGTGAAGTTGTGCACGGATCTCGATGCACGACCAATGAGAAAGTTTTTAGGTAAGCGTAGATGGATTTTCTTGAGACAGTGACACATCCTTGCTCATTTTTCTTTTGCCAGTGGGGTACGTTTGCATGACAAATCAGGACTGGGCAATTGGGCATATGCATATGATACTCTAGTGCCATCGGTTCTATGATGTTGCCATCACTGTACTCCGAATTAACAATGTTCTATCATCTCCATCGGGTCCCAACTAAGCTAGCTGGTCAATCTAACCATGAACTGACGTAGCCAGAGGAATTGTGCCGAATCGAGTCACGCCATATGACAGATAAACATCGACTCACAAGAGTAGACACCAGGATGCTAGATCTAACCAGCTTAACAAAAGATGACACCAGACACCGGTTACAATATAGGATGGATCTGTCAGTCCTCTAAATATGTACAGTTTCTTCCTGTGGATAGTTTACCATGTAATGCGATCGATTCTACGAGTTGCCATCTTTGTGCTCCAAATTAACCGTCGTTCTATCGTCTCCATTAGGACGTACGCCCTAGGCAGGCTATGATTAGCCAACTGGTCATTTCCAACGATGAACTGACGTAGCCTGAGGAGCTGTGCCAAATCAAGTCACGTGACGGATCTGTCAATCTTCCAAAGATGCACAGTTTCTCCTTGCATAACAGAAAGCGTTTCTTGTTAATTCTGGGATGGAACAGATGAAGAACGTTAGTGACCAGTAATCAGTGACCTCACCTGCTGCCGATTACTTTACGAGACCGGCGACCATGATTATCTGATGGTGGCAAGCACACTGGAGAAGGACAACAGAGCCCCGTGGCTGTGTAGCTAGGTTTCCGTTTCCAGAGGTGGTCTCTCGCTCCGTGGCTGAGAAGGGAGGGAGGGAGGGAAGAGCAAAGGAGAGATGATATTGTCGTGCAAGCTTTTTGTTCCTCTTATTTATGGCTATATCGAAATCTTTATGAGACGTGATTTTATTGGCTGTAAAACCTGAAAAAGGAAGTAGAACTAGAACACAAGTCAGATCGAAGAGGAACGAAAAGGTGAAAACGCTAACCACATCCAAAGATTGGTGCATATATACCCAATTTACCTTGAGGAGTGTTTTTTTTTTCCTTCGAAGGACAATAAAATAGTTGTCTCTGACTTTTTGATAGAATGACAAGTTATAGAGTTGTAAATATTTTTTAAAAATTTCAAGCTTCCCATCTTTCTTTTTGTGCTTCGATCAATTTATCAATTTTTTGGAAGGTCTTCCATCGAATTTTACTCGTATTCTCTACTGTTCTTTCATGGGTTTTACGCCTATTGGAACAAGAAATCTTCAAAATTTTGATCTAGTCTATAGAGAGGACAGGTCAAGCTTGACGAGGAGGAGGTGAAAACGCTAACCACACCGGTACACCTCGCAGGTGGCACGTACCCAATCCACCCCGACAACTTAATGCAAACAATCTAGTGTACAGTTCTACATGCACATAGTCACATAGAGCATCAGAAGTACAAACCCACCATTTATAATTATCAAGTGGATGCTGGTGTCCCTACTTATCAAATGTTTAATCGGCAGGAACGGATCAATACAATTTCAAGGGGAAGAGGATGGATGCATGATGTCCAAAGATACGAGACACGCTAAACAAAAGGAAGATATGTCACAGGCTCGTTGCGGGCGCCCTGGCGACGGCAGTACAGAACGAGATCTAGAAGCGGCACAGTTGTCCTCGCGCCATTCGCTCACCCTGCTGGCTCCGATTAGTTGACCTAACCGCCCCCATCTTGCCGCGATTAAATACTTAATTCCCATGGATCGGAGCCGGAGCCACCGGGATCTCGACTTGAAAACAACGTGGGCTCCGTGGAGAGGAGAGGCCAGAATCAACCAGGGCCGGGCCCACCAGATCGCACGTCACCGGGGGGGCCCACCCCAGCGTACAGCCAAGCCCATGGCCCACGGGAAGAGTGCGTGTGTTCTTGTGCACGTCGATGACCATGTCATGTGCACTGTGCGATAGAGGGGTGCTGATGCGATGTGATCGCTAATCGCGATTAGACGCGCGTGTGATGGTTGAGATATGCTCGTCATGGGCCAAAGGGAGAGGAGATAATAATGGCGCGTAGCTCGAGCACCACCGAACCAAGCTCTAAATGCTAGATTAGCTAGCTGCTTGTACTGGCTACTCGCTATCGCAACAGGTCAAACTTTTAGGTTCAGTATGAGATCACTCACACACACACCCCAATCCCAATCCCTGGGTTTTTATAAAGTAGTATTAAATAGGACTAACTAACCACTAGTTGATTAACACGGCGGATTAATGATGAACCATGCATATCGAATTGTCGATCGATCCGGATACAGCAATTAATGCTAGATAATTACATCCCAAATCACCAAATGGGTAGTAGTAATAATCTACAACTATACAGACAAGGAAGCAGAACAAAGCGAAGCTCGATGCATGCATGCCTCGATCGATCTCTCACAGGTTTATTTACAGTATAGCGCGCGCTATCACGCTAAGCCTCTAATCAATCGCCATTGACGTGCGGTGCTTAGCTAGCTAGAGCTCGTTTTAGTAGCTCCAGAGCGCGTCCTCGTGGTCGAACTTTTGACCGGAGGAAGAAGATATCTCGGGGTTCACGTCGGAGGTGAGGCCGGTGTCCTGCGACGCGCTCAGCCTCTCCCGCTCGCCCTTGCACGCCGCGGGTTGCTGCTGCTTGCCGGCCATGTCGACGAGGCTGCCGTACCCGTTGCTCTCGAGGAGTTGCACCAGGCTCACGCCGTGGTGGAGCTGCCCGCCGTACTGCGTGAAGGTCGCCAAGAACGGCGAGGAGGCGGCTAGGCTGTGATGGTCCGTGCGGCCGTCGTCGTGCGCCGTCGTGTTGAAGAACTGGCCCTCCAGCGCGTTGGAGAAGCAGGTCACGTGTGCCGCCGGCTCGACGGCGCCAGTGCCGGACATGTCCATGAGCGCAGGGAGGGGAGAGATGGCTACCTCGTCCGCCATGATCGAGGGCCCTATCTTGCCCATCTCCATGGCGCCTTTCTTTGCCGCCGCCGATGATGGCATCACTCCGACGAGGCTCTTCTTGAACACCCTGCACAGCACCCACTCGTTCTACCGCCAAACGACGGCAGAAATTAACCATCAGACGCGATTCGATCGATGCAGATACATACACGTACACACACATGCGAATTCAAGAACTGGAGCTCATACCTTGGATTTGCTGGGGAGGGTGGCGCAGGTGGTGGCATGGAGCTTGCCGTCGAGGCGGTACTCGTGCATCACCCAGCCGGACTTCTCGCCCTTGGGAGCCCGCCCCGTGTAGAAGACGAGCGTCTTCTTCATGCCGACGAGGGCCTTGCCCCTGAAGATGTCCTTGTCCTTGCCCGTGGCCTTCCAGTACCCGGCCTCCGTCGCCCTGTTCGTCCTCAGCCCCGTCGGGTACTTGCGGTCCTTGAGGCAGAAGAAGTACCACTCCTTCTCCCCCATCCTCGCCAGCGCTGCACGTACGCATGCGTTAGATCCGATCGCGACGACAACGAACATCGGAACATGCGTGTCGGCAACACAAGGCTTCGCAATTCGCGCGCGGCGTGAACAATCAACGTGGATGTGATCATCGGTGTGCTTACATGGCAGGTCCCAGGGCTCGCACTTGTTGAGGTCGGCCTCGCCGACGGCGACGGCGGCGAAACCGGCGTCGGCGACCTTCCTGGCGAGGTAGTGCGTGATGAGCTCCTCATCGGTCGGGTGGAAGCGGAAGCCCGGCGGCAGGTCCATGACGTGCTGCTCGGCGCGCTCCATTGGTGGCGAGCTATCAGCTGCTAGCTAGCTCCTCCTTGCTGAGCTGCTGCGCCGCCTATATAACGTACTCCTGTCCCGCAACATTTGCACATAGCGATAGAGAGGTTCAGACAAGGCCGTAGCAAAGCAGACCCAAACAGTCTCCACAAGAGAGTCTCCAGCTAGAACCAGACAACCCAGATCAGGAGCTTAGAAAAATGGATGAAATCAATCAAAAGTGCAGGGCAGGCAAGCACATATAAAACCGCACTTTAGGTAGAACATGAGAGAGAGATAGAGAGAGAAGGGGTGACAGTATGGTGATTAATTACCTTTTGGGAGTGATATGGGTTCAATTGGTAACAAGGAGGAGAGGTTAGAGAGAAAACAAAGTGCGAGGGAGGTGGTGCCCTTTATATACTGGCAGAAATGGGAGAGGCCATGGGTCTTTTTGGTAGAAAGAGACGTGGTGGCCAAGGGAAGGAACTCACGGGAGATGGCTAGCTACCTGATGAGTCCAAATTATTAAGTTTACTAAATTTCAAAGAAGTGTTTACTTCCCTGTGGCGGGTTCAGCAGGGTTTTGATTTTTAGGCTGAAATTACCGATTTTCGGTTAAAATCAGCGTTCTCGGAGTGGGCCGATTTTTTACCGACTTCAGGAAAAAAAAATTCGACTTCAATGAAATTTAAATGAATATATAAAAGAATGTTGAAAGCATCATTATGTAACAAAGCCAACATAGCCTGGTTGTAGTCTCTTTCTCTAGAAGTCTAGAGGCTACTGGTTTGAATCCCCACGGACTCATTTTTTTTGTTTAAATTCAAATTAAAATTTATAAATCAAACCGAAAAGCAGTTGATTTTTTTCGATTTTGGGAGACATCAGTTTTTTCGGCCCCCTCAGATTTTTTCCCTCCCAAAAAACAAAACCTTGGGGTTCATGGATAATCAACCAGATCAAAGTATCATTCATTGTTTTTTAGGAGGGATCAAGGTATGTAGAGTTTCGCCCTAGCGTTTCTGATCTCATTGAATTTATAGTTCTAGCTGCTCTTCACAGTGTATTAAAAAGAATGTTAGCGCGCTGCAGGCATCAATTAATCCGCCATCACTTTTTTTTAGATAACAGAAGTATAACTCTCAGTCTATGCACCAACTAGGAATACACACGTAAACTTCCGATCTATGTACCAACTAGAAATACGCTTAGCTAAATCCGCTATCACTTGTATACGCAGGTACTACGTGTGTAAGCATTAGCGCGTTATCAGCCAGCAACCGGAGAGAGCGACCAAATCAATGATATTGCCTTCACCTTCCGATCTAGAAAACACGCTCGAACAGACTAGTGCGCACTTTTTTCAGCATTCGAGTACTCCTGCAAACGATGGGTTTTATTAGCCTGATGCTGAGGATGAGATGATCATCATTCAAAACAACTATCTAGCTAGTTTGGGTTGCGGCCGACACACACAAGAAAAACCAGAGATTTTTGCAGAGTGCATACAAGGGCCAGCCGATGGATGCATGGGTGGCACGGCATGACGAAGCAGTATCTAGCTAGCTCAGAGACAGCACGCTGGTCACAGGCTGATGATTAGTAGTGGATCATCACAACATTCTACATGCGTCCAAGCAGGGAGAATTCAGGGAATCCAATCATACCATCGCCCATTTCTTAAAGACCGTCCTCTCTCTCTCTCTCTGCAGGGCCATCAGGCATCTGGGATGGTGTTCTAGGTGGCACTGTGGCAGGTCCTGGGATTGGCAGTGCATGCACAGACGAGCCACATGGAGATATGCCACAGATGCAAATATGCAATGCTACTGTGCGTTATTCTGTGGTGTCCACTGCGAAGAATGCTGGACAGATTCAAGAACAGGAATGTGCTGCCCACTTGTCCTTGGAGGGTTATGTAGCGCGATTAAGAAATTCAGGTGTGGTTTAACTGATAAGGAGGTTCTACAGAAAAGAAAAATGTTCAGACTCAAAATGTTATGTGAGTGGGGCCTAGGTGCACACACAACTACACAAGGTTAACTGATTCTTGATACGTCTCTCTTTCTTGAAAAGAAAAAAAATCTTCGCTGTACTGGATGTATCTGCCTGTGGCATTTCGTCCTCATCAATTCTTTCTTTCTTTCTTTGGAAGAAGAATCTGTCCGTGCAATTAATTCAGCAGGAAAGAAGCCATAATCAATTAATCGACGATGCATCGCGAGCTCTCGCCGATCAGTGCTGTTACTATCAGAAAACCCGAGAAAGAGACAAACTTAAACTATAAAAGCGTCATTTCCAGATGACTTTGGCCACCCAAAACTCTGCCGCAACAGAGAAAAAGTTCCAGATATTACCACGGAGAGGAGAATAGATTCTTCAAGTTAGAGACGCATCTAGCTACTAACGGGAGGAGCCAGTTGGAGGCATGTACCATCTGCCAAAAATTAGACGCCCTCACTCTCTAAAAAATGCAGACATGTACACTAGCTATAGCCTGCTTGCTCGAGATATCTGACTCACTACAGTATTACTGCACTGTGCCGAGTGGATCCTACACGGCATGATTGGTGATTTGGTGCATGGATATTTTTTTGTCGGCCGATTATCACCGATAACCGGTCTTATCGGCACCTCCTAGAAAATCAAACCGGTTTTAAGATATCTAATTTGAATAAATTTTGTTCAGAATTTGTCCCCAAATATAGCCAATAAAATTCGATATTTTTTGTATGGATTATAAAATTTTTGTTTCAAATTACCGGCCAATTATTGTAGATAAAACCCGATCATCCATCCTATCGGCTTTGTCGGCCTCCTCTTGTAAAAACGAAACTCCGGTTAATCAAATCCCTGACTTAGTGTCATTTACATAAGCTTAGTCCATTATCTAAAAAAAACATAAGCTTAGTCCTATTTGTTTTGTCGGCTCCCTTGGGTAAAAACGAAACTCCGGTTAATCAAATCCCTGACTTAGTGTCATTTACATAAGCTTAGTCCTATGGCAAAATATGTGGTGCAAACCACCCTTTCCATGAAAACTCCATGAAAACCACCCGTAAAAGTTTTGAAAAATTCTCAAAAAATTACCATATGTAGGGGAGGTGAGCTTCTACAATCCTGCAAAATTTGAAGATGAAACTCAATCGCATTTGAAAGATATGAAAAAGACAAATTCAGCCTAAATAGTAATTTTTCACTGTTTAGCAGTATTTATTTTACTGTTTGTCTTTTTCATATCTTTCAAATGCGATTGAGTTTCATCTTCAAATTTTGCAGGATTGTAGAAACTCACCTCCCCTATATATGGTAATTTTTTGAGAATTTTTCAAAACTTTTACGAGTGGTTTTCACGGAGTTTTCATGGAAAGGGTGGTTTGCACCACATATTTCGCCTAGTCCTATTGGCTTTATTGACCTCTTCGGTAAAAATGAAACTTCGGTTAATCAAATCCCTGACTTAGTGTCATTTAGATGGGCCATCAATTAAGGGGCGAGGGCGCCCCTCCCTAATCTCTAGAGTCTGCCCCCTCCCATGCTGGCATGGCTCTTCCTGCTCTCTCGAAATCAATGGCCGACACAAAGGGCTTCTCTCTCTCATGTCGTCCATGGCGCACAGTGTAGCTGCCGCTGGAATGATCGACATTAAGGCGACGCTAATTATCTATCATGAGCCGTGGCTTTCGAACGCTAATCATTGTTTGCTCGCGTGGAAGCGGGTGTGTACTTGGCCTGTGATCTTTTAGACATACACTTCGTCTGAAATGAGCTTGAGGCTTGAGCTAGCTGGCTAGCTGCGTGGTTTTAGGATAGAAAGATGTGTGTACTCATCCGGCGAAAGGAACGGATATATATTCCGGGGATATTCTCCTACTGGGGCCAGCTTAATGAGTAATGGCATGATTAATCGCTCACCGCGTGGGGTCATTTTCCTACTAATGTGTAATCATTTAGCTAGTACGCGATTAATCCTTACCTGTGAGTCATTTTCCTATATAAAAGGTACGTTGTGACTGTGGATCACGATTTGTATATATAACAAAAATATGCTGCTTGTACTTTGAAAGTAAGATAAATATCAATTCAATATCAATAGAGAAGTATCGCGATTTTGGAATTTTGCTACTTGCACCAATTGAGTCCAAAGCATTTTTGACCAAACTTTTTCACTAATGCTCGTCCTACCGTGTCGGACGCACTCGAGCAGAGATGCCACTCGCCCTACTGCTATGCCTCCTCTCCCTTTCCATCTCCCTTATCCATTCCCAATCATAGGGCTCCTTCATCCTACTCTTCCTCCTCCCTCCTCTCCCCCCTCCTTCCTCTCACCGGTAGCAGCGGTCGTCGGGGCCAGCGCCAACCCCTCTACTCTCTCCCCATATCTCATCTCTCTTCCTCTCTCTATTCCCCATTTCATCTCTCCCTCCCCTCTCTACCTCTCTCTCTTGGGTAAGGGGTGACGAGGAGTGTCGTTGTGCTGCTTCCAGCCAACCCTCTCCTGGAGCTCACCGCATGAGGAGGCTTGGTACTCCATTGGAAGGAGCAAGGAGCTAGATGGAGAAGATATACAATGCAACTTAGTTTGAAACATCACGCTGGTACGTATGAGACATGATTTTTGCTCTAGTGAAACATGATTTTGCTCTGGTGAAACACGCGTATAAAATGTGAAACATTTTTATTTGATCTTGTGAAACATATTTTTGCTCTTGTAAAATATGTGTTTGTTCTTGTGAAACATTTGTCCGTATAAGGTGAAACATCTTTGAATAATAGATGGAACATTGCTTCGATGATGTTCCATCAGTTTTTTTACCGATGTTTCATAAGTACTTCGTCATGTTTCATTAGTACTTTATCGATGTTTAACCAGTACTTTATCATGTTTCATCAGTAATTCATCATGTTTCATCAGTACTTCGCGGATGTTCATCTGACAAAATCGATGTTTCAGGTGGTTAAACACAACGAATGGCCGAGATCGATCTGTCATGATCGAACAGTTCACATGGGCGTCCGATAGAAATCCCTCCCATCGGACATTCGATTTGAGACTTTCGCCAAACTTTTTTAACCCTAGAGAAGCTAGAAGACAAGAGATAAGAAGAGAAGATAGAGATGCTAGGAGAGAAGTTAAATATCAGGATGGCTGTGCTTCCTGAATAGAATTGCAATGGGTAGCAGACCACGCAAGGGCCAGAAAGGTGGTGGCAGATCCAAACTCTCTCTATACATACATACCACCACCTTTAAAATTTAAATGGGTAAAATAGATAGCTAGATATCGCGCTATATGTGGCTCATCCGCGAGTGACTCGTGAGCAATAAAAATGACATTGCAGTGCCATACATCAAATTTTTTATTCCTTCTATGGAGTAAGACATTTTCTTTTTTTGAACACGGCAGTTTTTTTTTCCCTCCTGATTAATTTATATAGAAATTGATCTCACGCGAAATTCCAATGTCCTAAACCGACAATACGGCGTTCCTTTTTAGACAGACAATACGGCGTTTGATGTGCATCTCCGAGCCTGTGGCTAGTTGGATACCAACCGAAGAAAGGACACCCCAGCTCACGCCGGCGCGCGCGCGCCCCGGGTCTGCACCTTCCCGTCCGTTTTCCCGCGCGGCCAGTGCCGCGGCGACACACCATCCACGGGTACGTCGCCGAAAAGGGCAAGTCAATACGGCGGGACGCGAGCGCCCGGGAGTGCGACGGCGACGGCGACGTGCTCCCCCGACGCGTGTCGCGCCGGCCGCGCCCGCGCGCTGGGGATCGGATCGCATCGCACGCCCGTCCGCATGGCCCTCCACTCACGCACGCGTGCACCGCGACCGCCTCCGCCGGTTATTCTCCGGGCAGCATGTACCCGACCGGCCGCCGGTGGAACGGTTCAGAGTTCAGAGCGCCAGATCGCCAGGAGAGACGGGACGTAAAGAAATGGCGGGATAATGCCGAGCCGATCGAGCCAATGATAAGCACGCGTCTTTGTCGTCTTGGGGATGTGTCGAGCTCCAGTGGAGGCGACCGAGTAGGCTTCTCTCCGTCCCGTTTCGCCAAACAAGCCGCCCGTTTCTTCCGAGTCCTGACAGGACCGTTTCATTAGAGAGGAGTATTATCTTATCTCTGCTTCCTTTTGTTTATTTGGTGTACGTGGCCTCGTTGCTTCTTGCATCCTGCTTTTCTCTCTGCCGAGTCGAGCAAGTTCCAGAGCTAATGCCTCGCTGCCACGTGTGCTACATGTCCGGGCTCTTGCCTTATTACGACATATGATACTAGTCGAGTGCCGTGCTTTGCTAGAGGAATTTTAAATTCCACTATTAAGATTATAATAGAGCGGGTCATATACCTTTGGCTTTCGCGTGGTGTGACGCGTCGCAAGCAACATCGTGAGTGTCTGTATGAGTATTACGTCCAATGGCATGGTTGGTAAATTTAATAGATAAAATGAATTTGTTACTCCGGATATTATTGTGCGTAATTTTAATAGATGAGATTAATTTGTTAAAGTGAATAACATGGTGCATAATTTTAGTGTGTAACATTGATGAGTTGCGGTCGTTAATTGGAGAAAGATTTCAGTGATGTTTTGTAGAGAGACTCCGGCGTCGGCTGGTTGGAGTTCGAAGCTGGTGAATTTCATTGGTGTCTTCGTAGTCTCATCTTTCTTGTATGTGGCCTCGACTGAGGTTGAAGGTTTCATGTTTACTGCTGGATTTGTCTTGATTTTCCGTCACTCTATGTGGTTCTGGCCGGAGGAGATGAGCTTCGTTGCACAGTGCTGCCTGCTGGTCTTCATCTTCGCCTCCGGCGTGAGAAGGGAGAGTAGTTTCTGTGAATGTGCTCAAGGGTCCTGCAAGGATCTACTTCTAATTTGCTTTTTTATCGGGGGCCATGTTGCAAGACAAAAGTTATTCATGGAGTAAAATGAAGTCTTTCTAAAAAAGATAAAATAAATTTGTTACAATGGATGATATGGTGGATAATTTTATGGGTTTGTTACAATTAGATAACATGTTGGGTAATTTCACTAAAGTGTAACGTCGACCACTAGAGGTTTTTTAACTGTAGATATTGTCGTGTCATGTGTGCACCGAAAATGTATGATTACATACGCATCTGTAGCCTTGAGCGATTGCGTTTTTACACGGTCTCTCTCACGTATCAATCGTACGTACGCATCTGTAGCCTCGAGCGGTTGCGTTTTTACACGGGCTCTCTCTCTCTCTCTCTCAGAAGAAATACTGGTGTATCGTACGTAGAGAGAAGCTGAGCCCGTCGCGTACTTGGATTTCGAGACGTGAATGCGGTCATCACTACTGATTCGGCAATGCCACCGTAACACGGTCGTCATGTCAGTCGCAGGCCAATCAGATCAGAATTGCATGGAGGCACGGAGTCTTCCAGTGGGAACACTGGCTTTCGTAAACATTCTTTACGTGTTCATGGGCTTGCATTTTGATCGGATTCCTTCTCCGAATCTTCACGGCTCTCGTCCTGTCGCGAGCACGGGAATGCATGCATTGGTGATTTGGCGTTTGGCCGATCCATACGGACCAAACCTCCAATGTCCCAGTCGAAAATTCTGACCAGTTTATCCGGTTTATAATCATATCCTCTTTGACGTGGCTGCGTCTTTCCCCACCACTTCTGCAACCTTTTCCTCGGTATTTTTACACTTGATTAGCGCTCTAACCTCTGCTTAGACAGTTAGACTGCTAAACAGATCATCTCGAGCCATTAGCATTCGATAATTCAGGGTGAAGGAACCAGGAATCACTTAGCAGAAAATGACAGCATGCTAATGTTAGGCTGTTAGCAACTAGTAGCAGAAACTGGGAAGAAAGCAGCCTGCTTGGATCTCTGTGTACTTTAGGCAAAGAGCATCTCCTTGGCTCTATCAGATAACTTCTTTCCTCAGTCCAGAAAAGAGAGCAGTTCTGATCTAATCAACCCCCCCTTTTTTTTTGCAGACAGCACAATGGGAATGGGGTTGCATACGAACAATTCAGAACAAGTTGTTCATACATGACACCATAGCGATGCGACATAGAATACGTGAGCAAAAATACACTTACTGTTCAGAATCAAATGCCGGTCAAATGGCGATCTGCAGGATCTGTTGGAGATACCTACACCAGGGATCATTATCCGAAATCTGCAGGCGCTGGCGTTCTCTTATGTGATTAGCAGCTGCTTACTCTCTCCCTTCCACTGACCATGGCAACTAACTGCATATGAGTGTGCTTCATAAAAAAAAACTGCATATGAGTGGCTGGGACGAGGCCTTGCAAAATTGACCTCTTCAGTTCAGATGCCATCATCATCATCGGAGGGAGATGGAGCATACATTTCAATAAACAATCAGGAGTCAACCGTAATAAACAATTGGAATGTCAGACAGTTGTTCTATAGTGTCGGTTTCAAGTTGTCCATGTACGTGGCCGGATTACAGGAGACGTACAGCAAGGCAGTGCATTTGTGCAAACCCTGTATGCATGCCATGATGCCATCCAATATGTCAGCTACAAAAATAGGCCCGGATTGACATATACTCGAATCTTCAATGCAGGTGTTGATCTGTCACAATTCAAAAGCAAATAGACATAAAAGAATCCCAACTACTTCAGATTTTGCAGTGCTCATCACTAATGTCATGCGATGGACAGTTTGCGTCTCCTCTGTGTAGTAAATTTCCGGTGCTCTTTGGTGGACAAATCCCATGCCCAGAAGTGAAATGTGGGTCATGTCAGCACCAAACATCATCAAGGAAATAAAAAGCGCACCAAAGATTATTTGTGTGGAATGTCTGCATGCTTGTCCTCCATAAGTCACCGTCTCACCTCCTGCATGTTTGGCCTATAATCTAAAGTAATCTAGTATTCATAATGAAACATTCAGACAATGATTCCATATCATTCTGAACAAATGCTATATGCTTTGTCATCAGTCATCACAAAATAGCTAAATGGGGACAAATATCACCAATAATGATCTTGATGTGCTCTATTTTCCTTTCTTCTCTAAGTCATTGTCTCATCTCCAGCATGTCCGGCCAATAGGTTAAACAATTGTCATGTTCGAGCACATCAAGATGAAAAAAAGGTTTTCCATGCATCATCAGAAAGCAACCAGATCATCAGAGCACAGAAAGCAAAGATGATGCCACCTAAAGAAAGAAATTGGTCTCTGTAGTTGGCTAACCAAGTCACAACGGTTAGGCAATATTAGGGCTAAGATTTTGTCACTACCTGTAAATAACTTCGTCATGTCGATAGGAACTATGCCAAGGAGTTTTGGATGTTTGCATGCTTCATTGTCACAAATAACCGAATGAAAGCAAACTAATAACTGCTACCGTTTATTAGGATTTCCATCTCATGTGTGTGTTACTGTGGGTAAAGAGGTCTAAAACATCTGAGTCCACTAAGATGTCTGCCCAAAGATAACAGGATTGTAGAATACAGATTAAGATTAAGATGTAAGGATTTATCAATAAGTGGGTTATGATGATTGAAACAATGCCATCTAACCACTTAAGCACACGCTAAATTGATCAGGTTACAAGATGAAGACCAGAACGTGGCATCAGCCATTACAGTAGTTTACATATTCTCCCCATATTTATGCAGGAGATGCATTCTTCCAACTTGTAACGAAATATGAACAAATATAAGATCTCAAATGTAGATCCGTTAATAGTTCCATCTATTGTAGAAATAAAACTGTATTTTGTGCGCCTACAATTCTTCCAGCACATTACGGGAATGGTTAGAATAACTTCCATTACCTACGCTGACAAGTGCGCTACAGTTCACATCAAATGCAGAAGCAACGATGGATAATTGACAATACAGCCGGGAAAAGAAGCAGTTGACAATATCAAGTAAAATAACTAGTTGTTCCAAATCATTGAACACATTTATATTAAGCATGGAATTTATTCATTTTATTAAAATAAATCAGCGATGACTCAAGACTATGAACATTCCAGTAAGCATGCATTCAAGCCAAATCAAAATGATATGATAATTCTATCACTTTTTGATGCCCAGATCATGCTTGTAGTTCATTCACCTAGAACAATTATAGAAGCATCTAGTCCCTGGACCAGCTTCCACTCTTTCCTCCAGACTTTTGCTGGAGACAGATATCTGTTATACAAATGTCCTTTGAAGCAGCTTTGCACATGTCATATACTGTGAGGCCAGCAATGGCCACTGCAGTCATTGCTTCCATCTCAACACCAGTCTTTCCATTGGTTGTGGCTTCCCCTTCTATGATGACACTAGAGTCATCTTCATTAAGAGTAAGATCAACACGAACATGGGAGAGAGTAATGTTGTGGCATAGGGGTATGAGGTTGGTAGTTTGCTTTGCACCAGTTATTCCAGCAATCTTTGCAACACTAAGGACATCACCTTTGGCAATCTGGTTTGATGCCACCAAATTAAACACCTTTTGGCCTAGCAGGACCCTGCAACTGGCTATAGCCACTCTCTTGCTATCTTGTTTGGGCGAGATATCAACCATCCTTGCCTGTCCACTGCTATCAACATGAGTAAGCACTGGTTGTGCGTCCTTGGGTCCAGAGGTGGGCTGGGCTGATTGCTGTGGAGGACTTGAGCCTAAAGGACTGGCTGAAGGAGATTCGCCAAATATTGATTCCATTTCCTGGGATTGCAATTTTTGAGACAATTATTACATTAGTAATAAGTCATTCAGTGACAAAGTAAATTAGTTAAACACATTTCTATGAGGATATTGTACAAGGCCAAGTTACAAACCTATATTTACTTTTGTAAATGATTGTCATTACTTTAAAAATTCTGCATCCTGATTATAATTGAACACCTAACACCATGGATTCATATGGTAAAATCTAACTCATGAGCACAACTTAAAAAGTAAAAAAGAATGACAAATTAAGCATTATTAGAGTATAGACAGGAATTGGCCAAAACACAAGTGAACTACAACAGGGCGTGATTCTGTTTTGGTGCTGTGGAAGTGTGATACATGCTTCTCCTTGTAACATGCTGTAGTAACTTTAGTGCATGAGTGCATCATAGACTTGTTAATTTTATGAACATATTATGCATATGCTAATGGGTTATTTTAACCGAGGCACCAAAACTATTATCCTGGGGGCAACATCACATGCAAATTCTCCCTCATTACGAAAAGAACAAAGAAAGACTAATGCAATTAAAAAGGGGACGCTTGAGAATACTAGACAATAATGCAGATTTTGGATTTCAATTTTTTTAAGGAACAGATTTCAAATTACATACCTATACGGATTTCAAATTTTAAGCCAAACAAAAATTACAATACCTGAACCTGATTATAAAAGTACAGGACCACTTAACAGCTCAGGCATATTCATGTGGCAGTTCAACTTCAACTGAATCTATACATATAGTCGCATCTTTGCACACTGGAGTACCCCAACTTTGGATATTGAATATGCAAAATACCAAGTACAAAACGATCCATATTCCATAGTAGTTATTATCCAAAGCATTAAATTGAAAATATACATACCCATGTTTAGTTTCAGTAAGATTTCTAGATAAGAGAAAAAAGCTGCAGAGGAAAATTTCAAAAGAGGAAAACTTCAAATGCAGAATGCCCAACCTTATTTAGCTCCACTATAGCATCGGATGGAATCCCAGTAGCAAAACATCTCCAACCCCTACTTCTTGCTATTGTTGGGATAAACCGGAAGATGGGCATCGTAAGCAAGTTAAATGATTGTTACGCTTCTGCAGCAAGGAAAAGGTAAACAGAACACGCAAATAAATTTTAGAACAGAAATATAGTCCATGCCTAAGCTGTCGAGCAACAATTCCAAGGGAAATGTGTGGCAAAAGCCCATTCATTTGAGCATATAACATAACTTTCCTCAAAAATAGCCATAGCACATGATACAATCCCAATCCATCCAGCAAATATCTGGAATTCAATCTATCACAATTCATCTAGTTTTCGTTGACATTTCAAATCATCTAGTAATTCAAATGCAGACGAAAGTGGGATCGGATCCCAATCCATCCAGCAAATTCCTGGAATTCAATCTAGCACAATTCATCTAGTTTTCAATGACATTTCAGATCATCTAGTAATTCAAATGCAGACGGAAGTTGGATCGATCTGACCAGATCAACTACTGACAATAAAGCTATCGACAGTGGCTATGCAGGGGCGGATCCAGGATTTCAAAGTAGGGGGTGCACACTTTGCATTTCCTTCTACACTCCAAAAAAATGAAGCAATGTCTCTATTCCTCTTCATCTTTAGTTATCTGGTTCACAATCAATCATTCAATCATTCATAAATCACAAATTCACAATGAATTCACTAATTATCTAAATCACAAATTCACAGTGAGTCGTGCCGCTGTTCGAGAAGCTGGCTCACCTTCACTCCTGCAAGGACGCCGGCCGGCTGACGTCTGTCCGCCGCGACGCGGCGTGGCCCGTGGAAGAGGCGCAGTGAGGGAGGCTGGGCTCTGCTTCTGCCGGTCTGCCCTCTGCTTACTGCTGCCGCTGGCCGCAGTGCCGCCTCACGCCTGCGGCCTGCCTCCTGTGAGCACCGGCTGCGCCGCCGCTCTTCGGCCTTCGGGTCGCCCGGTGGCCGGCTGACCGCCGGCGGCCGGCCGCGCTAGTGCAGATCCAGCGGCGCGCAGAGGCGGATGCCGGATGGAGACTGGAGAGCCGGAGAGGGACAGAGGGCGGCTGGCGGCTGGCGGCGGCCTGCGGGACGGCGGGGCGGCGGGACTCAGGAGGCCCGAGGCCGGGCGGCGGGGCGGGGGCGGCGCCGCGGCGAGGCGGCGCCGCGGGCGGGCCGGGAGGCGCCGCGGCCGGGGCACCGGGCGGCAGGCAGCGGAGCGGAGCTGTGGAGGAGAGGGAGTACTGAGGCCTGAGGGAGGCGGCGGCGGCGAGGCGGCGGCCGGCGGGGCGGGCGGGCGGGGCGGCGGCCGCTTGCTCGGGAGACGGAGTCGGGACTCGGGAGTGAGGGAATCACGGGGAGTGACCGAGTGGGGACTAGGGCACGCACGGGCTGGGGAGTGGGGATTTTTTTTTCCCGCTTTCTTGCTGGGCTGGACTGGGTGTCCAATTGGGTCTGATTTTCTTTAGAAAATTAGGCATCTATAGGCATTTAGGCCTGATATCTATAGGGTTTTTTTTTTGCAGAATTTTCGGGGGCCCCAGGCTATGCACAGAGCAGCTTGGAAGAGCAAACACCTTTAGGAGGATCTAAGCTGTGCAGATTTTTATGACGGCGGCAGAGTCACTCCGATAAGAATCCACCAACTCACCCATTGGAGATGGTCAAGCAAGCACCGATGACATCGCAATCACTCCATGGCACGAGGTCAGAGACGAATCGACGGAGGTGGTCGGTCGAGTGGCCGAGCCGCCGGGCGACTTCCGCGGCTCCGCCTGGCTCTCCAAAGATCCCTATCTAGGAATCGGCACAGCAGGATGCCGCCGGCGGAACAGGAAGGCAGACAGTCGACGGCCAGGAGCGTTGAAGGCCAAAGGCTAGGGACTAGGGCCGCGGGTCGGGGTCTCGGCAACGGTGCGAGCCCGCGAGTCTGCGAGACTAGCCGAGCTGGCGAGACAAGGCCCGACGGGCTAGTGGCTCGGCTCGATTTTTACATTGGGTGGTGCCCTGGTGGGACTTGGTAGTAGGACGTGGCCGCGGCGAATGGCGACAGTAGGGGGCCGCGGGGGACCTCGGCAGCCAGACAACTAGGGGAAGGGGATGGTGACGGCTAGGGATGAGGAAGTAGGAGCGAACCCTGGTTCTGAATGGTGGTCAGTGAAGCGAGGCTCAGAAGCAGCCAAATAGGTTGGATCAAGTGGGATAAACCGGGCCGGTCGTACTGTTTATCGAATTGGACTAGCTAGGTTCAGTCAACCAAACCAAATTTGGGCCAAGACCTTGGCCCACCGGGCCAGCCCGGTTCGATTCGACCTGCTATTGTAGCCCACATATTTAATTAAATATATATTTATATATTTTTTCTTATGATGTATAATTTATTTCTTTATTTTATAACACATATTTATTAAATATAATCATTTTCTTATTTTTTATATATTATTTTTAGGCTAAAATAAATTGGCCTACTTGTAACCAAGTCGACCCAGTTTGGCCCGATTAATGTGCGAACTGTGCTCCGACTGAGACCTTGTCCCGTTAGCTTGTTAGGCCCAGTTCCTACAGTGAACTGGACCAAACGGGCCCAAATCGAGTCGACCCAATTCGTTCATTAGCCACCTCTAGTAAGGTGAGAGGTCTTGAGACCTAAAGCCTAAGGTCATGGTGGGCTGGGCCTGCAAGTGCAGGCCCGACTGGGGCCATGAGGCCTGTGAAATCTTGCGCCTCAGGGAGTTTGTCTAAGGGAGACAAGGCTATTGAGAAACGCTATGGGCCGAGAAGGCCCATGGTGGCCCATTTTTCGAAACCCTAGATTAGGTTATAAAGGGAGGATGGGTCCTCTTAGTTTTACTTACCAGAAACAGAAGAAATAAGAAAGTATCGATACCTTCCTCCACCTCTCTGTGTCTCTGTGATTGTTTTTTTTAATCTATTAAGAGACCTTTGGATTACACCTGGTAGCACTGGTCCCTTAATACGTTATTAGCACGAAGCTCTACCTTCTAGGAGACCGATCGAAGGTAAAAGAGAAATTGAATCTGAATCTGCCCTTTTACCCTATATGTTATTCGCATCTTGGTATCAACGAGAAATATCACTGTCGCCGACTTAAAGTCGTCAGCATGAAGCTAATCGGGATCTTGCACTGATTGTCACCGATTCGAAGTTGCTGGTACTGTACCGATCAGTCATATGTGCATAGAATTGCATGAATTAGAAATCGTATTTCCAATTCCCAATCTCGATGGCACGAGGCCATCAACCTATGCACATCGTTGCGCCCGAAGCACCGAAGCCATCACATCCCGCGCCCGCGCCCTCGGTGTTGTCGTCTCGCAGGCCACGCGCCGTCGCCGTGTGCCAACCGTGCCACACGCATCGCTTGCACCACGCACCGTCTTCAGCCTATCCGTGTGCCCGTGCAAGTGTTGCCGCTGCACGAAGCCGCCATCAGATATTACCGCGCGCTTCGCCGCCGTTTATCGCCGCCGCCGCTTCCCGCTTCCGCCGCTTTTGGCCTCCGGGCCGCATGCACCGCTTGCAGTGGCTATGCTGCGCATATCGCACATAACGTGTCTCCGCGCCGTGCATGCGCCGCCACCCCTATGATCCTACGCACCCACCTCTGCTCCCTTCACGTGGCCCTCCCGTGGCGCCCGCTCCTGTAACCACCGCCGCCACCCAATGGCGGCTTGGGTTTCCAACCTAACCCCCCAAGGCTGGTTAGGCTAGATAGGTTGGTCCTAGAAGGTCTTGTAGGCTAGGACTGAATGTGTCGGTGGGAAGAGAAAAGGAAAGAAAGAAAAAGAAGGAAGAGACCAAGACAGGTCGGGCTAAGAAAGAAGGAAATGAGAGTATGGGCTAGCCTAAGGAGAAAAAAAGAAAAAGGAGATGTGAAGACGGGTTGGGTCAAAAAGGAAGGGAAAGGCAGCGGGCCGTAATGGGCCAAAGGCTACATTCTTATAGAAGGGCCTCTGAAAACTGGAATCGCAAGAAATAATTTTCCAGAACAATGAAAATTGCTAAAAACCCCTAGAAAGTAGTGAATTTGTTGAAAATGCATATTCTAGCATAGAAGGGCCTTGAGATTCTAAATTTTGATCTCGTTTTACATTTGAAGCCTATATTTAATGCTATTTATGTTTATATACTTGATCTATGAATTTTTGTAATCTTTTAATATCTATTCATTGATATATTAGTATACTGAAAATAATGAGTTTTATGCATATTTTATTTTTGAAACCACTCTCCAAAAGATTACAAACAGTAATCTAATAAACGAATTTTGCAAATACACAGTTGACAGGCATTGTCAGCTACGAGTTCGAGGAGCTAGCCCCACATGGCTAGAATTACTTCACTTGAGCATATGACGTATAGATTGTACTTGGGAACAAGAAGCTCTAAGTTGCCATTGGAATGGGCTTCCCAAAGGATGAAAAACCTATTGATGAGTAAAACAATCAAGGGTTGCATTTTCTCAGACACCATCTCTTGCCTACCCTGAAGAATGAGTATATGGTGGAGAAATGTGCAATGACTCTTTGGATTGTGCTTAAGAAACAGTTTGAGAAGCTGAAGTACACCATTTTGCCCTAAGCATAACAAGATTGGGCATGTCTCAGGTGTGTGGACTACAAATCCATAGTCGATTACAATTCTGCCTTGCATAGAATTTATACCAAATTTTGTCTCTGTGGCAAGAAGTTCACAGAAGATAAAAAGATTTAGAAGACTCTATCCACTTTTCACCCGAATGCCATACAAAGTGTCTGCAACTACCGTTAGGACGCATACAAGAAGTATAGAGAATTGATCGATGTCATACAAATTGCAGAGTCATAAAATGAGGTTCTACACAAGAACCCAAACACGTCGTCAATGCCTACCAGGCAAAGAAGAAGGGAAAGGGGAAGACGCAAGCAGTGGCGCACTTCGCCATGACAGGTGATGAAGATGCCATGGACGAGGACATCCCCACGGAAATGTCCTCCCCTCCCCTTGACCTCGTAGGAGCAGTGAAGATCCTGGCCAAAAAAGAGAAGACCTCTACGTCCGATATAGAGGCAGAGACCGACATCTTTTTTGTTGATTTCGTTTAAGTGCATGAATGCACTCTTTGTATTTTCTTTGGATTGTGGTTTTTTGTAAACATCCATTGACGATCTCCAAGCTAGAAGAGTAGCACTTTAATTTTCATGATTAAGTATGCATTTTATTCTTTTCAGTATTCTATAAGCAATGTTTGAATTATTTGCCACTTTCTAATTGCAATGGTATTGTATTTTTCTAAAAATTGTGTAGCACCCAGGGAGGATGTATGTATTATTGATAGTGGCACAACGAATACCATTTTAAGAGAGATAAAATACTCTCGGTCAATCATGAAGAACACTGGCAGTATTACTACGATCACAGGCAGCGATTCATGTATAATAGGCTCAGGAAGAGCTCTAATTATACTACCAATGTGTAGAACTTTAGAAATCAATGAAGTGTTATTGTACCCTAAATCTACTAGGATTTGGTTAGCTATGCCGATGCAGGGTACTTGTCTAATCCGCATACTGGCAAGTCTCAAACTAGGTATATTTTTCTTTGTGGTGGAACAATAATTTTTTGAAAGTCGTCTAAGTAGACTCTTGTCTCAACGTTGACAAACCACTTGAAAATTATTGCATTGAGTGAAGTCTCCCCTAAATGTACATGGTTTCAAAGAATGATTCACTATATTCATAAGTCATGTGGCTCGAACATTGAGCAAACCCCACTATTATTTATGAAGATAATACAACTTATGTTGCACAAGTTCAAATGAACTATATGAAAAGCAATTTCACGAAGCATGTTAACCTCAAAATCTTCTATGCTTATGAAATGCATGAGATGAATGAGATTAAGATCTTGCACACTAAGTCATGTGAAAACTTTGCAGACTTATTCACTAACTCACTCCTAACATTTACTTTTAAAAGGTACGTTAAAGGAATCGAGATGATGAGACTTAGAGAAATGCAGATTTTAGGAGAGAATTTTCACATACTCCTAAATAAATCTTGAACATGACACTCGAGCACCAAATGTTAATCTTGAAGACTAGTTTGAAATTTGGATGAATTATACTCTTTTATTCCTTAGTCAGTTTTCATTGAAGTTTTTTACATAAGGTATTTAATGAGACAATTCGTTCAATGCAGTAAGCATACGTTATGTACTCTTTCTCCAAGTTTTCTTTCCACTGGGTTTTTATAGAGTTTTTAAGACATGTGCATCTCGCAACAAAGGCTCAAGGAGAAGTGTTGAGAAACACCGTGGGCCAAGAAGACCCACGGTGACCTATTTGCTGAAATCCTAGACTAGATTATAAAGGGAGGAAAGGTCCTTGCATGTACCAGAAACAAAAGAAATAAGAAAATATCGATACCTTCCTACACCTCTATGTGATTATTCCTTTTTATATCTATTAAAGAACTTTTGGACTACACCTGTAGCATTGGTTCCTTAATAAGGGCCTCAACCAGACGCTAGGTGCCCATGTCGGACTTGGTAAATTCGGTTGTTCAGTTTTTCAAACCCAGCAAGCGAACCTAATTTGATTAGCCGAATAGCATTAAAAAACAAAATCTGAAAAAAAAACCCCGAACTTTTTTAGTTTATTCGGTGCGGTGCGGTTCGAATTTACGTGTTGGCGTTATGTTCCTTCGCTTGCTCTTCTAGGAAAAAAAAATGTACAATTTGATCACAACAAATTTCATATTTCAGGACATATTCAGCTTGCGATTTTACGATTCCGTTCACAAGCTCTCTTTTTTTTCTACCATACCACACCGCAAACCTTTAGTCTGACTCGTCCTTCAGTGTTCAAGGACCACACGTTTTAAACATGACAGTTACAAGGCTGCAAATCGAAAGACCAAATGAAGCTTAACCTGAAAAAAAAGAGCCACACGACAGAAGCTTAACCGGTTGATTCGCCGACGGTCAGTGGCGCCTCGCGAGCGCGAACGCCGAGAGCGCGACGAGGACGATGAGGATGACCATGGTGGCGAAGGAGCCGATGAGGGAGCCCGAGATGCGCTCGCAGAAGGAGCCGAACTGCTGGCAGATGGCGAACCAGTTGGCCCGCACGTTGCCCTTGTGCGCCAGGTACACTATCGCCGCCGCCGCCGACGCGCCGGCGGTCAGCAGAGCCAGCATCGCCTTCAGCAAGCACGTACATAAACAAAGACGCACACAACCTCAGAGCTCAGACGAACGTACGGATGAGATGGCCGGCCGACGGCATCGGCACATGCATGCATATCGAGCAACGTTGATGGTTACCGCGTCGAAGAAGACGAGGAACACCCGGCTGTACCGCGCTCTGGGCCGGATGATGTGCACGATGGACAGTGGTATGGACAGGACGAGGTACGTGCACACGACGGCGTTCGCCGCGACGAAGAACCTGTCCACGCACGCGTGGCATCGATCATGCTATATTAATTTCTTGCCGTCTTGCTGAAGACGGAGACAGTGCGAGGACTTACGTGAAGGACGGGAGGTCGCTGTACTTGGCCTCGAACTGGATGAACTGCGTGAAGAAGGGGAGCGTCTCGTTGGTCGTGCCCATGGCGATGGCGCTGCCGATCGTGCCGATGATCGCGAGGAACCGGAGGAAGACGTCGACGATGGAGACGGCGCGGTTGACACCGGCCGCCAACGGCGCGACCAGGGGCGCCTTGGAGGAGCTCTCCCCATGCTCCACCACTCCTTCCTTCATCATGTCGTCGTACGTAGCCCGAGTCCTCCCCAAACCCAAGTAGCTAATTATAATTAACACGGCAAGAAAACGAAGCTGGTTGCCAAGTGGTTTTTGCGAATGTGATTATGTGAGATGGGCTGCTGCTTGATTGCTTCTTGCTTGAGAGGGTTAGCCAGTGGCTATAGCTTCTTATAGATGGAGAGGGGTTTCGTTAGCATGAGCAGCATTTGCGCGCCAACAAGGCAACGATTAATCCGTTTGGTCAATCATGCAGCAGGGACAGAGGTGGTGATTTAGGTGGCTTTGACAATTGTTAGCACCAACTAAAGCACGCCCTGCCATTGGTTGACTCTGCACCTGCCCTTACTTGCTCAAGCGAAAGCACCAAGTTGCAAATATTTTTGATCCAACTAAACATTCTCTAGCTCCAAACCCACAGAGCAATGTCCAGACCCTCGTCCATTTCTACTTTTGTTCGAACATTGCAGGGCTCCCCATCCACAACGATGCAATCTTTTTCTTTGGTTGAAAGACCTTGTCGTGAGCCGGTAGCATGATACTGATATTATTGGATGATAATAATCGAGATCATTGGTGAGGCAGTTCAAGATCATGCCAATGCAAAGTGCTTGCTGTATTTGTATTAACATTTGATGAAGGCACCATCTTTCCCCAAAATACAGGACATGGCTTCCTGGACGCTGCGTTCAGCCGTTCTCCTCGTACTCGCCTGCCATGATGCCATCTCACCTTCCCATGTCCCGTTGTTTTCTACGACGCCATGTCATGATGTCAAAGCTGGCATTGCGGTTGTGGGCTAAAACGGGGTTGCCTATGGGTTGGGCCAAGTCCAACCGCCCGAATGTTGCTTTCCTATTGCGTATGGATTGGGCCAATCACCCCATGGCTGCTTTCCTAATCAACAATCCAAAATGCAATTATCCAATTGAACGATTGATTAACAGGCCCTCCTAGCAAAAAGCCCCCAACATGTTGTCATCCCATTACAAGCCTCGCAGAAAAGATATCCTTCCATGCATTCTTTTAACAAAAATACAAAGTTTTTTAATTTATACCATTGCAAAGTTCCGGTTTTACTAAACTGCCATTAAAGAGTTGTATATAGCCAGATATATACAAGGAAGAGATAGAGAGAGATTAAAGAGAGAGGAGGGAGAGAGTGACCAACGTTCTATGTAGTCATGTCTATAAAAACCGCACACGTGGATGTCACATTAGCGAATACTACTCTTAAAAGTTATTTTGACTGGTCAAATGACTATCTTAGCCTGATTTTGCTAGCCCACGGACCAAATTAACCCGATAATTGGGTTCTAAAATCAATTTGGTTCATCGGTCATAATTCATTTATGTACTTTTTCATTCCTGTAATTTCAAAATTGAAAAAGAAACACTATGTGCTTGCATGTACGAACTGAGGGTAGCTCAGTAGTAGTGCGGTGTGCACATCTGCCTGCCGCGTTCGAGCCTCCACCTCGGCCATGGTACCATATTTTCCTAGCTAGTATTTATACTAGGACTAAGTACATGCGGAAATTTATTTCCTAAGAAATAGATACAACATTTATGTATTTAGTGAGACTACGGTGAAGGGTATCTACCTAAGGAAGACCATTGAGCCTCCGATAGGGTTCTCTACGTGTATGGTGCACGTGCAACCATAAAAGAAGTGATTGCGAATGACATCATATTTGTTGTTCGGTGCACCTCTCGCGGCAGAACTAGAAGATTTATTTTGGGGGGCGATACTTATTGTTAGAGATAAGGTAAAATGACGGTCAGCGGTAGGTAAATCATTCATACGGCGCTTAGTGTTACCATATCGTAGTTAGTTGGGTTTTCTTTCCACCGCCTACTTTACATGCTTAGTAAAAACAACTAACTTGAATGGTAATGATAAAATATATCGACTAACAGGTTTCAAATGTGTGATCATAACAGTACAAACACATAGCGAGTCCATTAATTTTTGTTATTTACGACATGTCTACCTATGCTTATGCTTATGTACTATACAACTTAACATCCACGTATCTCGCTTCTCAAAATTGCTTTTTGAAACTCTCAAATTAGTCTAGCTTTTCGGTCGTTCAAGCACGGTCAAACCATAGCTCGATGTAGACTTTTTACATTGAATATATTTAAAAAATTATAAGTAATATATATGATAAATTATACTCCATTCAGCCATAAATACGTGTCATTTGAAGTACTTGAAGTTAAAGTTTTAAATCTTTAAATATAAATATCTTTTGAACTATTTAGATTGAGTGCATAAAAATTATGTATGTAAATTCATCTTAAAGCATACTTTTATAATATTGCAATTTTAGTGGTTTTTTATAAATAAACTGTAACGGTATGGTTGTCAAATGTGTATTTTACTCATAGAATTTTTCACATAATTTTATGAGCTTTACAAATTTTTTAACAGTTTGACCTATTTTTAAGACTTCTAGAAAATTGTAAAAATTGATACAATGCGGTAAAGTATGGGAAAAATTTTTATGAGCTTGTAAAATAATTAGGAACTTAAATATATGATTTAGTCTGGATTTTTTGAAATAGTTTTATATAAAAATGCATGTAATACTTTTATCAAATCATTTTTGATCTTGTTGAGAGGGACCATCTGGATGTCTTGTTTTGATATTTCAAGGACAAGTTATCAAGGTTTTGAAGTTCAAAAACCAAAATGAATCGAGAGTCATAGTTCGTAAAACAAAACAATACTTTTCGGTTAAGCTACTTCCGTTAAGTATTATCTGCTTGCAATAAAGTCAAATGAAAATACAAGGTATAACAGTGAGGGGATACACATTTTTTTTAAAAAAAAATAGGTGCCACCAGCATTCCCCTCTAAATTGTTGTTGTATTTCTTTTCTATCAATAAAGGAGGCAAAATTCATGCACTCGTTGCAAAGAAGGAAAAATTGACAGATAAACACAACGATGCTTTAGCGTATAAATTATAAATTATTAGTCCAAAGACGGAACACGCCTCGAAGTATTCCCAAATGCAACTCGTGGTCATACATCCTTGCCCAATATTATGAGCATCAAAGGGCATAATCGGTCAAATTTACGTTAAACAAATTGTGGTCAAATTTACGACGCACACCTATGTTCCCTCTTCAAAGGGGAAGAAAGGGAAAAAAGAGAAAAAAACCCCCCTCAGTGGTGTTGAAATGTGTGAGCCACAAATGACGCTTCCCCAGCGCCGAAGACGACAGCCGCGACCTTCCAAACCCTCCATAAGCTAGCCGTGCGCCCTCTCATCGGCATCAAAGCCGTTGACCTCGCCGTTCTTAATCCCCCAGCCCCCATCCCTCGTCTCGAAGGAACACACGCAACAGCGAGCACAGCACCGAGCAAGAAGAGGAAGAGCAGCGCGAGAGCGAGGAGGCGAGGAGCCAAGCGGCGGCGGCTGCGGAAGCATGGACCGGAACCTGAGCGGGTTCTTGATCGGGTGCGTGGGCGCCGCCGTGACGCTGCTGGCGTACCAGCAGACGGTGGTGTCCAGCACGCAGTGCATCGCCGCCGGCTTCGTCGTCCTCCTTTTCGCCCTCTTCGTCAAGGAAGGCTTCATCTCCCTCTGACGCGTATCGATCGGCAAGCTGCTCCTTCTCTGCAGCTACTTCCACTGCCTCTGTTTCTGTAGCTTCCGTTCTGCTAGCTCCTCTGGCTCTTGGAAAGGGGATAATTTTCTTACAAGAATCATGTGTTCTGTAACCTGTATGTACTGTCTGCCTTTACACGATGAACTGCATAGTTATTGACTTCTTGTTGTATCTTGAGCTTGTTTATGCCGCACTGAAATCAGTTTGTTGTTGCTACTTGCCATCTTTGCTTTTCTGAGTATTCTTTGGCGTGCTGATTCATAAATTGCTGGCCTGTGAGAGTTTACCCTTCAGTTGAATCAAACAAGCCATCGTGGTAGAAACCCCCAGGACAAATAGATTCACCGAAATGTTTGGCTCAATTTGCTTAATTTGTGCATGTCATTGGAACACTCCAGACAGCAGATTTCGGGGCACCCCTCAGGCTTAGATAGATTCGTCGATCCTCAGGGGTGATCAGGATGGGGAACCACAAGCTAAAAAAATTCGGTGGAATGGCTTCTACCACAAGCTAACTCTACAATGCGAGTACAAGACCCTATTTATCTAGACGGCTAGTAGTCGACCCTTTCCCCTTTGTCCTCGGCAGGTCTATGGAAGGCTTAGGGGCAAGGGAAAAATTAGCTGTATGACACTTAATTCGTATGCCAATTTGTTTATGCTTGTAACATGTGGGACCGTCTGTGTCTATGACAGTGGGTCAGGATGGCATACACCGAAACGCGAATTTTAAAGAGTATCAGTGACATAAATCTCTCAGGGGCAAGGGGGTCATTACAAGTGGAATCATCTACATGCCCTTGGTTGGACAACTAAAGTGAGGGCCTGTTTGTATTTCTCTCAAAAACTTTTGGGGTCCTTGCTTTAGCTCCCTGGCAGGGACCGGGAGTGTCCTCTTTCGTTTTGCTTTCTGCCGAGAAGCGCTAGGCTTGCCAGAAGCTCTTTTGTCTTGTGTGTCGACACAGTTAGGGGGTGGAACCGAGCTGAGCTTGAGCGAGCCGGGCATGTTCGGGCTCGGGCTCGTTTTGCGAGCTAGCTGGCTCGGCTCGGCTCGGCTTCGCTTCGGATGGTCGAGCTGAAAACTGCTCACTCGGGCTCAAAAGCTTCATGGCGCTTCGTGACTCGTTGGCTAGAAGACCAATGGGAGGCGGTCTGGTTGGAGAGTGGAGAGGAGGGCACGGGCCACAGTGGAGATGGAGTGTTGGTCGAAGGTAGAGATGGAGGGTCGAGGCGGCCAGAGGTGAAGATGGAGGATGGCGCGCCCCTCGACCCGGTCAAAAGAGAGCTTAGAAAGGAGATCTAGGTGCACATCGCTATCATTGCCGTGGACGACCGCCGCTACGCCATGCCGCCGTGGGAGCCGCCGCCACGCCATGCCATTATGGGAGCCGAGCCGCCGCCGCCGCGCCGCCGCGTGAGAGCCGCCACCGCCGTGTTGTGTTATGCGTGGGAGAGCCGCCGCCGCGTTGGTTGCCATCATGCGTGTGAGCCACCGTGTCGTCGCCGCGTGAGGCCGTCTGCCGCCACCGCGTGAGTGAGACAGGGCGAGTGGCGATCATTGCCATGTCGTCGCCGCGTGGGAGCCGCGCAGTCGCCGCATGAGGTCGCCGCGTGAGAGAGAGGTGAGGTGAGAGACCAAGGGGACGAGGGATTGGGGGTCGCGCCACGTGAGAGAGAGGTGAGGTAAGAGACTGAGGGGATGGGGGAATGTGGGATTGGGGGCTCGGGTCGGGATATTGCTATTTACCTCTCTGTGTAATATGTGAACGAGCCACGAGCGAGCCAATCTTGGCTCGGCTCGTGCTCGTTTTTTGAATGAGCTAAAAAATGTGTTTGGCTCATGGTCGTTTGTAAACGAGCCGAGCCCAAGCTTTTTTCGAGCCGAGCCCGAGCTGCTCACGAGCCACGAGCTAAAGTTCCAGCCCTAGACACAGTCAGTCTGTCTTCTTGCTACAGTGAGAGTCAGCTTTTGTCGGGACGGACCATCTTTGAATGATGCGCTCCCCTTTTTGACCGTTGCGCTTGACGAGACAATTTGACCCATCATCCCGCTGAGGGTGGCTAGCCACTGGGGCTGGCCTCCCATGGGCATCATCTTTAGGCTTGACCTAGGCTTTGTGAGGCGTCTGCTATCCTTGGGCTTGGCCTCGGGTGGCACGGGACCTCGGGTGGAGGTTGTCCCCGAGTGGCGTGGGACCACAGGCAACTCCTACGCGGAGTTTGTCCTTGGGTTTGACCCTGAATGGCGCGGGACCCTAGGTGGCTCCCATGCGGTGGTGCGAGTTTGCTGGCCCTCCTGACGTGGGGACTTGGGTGCATTCCCTACAACAGTGTCTTTTTTAAGAGAACATTTTACCCTACGGGGAATGGAAATCCTCACAACCACAGTATTAGAAACGCTTTAGTGCATTTAAATTCTAAACAGTGGAATCGGATAGAGGGCTCTCCCACAGTAGCATATAGTCTTTGGGAGTTTGGTAGGCCGTCCGGCCAAGACGCACTACCGATTTTTGAGCCCAAAGCACAAGACGGCACGAAGAAGAATGGGCCGGGCTGGCACGGCCCGAATGGCGTGCTGGGCCGGGCCTGGAAATCAGGTATGTCGGGCCACCCAGCCAGGCCCGACTGTTTGGGCCGTGCTCGGGCTGGCCCGGCCCGAGCTGAGGCACGGTCAGTAAATAATTTTTTTTAAGGTGTTTCTTTGCTCGTATGAATTTCGGTTCAACACGAAAGTTGTAGAGAATTTTGAGACGCATCTTTTTTATGTTGAAAACTTTTTTATTTGAGCAAAGTATCATTTTATAAAAAAATATTTTGTGTGCTGCCTGCTGTAGGGCCGGCGGTACCATATCTGGTAATTCCTATGTTTCGAGGTCTTCCATTGCTCGGATGAATTTTCGTTGAACATGAAAGTTGTAGAGAATTTCGAGACGAATCGTTTTCGTGTTGACAAAGATTTCATTTGAGCAACATATGAATTTATAAAAATAGTTTTCTCCTACTATTTTGTTGTTTGGGCCGTGCTTGGGCCGGCCCGGCCCGAAGGCGGCCCGGCGTGCCTTTGGGCCGTGCCGGGCCTTGGTTTTGGCTGTCCAGGCTGGCCCGGCATGGCCCGAAGAGTTGGTCGGGCCATGCCGGCCCGTTTTGGTTCGGCCCGAGGCATGACGGGCTCGGGCCGTGTCGGCCCAATTCCCAGCACTAGTAGCATACGACTTAAAACTGCTTTCTGAACAGAAGTAGTACATGGCCAATATTTGAAACAAACATCATGAACATAAAATTCTCCTGATATGTACTAGGCCGCCTCGTCTACGCAATTGAACCGGACTACTCTGCCGATGCAGAAATATGATATATGAAATCGCATTGCTACAGAAAACAACCAATTCGAACATAGGCGTTACCAATGTCTGGTGTGCAGCTCTTAGCTTCAGAACTCGTGAACGATCTTCTTCAGAGAAGAGTAGGTCCCAGTCGCAGCAACCGTGGAGCCAAGAACGATGATCGCCGCGATCAGCGCAACCTCGGCCTTGCTGCACCGCGCCACGCCGAAGATCTTGAGGTAGCAGACGCACGGGAGCAGCATGGAGGCCATGACGCTGAGCAGCGAGCCAACGAGCGCCATGAGATGGCCGAAGAAGGGGACTGCGAGGGCTATGACGACGGTGCTCACGACGATGAGGGCTCTGATCAGTACGTTGACGGATCTCTTGTTGCCGGCGAGCATCCTCTCTTCGATCGCTGTCGCGACGGGAGTCACCATCAGAGCATACTTGGAGAAGGGATTGATCAGTGTCGTGTAGATTGCTAGCTTCGAGCTGATCTTTCCCTCCGGGAGGTTCAGTGTCACTTGAGATTTGACGTCATCGCCATACATGAGGTAGCCGAGTATAGCCATGGATCCATAGTTGAGAGTGCATGCGACAAAGCATATGACAAGTACCTGTGCAAGTACAAGACATAAGCAACACACTTCAGTCAGGAACTCAGGATTAGCTTAGCTACTTCGGTCTTTCTTTTGAGAAACTACTTTAGTTGCCTTGGATGCTGTCTCAAACATAGGATACTGTTCAGTCAGTGTCAGACATTTTTAGCTTCTTGCCTTCTTGGCTTCTACTGTTCAGCATCAGATTTACTGCATGTTATATGATTCAGAAACCAACTAATGCATCGCTTTTGTTTTAACAAAAGAATATGAGGTGACAAAGCAGTCAGTTTGGAGGTACTTTAAGGTGTGCTTGACTCGTGGGCCATGACGTTACCGACAGAGATTCTGCAAAGATATTACTACAACTTAACGATGTGCAGATTAGTTCTTACTATTCACCACTCAAGTTTCTGTGTTGGATGGATGTTGTCCTTAATAAGTTCGAAAAAAAGAGATGTTTCATGTTAGGTATCATAAATGCAAATATTTTAGGCGACATGTTTTAATTGTGTCTTCACGGACATCAAAATCGTAGGCTACTCACTCTGGAGAACTTGTCCTTCTCCTTCATGGAATTGCACAATGTGGGGAATATGGCATGGCCGCAGTAGCAGAAGGTGTACAGGCCCAGAGCAGTAGGCAGTCCACTGACGTTCAGCATCCTCCCCTTCCCCTGAAACCCGACGCCATCGACGGCCGCGGCCCACAGCACGCAGAAAACCACCACGACGGACGCGAGCACGCCGCTGGCCGAGACGTACGCGAGCACGGCCAGACTCCTCAGCCACGTCGTCGGCAGGATAACGACGGCGACGAGCACGACGAACAGCTGCTTCCCAGAGACCTCCAGCCCGCCGACGCTGAGGCTCGTGCCCGGGAACAGCTTGTCCAGGTTGTCCCCCTCCAGTATCAAGAACCCGATGGCGACGAGGTAGAGCTCGGCGTACAGGAAGGCGGACACGGCGAACCGGCCTTTGCGGCCGAACGCGAGAGCGCCGATGTCCGGGTACCCCCGCACGGCCGGGGAAGCGCCCATGCACCGCTGCAGGAGCAGGCCGGTGTAGCAGCACACCATCGCGACGACGAGCAGCAGCGCCAGGCTCAGCCACCCGCCCTCCGACAGCGCGTAGGGGATGGACAGCAACCCAACCCCTGAACCAACCAAGTCGGCCGACTCCGTCAGGCTCCGAACCGTACAGACAGACTACGGCAAAGGTTCGAGCTTTGGTGCTCACCTGAGAGGGCGTTGAGGCCATTGAAGCAGGTGCGCACGAAGGTCGCGCCGTCGGCCTCCTCCGGCGAGCACTGCGCCTCGTGGTCGTGGGCCGCAGGCTCCTTGGGAGCCTGGATGGCGCCGTGGGCCTGGAGGAGGGGCTGCTCGAAGTCCGGCAGTGCCGCCGACGAGCCGTCGGGAGGATGAGGCGGCGCTGCCCCGCCAATGGCCATCTTATCCGTCTTCCTGGCGACGCCTCCTCTCGCCTCTGCACCGCCGCAAGAACGCAGCAGAGCACGAGTTGTGTGCACTGTGCAGCGCTGCGGGCTCGGCTAATCCGCAGCTGTACGTTACGTTGTTGTATTCCCGTGGACACGAGATGAGGCCAACGATTCTGCGAGTGCGTCGCTTGCGGATGAGAAGGACGAGTTGGAGAGCAAAACTGTAGGAAATGCAGCGGTGGATGGCTCCACCTGAAATCCATGGCATTTCATATGCCACGTGGGTTTATAGGTTTCAGGAATTGGAGTATAGTTTTTTCCACCTGTTCATCAGGGAAATCTCTGAAGGTTAGAACACAAGTTTCTGTTGGAAGATAATTAAAAGGTTAAAGTTAGGAGTGACTAGTGAGCTAGGCTCAGTTGTTGACAGGACTAGAAAAATGATTAGTGTGTAACAAGGTTCCCTAGTGGTGATTAAGCTGGATTAAGTATTACGAAGGCATAATAAATGTTATTACGATGAAATTATATCATACTAAGAGAGTTAGTTTGCCACAAGCACGTGGATGGATTTGCTTTTGAGGTACGTGCATACGCCTCTTACTCTCCTCTCACCTTTCTCATGTTTTGCACAAAAGACATCCCTTTCCTCTACCACGTCGGCTCCCTCCCCTGACCACTGCCTCCAACGTCGTGGTACCCAGCCGTCGGTGCACATGTATCGGTTGATACACACTTACAAGATGGACTTTTTTTTTTGCTGCAATACAAGTACCGGTCAAGTTCGGCGAGACTGGATCTAAGACCATCTCCAACCATTTGCCCTTTATTTCGTTCTCTTTCCTCATTACGTTTCCCATATTCGTTCCCTTCATTTTTCACTATCTTCAATAACATTCCTTCGAAGGAAATGATATAGGGAAAGGAGAGAGAATCACTTTACGAAGAAAATAGAAAAGAGAATCCCTAGCAATGGAGGGGGAGCCCCATTGAAGGCAATTAGAGGATCAATTGGAAGCAACGCAATACCAAGCCTGAGCTTTTCGATGCCATTGCCTCTAAGGAGAAATTTAGGGTTTTAGGTCTTAGATCGCTTAGGCTTAGCTACCTTGTAAATTATTGTCGGCGATTGGGAGGCGAGCCTCCGCAGGCCAATATGCAGGGGAAGGGGTGTGCGAGACCCAAGAATGCCCTTACTGGATCGAGGCCATGGCGGTGGCAGGCGCCGAGGAAGGACGTGTGTTGTGACACGGGTATTTTTATCCTAGTTCGGGCTCCACTGCCGGATAGCAGCCCTACGTCCAGTCTTCGTTTAGTATCTAGCTTAAACGAGTACAAGAGGGGTGAGACCGAGCTTTGGGAAGCCCGGGCTCGAGTACAATAAGTACTCAAGGCACTATATGTGTTCCTACGATATCTGGAAGCGAAGAACTACCACATAGAACTAGAGACCCTACACTAGTGCAAGTGCTCCTGCTCTATGATAGCTGAGTGCTCTTCTGTTTCTGTCTGCCTCCATTGTTCTCTCTGGTTGTGGCCTATAGGCCTCTTTTATAGGCGCCCCCGGCCACTGTAGTCTGACTTTGGTCCGTTGCGAGGCACCGTGTTGCCTCCTGGTCGTTGGTCGTATTCTTCGGTTTTGCCGTGTTGCGATATGGCACATGTACGAGATCCACCGGACATTCGGACGTGTCTTTCCAACTTGCTAGGATTAGTGTTTGGACCGCCTCACAGCAATACGTGTCTTTCTCTATGGGGGCGGACGATAAGTTGACCGTTGACACGACTGGCTACCAACCCGTTAGTAGCTTGCGGCAGGCGTGCATCGGTACTGTGGTCACATTTAACTCGTGGTGACATGCGGGTTCGCGGCTTACTGCTTGGCGGCGCGGCGATCGCGATTGGGGCCCGTGCCGGCCAGGCTTCGGGAGGCGAGAGACCCGAGCTTCGGAGCGGGGAAGCTTGGGCCCGAGTTTGCCAAGCTCGGGTGCGAGCCTGCCAAGCTCGGGTGCCAGCTTATGAAGCTCGCGCGTGTTCTCTGCTGAGCCAGAGGTAGGTAGTGGGCCGCGTTCCTGCGGGCCGCGTACTTTCCCCAACAAGTATATTTTCATAATCTTGTACTCATGTGATCATATCAACGAAAGAGCTAGAAGTAGGGCTATTATCCGACGTAGGAAGCTTGAACGAGCGTAAAAATCAATCCTTGCGCCTTATGAGTCTGTTCATCTTGGCAAGTATCCTTCGAGAAGAAAGGGTCCCTTGTTCTTTCTTACTAAACAAAATAATAAGATCGTTGGAGACCCTTGCCTCAATTGTCGATGCTAATGCCTTCTACTCCCACACTCAATCCAACTAGTCACCACGAGCATCGATGACACTTTTTCGCCACTATGCACACGCACCATCGGATGCTTTTCCTTCATGACATCCTTCTCCTTCCTCATCTCGATTTGTTCCTTTTCTCTGGCTATCCATCCATGCCTTCTTCCTTTACAGTGAGGTGCCCCTGTCCCACCCTCCATCCTCATCCTTGGAGGTTCCCACTACCAGATCTTCCTCCACCTCCTAATGACACTCCGACTCTTCGTCATTCCACTAGCCAACCCTGCCTACTACCCTCCGTCGACCATGTGGTCAAGGCGGCGGCACCGTCGCTATGACTCAGTGTTGTGCCACAACCGACCCATCCTATCTCAAAGCCGAGGGGTGTGGTGAACCATAGGAGCTAACCTATTGGCAATGACGGTGGAACGCGTCGGTGTTGTAGAAGAATGATGACATGGGGATAGAGGAGGAGAGGGCAAATCTACTAAAATCATGGACTATTTTTAGGCAATTGATGAATAGCAAATCCAAGAAATATAAGGAGTAAGTTGAATAGGATTATGGTCAATTTTCAATATTTGGATTAGGACCTAACAATCCATGAGACAACTTTGATTCGTACACAAACTCACTGTGTGGCTCAAAGCCCCTTGCTGGTTTGTGAAGATGATATATTTAGTTTTGGTGATGATGACACAATGTAATGGAGTTATGATGCTTTGGTGATAAAGACACTAGGCAAAGGTTTCAAGATTAAGGATATTTTAGTATAAATTTGGGAGTCGAGATGAGTTCATCTAGAATTAGGGTTTTATTTTGGTTTTGAGTTTTATAGGGGTTTGAGATGCTCTTGAAGTTGTTGGAACTTGCTTTTTCGTGGATTCACATTGAGTTTAGTGAGTTTTTATAGTGTTAGAAGTCCTTAGCGGGTTGTTGTCAGGTGTGGCATATTGGTGCCGTATGGTACAGGGTACCAGGTGAGGCACATTGGTGCCATATGGTACGGGGTACCAGACGGCACCCCATCGCTTCTTTTTCCAAAAGGGTTTTGAGTGCCTCTTGTGCATGTTGTATAGTATGGGGTAATGGCATTTAATTTGTTAACTCTTCGATTGAGCTCTATTGTGATGAGTTAGGTATAAAGCATGAGTTGTCCGCCATCTACACTCCTCAGCAAAACGGTGTGGTAGAGAGAAAAAACCACACATGACAAGGGCAATGCTCGATGACTACAACACACCGAATATCTTTTGGGCGGAGACGATCAACATGGCTTGCCATGCTATCAGTCATCTCTATCTTCATCGACTCCTCAAGAAGACATCGGTGGCGGTGAGGCTGAGAGCGAGGCAAGCAAGGCGTTTTCGGCGGCCTCCCTCGGTGACTATTAGCTTGAACATGCACCGAGAGAAGCTTGGCGATGGTCATTGGTCTGGGGATGCTTCAGGCCGAAGAAGCAAGCCTGGGCGGCAACGGTTGGCGCTAATTTGAAAAGGGGATGATTCCGGCCGAGTGGGGGGGAATGGGCAAATTGGGGCGTCTTGCTCCCTTTTATAGGGTCTTCGACGCGGCAAGGGGCATTCTGGGCATTCGCGCGATGAGGGCCGCATCGAAATTTCACCGGACTTGGGTGGATTTGGCCGGGGAGGTTACCCGAGGTGACCTCTTGTTACGGTGGCGAAATGGGGCTCGCCACCGTGCGTTCCGTCATGATGGCGGTGGGATGAGGTGGCGCGACGTGGCAGCTCCTCCTATGCTGACTCATCAGCATGGGTCAGACCGGGCGGCACCAAGTCGGTCCGATCGGGTGGAGCCGGTAGGGAGAACGACGCAGAGGAGGAAGAAAGGGGAAGGGGGCGCCGGGGTGGGCTTAGCTAGGCCGGCTCGGCTTGGACTGAGGCCGAGGGTGGCAAGGCCGGCCCAGCTCGGCCTGAGTTGAGAAAAGGAGGAAGATAAAGGGCTAGGCCCATTAGGACAATTTGTCAATTTTTTCCAGAGTTTTGAATTTTCAAAATTATCAAATTTTGTGAACTCACCAAGGCGACAGAGAGGGGGGAGTGAATGGAGCCTTTTTCAAATTTTTAATATTTTGTGCTCCATTCAGAACTCCAACCCAAACACCAGATAAAACAGCGGACAGAAGAGAAAAGACTTAAACCAGCTGTTGGAGGTAGAGGGATGTCCTTTAGATACCCAAGGGCATCTGGACTATTGAAAGACCCCTCCAACAACACCGAGAGAAATATGTAACATGGACCATTCGGACCGGGAAGGACTGTTCAGATCTGGAAGCTCAACTTGGACAGATCGCACCGGGAAGGACCTGTTCAGATCTGGAAGAAACAAGTAAAGGATCAGTTCAAACCTGGATGGACCAGGTTAGCTCTGGAAAATAAAAGCAAAAAGGAAAAGAGAGAAAGCCAAACCATCAAAGATACTTTCAGAAAAGTAAAAACAGATTTCCAGAATTTGCCCCCACTTGGAGCAGGAGGTTGGTGGGTTTCTGGAGCTCTAATGTTTTTGGGATTTTGTGTGCATAATCCTACATGAATCTCGAAGCACTTCACCACAAATCTCCTCAAAACTTTCTGTATAAAAAATATGAAAAATCAAACACTACAGACTGTCAGGAACTTCGAGCAGAAAGTTTGGAGCTCGGTATTCACCTCATGGCGTCCAAACGGTGCAATGGAATGACTCCAAACTTTTTCTTCAGATGCACATATGAGTCACGCACCTTCTCCAACAAGAAGAACACAAAAATGATTTTTCTAGATTTGTATAAAAATCAAACACTGGGTGCTGCGCGAAGAACAAAATCTGCAGAGATTTGCAACTTGATGGAAAACTTGATCTCTAGTCTAACCTAGGGTGCAAGAGAGGTGTAAACACCATATAAACACCCTCAAGACATCATGGATCAGAAGCATGTAGAAGGAGGGGAGGCATACAAATAAGTTGCAACAAAAAACATCAAGGAAAGAAGATTGAAACAATAGAACTAGTAAGAACAAGACATGAACATGGAGAAACTAGTTTTGTTTGATTTGGGAAAGTTTTACACAGCCACTCTAGGGTGGAAAACACTCACAAGTGGCTAAACTTCAGAAACTATTGGCTACAAAAGACTTGAGTGGAGACACCCCTCCACTCCTTCTTTTATAGGCCAACCGGTTTTAGGGTATCTCGATATATCGCGATATATTGAGATCACCCTTGAACCACCCATGAATGGCTGAGATTAACCCTCTCCAACCAGCCATTTACATGGGCCTTAGCCTGCTCACTCATGGCCCAACATGGACCATACATGGGCTAACCCGAAACCCAACACATACACGGGTTTTAACTCACACGCACGAATCTTAGAGCGTCGCGAACCGCCTCCAACGATCCCTTCGCGTCCAAGCATCCGTACGTCCCAACGTCCAGTTAGAACTCGTGCTCGGAAGTGATAGCCGTTCCCACCGTGAAGCTCCGCGCCCGACCTCCAACCGAACCGGACCCAATTTCACCGCGAACGGACTCATCCACTCCACCTCGCACCTGTTTCACCAGATCCACAACACCAACAACAAACAACCAAAACACATCTAGAACGTCCGCGGCATCACCACGAACCCAACACAACAGACCGATCCTCGATCGGGGTTAGTATGCAAAAATGATAACCGAAATAGTGAATAGCCGAACACAAAACAACCGCCTGAGGGCAAGTGCGTCCTGTGGCAGTTTAGCGACTTCGCCGGCTACACCTAATCATCTAGGGGTCTTTTCCATGCTAAGGAGTTCACAAAACTTCGCAAGAATCAAGAAATAACATGCCACGTCCAAGTGGTCAAGTTTGGAAGAATTTTGTCGGAAACCGAAAGTTTTGACCAACTCCTCACATGCTCATCATCTAGACTCCACAAATTTTCACATCATTAAATTTTCTCTTAAAACCTTATTAGGAAAACCTTTTTACTAGTAATTTTTATCTTTATTTCCTATATCCTTATTTGGAAATTTTTTTGTAAATATCCCTTCTTCAAATTATAGAATTTTATTTACCCAATATATTTTTCTAATTGAAAAATTTTGCTCGGACCTGCTTAATTTAGTTTCTTTTATTCGAATTTATACACTTTATTTGTATACTTCTATGAGTATTGTATTGTGTTTATTTCTTTTATTTTATATTTATTATTATCTTTTACTTATTTTAAATTAGGGTGTTACAGTGATCTATCAAGGAGGAGCTTGTGGGAGACTTCAAGTAGTTGTGTGAAGGTCGGAGTCCACCTACTGAAGCAGTGAAGGACTATCCGAGTAAAATCGGAGCGATACTCCTCTTCGTGAAGAGTGCTTCAACGAGAAGTAGGGAAAAAAATCTTTCTTAAAAAAGAACATGAAAATCTTCTAGTCGTCCAAGGTGAGAAAATTGGTTGAAACCATAGATTTGTGAGGCAAGTGTTGCATACCAGTTTATTGTATTATTGAAACCTGGAGAAAAAGAGCCACCACGTAAAAAATTTTCCTTTTCTGATTAGTCAAGTGTGCCCACCATCTAAAAGATTGCTCAATCACCAGCCACAGTTACATACATACTTACATGCACATATCGTTTTTTTCCTTGGCAGATAGCCAGAGACTGCCTATACCGACAAGATCGCCATACCATGTCAGCTTCGGTCCCCGCGGCCGCGGGCTCCTGTGTCGCCTGGCCAGAAGATACGTACATGCCGAACGACAGAACGTTCTGATGATAAAAAAAAAACATTTCCTGTGCACGTTCAAACCTCAAGTCAGGCCGATCACTACAAGAAAACATATATATCTGTACAGTTAGAACCGGTACATATAAGATTACTAATACCGGTTCTTCGGTAGATACATGACGAAAGCTTTTAAGTAATTGTGCCAATTATCAACCAGCAAAGATTACAGGCTATGTGTGCCGATTCTGATTACCAACAGTTACAGATATATTTGTGTTGGTTCGTATAACGAGCCGAAACATATAATTTGTATATATGTGGCGGTTGCAAATTAGAATCGACACGTATAAAGCTTTTTCCGCATGTCAACTGAAGAAGCGTGTCACATCATAGAAATATGTGGCGATTGAAAATTAGAACTGGCACATATAATGCTTTGTCTACCGAGACGTTTTGCGGGCAAATTTTTCCTTATACAAATCTATATAATCTATTCGATCGATTGTCTCCCCCCATTTCGATTTCTGTCGGCCTCTTCGATCCCCATTCCTCTCGATGTCCGCCATAGTCCAATCCCCTTCTTCCCCTTGTTACCGATGCACTCTCTACCCGCCTCACTACCACAACGCTCTCCACCCGTCTCGTCGCTGCATCTGGCCTCGCCATGGTCACCATGGCCTGCCTCGCTACCGCTTCCCTCTCCGCCCCCCTTGCCATGGTCACCATGGCTTGCTGGCGATTCGGCCTCCCACGAGAAGGAGCCCACCGGCGAGGAGCCAGCGGGTGAGGAGCCCTATGAGAAGGAGCCGGCGGCCGGTAAGGAGCCCTTCGACGAGGAGTCGGCGGCCGGTGAAGAGCCCCGCGACGAGGAGCCGGAGCCCAAGCGGTAGCAGGTCACGTCGCTGAATTTGTCTTCGGATCCTTTGGTGTGCGACCCCACCGGCAAGACGGTGGCGGAGAAGGAGGAGGAGGAGGAGGAATTGGAGGAGGTAGCCGGCGAATGGGCCCAATGGTTCGACGACAGGGATACCTCCCCCGAAAACTAGCTAGACCTCGAGGACGACGAGGAGGCAACGGGCCATGACGATGACGACGTCGGCCGCTACTCCAACCCCGAGTCGGCAAGCGATGACGCAGCCGCCGCCTTCATTTAGATAGCTAGCTATGGTTGTATAATATATAGAAAATAGTAGTGGCAGCCTAGCATCGATGTAGTGCTAGCTAGGCTAGATAAAAAAATTTAAAAATGTATCTGTGCCGATTCTAACCATAAATCAGTATAGAGAATAAGTCATCTCTGCCGCTTCCTGGGCACATCGGTGCTTGCTGTGACCATTGCCAAGAACGAGTGCATTCTACCTAGCGATCGACTCTTTTGAGAAGGAAGATCCGAGAGGAGTATGAAAAAATATCAGTACTCGGCACCAGCTTCTCTTCTCTTTTGAAACTCAATGTCATAGACTTCAGATCCCAGAGGAAGAGAATATAGAAAAATTGCTGACATTCAAGCATACTATAGATGTTCCAGAACTTGTTTCATACCGATTTTACCAGCACTGATGACTTGTTTGGCCATACCAGTGTCCGTTGTTTTGTGCCATTTCAAAAACTGACACCGTTTGTAACCGGCACTGTTGACCTGTTCGGTAGCAGTGGATCATTCGGCCGGGCGTACGTACGTACCGCTACCGCTGGTCTCTATATATCAAGCTGCCTTCACAATTGCTTCAGCATGTCACATGCTGCTGCAAACACCAAGCTTATCACAACTTATAAAGTAATTCAGGAAATCTTGTAATTAACTTTCATCGATCAGTACACGTACCTTTACTGGCCATGAACATGCATGTGGCGCCACTCACATATGCATGTGAAGTTGTGAACCTAGAAACAAGAGTACGTATAATTTCATGCCAAGGCTTGCTAGCTTCGCGACTGAACATAGCTAGCTACTGTGCCTGAAAACAACCACATATATACCATTGCGTAGCTGGCTAGCCTACTAGTATTACGTTCTTCCTCCGTTTCACAATGGTTGTAGTTCTAACATTCAAAATTTTTATCAAAATGGTTGTAATTCTCATATTCCAATATAACTTTAGAGCCAATATGACCTTTGTACCCTTCATCAATGCAGTCATCTATTTAAACTAATATGTTCAACTACCCTTCATTAAATGAGGGTAGACAAGTCATTTTTCATGTCTTCTTATTTTATGTACATTTAGATAAAACTACAACCATTGTGAAACGGAGGCAGTATATACAGCTGCTCCATGCGCCTATTCTCGTATCAACTATACCATTAAAACGATAGGCATTGGGGCCTGCTCGCCGTGGCCACGTCGGCCGAATAACGCCGGCCGTCCGATCGTCGCGTGAAATGGGATCCGGCCGTCCGTTCAAAAGTTTTATATAAAAGCACTTCTGTCCTTTTTTCCCGACAACGCGGGCGAAGTGGCCGGCTGGTCACCCGAGCTACATCTCAATCCGCCGAGCCAGGTTCGATTCCCATCGGCGCACATTTTTCCCAGTACTGCTTCCTTCCTTCTTCTTTTCCTTTTTTTTTTGCCTTTTCTATTTTCTTTTTTCTACGCCGTTTAAAAATCCCGAAAAATAGAAAGTTTGGAAAAATGAAACCATGCTTGCACAAAGAAGCTCCATAAAAAGTTTGGATATTTTTGAAAACTTTTAAAATAAGAAAATTTTTTTGCTTCCTCTACCTTCTTCTTTTACTTTCTTTTTCCTTTTCTATTTTTACGCTGTTTAAAAATTCTAAAAAATAGTAAGTTCGCACAAATGAAACCATGCCTGTACAAAGAAAGTCCATAAAAAGTTCGGATATTTTTCAAAATTTTTTAAAATTACAAAAATATTTGTTTCCTCTGCCTTCTTCTTTTACTTTCTTTTTTCTACACCTTTTAAAAATTCCAAGAATTCGAAAGTTTGCATAAATAGATTCATGCTTGCACAAAGAAAGTTCATAGAAAGTTTAGATTTTTGTAACAATTTTTTAAGCTAGAAAAATTTTCAGTTTGAAAAGATATTAACCCATAGGGATTGTCAAATGTGTATCCACGTGTCCATTTGCTAAGGTAGAACAAATTTGAGCCTGGATGAGCTATTCGCGTGGCGTTTATCCATCCGTTTGTGTGAACTCACCAAGGCGACAGAGAGGGGGGAGTGAATGGAGCCTTTTTCAAATTTTTACTATTTTGTGCTCCATTCAGAACTCCAACCCAAACACCAGATAAAACAATGACGAAGAAGAGAAAAGACTTAAGCCAGCTGTTGGAGGTAGAGGGATGTCCTTTAGATACCCAAGGGCATCTGGACTATTGAAAGACCCCTCCAACAACACCGAGAGAAATATGCAACATGGACCAGTTCAGACCAGGAAGGATCTGTTCAGATCTGGAAGCCTGCAACTTGGACCAGATCAGACCAGGAGGGACCTGTTCAGATCTGGAAGAAACAAGAAGTAAAGGACCAGTTCAAACCTGGATGGACCAGGTTAGCTCTGGAAAACAAAAGCAAAAAGGAAAAGAGAGAAAGACAAACCATCAAAGATACTTTCAGAAAAGTAAAAACAGATTTCCAGAATTTTCCCCCACTTGGAGCAGGAGGTTGGTGGGTTTCTGAAGCTCTAATACTTTTGGAATTTTGTGTGCATAATCCTACATTAATCTCGAAGCACTTCACCAAAAATCGCCTCAAAACTCTCTGTAGAAAAAATATGAAAAATCAAACACTACAGACTGTCAGGAACTTCGAGCAAAAAGTTTGGAGCTCGGTTTTCACCTCATGGCGTTCAAACGGTGCAATGGAATGACTCCAAAATTTTTCTTGAGATGCACATATGAGTCACGCACCTTCTCCAACAAGAAGCACACAAAAATGAGTTTTCTAAATTTTTCTAAAAATCAAACACTGAGTGCTGCGCGAAGAACAAAATCTGCAGAGATTTGCAACTTGATGGAAAACTTGATCTCTAGTCTATCCTAGGGTGCAAGAGAGGTGTAAACACCATATAAACACCCTCAAGACATCATGGATCAGAAGCATGTAGAAGGAGGGGAGACATACAAACAAGTTGCAACAAAAAAAACATCAAGGAAAGAAGATTGAAACAATAGAACTAGTAAGAACAAGACATGAACATGGAGAAACTAGCTTTGTTTGATTTGGGAAAGTTTTACACAGCCACCCTAGGGTGGATAACACTCACAAGTGGCTAAACTTCAGAAACTATTGGCTACCAAAGACTTGAGTGGAGACACCCCTCCACCCCTTCTTTTATAGGCCAACCGGTTCTAGGGTATCTCGATATATCGCGATATATTGAGATCTCCCTTGAATCACCCATGAATGGCTAAGATTAACCCTCTCCAACCAGCCATTTACATGGGCCTTAGCCTACTCACTTATGGCCCAACATGGACCATACATGGGCTAACCCGAAACCCAACACATACACGGGTTTTAACTCACACGCACGAATCTTAGAGCGTCGCGAACCGCCTCCAACGATCCCTTGGCGTCCAAGCATCCGCAGACGTCCCAACGTCCAAGAAGAACTCGTGCTCAAGTGATAGCCGTTCCCACCGTGAAGCTCGCGCCCGACCTCTAACCGAACCAAGCAACCCACCGCGAACGGACTCATCCACTCCACTCGCACCTGTTCTCACTGCATCCACAACACCAACAACAAACAACCAAAACACATCTAGAACGTCCGCGGCATCACCACGAACCCAACACAACAAACCGATCTTCGATCGGGGTTAGTATGCAAAAATGATAACCGAAATAGTGACTAGCCCAACACGAAACAACCGCCTAGGGGCAAGTGCGTCCTGTGGCACTTTGGCGACTTCGCCAGCTTTATCTAAATCATCTAAGGGTCTTTTCCATGCTAAGGAGATCACAAAACTTCGCAAGACTCAAGAAACAACATGCCACGTCCAAGTGGTCAAGTTTGGAAGAATTTTGTCGGAAACCGAAAGTTTTGACCAACTCCTCACATGCTCATCATCTTGACTCCACAGTTTGACAATTAATCCGGATGGCCAATCCATAGTTGCCCTTTTCGGATGTAGCACCCTCGCACAGCGGCTGCGATGCCCCTCCCGTGCTATATGCATGTATGGACATGCAGTGACATCAGCAACGATGTCAGCAATTAATGGAGATATCTTATTTTTTTCTTCCATAACTTTTGACTCGAGGCTCCAATTCATGAACAATTTTCACCAGTGTGTTCCTGACATTTTTTACGAACAAAACAAGATCACCCTCAGCATATAAATCCAAAATATTTTATGATTGACTACTTTGGCATACATGATTTTGTTACGGCGTGTCACATTGTACCTAACCATTGTGGCAAGCCACCTCTATTAATTTTGTTGCCCGTCTGATCATTTGTGTGATGCAGAACGAACCGTCCAACCTACTAATATAAAAAAATACATATTAAAGCACGTAAAATGAGCTCTCCGTTAAAGCTACTTAAAGTTTTCTCCCTTGTCCTTACGCCACGTGTCACCCATATTTTCTCACCATGTGAGGCTCTCTCATTATGCCATGTTGTCTTTAAAGACCCTAATATCACCCTTACCTTGTGCCAGTTGCCCGATAAAACGTCTCCATCTGATCACCCACATTGCACATATCGAGCAATTTAATAGCAACACAGATTTAGCCGTCTTATCTACTAACGTTGTGAAAAAACACTTCCATTTCGTAAAATCTATCCGCACTTCACGTGTAACCTACAAACTTTCCAAAAAAACCTTCCGGCTTGACGGAACAAAAAGAATTATTTCCATCAATCGTCTATATACATACAAGTTGTATTTGCTATTAAAATTGTTTTTTCAGATAGCGGCGCGCCAATTAACAGCGCGCCAATGGCGCGCAAATATTTCTAGTAGTATTAAGGTATAATCCATTAATCCAGCTGTTTACACAAGATCGAGATGTCCTCAGGTAGCTGGAGATGAAAAGAACAGCGTGATAGTACACTGACACTATGCTTAATTAGTCCTAGTCGTCCTTGCTGCCTGATTAACCATTTGCGCGACGATCGGACGCCGTGGCGAGAGGCCTGTCCAGATCCAGATTATTAGGTCGGATTGATTGCTCTTGGATCGTCCATGGATGTGCCTCCATAATGCTATTTCGTCGTCGTCACCCCACCGAGAACGGGGGCTTTTGTCCTGTGGCGCTCTGTCCCGACACCTCTAAGCATTTTTAGCCGTCAAGCACGGTGCTCGATGGCGACCTGAAACAGGAATGCGCCTTAACCACGATTTTTTTTTTAAATGTGTGTGTAGACTGTTCACAGGAGCTGGTTGGTGCTCGAGTACAGAAGTATATAATATAGATATATGCATGCTATTCTGCGTGGGCCAAAAGAGTTCTTTTTTTTTTCTGAAAATAAAACGTTAGCCTATGGGTTAGACTTGCGCAGCCTAGTGTGTGCACCTATAGGACTAGTTAGAATTGGGCCTATGAGAGCAAGGCTAGTTCATACCTACCTAAATCCTAAAGCATATAAAAAGAATTGCTAGTTGAGAAGATTGAAGACCAACATATAAGAGAGCTCTTCTCAGGGATAGAAATTAAGAGTTAAAGTCATGCGTCTGTATTACACGAATCACCACGTGGGCATTTTAATATGTCTTATATTTTGTGGTTTCTCCATGTTTTCTCAATAAATTGTATGAGATATGCCATCCATGAACAGTGGATTAGAAACGGCTGGTGGGGCATCGGTTCTAAGAGCATCCACAGCAGTAGCGCTATATGCACTGTAGCGCTGACGTGGCGAGAATAAAGTTTCCGGTGGAATAAAGGAATCTTTTAGAGTATAGTGTAAAGTGTGAAGAAATTTTAGAGAAATGGAGAGAGAAAATAGAGTAGAAGAGAGAGAAAATAGAGATAGACTAATTGGTGTGGATGCTCTAAGTAGAGCGGTTAAGGTCTCGCGGGTAGTGGGGCAGTTAGTCGCGACATGAAAAGCCTCCGAAGACGTCTAGTTCTCGTTTTTCACTGTAATCTTTGTTGACTGGTTATACTGTCGTCATTTGTTGCTGACTTTTCTTCTCGGTGTACACTGAGAGGCAAGGAATGCTGAATCTCCGAACCTTTGAGCTCGTCTGCAATAAAACATACCGCCCTCTCCAAATTTAATATCCTTACTAGTTTTGTTTTAGATTGATATCATCTTTTCCTCTAAAGTAGAAGTTTGTGACTTTTTTCTCCTGTCCACATCTCTCCACTCCTTTTCTCCTCTTTTCCTCTCCCTCTCCCTCATCCCCTCTCCCATCTCCTCTCATTAGGGATGGCAGGTAATAGGCCCTGTTCTTGATCCCTGTCCGGGAATTTCTTTGTTAGGGAATGGGGACGGGGAAGATGTGCGGCATGTGCCCCATCGGAATGAGAACGGGAAAAATCCATCCCCGCGGGGCTGAGACTCCTCTGTGCCATGGAGCTCCTAAAACTAGCCAATTTGACTTTATACATATCCGATACAAATCCAACTATCTTAGTTTTTTACCTGAACTATGCTTACCACGAATGGCCCATACAACTACGTATCTTTAATATATGTAAAATGTATATTAAATTTTGGCACAAATCCACGTGTGCAAATATGTGGGACATGTGCTCGTTATCCTCATTCAGTTATTCGATGGCCATAATGCTATGTTTGTCCTCTCGCCGTCTCGGGCACACAAGTTGTGGCTGACTGCAGCAATCAGTACGCCTTTGGTCACATCAATTCGTGGATAATGTGCATCAGTGAAGAGTACGTCCCGGTTACGGCCACCAGCGAGCCCAGCGCCAGTATCCCGGCGATCTCTGCGATCTCCGCGGCGGCGTGCCGACCCCTCGTCGCCGGCGCCCCGAAGATCCTGAGGTAACAGACGCACGGGAGCAGCATGCACGCGCCCACGCTGAGCAGAGACCCCACGAGCGCCATGAGGTATGCGAAGAACGGCACCGCGATGGCCACCACCACCGTGCTCAGCACCAGCAGCGTCCTCACTGCCACGGAGACGGCCACGCCCTTACCGACGGCGCTGCGGATCCTCTCCTCTGCCGCCGTCGCGATCGGCGTGACCACCAGCGCGTACTTGGAGAAGGGGTTCAGCAGCGTCGTGTATATGGCGATCTTGGAGCTGAGCCGCGCCGCGGGGAGGTTGAGCGTCACCTGGGACAGCACGCCATCGCCGTACATGAGGTAGCCCAGGACCGCCATTGAACCGTAGTTGAGAGTGCACAGAGCGAAGCATATCGCGAGCATCTAGATGGATTGATCACTGGTCAGTACAAGTATGCTATTCTAGTGATGCATATATCTTAAAATAATTCACACAGATCGATTGCTCGGTAGGGCTGTCAAAAGATCGGACTCGAAGAGCTACTCAGGAATCAGGATTTAATCGAGTTTGGATTGAGATCGAAAACAAAACAAGCTGAGCTCGAGCGGAGTCCAAGTAGCTCGTCAAGCCTAACGAGCCCACTAGGTGTAAGCAGGCACAACAAATCTTACTAGCAACTACGCCCAGATTGTCACCCCCATAGGCCCTCCCCTAACTCCTTTCCGGTGTGTGAGTCATCCTACTGCTCCTCTCCCTATCCCGAGCCACCCCTGGCCCCTGCCCAAACTTCTTCTCCCTCTCCATTTCCTCGATGCCTCATGGAGGAGAAGGCCACAACCCTCGAGCACTGCCATGGACCCATGGAGGAGATGGTTGGCACCCCAAACGTAGCCGCCGGCCCTATCGAGGATCTCTTCACCTCGGGCACCGCTTTGTCTACCGAGCGCCTCCACTTAGCATAGATTCAAGCACCACCGTTATTTCCCTGATCCGAGCGCCAATGCCCCATCGCTAGCCAGCTTCTCTCCCGTGGCTATCCCATCCCACTCCCCTCCATCCCTCCTGGTGTCGAGCCCTCAAATGAACCCAAAACTAGCTGATCTCGAGCTTCATCGAGCTTCTCTCGTTCCCAAGTTCGAGCCTGTCTCCTAGCTCAAATGCATTTCCAACCCCGAGCCTCAACGAGCTCGAGCTCAAGATCAGCTCCAATTCATCCCTAGTGGTCAGTTGCAAGAAATGAGTGGTCATTTCAGTCAATTTTCTAAATCATTGGACCCAGATTCCCCCACCTGGCCACCGTTCCTACATATGACTCCCAAGAACCCTTATCCTCTTCCTACCCGATGTAGCTGCCCGACTCCTCCGTACTACCGTTGCTGCCTCCTCTCCTTCACACGCCGCCGCTGGTTCTCCTCCTTCGCCGCATCCTCCTTCCACAGGTGCACCGTTCTCTCTTCTCTTCTACCTCTTTCTTCCTCCTCTCTAGCGAAGTATGTTGAGTTATGATCCAAATTCAAAGGAGGCCGACTTCTGACGGAACAGAGCGGAGGCCCGTCGTCGGGAGGCTTGTGCCGGAGCGGAGCAGAGTGTTATTATTGTTGACCTAGGTCACCGCCTCTATAAATACCTCTTGTAAGCCGTCGGGAGGATATTATCCCACATATTGTTTTTCTCCCCGGCTTTTTGTAACTCTCCCAAAAATAGTGAAGTTCCGCCGGCCGGTGCCCGCGGTTTTTTTTCCTTTCGCATTGGAGGGGTTTTTCCACATTAAAATCCTATGTTTCGAGCTGTTTGATTTCTCGATCTATTTCGTTTTATGCATGTCGGTTTCTAACAAAGTGCCCCCACCCACCCTCTTTTCTCGTCTCTGGTGACTCCAACAGACATATCAGCCTCTAACTCCTAATGCCTCTCCTCCTCGACCAGCCAGCCGACCCCCGCCTGCCACCCTTCGCCAAACATGTGACTAAGCCACTACCGCCATGGCCCAATGCCACACCAGCCTCCATTTAAGCCAGGAGCATGGTGAACCCATATACTAACTTAGCTGGCGGCGGCGTTGAGTGAAATATGACTCGACTGAAATCTTGTTTGTTTCAAGTAGACTGACCAATTAGTAAATCTTTGTACCTTTGAGAACCGAGACTTTTCCTTCATTGAGGTGTACAGCGTCGGGAACACGGCGTGCCCACAGTAGCAGAAAGTGTACAGCCCGAGAGCCGTGGGTAGCCCGGTGAGCCGAAGTGGTGTCCCTCGCCCAGAGAACCCGACACCGTCGACGGCGGCTGCCCAGAGCACGCTGAGGACGACGGCGACCGACGCGAACACGCCCGTTGCGGAGACGTACGCGAGCACGCGCAGGCTGCGTAGCCACGTGGTGGGCGCGATCATGAGCGCGACGAGCACCACGAACAGCTGCTTACCGGCGAGGGACACTGGCCCCAGGCTGACGCTGGTGCCGGGGAAGAGCTTGTCGAGATTGTCACCGTCGAGGATGAGGAAGCCAATGGCAACGAGGTAGAGCTCGGTGTACATCAATGCCGACACGAGGAGGCGACCGCCGCGGCCGAAGGCGCGCTCGCCGATGTCCGGGTACGTCCGGATGGCCGGGTCGGCGGCCATGCAGCGCCCGAGGAGGAGGCCCGTGTACCAGCAGGTGGCGGCCACGGCAGCGAGCAGCGCCAGGCTCAGCCATCCCCCCTCCGAGAGCGCGTAGGGCACTGACAGCAGCCCAACCCCTAGTCCGACAGCGCCATGTTACACCAACATGAGCCGATGAGGTGCGAAATCAAGAGAAGTAACAGAGGCAAGACCCACGTAAAGAATGTACGGTACCTGACAAGGCATTGAGGCCGTTGAGGCAAGTCCGCAGGAAGCTGGCATTGCCGCCGGCGTGAGTACCACCGTCTCGCGCCGCCGCCGCGGCAGCGTCCTTCTCCAGCCGCGGGAGGAGCGGCACGTCGTAGCCCACCGGCACGGCGAGATCACACTGTTCTTGCACACCAATTGCCATTCCGCGTATATATGTCTCTTCTCAGTTTAACCGCGCATCGATGAGGCACGATCGTCTTCCCCGTTGAACAAACCCCTAATTGCTGTTCTATATAGAGACGAATGAATTGGCTGTCTGGAGTAGGGATAGGCCTAAGGAAAAAGACTTCTTGCTATAGCAACTACTCTATGAGCTATCTGGTTATGCCATAATAATCTAATTTTTAATAAGAAGAAAGACATATCATTTTTTGAAAATCAGGGAGCCAAGTGGTTGTGACACCATCATTGCTCTAAAAAGGAGGATAAAAGAAAGGAGATGGTCCAGACATATCGTTTGTTTGAGGTTGTCGCTATAATATTTTTCTATAAAAATGGTTGAATATTAAAAAAATAGGATTTTCACTGTCCAGTGCTTTCAGACTCCTTTTGAATTGTGTGTTTCATGTTTTACATGGACAAAATTTCGTATATTGGAATGTATTTGTAATAGTTATGTACATCTTACAAGGCTGAGATTAAGAGTGGAACAAAGCACCACCAAGTCATGAGCAAGTGAGCAGGCATCGTGTCGATTCCAGACAGTAGGATGGAATCATGGAGAGAAAATCCCACTGCTTGCAGCCTGGCAGCCTGGCGCTATGCTATTGGCCCTAACCGCTGTTACGAGAACGCTATTATTGTGGCCACATGCTATATCAGTCATAATTTGCAATGTGTTTCAGTTATAATTTGCAATGTGTTTCTTGTATCCGTGTTTTAGCTTAGCATAATCTTGTTTTTTTTTCAGAAAGTTATCTATTGGAGTGTTGATTATAAATTTATATTTTGTCAATTTCGCTAGCCACCAAATACGTGAACTTGAGTCCCTTACCTGGCGGCAGCATTGGATCGAGGACAATGCTGAAGATGCGGAAGACAAACTCGTCGGAGCAAGAATCTCAACAAGAGATCCACAAGTTGAAAATCCACTATAAGTATTCAAAAAATTAGTAGCTTATGCATTAGCAACACTCGTTTCCTCGTGCTTGCTTGGTCCTGCACTCCTGTCCACCATTTCGACGTGAATTCAGCTTAGTTGTATCGGTTGGTCCAAGTCAACTGGGCATTACCTTCTGTCCGTATGCGTTGGTTGAGTGTGGAATCATCGAATGAGATGCACATTGTTAGTTGCTTTTTTTTTAAAAGGATCTTTGATTTCTGTGATTCAGATATGAGCACTCAACTCTGATTCCTTTCATTCAGGTATGAACACTCGAGACTAGTAGGGTACTCTGTGACATATATTGTCTACCACTTCTATGGTACATCAAAGGATAAAAGATTGTTAGACCATTGGATCAAATATGTAAGGTCTAGATTTATCTATCTTCTTACCCCCTAAATGATAAAAAATCACTGTATCATCAGAGAAGGTTAGATTTTAGAAGCTAGAATCCACCCAAATCATGAGAAGATCAATGACGTATTCTCGTTGTAAGACGTATCTGTCAGGAAGTACGTGCGTGTTTGTCTCTTTGCCTTCTGCCACTGACCACTCAGCAACTTCAGCCACTCATGTCGGCTCAGTTCAAGATAATGAGCTATCCTAAGCCTCCTGCAACATAGCGTGCTGCAACGGGGAGGGAGATGACCTCGGAGCCGAGCGAGCTGCTCATGTGCTCCCCGCCGCTGGCCGTGGTGGCCACCGCCGCCGCCCCGCTCCCGGCCACTCCGGCCGGAGCGGCCACCCATCTCGCCGCCTACGAGGGCCTCAACAACCCCACTGGCGCCCCTTGTTCGCTTACTCCTTCCGCTGCCTCCCTGTCTCGTCGGCTACCAGATTCATCGCTCGCGTCGTTCCTTTGCGTGCGTCGTCGGCTCCCCACCACCCAGCCTTAACTCCCGCCTCCCTCTTCTGGCACGCTTTCATGGCGGCTCCCAACCCAGCAGCTACCTCTCGGCTAGTCTACCTCCTTCTGCTCCGAGCCTCCGCTCTGCCATCGCGGCGTCGTCGGCGGCCGTGCCGACCTCATCCCCAACTCAATGGCATCCTGTCCGCCCGAGGTTTTGGTGGCGGCGTCAGAAGCTTCCCATTCCGGCCCACTCCCCTGGACGAGGCGCACGCGGCCCTGCCACCGAAGTTAAGGCGGCCGCTGCTCTCGGCCTCAAAGGCCGCTGTTTCCGTTGCCTTGCCAAAGACCACCGCGCCGCTGCTTGCCGCGACCCTCTCCACTGCTTCATTTGCAGGAGGCCCGGCCACAAAGCCGCCCGCTGCCGCTCCTTCACCATCCACTCGCCACCGCTCCACCCTCACCCTCCGCCTGTCCTTGCCATGGCTCCCGTCCGCCACTCCAACCTTGCAGCCCTTCGCCCGCCATCCGCCCACATTTGTATAGAAGTCTCCCCCACCATGCACTCAGACGCCTCGGAGCTCCACCTACACGGAGTTCTCGTCGCGGTCTCCGACGGTCCGCACCCCGAAACGGACCTCGTCGCCCGCGCGATCGACTCCTACACCGGCATCCCGCTGCACGACATCCGGGTCACCCACCTTGTTCACATCCGCTTCCTTGCCCGCTTCTCCCTGCCCGAGCAGGCTCGCCTCACCGCCCGCAGCTCCTTCCGGCTCAACGGTCGTCGCTTCGGCATGCCCCCCATCTCCTCGAACCCTCATTCTTCAGGGTCGCCACGCTTTGCGCTTAGTGTCCGGTGTTCTTGAGGACTTCTCCACGCTTGGTCGCCGCCGTCGCCGAACGCATCTTCGTCGGGTGCGGGCGCCTGGACGTCGTCGAGGACGCCACCCGCTTGCGCCTCGACACCTCCTCCTTCCGCGCCTAGGTCTGGACGCACGACCCGGCCATGTTCCCCCTGGAACTAGAGCTTGCCTTGGCCGATCCGTCACCGTACATGGAGGCACGCTCCGACCGTGGGCCTGCGCACCTCGTAGGTGCCCCCCGACCGCGGCCTCCACGCTCCTCGGTGCATCGCGTCCTCCTCCACATCGACTCCGTGGAAGACTTCTCTGCCCTTTTCGCCGGCGTCTGCAGCGGGGCCTCGACCATCAGCCCGCACCCTTGGCAGCTTGGCTTCCCGACTTCGGCTCGCCATCGCCGCCTCGCCCGCCGCGATTCTGCGCGCGCTCTGTTCAGTCTGCGCGCTTCCAGCGGCGATAGCGAGAGCGGCGATGACGATGACCTCGACGCGCCCCGTCCTCCCCATCGCCGCCCCATCAAGGAGCCTGCGCGCGCTCCTTCCCGTGGCTCGCCCCCTGCTTCATCCGCGGCTAGCTCCCGCGCCCGGAGTCGCTCTTCGTCTCGCCGTCGGGATCGGGCTGCCGTTCTGGCCATATCCGCCCGTTCAGCTTCGGACGCTGGTGGCCGCCCCTCGTCTCGCCGTCATCGTCCCACTCGGCACATCGTGACCGCAGCTTCGACGGCATTGGCCGGCCATGGACGCGCCACTCGCCAGCTGGATCTCGCCCCACCCTTTGCCGGATTCGCGCCGCCGCCGGCTCCCTCCGACGAGGTACCGCCGACCATCGCTCCGCCTGCGCCGCCTACACGCAGCCCGCCTCGGGGAGGGCCCAATGTGCCTGCCCCGCCCGTGATGCCTGCGCCACGCAGTTCCCTGCTGGCTCGCTGTTCCCCACCGCCCCCTTGTCAGGCGCAGACCAGTACTCTTTTGGGGAAATAACTCGTGGCCCTCCTCACAATTCAAATCGACCGCCGTGGTCCTCTTGCCACCCCCGCCGCAGCCCTCACTGGGCCTCCCGCTGGCCTTCCCCACCGCAGCCGCCTCCTGGCCCCTCCTTTCACGCCTCGCAGCAAGCAGCCTGGCCTTCACCCCATCGCTCATCCCGGTGGCTGCACTTCCACTCCCGTTCGGGCCTTTGACGCCCCCCTCCACTTGGTGGCCCAACAGAAGCTCCCCCACCACCCCCAATCTAGGATCCCACCCTTATTGGGCCAGTTTCACCGGCACCTCATGCCGACCCCGCTTCTTCTTTTGACCCCATGCCCCTTGAGGCCGCCCTTCCCGCCCCTCTCCCACCCTCCGGTCTGCAGTCCTTCCTGGACAGAGCCTCCGTGCTCTCCGCCCCACCTCTGATCTCCTCCACACCCCGCAGCCACCTACGCCCAGCCTCTCTGCCCCCTACATGTCGCAGCTCCCGGTTGGCCAAGGTTCGGTCAACAACAGCTGGCTCCTCCCCTGTTCCGGCCATTCGCAGGGCGCAAGGAGTCCTTGCTCGCAAGCTTGGCCTTCCTCAGACTGACTCCTTCGATGCTCTCGCTGAGCAGCTGGGAACGCTCTTTGCGTCCCCCCTGGAGCAGAGTACGCTCTCTGCTGTTGCTAACCTCTGTGGGCTCTCCTTGCCCACGATCGACCTCCCCGCCTGTGGCTCCGGTGCAGTAGAGGAGGTCCCCTCAGCGGCGGGTTAGCTCAGCCTTCCTTTGCGTCCCCCCGTTGCCTCGTCACCTTCATGATTAGTGCCTGTCTGTCGTGTCTCCCCCACCTGTGTGTGGGCTTTACTTTTTATGTTTTGCTTAGTGCTGTCCACCTGCGCGTGGATGTTTCTGCTTGTCTTTCTTTGTGCCCCGAATCGCCTGCGTGCGATGCCCTACCCCCCTCTCCCTTCCCCGCTCGTGCATGTGTGGTTCTTCCTCCTGTTCTCTTGAAGAATTTCAACACGACTGTCCGCAGACTCCGGCTCCATGGTCATCTCCTCCTGCCTATGCGTCTTCGCGTCGAGAACTCCCGACCCGCTAGGCCAGCCCCCCTCGAGGCTGCCCAACAATCCTGGGTTGGGACTTCACCAGACCTACCTCTCTCCCTCTGATCGTGGCCCTGGGTGTCTGCTTCCACGTTCCCTAATGAAGGTCCTATGTTGGAATGTTCGTGGCCTGAATTCTGCTGCTAAGCGTGATGTCCTGGCCGACCTCGTCCGCTCGACAAACCCCACCATCTTAGCTGTGCAAGAATCGAAGCTCTCCTCGCCTTCCAACCAAACGCTCATGGAAGTATGCGCCATCGCCTCAAGGGCGTTCTTCAGTTACCGGCAACCGGTTCGCGCGGTGGGCTTGTTCTCTTTTGGGATGATCGCCAAATCCAGCTCTCTGATCATCTCATCCTCCCGCATTCCATCTCCGCACGAGTGACCTCGCTCCATTCGCAAGATAGTTGGGTGATCTCAAATGTGTATTGTCCGCACACCAACCCCGAGAAGGAGACTTTCCTCCATGAGCTCTCCGCCATCTCCGCCCACTTCGTCGGCCCCTGGCTCCTGTTGGGCGACTTCAACCTCATCTACAAAGCCTCAGACAAGAACAACCTTCACCTAAACCACCGTCTCATGGCTCGCTTTCGCTCCACTCTTGACAACTGCCAGCTTATCGAACTAAATCTTTCTGGTCGGCGTTACACTTGGAGCAATGAGCAAGCCAGGCCCACGATGGTCAGACTGGACCGGTTCTTCTGCAATGCCTCTTGGGATCTGTTGTTCCCAAACTCCTCGCTACTCCCGCTCTCGTCGTCCTCGTCGGACCATCGTCGCTTCTCCTCACCGTTGAACAAAGACCAAAGACCCCAAAGCGTTTCGTTTGAGACCTTCGGATCAACATGCCCGGCTTCAAGAAGTGGTGCAACAAGCTCGAGTGACCTGTCGGGCCCCGCCCACCCACTCCAAATACTCAACTCAAGCTTAAGAAAACCGCCTCGCCTCGGTGAGTGGAGCCGCCATTGCTCGGGGATATCAAGTTCCAACTGGTGCTCGCCAAGGAGGTTATTCGCCTGCTGGATGTCGCCATGGAGCTCCGTGACCTATCCTTTCCTGAACTCAACCTTCGGAGGGCTGTCAAAGCGCGTATCCTCGGGCTGGCGGCCATTGAGAAAATCAAGTGGAAGCAGCGCTCACGGTTATCCTAGCTAAAGCTTGGTGATGCCAACACCAAGTTCTTCCATCTCAGGTGTAATGCTCGGCGTCGGAAGAACTTCATCCACTCGCTTCTGTGTGAGGGTGTCCTGCACATAGATCATGTTGGCAAGGCCAACACTCTCTACAATCACTTCCGCTCTACCTTTGGTGAGTCCGATTCGTCGCAACCCGACACCCCTGCTAGATCCTTTAACTGGGATTTTCTGAACCTACCCTCCGTCGATCTTTCCTCCCTGGAGGCGCCCCTTGAGGCGAACGAGCTTCGACAAGTGGTTTTCGCCCTTCCTAGTGACAAAGCTCCTGGTCCCGATGACTTTCCTTGGGCATTCTTCAAATCCTGCTGGGACATTGTTAGCCACGATCTTCTTGTGGCCTTGCACTGCCTGTTCAACCTCGATGCCACTGGCCTGCAGGCTCTCAACTGCTCTCATCTCGTCCTGCTACCAAAAAAAGGCGTACCTGTCTCCGCCTCAGATTATAGGCCGATTAGCCTCATTCATAGCCTGGGGAAGCTCTTCACCAAAAATTTGTCTTGCAGACTGGCACCTTTCATGGACGCCCTGATCTCTCCTTGCCAGAGCGCTTTCATTAAGCGAAGGCACATCCGGGACAATTTCCTCTTCGTTCAAGGAAAAGCCAAGGCGCTTCACCGTTCCAACACGCCAGCTCTCCTGTTTAAGCTTGACCTAGAGAAAGCCTTCAACTCGGTCCTCTGGCCCTACTTGTTGACAATCTTCAAGCCAGAGGCTTTGGCGTACGTTGGCGTGATTGGATTGCAATATCCCTTGCTTCCACCTCCTCAAGGGTCCTTCTCAATGGTGTCTTAGGTGACCCCATCCAGCACCGTAGAGGGCTCCGCCAGGGGGACTCTCTCTCCCCGTTTCTGTTCAACCTCTCCATTGAGCCTATCCATAAACTCCTTGAGCTTGCCGTCCATGCAGGCATCCTCTCTCCCATCCGGGGGATTCAATCCAACCTTCGAACTTCCTTATACGCGGACGATGCTGCCATCTTCGTTGCGCCGATCAAGGAAGATATCTCCGCCCTTGCTCGCATCCTCCAGCTCTTTGGTGAGATATCCGGCCTTCGCACCAACCCTTCCAAGAGCCAGGTGGTTCCTATCAGATGCGAAGGTCTTGACCTTGATGACGTTCTCTCCGGTTTGCCCGCGCAGCGAGTTTCCTTCCCTCTGAAATACCTCAGGCTACCCCTCTCCATCAAGAAGTTGCGCCACGTCCACTTTCAACCGCTAATTGACAAGATCTCCTGTCGACTCGCGGGTTGGAAGGGCCCCCTCATGTCCAAAGGAGGTAGCCTCGTCCTCCTCAAAGCGGTCCTCTCGGCTCTTCCCACTTACACTCTCTCTGTTATCAAGCTGCCACCCTTTGTGCTCAACCGCATTGATAAGATTCGTCGCGCTTGGCTTTGGAAAGGCACTGCAGACGTGGCCTCCGGGCACTGCAGGGTCAACTGGGACCTGGTGTGCTCGCCTACAAGTAATGGTGGACTTGGCGTCCTCAACCTCACCAAGTTTGCCCATGCCCTGAGAATTCGATGGCTTTGGCTTAGCAAGTATGCACCCTTGCGTCTGTCTTCTCTGCGCCAGGTCATTTCTGACCCTATAGACGTTCAACTCTTCCAAGCCGCCACCGTGCTTACGGTTGTCAACGGGCACAACATATCCTTCTGGGAGGATCGGTGGCTGGGAGATCGCCCGCTTAAAGATGCCGCACCAAAGCTCTTCGCCATTTCTATCAGAAAGAACCGTTCGATCGTTGGAGCGCTCCACGATAACCGCTGGATTTCCGACCTTCGCAACCGCTTCGCCCCTTCCTTCGTCCCTGAGCTGGTCCAGGTCTGCCAGCTCCTAGCTCAAGTCACTCTAACCCCAGATGATGATCAGATAACTTGGCGGTTCTCGCGACGGTCTTTTCTCGGTCCAGTCCGCTTACTCGCTTCAGCTTGTTTGCAGAACCTTTTTCGCTGTCGGTTCTGCATTTGGCATCGATGGCGCCCTCCAAATGCAAGTTCTTTGCTTGGCTGCTCTTGCACGGCCGCATCATGACAGCCGACGCCCTGCTCCATCGTGGCCTTCCCAACAATTACTTCTGCATCCTTTGTCACCGCCACCTGGAAACACCCCAACATCTGTTCCTCGAGTGCGGGTATAGTGCGCAGGTGTGGACGCGTCTCGCTTCTCTGCTCGGCTTCCACAACCTCGACCCAGCCAGCTGGACTCACCAAAACTCCATTCGCGACTGGTGGATTCATGATGCGTCGCGACCAGGCTTAGATGTACCCCCCAGGACCAACTCCGTCATCCTAGGAACTCTCTGGCACCTCTGGCTAGAGCGTAACAACCGTACTTACTTTCCGCTCTTGTGAGAGGCCCTTATTAGTCTTCTTAGACTCGCTATTGAATGACCTGCGCCTTTGGATGGCTACAGGGGCCCGTTTTGTAATTGCCTAATGTATTGTAACCAGGTGGAATTTTCCACCCTCCAACTTTTTCGCCCTTGATAATTAATAGACAACACTTCTCCTGCTTTCTCTCAAAAAAAAAAAAAAAGATTATGAGCTCGTGCACTGTTGTCTCGACGCAGGAAGAGCGCCGATATGCTCCGCGTTAGGAACAGGAGGATGGCGAGGCGCCAAGAACAATGAGGAGAATCTTGCTTTGCTTTTTTGTGGCATCCACTGTGGTACGCCAACGATTTCAGGTTTCCCATCCCATGGGGGACTGGGAGAGCTCGTCAGGGAGGTGATGCCTGGTAACATGGGTAGGCACTAGGCAGAGAACATCTTGAGAAGCTGCATCAACACAATTCAGTCACGGTTGATCTTGGTTTAGTAACAGACAGACTGGCGTGTAGGCACCATTTTTTTCTTTTTTTGTGTGGTTGGCGAACTGCTGTGAGAAGTAGCAGGCATAACTCATCAGGTCCGTGGGTTCCGTCTTATCTACTAATCCTTTCAGAATCAGGATAAGAATGCCAAAAACCAAGCGTTTTCTCCGTTGATGAGCAAGTTCTGCAGTTAAACAATCTAAAGAAATTGATGTCCAATTGTCCATACCAGGATTCGTATTTACTTCCGTACATCACCCCGGTTATGCACTGTGATTGCTGATAGGAGATAGGCGATATTAGTACGGTAATGCCATGGAGCTGCTGATGAAAATGCAGACGGAGGAGTTGCCTTCACTTCACATCCGAACAGCTATTCCCAGACCACATCGCTGAGGAATTTCATAGCAGGGACGCCTTTGGCCTCCATATCAAGAACTGGTGCTTGGATTAGCTTTAGGCCACCAAGTTCGCGATCCTCGCTTATCATGTTGAGGGCACGCCTTTGTTCCTGAAATTGTGAAGTTTCCATTCAGATATCGATTGAAATTCAGAAAGCAAGTTCTAAGGGATGTAGCACTGCTAGGTTCTGATTTTGCTACTGAGAAACAAGCTTTGAGAAATATAAGTACTAGATGGGATGTTGGTTTCTAAATTAAATTATCGAGCAACAAGAAATGTGTGATCTGCGAGAATGGTAGCAGTCCCGTTACCTCTCGTTTTACAGCACAAAATGTGCATTCAGATGCAGATGGTGGTAACACTTGATTTACAATAAGCCTTCGTGTCGGCATACCATTCTTCTTCAAAGAAGCATGAAACCTTGATAAATCACGAATTGCCACCACCTGAGGAAACAACCACCACAGGTAAGCTTAAACGGTTAAACCAATCTACAGTTAAAACTTTTATGTGTTTCATGTCCTTGTCAACACTGTTTTGCAGTAAATAGTTGTTGCCACTATTGCAAAAATGTTGTAAATATTTAACAAAGGAATAGTCTATGGATTGTGGAAAATCTGACAACCGGCTGTCTTTTAGTTCCTGCATGGGCCATATCCTAGAACGCATGATGTGCACTCTTGACCGTGTTGGAACGCGGTAGAACGCACGGTGCATTCTAGGGTGTTACGGTATGTTTTTAGCACACGTCCGAGTGTGTGCAATGCTCTAACCATGGCCGGGCACACGGTCACACGGACGATGCTACCAAATGCGTGGAATATGCAAGAGGAAGGCCAAGGAGGCACATTCATCTCGTGTTTGAGTGTTTGATGAAATGATAAGAGGAATTGGGTAAAGATCACTTGAAAATTTTGATTTTTATTAAATTTAAACTTAATGTTTTGATCATATGAATAATAAAAATAAATTTTTTTTACGGATTTTGAATTTAACTTGAATTTTCAAATTTGGCCTGATTTAAAACAGCGGTGTTAAAACCGACCCGGACTGGTTTTGTGCTCGTGCTTGAAAGTTAAACTTGTCCTCTTTTTTGGTCAAAAAGTTTTACTTGCTCTGTTATTGTATTCAAAAGTATGTGCTAATTATTTGTTAAACTTAATATAATAGTTGGCTTTAGCTATAAATACTAATACAATAAACTCTCAATCTCCAAACTTTGGCTTTAGCTATAAATACTAATACAATAAACTCTCAATCTCCAAACTAGTTACCTACTCACGTCGAACGGCTGCATGTGACGACGAACATGAGTGATTGGTTGGTTGTTAATTTGCCGACTACCGTTGCTTTGTGATTTCTGAATTTAATTTTCATATATGTAGTTGATTTTAAAATTGATATTAGTTCAAAACAACATAATTGCCAACTTTATTAGCTCGTTTGCTATATGTAAGCCGTAGTTAGATTGCCCAGGCTAGAGTTGTATCATGGGTCCACCACTGCAGCCAGTACTTACAAACAACCCAGCACAAATTTGGTTCGGTTTAAATAGGACAGACCATGTTGAGCCAAGAGCATTTTTAGTACTATGAAAAATGATGGATAGTAAAATCCATAATTGATCATGTCCTTCAAGTCGCAAGTTGCTTTCTACCACATCGTTTTAAAGGAAGTTTCACCGTAACAAAAATTCCTCTAATTTCATTGCAAAGTGGTATAGGGAATTGATCCAATATGGATAGAATCATGAATAGTCATGGGTTTAGTTTAATTTTTTTTTGTACTAATTCATACTTGCTATCTATGAAGACATATGGATAAAAGGAAATAAGTATTTATCATGGAAGACGCTGTAAAGATCCTATGCAACTATTTTATTTTATGCTTAGAGATAACCTCTAATATTAGAGGCAGCCTCTAAGCTTGAAGAGCGTTGCAAGAAGCACGCAATGGTTTAGGACAGCATCTAAGCAATATATCCAGTAAGAGATAGAATGCTAGACAGTCTCCACTGTGGATCCCCCAGCTACCTTGGACACCTCCATTCTATTGTAAACTATTAGCACAGTGGTAGGATTGAGAGAGACAATGTAGAGATAAAGTGATTGCTTTATTGCAATGTTCATCCATTTACAATGGGATCAAGTCTATTTATATAAAGGAAAATTTGCTCTAGTACCACCCCACGTTTTTACGCTAGCAACAATACCACTCTACCGAAACTACTAGCTCTGGTAGCACTGCAAACCAGCACCGTTTCCTTCCATTAGCATTCCGTCACTGTATCCCTATCTGCCTCCTTTGCCATCTAAAAAATGATTGTTTCTTCCATTAAAAAGAGAAGAAAAGAAAAAATTGTCCCCTCCTAGCACTATGTGTTTTATCTACAGAAATTTGTCATCCATAATAAAACATGTCCAAAACATGCAAATTAATCCAATATAACATCCAGAAGAGTGTTTCACGCACATTCACACAATTTAACATCCAGAAATCTAAAAAATCAACAAATCTCAAGCATTCACAAGTCTGAAACATGAACATTCACACTATGTAACATCCAGAAATTTGAAGCATCCACAATATATCATTGCATTGCAAACATAATCCTGAAACTTTCTCAGACATCACACAATATAACATGTCCAAAGCATTTAAACATCCAAGGATACACACACTGTCATCCACAATATAACATGTCCAGAGCATGTAGATATCCATTACATCACACATACAGTACATAGTAGGGATACAAATTTGACTTGATCACACATAAAAGACTTGTTCATCCTGCTGCTTTGGGGGTGGCGGCCTGCATCACAGCTGGTAGGGGCGACGGCCTGGAGAAAGGCTTGTGGGGGCGGTGGCCTGGAGAACGGCTTCTAGGGGCGGCGGCTTGGAGTGCCGCTGAGGGGTGGCGGCCTAGAGTGCCCGGCCGCTAGGGGCGGCGGCCTGGAGCGCTGCTAGGGGAGGCGGCCTGGAGTGCGGTCGTGGGGGCGACGGCCTCTAGGAGAGGGGAAAATGCTAGGGTTTGGGATGGTACAACCGCATAGAAAAAGGATCCCAAAGGTGCACAGTGACGGAATGCTAATAGAGATAACGGTGCTGGTTTGGAGTGCTACCAGAGCAAGCCGTTTCGGCGGAGTGGTATTTTTGCCAGCATAAAAATATGGAGTGCTACTAGAGCAAATTTCCCTTATATAAAAGAGTAAATTGCACTGCAGGTGTTTAAAGTTATCTCATGTTTTCACTTAGATTCAAAACTTTAAAAACAAGATATTTGGATATACGAAGTTGCATTACCGTTTCAATGAGCTCCGAAGTGATATAGAGAGGATAGTTTGATGACACGGAATGCATAGTAAGCATAACATGTGGGCATAAATGACCACGTGTTATCCTAAATCTATAAAAAAATGAATACAAATTCAAAATTCATAAAAATTTATAAAATCTAAAAATTAAAAAAATCTAAAAATTAAAATCCTAAAATTCATTTTAAAAACCTATAATTTGTAAAAACTAAAAAAATAAAATTCTTAGACAAAACCTTAAAAAATTCCTAACATTCATAAAAAAGTTTGAAAATTCTACAATTCGTAAAAAAATTAGAAAATCCAAAAGTCATAAAGACTTAAAAATTCCTAAAAACCATAGAATGTGGGAATTTTCCAAATAAATTTTAGAAATTCTTATATTTTTTTAACAAATTTTAAGATTTTCTAAGATTTCACTACTTTTTTTACGAATTTTAGATTTGTGTAAGTTTTTTTTTACGGATTTCAGGATTTTTTAAAAGAATTTTAAGGCTTTTTTTTGAGTTTTCAAAACTTTTTATGAATGTTCAATTTGAATTCAATTTTTTAGGATTTAGAATAACACGTGACCATATATTATGATAGCTTGGCAGTCTATATCATCAAACCACTCTCTCTATAACATTTTAGACCTAATCTCCATATCACTTTGGACTTAATCGAAACTGTACGCAAATATTCGGTTTTTGAAGTTTTGGACCTAAGTGAAAACACAACACAACTTTAAGACCTGCATTGCAATTTACGCTATATAAAAGTTTTGGATTTAAGCAAAAATGTAAGACAACTTTAAAACTTGTATTGCAATTTACTCTATATAAAATATCAAAAGGCACCTGGAGAAGACATCAACCGAAGAGTCACCAACTGGGATATAGCCGCTCTCTCTTAACTGCTATGATTTGCCCACATGTTAATTGTTTCTTAACACATTCTACCTCTACTTCACCCAGCTAAGAGCGGCCAGAGCTACATCTCCATACTATTCTCCTGTTTTCAGGTGAGGCTGCTGAGTTGAATATTAGGCTTTGAAAATTAAGCTAAAATACTTTGCTTCAAGAGCTTTAAAAAGTAAATCGACGAGACATTAGTTCAATTAGTTCGACTAGGTTTTAAGAACTTTAGAAAGCAGCTTCAGGATATTGGAGAAACATCTCAAGAAATATCAAGCCAACGTACTCGGATCCATAATCCAATTAACTAGCTTCATAGATTGGCGCCAAGCTATTAGCCATGGAGTACTATCTTCTTGCTCCTTGATGGAACGGTTCAAAACATTTGAAGCCTTGCGCAAATACATGGCATCCAAACCACCCAGCTACACGTACAATTTACAATGGAATGGGGAAAGGTTGCATAAACACATAAGCCAACACGAATACACGATGCAACCCAAAGCACAACATTTTGTTTCAAAACTGAGCAAAAAATAGCATAATGACATCCAGAAATGGCGATATATAAACCGAGTACTCGCAAAAATTAGAACATGGGAAACGATGTCCATATCCACCCGTAGAACAAGGAAAATGGATTGAAATCCCTAGCTTAATTTAGTAACCACCACCAGCTTAGCATGCTGAGCAGGCTTGACTCAGCATCGATCACCATCTGCCCTTACAAAAAATTCATGAGTATAAAGAGCCTCAGACCATTTCATTTTGATGGTTGCTTCTCCTTGGTCTTTTGGATCTTTAAAACCTTCTTCACAATCTTTTGCTCTTCGACAAGGAAAGCACGGATGATCCTGTAATAAACATGACCAAGAATGTTATCTGATAGACAATACAGAATGATTGGCAGCAATTTTAAACAAGAGGACGCACCAACCTTTCCCTAACAGCCTGACCAGATAGAACACCACCATAAGGACGGTTGACAGTCCTCCTGTTCCTGGATAACCTGGATCTTTTGTACTCAGTAGGCCTTAGGTGAGGTATCTACAAGACATCCAAAATAAACATTATTACAACTTACAAAAGCAGATCACTAACAATATAACATGAAATAAATTTAAGCCATCTACCAATAAAATCCTTACATTGCACTATTGCAACAACATAGATATACACAAACAATAATTCTATTGATATTGTTCTTATGTGAGTTGCATGATCATATAATGGAGATTTCATCCATAAAGATAGAAATTATATGATAATAATGGAGATTTTATCCATAAAAAAAGAAATTATATGATATTGAAGCTAAGAGCTCTAAGAACATATTTTTTCACCATAAGTGAACTGTAGCAGTCTTCTCTTCCAACGGTGATAGATGGAAACAAGCATCAAAACAAAATATCCACCAGCCAGCAAATACAAATAGCTACTGCTTACCAGCTAATCACGAGCAACTACTATAATAAACAATTGAATATAAAAAACCAATAAAGCATAACATGGGAAGGCCCTTTGACCTGTACATCAACCAACTAATATCATGCATAGACACAATACATTCACACACGTTCCATGAACATGGGCATCATTAACCTGATAGTTTAGGCTGGCCTGTTTCCTATACACAGGGTGTGACTAAATCTGTTCATTTATACAGATAAACATTCCCAACAAAACTTTCAAGACCATTTGCTAGACCTATAACACAGGGTTGATTGAAAATGCACTCTTCAACACCATTCCGTTGTTTGTAATCAATTTCCATCCCTTTTGAACTACAATGTCCACAACTGTTGTAATTAAATTCTTTTGTCTAGCTATGCTCCAACAACAAACACAGCACAGGACAATGCTCAAAGCATGTAGAGCTGATGAAATCTAACAAAGGGATGACCAGAATTTTAAGTCTATCAGCGCCAATCAGTATACACGGCACAGCAAGCGCCACTTCACTTCTCAAAACAAATTTACTCTCGTCGTGAGAGAAGCTTGCCGGCGTACTGGTGTAGCATCTATACAAGGTCAAGATGGGGGACCTGCGATCGCTTACCCCCTGGATCTTCTTGCCGGTTACCGGGCATTTCGGCCCGCTCGCCCTCTTCTTGGTGTACTGGTACACGAGCCTCCCTCCTGCGCCAACCATGCGGCACACATCAGCGCCGCACGCGAACTCGGCGCACGACCGACGGGAGCGCTCGAATCGAAATCTGCCAGTGAGCTCTCACCTGGGGTTTTGACGACCCTGGTCTGGTTGGACTTGGTGGCGTAGCTGTGCCGCTTGCGGTACGTCAGGCGTTGCACCATGGCGTCGACCTCGCCGTCGCTCTTCGCGGAGTGGAGATGGCGGCGGCGGCGGCTGAACCAAAGGGACGAGCAAAAGTTTGTTGGGCCGGTGCGGGGAGCGAATAAAAGAGAGGGCGCCAGAACCTGACCTAGATCGGACGGCTACAGATTTCTTAATCCGATGGTCAGGAAGGCTGGTATTGGGAAAACTGATTTTCTCTTCTTTTTTTTTTCCCGTCGGTTTGGTATGGCCATGTCTCTTTGCTTCTCCGTCTTTTTGAATTTGTAAAATTTGGCTACGCATTGTAGTTATGAAAAAACCCGAGGACCGCAACGAAAGACTGACGAGGACGTGGCGCGGACGCGGCGCCGAACGAACGGACAGAACAGAATGAAGCAACAAATCAGACGGGCAAGGAACGAAAGGACAGAAAAACAAATCCATGCAACGGGAGGGACCACATTGCACAGGCACACCTGCTTTTCCCACCGCGACGGGAGAGCAGCTGGCAACGCGGGCCGCAACAACTAGGACGTGGGCTAACCGGAGCAGGTGCGCAGCAGGTAAGAGCAGAGACGCGGCGTGCAACGCTGCCGTCGAACAGACGTAACGGACGGAGGGGATTAAGCAGCGGCGTGGACACCACGAGAACGCACCTTTGATAACAACTTTATAAAGAAGATAATAATATGGCCGATACTTATAGGCACTATCTTTTTCACATATATCGTACAACACTATAATTCAAATTAATTATGTCAACACTAAATATCAGCTTCAACTTATTTTAAAACATATTATTTTAAAAATAACAATAGTGCTCATTAACTAGCAATGCAGAGAAGAGAAAAATTATGAAGCCACTGCTACTACACATGCCGCAAATGCCTATATCCTAGACACAAAAGGAGAGTGTTCTACGTTGTCCTAAAACATGTTTTTGAAATTCAGTACACAAAAAGATATACAGTCGTGAAAGGGGATCTCTACTGTGAAGGCAAAGAGTCACGGCAGAGGGTACTTATTGTTCGTGCAAGGAGGGGAGGAGAGAGGAGAGAGGGAAATGAGAGGATGTCCATTCGATTTCATGTGAGTGGCTAGATGGGGCTACAGCCCTCTGCCTTCACGGCATAGGAGCCGCTTTGGATTTCATGTGAGTGGATGGATGAGCCTACAGCCATCTGCCTTTACGGCAAAGGAGCTGCTTTCGATTTCATGTGAGTGGCTGGATAGGGCTACAGCCCTCTGCCTTCGTGGCAAAGGAGCTGCTTCCGATTTCATGTGAGTGGCTGGATAGGGCTATAGCCCTCTACATTCACGGCAGAGGGCTGCTTTTTATGCTCATGGGTGATTGTGCAACAACAATTTTTGCTCCTCTATTATGTTCCGGCGTGGCCTATGGTTAAATGGAATATTAGGATTCAAGAGTTCCAAAACATTGTTTTGAGGTTTTAAAAAAAGGTACCCAAGCATTTAGTTTAAAGAAATAGCTCTTATGTATAATCCGTAATCCGTAAGTTGATGGAACGGGGGAAAGGTAAGCTGCTGTGCTTTGCCGACGCTATGGGTGGGCCGTGCACACCTGCCATAGCGCCATGGCTGCCCCTTGGCCCTTGCTAATAGCCACCCGGCAGTTCGATTCGTCTGCCGGTAGTGTTAACGAGCTGGCACGCAGCCAGCTACTCCCACGCCGCTACGCGTGGTTGGTATAGGTGGCCAAATGGGCCGGGCCAAATGGTAAAGACAAGGCCGATCAAGCATGCAACCGCACGGTCGAGTCGTGCCGGCGGCCCGGGCCTACCGATGAAGCGTGTCGTCGTCGTGGGCGCCGGTCTTGACGCAGCGTCTTTGGCGAACGCGGCTTCGATTAAACGGCGACGGTCGGCCCGAGTAAACCCAGTGGCCGAGTCTCCGTAAGCCGCATGATAAAATCCACCGGGCCCGATCGGTGCCCGCCTCCCCAAATCCTCAATCGGCCAATCCTAACCCTAATCCCCAAATCAATCCCTTGCTTGCCGCCGCCTCGAGCGCCGCGCCTCTCGTCTCGCTCTCGCCCGTCTCGCCGTCTCGCGGTCTCGCCTCTCCGGCTCTCCATTGCCGCCCCACGCTTAGCTTCGCCTCACGGCCTCGCGGACTCGGCGCCTCGCCTCTCCGTCCGTCGTGGCCCCCCTATTCTCCGCCGCCGCCGATTCGCTCTCTCCGCCGAAGCTCCGCCGCCGGCTCGCCTCGGCCTCTGCGTGGTCGTGACTCCGTCGTGGCCCCGCCTCCTCTCCTCTCCCTCCGCATCTCGCCGGCTCACCTTCTGTCGCGCTCCACCTTGCCGGCCGCCTCTCCTCTCCACCGCGATCTCGCCGCACAAAGACGATTGTCTTGACGGTGGCCGGCAAGAACCTGACATGTCGCTTATCGGGCCGTGCTGGCCGCCGATTCAGCCCATAGGTCGTCACCAAGACGCAACCTTATTTATACCGTCTTTGTGTCGGGCCGAGCTATCGGCCGTGCCTATCGGCGCGTCTTGCCGCCGTCTTGCGTCTTGCTTGCTTGGCCATCTATAGTGGTTGGCACTTGGCAAGCGTACCATGGCACCCGCATGCAAAGACGTCCCTCGGTGGCGTGTGGACGCTTGGCTCACCGCCAAGCTTAGCGCTTGTTTTGTGCGAACAATTTCTCTTAAAATTAGTGAAGTTGGTAGAATATTCTATTCCTAACTCTAGAAATTTGTGAAGCTAGAGTTATGATAAGTTGAGAATATTTAGGTGAACCATCTTATTTACATTTTAACCTATATTATTTTAACTTATAAACTCTATATATGAGATAAAAATAGAAACCGGAGCTGTGCCACACGAGCCCTTAAGCTCGTCGCATGGGCGCCACGCGCGGGCACCAATCGACGCAACCGAGGCGGCGCGCCCGCTTCACTTACCACAGTACAGTTACACATGACAAGACAAGGCCACGCGCGGACGTGCCCCACCGCCGCGCGATCCCCGAGCCACTGGGTGACTGCGCTGGACGCTAGCTCACCGAGCCACTGACGGCGCCCGCTAGCTAGCACCAGAGGTTGAGGAGCACCAATGTAGACGATCAATTCAAGGTCGACGAACATGAGCATTTCGGTTGTGCACGTCTCGAACTTTGAAACCGACTTACAGGTTGGAAACATGAGCTGAACCCAAATACACACTCAATCAGCACTTGTGTGTCGCGGCAACTTCTTTCCTTGGCGCGTCTCTTCTGTACAGAGTATTTCTATAGCAAAATCGTCTCAACTCCACAAGGTAGAAGATCTCAAACCTCAAGAGAGAATGGCGCTAAAAGAAGAGAGAGAAAAACGAAAAGAGAAGAAGAAGAAGGAGAAGAAGAAGAAAGAAACAGAGGATTGAAGTGCGAGCATCGATCGATCATGGAATGGATCAGCCCAAATCAGCACTTGTTATGTATCGGATCGGACCCTCTCCGGACCCGCCGCTTGCTCATCCGGTCAGGGTCGAACACCGTCGAAGGAGAAGAGCTGGCCGTCGCCGCGGGCTTCTCGGAAGAAGCGTCGAAGCTAGCGGCAGCGGCGGTGGCGGCGGCGGCGCCATTGCTGCCGTCGGCAAGCTTCCGTGGCCGCTCAGCCGGAGACGCGCCGTGGCCGTCGATCGTCCGGGCGAAAACTACCGGGCTCCTGGCCGCAAGAACGTCGGAGCCGGAGGCCAGAAGTGCGACGAGGACGAGAATCGCCAGCGCGGAGAGGCCGAGGACTCTCATCCTCTTCTCTCCTTCCCCTTCGTCGAGGCGATCGATGGCGCTGCCTAGCTAGCTAGCAGTGTCAGTGGAAGCTTCTACGACCATGCATCTCTGTGGCAATGGCTGCGCTGTGTGTCTTTGTTTCACTTGATATAGGACCCCTCTCCCTAGGTCACATCTGTAACAGAGACGGGTGAGATCTCTCTCGGTCCAAAAGCATAAAAGCTGGGCGTTGGAGTGTTGGGTGGGGGCACCCAACAAGGCAGCAAACCGCTTTATACTTGCTTGTGCCGTTGTGCGTTTGCATGTAAACCCCGTGGCTGTTGGTAAGAAAAGGGTTTTGTAGCTTCTGAATAAGAAGATACGCATTCAAAACTACCGTCCTGCTGAGAATTGCCCTAGGGCAGTTGGTAAGGTGCTAGGTTTATGAAGCCCTCCACCTGTCCACAGGGTTTAAATTCCCATAGGAACAATAAAAATTTAAATCCCACTTTTAAGGGTGTGTTATAATTGCAGGACCAAATCGCCGAATCCTTGCAGTATTTTTATTTTATGGTAGGAGCGGATGGAGTGGCGCCAAAAGCGGTTGTTCTGAAGGAGAATACGAACAAGCGCTCCAAGTCCAAAAATGCAAATTGATGTTTCTGCCGGTGATTCCAGCAGAATTTGGAGCTCTACTGAACAATCCTAAGTGGCTGAACAAATTCGCTAGGGTCGGTAATCCACATGAAAGAAAAGAGAGAAAAAAAAAAGGGAAAGAAAGCAGGTGCAATAGCTATTTTTGATGATTCTGCAGGTGGAAAAAACAAAGATGTTGAAGGGGACTGGCACGGCAATAGCTAGCCTTGGGGTTAGGGCCCTTGGGGACCAAGGTTATTTAGGTTTTGCACCCTTTGGCTGCTCCTCCTCTGTTTTCGCTTTGTTTGGATTGCAGATCATCCAATCCAAACTGCTGCTTTCTGCGTACTTTGGAAGCTTCTCTCTCAAGCAAGGAGCCAGCTCGCGCCCCCATGCAAAAAAAACGCAGAGGGGGAGAGAGAGAGAGAGAGAGAGTAGAGCAGAGCTCCGTTTGTGCCGTGCTTTACCTTGTCGTGCTGGCAGAGTAGAGTATAGCTCCCGCCGCTTTATGCGTCTGCCTCTCCTGTTTCGTCATCCTCTCTGGCTTGTTCCCGTCGCGTGCCGTGCCTCCGTTCTGCGCTGCCGCCTCGGGTGGATGACGAGGCCCGAGGGTCCCGTTCAAAGATCCAAAGCCGCGGCAAAAGCCCCCCACTGTTGCCGCTCGCAGCGACATTCTTCGCTTGCCATTCCCTCCCTCTTTCGCTTTCCCTTTGAACAATCCCTTGGGATATCTCAAAGCACGCCCGCAAAGCGCCGTGTCGCGAATCGCGATTAACCCTGGGTTATTCACGGCCGCGACGTGCTTAGCTTACCGCCTTGTCCAGGCTAGCTCCATCGACGATTGCAAGCAACATCATCGTTAAGAAAGTAAATAATTGAAACGTTGAAAATTGGCATATGTAGCGAGCATTATACATGGAGAAATAAACTCCGAATCATGTTTTTTTACAGGATAGCTTAGATTGATTTGAAGCATGAACTTATTTAACAACTTGGATATGTGTGCTTCAGAAATACATCAAATGCTTGCCTCCTCTAAAGGCAAGGTTAGCTCAAGAGTTTCAGTACCTCTTCGGATTGTGAAGGTCAGCTTATCTCCAACACCATAATCATCCAGAACCCTCAGTAGGTCAGATTTGCCTTTGATCTGCTCCGGAAGTGACGATATGAGAAACAGAAGGGTAATAATATCCAAAATACCTACTAGTATCTTAAAACATAAAGATCATAAAGAGGTCTGCCGCGATCTTTAATAATATCCAAAACAGCCTAACGAAAGAACATAAAGATCAGAAAATACGTAACCAAGAAACACTCACAGGTTTACCATCCACTGCAACAATGACATCACCAAGCACAATATTACCAGCAAAACCCCTGCTGGTAGGAATTAGACCTGCTTTGGCTGCAGCACTGCCAGCAGGAACCTACAGAAAAACAAAAATTACAATGGGAATTGGGATCAGGAGATACTAGTGCCAATAAAAAATATTGATCGATAGTATTCCATGATTCCATTTGACGAACAGGACAGATGAGGCACCACAAATTCAATCTACCTGTAGTATAAGTGCTCCATTGCGGACGTTAAGCTGATATGCAACTGGATCTGGAGCAAATTCCACATTCAAGCCAGCACGGCGAACCTTAAGAGAGAAATGTAAATATAATTTATATAATTTAAGACTAAGAAAAATACAGAAATTGAGGTCATACACCAGTAATGAACAACAAAACGAGTAATCAAATCAGCAACCTAACTTGCTTGTTCATGCTCTAGACTTTTGTGAACAGGAACCTTTAAGTGGTAGCAGAATATATAATGCGAGTGTTTTTTCACAATGCCTAATTCGTAGGCAAAACACAGATGAAAATAATGTCAATGATCCCTAAGAAATGTTAGTATACTATATACAGAACATGATCGGCTGAACCTTTTCTGCCAATGCCTTTCAAAACTTGTCCCAAAGCATTTATTTACAAACATGCTTACTGGACAAATGGAACATAGATACAGGCAAATATCATAAAAAGATAACAGGTTATTGATAAAGATCTCTCATCTGTAAGATGATGTTTTATGCATGAAAAATATACTTGTCATCACCATAAGCATAAAACATGCTTCTATGGCCCCAAAATCAGGGGGGAAATGGTACTGTGTTGAAAATTAACTGTAAGATGCCCAAGCAACATACTTTTCCAAACCGAATTAATTGAGGAGCTATTTTAAGTACAGTTGATGACGCAATGGCGAAACCAACACCTGCAGATGTTCCTGCAACATTGAAGAAATAATGGCGTTTCAGACTAACCTACAAACCACATAGACTGATATAATGGGATATAGTTTAATCTGGTATGGCACTAACAGGTCAACATAATAAAATCAACTAATTGTCTGATTGATTAACAGCTTCGAGGAGATTTAATCTAGACATACCAATCCATTACTAAGAGAACAGTTACAAGTGAAAACACTTGGTCTCTAGGATGCAAGTAGATGACAAGTCAGAATTTTATGATGAAAAATAATGAATATAATCATGATAACACCCACTGATTACCATTACAAACAAAAGTAATTTAAAACATGCCATCACCGCATCACCAATAACAGTCAGTAAAATGAATAGAATAATCTAGAAAATAAAACTGAAATACAGCAATATAAGTGAGGCTCGCAATCAGCTAGCTACGATCGTGGTAGTTAACAGTGGCTGAACTTTTACTAATGTTACATATGCTCTTCCAATGGTAATGAGCATAGTGGCTGATGTGTAGTTCTGCCATACAAAGCAGAAGCATCTGCTAACAACAACTCGGCATGAAATAAATTACTTCTAATTTATAGATTGAGATACCAAATCATGTTTTCCCATTGCGCTTTAGACACATCACAGCAAAATGGAAGCAACCTAACCTGTCTGCGTGAATATTGCTGTATTAATACCAATCATATGCCCCTTCGAATCTAGCAAAGGACCACCACTGCATCGAGGTTCATCAGATTACATGGTTAGTAAAATGCTTTATAATACCTTTTTAGATAAAGAAATCAGACCGACTCGTGTTTAATGAATTAGTATATCTCCTACAACTGCTGCATAACATATAAACCACCATTCCCAATAAATGATACATTTCAACACATGGGTTTCCTTTGTCCCGGAGCAGAGGTAATAGAAAATAGATAGTGTTTGCCCCAGCTCCACCCACTCCAAATGAGGATCCAGAAGCAGGAGCTGTACTAAGGGCACCCTAAATTGACTTGTGAGAATAGGATGGTAATGGTCAAGCTTGTATATTGAATGTGGTAGGCTAAAATATACAAAACATCAAGCACAGATAAATAGTTTACTGAATGGATTTCAGAAAAGAGGTTATTAATTTAAAGTGTGCCAACTGCAATAGCTGGAATTTGGCTCCAAGTCTGTGTGTATCCTGACTTCTGATGCTAATTACTTAAAAGGAGTAACTAACAAGTAATGGTTGTTTAATCTGCGTATTAAGATAAAACCTGATTCACTGTTTTGCACTTCTGCATTAGACAAAGATCTTCACTGCTGTGTAATTTGTAATGTGATGTTGAGTAGAATGCATAAACAGCACAATTGTCAGGTTAGGAGGAAACTAGTGATAGAAATTTAAAATTGTCCATAAGTAATAACCTAGGTATCATAAAGATATAATCATTACTGAAAGCAGTGCTGCTGGCATTAGTTTATAGAACAAATTCTGAAATCTTAAATGCAAAATTTGGTTTAAAATAGTTAATCAATTTACAAAATCGCTTTAAACCACATCCACAAACCTGTTCCCAGGGTTAATAGCTGCATCCGTTTGAATTCCACCTCCAATTGTCACTCCAGCTTTACTGAAAATATCCCGATTTAAACCGCTGATAACGCCGACGGTTAAAGTATGGTCAAAACCAAAAGGATTTCCAATTGCTAAGCACTGTTGACCAACTCTAAGAGCTGATGACTGTCCCACATTAATTGGTTTCAAGAGATCAATAGGGGCTTGCACCTATTACATGTCCATCAGTCCATGTATGAGATACCAAAAGAGAAATTATTTGGAAAGATGTTTTCTAGGAAGAAATATAACGAAAAATTAATCAACATAAATATGACTGATTACAATTGAACTCAAGTCAATATCACAAAAGAACTTTAAGCTCCAACAGGCCCCAAAACTTGCTTCCTTAGTGCCTGTTTTATTTACTATCTAATGTAAATGTTCCAATGTCTGTCCTTGAAGTAGGCTAGGACAGATGGGCATAAGGTTATTAGGTAAACATAATTGTCCACTCTAAAAACTTTGGCATAATTCCTCAAATAGAAGAAAGTATGAAGCATACAAAAGGGTATGTATTCTCAATTTTAACTCTGGTATGACTCCCCTTTCCTTCGGTCTCATAACGCTTTTTTTTTCTAAATCCACTTTAATCAAATCATCTCCTATCACTAACAAATAAAGTGACAAGATATTTTCTTGCACGTCATTTATGTAGCATGGCAGGTATAACAAAAAATTTGCATGGATAACATAAATTAGATCCGTTGGCAAAAGAGATCTCTGGCATTCACTTAAGAAAGAATGTAGCTACCCAAGTTAGAGTCCAGGTGGCAGGGCATTCAACGACACCCTTCACCAACTGATGAATGTTCGGTTCCTTTAAAGTTCCTTTTGTTTTCTTCTTCTTTTTTAGCTTTTTGGGTCCATACATATCATTTGAGTAATATATAGGTAGTTAGATAGTTGATTTGATGGATAAGGACAGATGGATTTGATTGAGGCATATGTAGATGACAAAGAGAATGAGATGAAATTGAATGAGAATCAAGACATTGTACATTGAAACGAGATAAGACCATAACTCAACAGTCTCGCACGATAATTATCTACATTAAAAACAGAAGTATTTTTTATTAGACCCTGATTCTTGATTTCGAAACAACTATTCAAAAGTTGTGTACCTTAAGTACGGCAAGGTCTTTAGCACGGTCTGCACCAACCAACTTGCCATCAAAATTTTTCTGTATCCTTTCAAGTAGATACAGGAGAGCATTAAGCCATTAACTATTAGTTAGCACACATATACAAGGAAAACTGGTACCTCATCATAGTTAATTCTTGAAAATTTATCCTAGCAAGTGTAGTTATATAAGTATTTACCCTTCAGAAGCAAGAATGTTGACACGTGCAACAACTTCGCCAGGCTTTGGATTTTTTGAAAGAGCATTGCCAACCACTATCATCATACCAACATTGCAAACTCGTAAATATATCAAAAATAAAATATAGTTAACTGGTGTGCAAAGAGATCAAATATTCAAGGACAATAATCAAGTGATAAATATGTTATATTGCTAATATATGGTAGACATATACTCATCTGCTTGCATACCATGATAATTTGTAACAATATGTCCAGAATCATCCCAAACTATTCCAGAACCATTTCCTTCAGGGATCTACATTGAATGTTAAGAGGTTTCATTCAAACAAGAGTTTTATTAAAATTATTAGTACTATGTATAAGTGCTATCTGCAAAAAGATGCCCAATAGAACAAATAAGCGACTCTTTATCCAAATTTAGCTCTATCAAACCATTGGATGGGGAAAAAAGTATACCCAGACTGGCATATCAATATATCATTTGTCATAAAACCCTTGTTAATTCTTAGTCCTGACAACATTGACAGACCATGAAGTCAGTCTAAACTTATAATAACATGTAAGCATGCTTTTAGTTTACCTCAACAACACCAGTTACATTCAGCTGGGGTCGCAGTGTTGCATCAAAAATGTTGACAACTGAGTAAGTATTTGCTTCAAAAAGCTCCGCGATCCGTTTCTGACATACAGGCAGCAAGATCCAAATTAATTTAGATGCAAAATAATTTTGAGAACAACTAAATAGGGTAAGGTGAGCACAACTGAGTACTGACCTCAGTTGGAAATAATGGACCAGATGGAAAAATCTTAGGAGTTACATCCTCAATTTTGACAGATGGATCACCCAAAGCAAGTGCTGTAATAAGAACATATCAAGTTATAAAATCCCACATACCACGAGCAATTACAAAGAAACCCTATCACAGGGGGGAAATCATCTGGTTAGGTGACAGGCATCGAATTAATTTCTATTAACACCTAAGAATTACCATGTCACATAGTAGTCCGAACCTGATAAGTACCTTGAAGAATGTAAGCAAAAACAAAAGGCTGACAATGCAATAATCTTCCTCTTTGACGCCAAGTATACAGTTTGGCTTGACATTTCACCAAGTTTACATGTTTCCCTCATTGGCCTGGAAGATTAAAAAAAAAAAGGACATGCACATAAACAGGAGTAAGGCAAATGAAAATTTTGTGAGCAACCAACGAAGCGAAAACTGCTGAGAAGTCTGATTCTATCTCATGCGGCCAATTAGTGAGACTTATTAGATTACACAGAGTTACAGGGGCGTACAAAACACATTAGCACTTCTATTGCATTGTTTTAAAAAGAGTTAGCACTTGATAGTATACTAAAATCAGAAATACGGGAGAACGTAGACGCCACTTGCTCAGGGGCGGACGGACCGGGGGAGCGCGAGGGGGCGCGCGCACCGGCTCCGTCCGCCGCGCGCCTGGTACGCCCCCTGCTAGTGGCGCCGGCGGCGTGGCTCCTCCGTGGGAGGCCGCCATGGGAGCCCGGAGAAGCGCTGGAGGACGTCTGCAGCAGGCGAACGGGGAAGACGCAACACGGGGGCAGGAAGAGGAACGCATGGCCGTTTGTTTTCCGTAAGCTTATCTGTATGTCGTCCTTCCGGTTGGCCCTTCTCGGGCGTGCACAATGTTTGCATCGACCGATAACGAAGCATAATAAGGCGCTTTCTTTTGGGCTTATCTAATCTGACTTATCTGATTTATCGAGAATTTTTCGAGGTGACCTCGAGAGTCGGATGACCTTGATTTTAGGATTTAGGGAGTTTTTAGACTCGCCTACGAGATTAAAAAAAACGGATTCAAAAAGTAATAAAAAAAAGTCAGATAAGTCAATATTAGTTAGATAAGTCAGACTTATTTCGTGACTTATCTGGCTAATATTGATTTATTTGACTTTTTTTATTACTTTTTGAAGCTCCATAAATCCTAAAAATCAAGGCTATCCGACTCTCGAGACCACCTTGAAAAATTCTCGAAGTTCGAGATAAGTCAGATTAGATGAGCCCAAAAGAACAGGGCCTTAATTTTTGTATGTATAGTAGGGTAGATCTTGCTATTGCTTAGTGGTGTTTTTTTAATATTATTGCAATAGTTTTTTATTGCCTATATACCATTGTTGATCAGATTTCGAAAATCAAACCGCGATGTGGATGTGAAAAGACCAGTTTGCCTCTAGCAATTGCAATCCCTCTCATGCCACTGTATATGACCATAGCCCATAGACATGTACACATAGACAGAGTAAAAACATATGCGTGTAAAGGGAACAAGCATAATTAACCCATATTACATATAATTAAACCATAATTAAGTCACGTCTTTTCTGAAATCCATCAGGAAACCATAATTAACAAATTCATAGCATATCATATGGTGCTGAGTTGTGGAATAACACATAACTAAGGGACAGGTAGTTCATAGCACATCAAGTGACATAGCATATCTAGAGTTTTTGAAAAAAAAAAGAATTTAGAGACATCTAAATCAATCCAGAAGCCTTTTTTTACTCCTTGTCGACATGAATGGGCTGTCAGGGTTTGGTAGGATGGTGTTGACGTAAAAAAACTGACTTCGATGCCAACGCACGTGGGCTTAGGGAGTAGGATCCTCGACAGCACCGGAATGTAGGGTTTAGAGCGTGCCATCTGATTTGATCTTGCAATCGGCAAGAAAGATGTAATCAACTTTATATAGCCGATTAGATCTATAAAAGTAGTGTGAACTTGTCTGATCTTAAAGGCAAGTTAACAAGTCCAAAATTTAGCAGAACTATCGGCTAAGATTAAATTGAAGCCAATAAGTTCAAAAGGTAAACAATCTACTACTAAGCCGACGACAGGATTGACCAAATAGTAGATCGAGGGGTAAACAGACTATCAACTAGCCAATTAGATCGTCTAGCTAATAGAACAAAGGATAAACAAACTACCGGCTAGATTAACAAGTTAATCAAACCAATAGAACGAGGGTAAACAAACTATCGGCTAAATAGCAAGCTACAAGCCGATAGAACGAGGGTAGAACCTAACCCTCTACACGAAACGACGATGCGTAACAATATCGGTAAAGATAGTATTCTGATAAACCAAGTGAAAAGATCGGATTTAACCGAGACAGTACTCACTTGGGGCTGTACCTTGGAGTCGATCAAGAAGACGATGTGCAACAAGTCGATCGAAAGCAACATACGGCGAAACTAAGTTACTACTACTCCTAGGAATTGAAAAGACGATTACATTGAAATAGTAGATTGATTGGTCGGTGACCCTTTTTCCGTTACATAGGTAGGTATTTATACCCAAAACATGAACTCGATGCAATACGACTCGAACTCTCGAACTTACTATAGATAATCTAACCTACTCAATATATAACTAGGACTCTTTCTAAATAGAAACCTATCCAAATACATGCCTAAAATATAATACGTAGCCGATTCGAACACTGCTTTCCAGAACCTTCCTAAATCGGTCTCATCAGATAAAGTTTTCAATTCTAACTTGTCGTAGCCAATTAGGAACCTTTTTCCTTATTAGGACTCTTAGTCAATAGTGTCTGATCCAAATTCCTAAAATCTTCCTTTATATCGGCTTCTTGACCAATTATTCTGATAGTTTCTATAAGCTTCGACTAAGTCCAAAATTAGGTATCAACATATGGCCAGCTTTCTCTTGGCAAGTGTAGATGGAGTTTGTGGTTTAGGAGGCTTGCTGCTGTTGTTCTTCTTCCTGCGGTGTGATCTTGATCTTCTTGGCTGCTTCTTTACAGGTGATGCATGGGCAAATGGAGATGGTGCTACCTACCTCACATTGAACTATAGCCAAGACAGGAGGATCATTGGATCCAGAAGCAGAAGTTTGCCAGACATAGAAATTGATTTCTGAGGCTATAATTGAACAAACAAGATGCAAATAATAGGGATGAATTGTTACCTGGCAGAGATAAAACCAGACAGGAGCACTTGAGCATTGGATATCTTAGATATATTTTTATAAAAGATAAATGTATTTTAGAATAATAAAGAGAATAAAAAGATAGAAGAGAACTATTTTAGAGAATAAATAATGGATGAAAAATAAAATAAAATACATATTTGAGTTCCTCACATTTTTTCTGAATTTATTAGTATTTTAAAATTATTTTTCTAAGCCTTAGATCATTTTCTAGCCTATAAACCAAATTGTTTTTCTGTTGAAAAATCAGAAATCCAGTTGAATTAGCCGAGTACGCTTTCCCCTCTGGTAATACATCCTTTGGGAGTACGTTTTCGATGTATTGGCCGCAAATGCTGACCGAGTCGTTGGGTTGTTCGCGCACGCGTGTGCGTCGCGCGTCCCTGGCGAAGCTCTTACGTGGCCGACGATCTCATCCACACGCCGTATACGGCCAACTCGCCACCGTTCTTACCCCGTAGCGCCGCTATGGCACAGTGAAGACAAAACCGTGAAAACCATTCACTCCGACACCATCTTTTACCACCCCTAGCTTCGCCCGAGCTCCTAGAAGCTCACTGGATCTCTGCCGTCGTCGGAGCGCCGCCGGTAAGCTTCCAATTTACTTTCCCTAATTTTAAACCGTCATGGTTGAACCGAGCAATTGAAGCTCCCAAAACCAAATTAGCCCAAATTAGAGCTTCCATAAACATCCTAGAGGATCGTAGTGACAATTCCATGCCTCCCAGTAAGCTAGAACGGTGTCAATCGCCGGAACCACATTCACCGTCGCCATTTCCACCATGCGGATGGTGACAGCCCCATCTGATCCTTCCCGAGCTTAGCTAAACGCACGAAAAGGTCTATAAGCATCCCTAGAAGCTCCTAAACCAAGGAATTTGGCGCTGGATCGCCGGAGATGCCTCGCTGCAACTGAGCTCTCCCCCAAGCCTCAGCGTGATATCGCCATCGCATTAGGCTACCCTAGGCGCCAATCCTAGCTCCCTGAGGTTCCCTAGAACCACACGAAGAATTAACATCCATGCTCACTAATGACCGAGGGATAGCCAGATGGCCGAGAAACCATGGAATTAAAGCTTATTTCCGCTTCGAGCTCGCCGCCAACCAAACCCGGGCCTCCCGGCAATGAACCACTCATGACCGGAGAAGCCCTCGGACCCACAAACCCATTTTAATAAGGAACAGCCCGAGAGGACCACTGGAATGGCCACTAGCTGTTGCCGAAGATCTCGCTAGAGTTGCGTCAGGAAGAGGGAGTATAAGGAAAGAAACCTAGTTTACTGTGTAAACCAGCTAAAACCCGGTTCTGAAATGTTTGACCGGTTTAGAGCCTTATCTGACCGGTTTTTGAAAAGTTTTCAAAAGCAAAATTGTTTCAAATCACAAAATACACTTGAAAGAGTCATTTGATCTCATGTTAAATCAACAGAATACATAGCATAAATATTTGATCATATAGGGTGTTAAATTTTCAAAATAAAAGAAAGGTATAATCAAATTAAATTAAAATAAGAGAAGAAATAATTAAGGAAATTAAGAGATGATATCTTGAACTAGAACATACATATTTTAGAAAAGTTAGGGAATATGATTTTGCATTACCCCTATATATATTAATAAAATAAATAAATAAAACATATTATCTTATAAAAATAAATATATACATAACTTAAAAAGGAGTTCTAAAAGAATTAGCATGGCATGCTGGTATTCATTTCAACCTTTATAAATTTTGATAGAAACCAGAGAGAAGGGAAAAGGAAGAAGACCCTAGGAGGAAGAAGATAAGAACGTCCACGAAATCGAAGACCTTGAGGAGTTCCGGGGAAATCTAGAAATAGAAAGCTTGAATTCTGTTAATTAATAATTTATGCATACCTAGGAATATACATGGGATTATTTTATGTGGTCACGTAAACTAAGGGTTTTTGGAATAAACATGACGATTTTAGTTATAAAACCCAATTGATTTATGACCCTCTATTGAAATTGATTTGCCATGTTCCTTTGATAACCCTAAGTGTAAGACAAGATGCATAGCAATATCACACTATAACGATGAAATTAGAAACTGGAGGATTTTGTCAGAAATAAATGAAGATTTAAAGTGAAAGTGTCTAAGGACCTACCATTCTTGCTAAGATGAAAGGACATAAATTTAGCCCATTCAGATGACCGAGAAATCAGGCTTAGACTTGACTTGAATTGCTGTGATGAGGTATCCCATGTTTGCCGCTGGCAGTAGGCGTGTGACCTTATCCTACCAACTAGGTCTCAATAACGGTGGTAACCATTCTTCTATGGGGTGAGAAAACCTGTTGGTCCATAGGTTTCCATGGTCAGAGGATGGACGGGGTATCGCCGGATGGGAACTAGTCCAGCAAGAACAAGTTATGTTAAGTTGTCTCGACCCTAGGTAAGTCGTGACATCATGTGGGTAAAGCTAGGCAGGTTCTGCAGAACTGACTCTAATAAACATCGATGTACCGTGCTTCCGGTATGTGAAATTGTGTCTTGGGTGACCCCAGTCATTCTAGCATTAATAGTTTTAGAAGTGATGTTTCGGTATAACCGAAGAAGAATAATCGAGAGATTATTCTAGATACTAGAACTCTTAAAATAAACAGGGCAATAATGGGACGTTTGACAAAGTGGACATAAATGGGTAGCCCTAAAAGTGTCAAGTTGAAGTTGCTGAGTCCAAAGAGAAAACCTGAAATATATTTCCTTGCTTATCCTTGTAAGTAGTTAATAGCAAATCATTCGCGTGGCTTGTGAAGAATTCAAAGAATTCTCATACTTGCAAACTTTGTTTGTGGGCTGATTATTCCAACGAGCAGGTCTGGACATTCCCGACATAACTTACCCTGAAGACGAAGAGGAAGTGGAATGGGCAAGAGAGGACGTAGAGTTCTAGGGCCAACCCTACGCTCAGGCGAGCCTATGGTGTGGTGTGGCCTACTGTATATAAATAATGGGATTGTAAGGTTATGATTTATAAAACTTGGTCTGAGACCGCTACTACTGTCGTAATATTTTGGTTTTGTTAAATATGACGTTTGCAGGTCGTATCATGTTTGAGCATAGCTAGAATTTTGGACTGATGTGGCCCTGATACAAATTCTGTTTTATAAAATGGGGTCCCCTTTCAACTGGTCCACATTAATTGTGCATAATGGAATTACTGTCGATTACTATCGAAACAAACATTCAAACCACATGTTTTTGTATGCAGCCCACATTTTACAGGGGGCAAATCCCTAAAAAAAGGGAGGTATTAACTAGTTCGTCGAAACATATTTTGTCTCTTTTTTAACCGTAAATTTTGATTCGAAGATCCGATTGATGAACGGTTTTCACCTTTGTGATGCTGATACTTTTACGAACAAAACAAGATCAAACTTGCCATATAATTTTATTTTATTTTTCGTGGCAGCGGTCTCATTGAGTTTATTGTGTTACTGTATGTTACGAATCAGATCAAATGTAAAATAATTGTTTCTACGTGCTAGTAAAATGGGGGAAAAAATATGTATTCAACAAAAAAAAATTATTATTAGCGATAGTTGCAATTAGTTACTGACCAGTAACGACCACTAAAACAGAAAATTGTATATATCATAAAAGAAAAAATGGCTATCGATTACAACCTTACAGCATGTTACTGTACGTAACTTGTCAGTAACGTATGATAAACTAGGGTACTCGCCGGAGAGCTATGATCTCCTGTAGGGAAAAAGTCGGCGCTGCACTTAGGGTCGTGGCGTTGGGTAGGTCGCCTGGGCATCGTCCCTATGGTCATGCCGCCGCACGATGGGAGGATGAGGTCGTCGGGGTGCTGTCACGCGTACAGGGTCAACAAGGTCGCCAGGGCACCGCCATACATGGAGGGGAGGACGAGGTCACAGCGACGTAGCCACACTGGAGGGTTGACGAGGACAAGGTCGCTGAGGCACCACCGCATGTGGAGGGTCAATGAGGTCGCCAGGATGACGCCGTGCATTGAGGGAAGGACGATGTGATTGGGACGCCATCACGCCTGCGGGGTCAATGAGGTTGACGGGGTGCCACCACGCGTGGAGGGTGGACGAGGTGGCCGGGACGCCGCCGCGCGTGGAGGAGAGGATGAGCTTGCCGGGACGCTGCCGCGACTGGTTGGATCTAGACAGTAATGGAATGGAGAGAGAGAGAGGTGATTAAATAGGATTCTAAAATCTTGGATTCATTTAATGCCTACAATTAAGTGAGTTTTAATTACAAATGGTTGCCTTATACAACCGACCAGCCATTGGGTCTAGCTCGACCAGGTTATCCTAAACCGACCTAGGGATGCTGAATAGCTATTTAGGAGCTAGGGATGCTGAATAGCTATTTAGGAGCTAGCTCCTAAATAGTGTGTATGTGTGTGTGTACCTTTGTGCTGCCAAGGCAACTGATGTAGATTGGGCCTCACGGTCTCCTGATTTGTAGGTCTGGCAACGATGACCAAAATCCTTGTATATTGGGCATTTATGTGAGGTTCCCCTTTTCCCCTAGAAGCACCTGGCTCTTATGAATCCTTAGCTCTTTTGTTCTTAGGTCTGCCAGCAGTTTTCCTCAGCAAAGCTGTATGAAGAGTAAAACCATTGTCCACCTTAGGCCATTGCCTCTTATCAGTCATCGCAGGTACTTTCCCTTCGTAAGCAAATCTAAATTTTTGAACTGTGTAATACTCATCTACATATGGCTCCATGCCGTCTCTTGCTAAAGTGATGAAAGCAATGGCATGGGTGCATGATTTACCTAAGGCTCGCCATTCCCTACAACTGCAAGTTTTATTGCTGAGATCAACAACATGACCAAAAGGTTGATATTGTTCTTCAAAAGTCCACTTCTTGCTTGAGACCTCTACCTCATCAGCTCCACTCCTTATAACACAGTAATTCAGCCTCCTACTCTTCTCATTAATTCCCTTCACAATGTGTGGCATTATGTGACCTTCCAGCTTCAAACTGATATTCCTCCGTTGAGTGAACTTCATCATAATCTTTTGCCTAATCTTGTCTACCAGGTCAACAAGAGTCAAGCTCTTAATCTTGCTAATCCATAGGTTGAACCTCTCTGCCAAGTTATTTGTGGCATAGTCAATCTTTATGGAAGTGGAAAATTGGATTCTCATCCAAAGAGTAGAATGGTGTTGAGCCAAGTATGTCTCTACAGCTGGATTTGCAACCATCATTTTAGCCATGTGCTCTGCAACTTATCCTGACGCCATGCATATGATGCTGGCCACAAGTTCTCATCATATACTCTCCCATGAAACTTTTTCTTGAAGGTTGTGACCAAATGCCTCATGCACTCCCTATGTTCAGCTGTCCTGAAGATTTGCTTCACTGCATCTAATCCCGTCCCTGCATCTATGCATATTGCCAAGCCTTCTGGGTCACCAACAACATCATGCAACCTCTCCATAAACCACTTCCAATTTTCATTGCTTTCAACCTCAATGATGGCATGCACAACTGGGTATAGCTGTGACCATTAATAGCACATGCAGTTGCTAGCTGACCCTTGAACCTTCTAGTGAGAAAGGTATTGTCTATAGCCAAGAATGGCCTACATCCTCCTAGGAAGCCATCAACACATGCCTCAAGGACAACAAACATCCTCCTAAAATGTGCCTTCTCCGCTATCATGTAGTGCTTAATTATAACTACACTACCAGGGCTCCTATTCTCCACTTCTGCCTTCCAACTGTACATGATGTCATACTTGTCCTCCTACTTGCCATAAACTCTGTCTAGTGCAAGCTTCCTTCCTGCATGAACCCTTTTGTAATAGATCTACACATTGCACTTCTCCAAGATCCTTCTCTGCAACTCCTTGGCACCTACAATCCCATCCTCTTTAACCCAGTTCAGAAACTTCTCACACACTCAAAACTTGGTAGCATTCTTCATCTTTCGACTTCTCTATCTGCTGGAACAAGTATGAACAACAGGATTCTTTGTTACCTACACATGCAAATATGTTGCTCAAATGGTGCATGCTATGTAGCAAAAAAATTGAACAAAACAACAAATGTGAGAACTTGGCTGAATTGTCACCTTATTTGCCAATACAGATGCATGTAGTCTCCAATTGCATCCATTAGCTGCACAATAGACTCTCATCCTCTCAGGATTACTTTTCTCAATATTGAATTCAAAGTCATGTTTAATAGAGATCCAACAGTCATTGGTGGAACATCTTGATCATGTGTAATGTCAGGGGCATCAGTAGGCTTGTCATCTCTTGCAACCCAGTCCTCAGCATCTAGATTATGCTCAAAGTCACAGTTCTCTTCCTCTAGTTCAAACTCATAACCTCCATCCTCTTCCTCAGTCAAAGCATCCTCCCCATACAGCCCCTCTTCATCCACACCAATATGTTCAAACCTAGAAAATTGATTATCAAGATATGTGCAGGTGTATTAGTTGGATTGATAGGTGTCTTGCTTTGACTGAGAGGTAGATGGGTTGGACTGTCAACTATTTCAAAACATGTTCCCATAGCCTTGGACATGTTGCAAGATTTAGCAGCCCTAGGATTGGAATCAAATAGATGTATATTAATCCCTATGTACTTAGAGTCAGAAAATTTGACGAACATGGAAGTAGCATCCGCATCTATTTTGAGAGGTATATACATTTTGGATATACTATCAAAATAGTTCATCTTTACGCTCTCTGTAGGCCCCAGTGGATACTTTTCATCAATTTCACTCAGAAGATCCTTGCATCTAAATGCCTCAGAGTCAACATACTTAATCAGTGCAAAAGATTTTGATATGGACTGCATAGAGATAATCCTAACTTTTAGTTTGTATGTTTTCGGTCCATCCCGTTGAATAATACCATGAACGATCTACAGAACAAAAAATTGGATTAACAGAAGCACAAATCCTAGAAATCATACGCTAACAAATGCAAGGAAAAATTACAGACCCAACTATATTATCCTCCCTCATACATATTGTCAGAGATTGGATAAAATATCCTGATGGCTAGGCCTTATACACGACTTATCTCTGGAGTGTATACCTAGAAGGATAAACCGAGCATGGCATCTTTGGGATAATACCTCTTCGAAAGTGGGCCTCCTTGTTTGTGGGTCGAGAAAAGTGTCATCATGGGCTGAAGAGAGACATCAGGAGAATCGGCCCAACGCTCCCACTATCTTGGGATCTCTCCATATCCAGAGTCCGAAATCTTCTAGATATGGGTATATCTTGGGGATCAAGCTAGTTAGCATATTTATGGAATATATCTGTAGATTTGATAGGTTTCTAGTTTATCCGGGTAGGTTTCCCCAGTCGTGTAGGACCAGGACTGATTACACCTTGTACTATAAATACCTCTCCCATGGGAGGGGGCATTGACATTGATACAAACGCACCCGTGTGACTAGAGTAGGTTATTATCTCTTTCAGAGAGGCTTGAACCAGGATAAATCTCTATTCCTATTTCGTTTTCCATCTCGGCGACTCGACGCATCTACGACGAAAGCCCTTTGGCAGGAAGGGGTTGTTTGGTCCCTCAATCAACATGTAAGCTCAGCGGGGAATCTATTTTCTAATCGTTGACATATATGCATTGCAGTAGATCAAGAACAACATACCTAGCAGGCACTTGTGAAGGATCCATCTACTGAAGCTTCGATTGTGAACGGGGTGAGAATTCCGTATTCCTCGTGGATGTATTGTTCCTCACCTCTTGTGTCTCCTGGCCCTATAATTCATGCCATCTCAGACTCCATCTTCACCGGTTCCAATCCGAATAGGGTGATAGATTGGGGGTAGGAGAAGAGAGGGGAGGACAGGAGAGGGGAGCAAGAACAAGAGGGGCTCAATTTGGGGGTGAACAAGAAGGGCTCGATTTGGGGGCGATTGGGATGGCCAGCGACCTTTACTAAGGGGTTCTGACTCGCGGGACCCAACAATTGGAGAGGTAGCATGGGCATTGATGAGCCTTTTCGACCCTGAGAGCTGACGCCGTTGATGGCAATGGCGTGGAGGAAAATAAATCACGAGTACAATGGCATATACACTCACCGCGATTAAGCGATGGCACAAATGATATTGTAATTCAAACCAGTCCATATTTTATACTGCGTCCCTGTCCATATTCTACTTTGCTCCACTCCATAAGTTCATCTCGATGTAGTTGGTCTGGAAAAGATTTGGTTAAACCACAGTCGAGGTGCGTAGGAAGGAGGTGTGGGCATGTGGCAGCAAAAGGGCCAAGGATTGATGCTTTAGTAGAGGTTCAAAGTTTGTTATGATTGAGAGGCCTTTTTTTTTTCTCTACATTTCACTCTTGTGAATAAGCGGTTTTTTCTCTTGTTTCGTTTTTTTTTTATCACACAATACTTTATTTTTGCTTGACTTCGAACTAGAATTTGACCAATTTGCCCACAATACATCAAAACAAGTCAGATACATCGGCTCATCTGTGTTGGTTTATATAGAACTGGTACATATAAGAATATCTATGACGATTCTTAGGTGGGTGGCCGGGAGGAGCTTATCTGTGTTGGTTCCAATCTGATCGAATCCCTTTCACCTTCTCCACCTATAAACCACCTCCTAACCACATGCCTTCTCCAACTCCATCTCCTGGTCACTCGCTAGCTCCACGTCCACCTCCTGATCACCTGCATCATGGACTCTCCACCACCATCTCCGCTACTGCTGTCGCCACCTCCATCATCTCCTCGCGTCTTCGTTGGGAAGCGACGTCTTTATCGTTGCTAATCTTCTTTTGTCATGCAAGCAGTGGTGCCCACCTTCTCCATCACCGTCTGGGTCTCTGATAAGCTCTATTTTGGTGTGTGGCCCCGCCGCCAACATCACTAATGACAAGGAGGGCACATATGACCACGAGGAAAACAATGATAAGGAGGGTGATTAGGTGGGCTAGGTGGTGCAGGGCTCCTTTGACGACTATGACAAGGAGTCGAGGACGCCAGCCACCCCATAGCTCATCGAACTCCGACGTTGACTCTGACTTTGACTTTAGTGACGATTATCCGGACGACGACGACGATGAGTAGGCTATGCATAGATGCTAATAAGATGAATTAGGCTAGCAAATGAAAAAATAAAATATGTATACCGGTTTTAGCCACGAACCGACACAGATGACTATCGACCGGTTCATGGCTCGAACCGACACAGATGATCTGTGTCGCTTATTTTCTACCGGTTTAAAAATCGGCACTAATAGCGATTTCAGCATAGGTGACCGGTTACATACTAGTTCACGCAAATTCACATGCTCAATTCGAGAATTTGGAAGCCGGATGAACCAAATATGCTAGTTTACCCAATGGTTCTAAACATTTAGACAAGCATTAATGACTTGTACTAATTTCTTTTGTTTTGGATAATAGAAGTTGAAAACGGCACCAATATATCACTGACAAGTTCGGACTTCGTATCACCCCAAATATTAACGGCTCTATTTGAAATGGTCGCAGCTGAACGGTGTGCTACAGAAAACCGAAATATTTAGTTTAACTGGATTTTAAGAATTTCAAGAAGACGGTCCTTAGGGCCATGGCGTTCATCATGTTGTGCCTGACCACCGTACGATGTTAGCCCGACTTTTTCGATAGTTTTGAAAAATGACTTTAGAGTTGGGACACTTGTTTTAAACAAAGGAAGATCTTTTTATTGGTGGAAATATTGAGATATCGTCTCCTTTGGAAAGTTTTGTACGGCGCTTGTTTGGATCACACGTAGGTCTATTCTTTTCGGCTTATCTTATTTGACTTATCTACTTATCTAGCTTATCTTTTAACTTCTAGCATTTTTTAAGATAGCCTCGAGAGTCGGATTCTCTTCTTTTGACTTATGTTATAGAGAGTTATTAGACAAATCTTCGAAATTGCATAAAAACGGATTCAAAAAACCAAATTATTAGTTTAAGTGAAGATAAGTAAATACTAGGAAAATAAGTTAGATAAGGCTAAGATAACATGGCCGCAGTTTGCCTTCCTGTTAACAAGGAAATAAAAGAACGACGAGACTGTTTGGATCAAGGTAAAACATCTGCTCCAGTTTGTTTCTTAAAACTTTCAAAACCGATTGTTCATAAAATTTTACAGGCTCTTAGAGCATCCACACCAGATACCTTATCTCCACTACTCTAAAACACTATTCACCACAATTCTATTCATCTCCCTAAAATTCTTTCAGACTTTATACTATACCCTAAAAGATTTCTTCACTCTACCAAAAACCCTATCATCTTCAAGTCAGCGCTACAGTGTTTATAGGTTTTTGCTGCGAATGCTCTCACCAATCAATCAAGGCGCTATGTAAGGGGGTGTTTGGCAGAGCTCCAACTCTCAACTCCGCTGCGGAGTAGTACCAAGCGTCCTAACTCCACATAACTCTAGAGCAGCCTCCCTCGCAGTTCATTTTTGTGGAGCAGCTTGAAGGGTGCTCCACGAAGTTGTAGATCTGTTTTATAGTAGATCTGCTCTACAGTGAAGTTATGGAGCAAAGTTGAAAAATTAGAACTAGAGCTCTCTCAAACACTCCCTAAGTTCCAGATTATAATCCCAGCTGGATTTTCAGCGTCGAAACCCCAAGCAAGGATGCACGCAGTCCCTACTCCCAAGCGAGGCCGCGAGTGTTCCATTGGAAGCCCACGTCACGGCGGTCACGTGCATTAACGTTAAGCCCTCTTCCCAGCCCACCTCGGCCCACCTTCCCCACCAGGGCCGCCGCCACCCCTCCCATCCTCTCCCCACCCTCATGCCGCCGGCCGCCGCCTCCTAACCCCATCAGCCCCCATGGCCGCCGCCGCCACCATCGCCGCCGCGCTCCTCCGCCGCTCCATCTCCTCCCCTCACCGTCGCATTATCCTCCCCCTCCTCTCCCACCTCCACCGCCCCGCGTCCCAGCCCCCAGCCCCATGGCTCCCGCCTCACCACCGCTTCTTCTCCTCCGACGCAATCGTCGACCCTGATGAGAAGCCCCCGCCCCTGGGCCCGACGCAGCTATGGCGCGAGCTCTCCACCTCGGAGCCCGCCGCCGGTTGCTTGCGCCTCCCGAAGGCCACTTGGGACGCCGTGGTGGCACTCCTCCGCGGATTCGCCAAGGACCCCGCCATGTCCGACCAGGCCCTCGCTCTCTACATCCCCGCCTCCGCATTTCCTGCACATGCCCGCCTCTTCAGAAGATTCCTGACCCCGCGCCTCTCCCGGGAATCCGCCGAGCGACTCCTCTCCCTCCCGACCGAGGACGCGCACGCTCTCCTCCTCCCGGCCTTCGCTGAGTTCTGCGTCACCCACCTTGCGGACGAGCTGAGGAAGCACAGGTCCGTCATGGCCGCTGCCGACCTCACGGAGCCGCAAAATTGGTACCCCTTCGCCCGGGCCATGCGCCGGCGGGTGGTGTACCACTGCGGCCCCACCAACAGCGGCAAGACGCACAATGCACTCGTCCGCTTCGCGGCTGCCAAGTCTGGCATCTACTGCAGCCCGCTCCGGCTCCTTGCCATGGAGGTCTTCGACAAGGTCAATGCGCTCGGTGTCTACTGCAGCCTCCGCACTGGCCAGGAAATAAAGGAGGTGCCTTTCTCCAACCACGTCGCATGTACTATCGAAATGCTATCCACCGAGGAGCTCTATGAAGTCGCCGTGGTTGATGAGATACAGATGATGGCTGACCCTGTCAGGGGCTTTGCATGGACTCGTGCTGTTCTTGGGCTCAAGGCGGATGAGATACATCTCTGCGGTGACCCTAGTGTGCTCAAGATTGTTCGAAAGATTTGTGCTGATACTGGAGATGATTTGCGGGTGCATCAGTATGAACGATTCAAGCCGCTTGTTGTTGAGGCAAAAACACTGCTTGGAGATCTCAAGAATGTTCGCTCCGGTGATTGTATTGTTGCATTCTCACGCAAGGAGATATTTATGGTGAAGCTGGCAATTGAGAAATTTACGAAGCACAAGTGTTGTGTTATATATGGAGCTCTGCCACCAGAGACACGGAGGCAGCAAGCAAAGCTGTTCAATGAGCAGGATAATGAGTATGATGTGCTTGTAGCAAGTGATGCCGTTGGTATGGGGCTGAACCTTAACATTAGGAGGGTTGTGTTCTATAGCTTGACCAAGTACAATGGAGACAGGATGGTACCAGTCCCTGCTTCACAGGTAAAACAGATTGCTGGACGTGCTGGCCGGAGGGGCAGTGTTTATCCAGATGGGCTCACAACCACTTTCTTGTTGGATGATTTTGATTATTTGATCCAGTGCCTGCAGCAGCCGTTTCAGGAGGCACAGAAAGTTGGTCTTTTTCCCTGCTTTGAGCAAGTGGAAATGTTTGCCAGCCGGTTCCCGGATCTTACTTTCAATGATTTGTTGGATAAGTTCCGTGAAAATTGCCGCATCGACAAAATGTATTTCATGTGCCAGCAGGACAGTATAAAGAAGGTTGCCAATATGCTTGAGAGGGTCCAGGGGCTCTCCCTCAAGGATCGCTACAATTTTTGCTTTGCACCAGTGAATATAAGGGATCCAAAAGCCATGTACCATCTTCTTAGATTTGCTACTCACTATAGCCAGAGCCGCCGTGTTAGCATTTCTATGGGAATGCCAAAGGGTTCTGCCAAGAATGATACTGAGCTGCTGGACCTTGAGTCAAAGCATCAGGTCCTGTCAATGTATTTGTGGCTGTCATACCATTTTGAGGAAGATGACTTTCCTCATGTGAACAAAGCTGAGGAAATGGCAGCTAATATTGCAGATTTACTTAGCAAGTCACTTGCCAAGGTGCGCTGGAAACCTCAATCAAGGCAGAAACAGCAAATAGAAAAGGAGTATGAGAGCCATGTGGAACAGGCATCATATGATAATGCAAATAATGTTTCTAAAGATGGTCATGGAAGGCCAATCTCACTTGTCAAAACATTTCTTAGGTAAGAGCTGTAGCTCAAATCTTTTCATGCATGTGCTGATTGTCCCTGAGGTACTTTTTTCTTTCTCTCTTTTTTTGGCAGTTGAAGTACCACTCCATCCTGGTATCCTCTAGCTGAATATTGTTCATTTTGGGATAGAATTATAGAAAAACTTACAACAAAACTGTGTGTACCTTTGAATACATGAGTTTGCCAGAATTCTATGTGTTATTGATGATCATGAGTTCATTACGGTGAAGTGGACAGTTTTAAGGAATGATTTCTACTGCAAAAGAATTTTGTTAGACCTGTAAAATCATCACGTTCACACCATTAACAACCAAATAAACACATAAATTACTGTCATTACAAAATCACAATAATAAACAACTTGTTAATTTCATTAACCTAGCACTTTAAGGCATTTTTTCATACTTTACTGGGGATGGTAATGATATCTATGTATCATGTCACGTCAATGAGTATGCTAACACTGAAAACTGCTTCAACATTCAAGTTCAGACCAAAAAATCTCATGCTTGTTACTATTGCCAAACTTCAAGTTGCTCCGGCACCTTGTTCTTTTCAGCTTAAATTCAGATTTTAATCTACAGCTGGAAATTTGTCATTTTTTTACTAGCCAAATGCTTGAGCATTTTGTAGTCATTTTTTTGAAGATCTTAGTGTTTCTTCTCAAAGCTCTCAAAACTAATTTTTAGCAATTTTTTCAGCCTCTCTATATGTTATTGAGTCGACGACAAGTTGGCCGGTGGCTGTCGTCTTGCGCCATCGACTCGACTTTCAGTAGCAAGTCGACCGACTTATGATCGACTCATTGACTTGTATCAACTAGTCGTCGACTTTCTAAGGCAAGCCGGGCGACTTACAAACATCCATAGTCTGGCCTGGGTTTGAGAGAGAGAAAAGAAGGCCCAGGCCCAGCTAAAAAAAATTAGTTTATGATTACCCAAATGCTCTTGGATGCCAGCTACCGCCCCACAGTCATCCCAGTACCCGATTGCCTCCATCTCTCAATCCCAGTACGTTTCTTCCTCCCGGCCGCCACCGCTTCTTCCACCTGGACGCTGTTGCTGCCCTCTCCATGGATGGCACCGTCCCTGCCACCTCCAGGACCGCTTCCATGGCCCCATGACGCCATCACTGCCAGCATCTGCTTCTTCTACCGCCGCCAGCAGCCCCACTCCCTTCCTCTGCCTCCGCCGCCGGCAGCCTGCCACGGCGCCTCTGCTTCCCCAATCTGACCCCATCCAAGACTCCACACTCTAGGTATTCGTCTCCCTGGTCCCTCCCCTCTTCTTCAATCGCTGGACAGTAGGGCAGTAGGCAGTAGCAGTAGTGGCCTTTAGCCCTTGACACCTTGTATGCTTCAGAGACTAGTAGGCTCTACTCTGTACCAAGTACTTTTGTAGTAGTCTGAGCCCTTGACACCTCACCTCCCCCCTTTCATCTTCATCATAGACTAGTAGTCTGTACTCGAAGTCTATACCCAAGTACTAAGTAGATAGCATGCTCGAAAAAATCCTTATTGTGGCAAGTCGGTGACTAGTTGACTGATTTAGCAACTAGTCGGTAAGTCGGTCCCTTACCAACTCGACTTGACTTACCTACTTAATAGCTAGTCCCTAAGCCCCTTATCGAGGGCCCATAACTTTTTTCAGATTATAATCTACAGCCAGCTTTCAGCCAAAAAGAACGAGGCATAAATGTACTTCGAACGTAATTTGTACTTCTGTAGTGATTGAGATATTATCATTTAGCAAGAAGTTGCTCACAACCAGAAAATGTTTGTCTCAAGTGCATGGTGTTTCTGTCAACGCAAGGGCGTTAAAATAGAGCACTTTTATGGCACATTATGGGGAAGTAGTATATTGTGCTAGTATATTTAGATTCAACAAATCAATCAGTAGAGTTATACTATCCACGCCATTCAGATGTAGTATATCTCTAAGTCATAAGTGACCGGAACCGTTGAATCACGAGGAATGGTCCATGTTCAATTTAATGTAGCGTAAAAGAGACATGAACCAGTGGTTAACATCTATTGCTTATGGCAATGCCACGTTAATTCTGTTAGTAAATTAATTGTCTGCTATCTTTTTTTCATAGCTAAGAATTAGCAGTAACTTTTGAGCGAGTTGATGGAATCTAAATCTATACAGTTTTACCATTGTTCCCATATGGAAGTCAATTATGTATTTTTTCAAGGCCTTATACATTTTTTAATCAACTAAACATTTCAGAACATACACATCAAATATTTCAAGTTTTTTCCATAGTTTCACATTTATTCTCTACAGTTATGTTCCGGATAATCTATCTTTGTATGATTTGCTCATGTTCATGATTGATTCGTTGCACCATGTAATGCAATGATCGATCAATCAGCTCATGATTTTCCATATTAGATGAGTGCTTCAGAGGATTTAAGTTCACTTTATTTCTTGATAATTCCTGCAAAAAGAGATTTATGAATTTTTCCTTAAAAAATGTATTTCCAGATACAGTTGTGTCTGTGCCTTGTGGTTACATCAGTTTACATAATGGAACTGGTTTTGTTGGGATAGTTCCAGATACAGTTATGATGTATTCTTTCCTTCTGCAGGCTGGATCAACCCAGACAGAATTCTTCTTCTTTGAACTTTGTTGCATGAAGTCTTTGTGGGGTGATTAACCCCGATTGGAAGCTACTGGAGACCCTGTTGATTCAAATTTCAACCCCCGTACATGGGGCTTACCTATGACATGCCACAAATATTTTTCCAGTTTTGGTATAAGATGGTTATGTTGGCTGAAGTTTGGTTATATCACAAAATCGGCACTGGAGCCAACCGGAGGTGCTAAGACATTTCAACTGACCGCTATTTCAGTGGCACCAGGAGAGACTTCTGTGGACTAATGATGTTGTGCGATGCTAGAATGCATGAGATGGAATGAACTGAGGAGCAATCAGAACTTAATTAGTTTTTTCCCTGACATGCTACATCAGATTGCGGTAACAAGTAACCATGAGCATTACAAAGTTTTTGTCGATTATTTTTTAAGATGACATAGCTTATGTAGGATATATTCCAAACATGTGATTTTGTAATATTTAGAGTCTGGATAGGGACGGGGTAGCCGTTTCTGGAATCGATGGAACTATTGCATTGGATTGTGGTGTTACACAGCTCTAAATACATGGTTTCGGATATGTCTTGTTTGTATGAGCTGTACTAGGACATGAGCATGAGTGCATCCTGATTGGCAGGGTATAAAATGTGACCAACAAGAGTTGAGCTTTTTTAAATCTTATCTGAGAAACCTGAATTCTAGTATTTTTAGACAGAAGACGACAATACATTAGTAATATAAGACCAGATAAGGGTTTGAAAACCGAACTGGATAAAAAATCACTACTCCGGCGGTTTCGGTTTTCATAGTTAACTACTCAAAAGCCGTACAAATTTAAAATAATAATATTGAATCCCCAAAAATATTGAATTTGGGGATTAGTTTTTCGCAAAACACTAACACTAAACCGCTAAAACCGTGTGATTTTTTAAGTAAAATGGGTGGTTTCGCTCAAAAACTCGGAGGCGCCATATTATCGCGGGTGGGAGCGTGGCAAGGCTGCCAATGCGTCCAGGCGCAGCCGAGGATGTCTACGACCTGTTTGACATTGCCTAAACAGGGACAGAGCCAAAAATACCATGGAAAATGCACATATATGTATATGTATATGTGTGTATATGGAAATTATATAAGGCTACATGGAGTCTAGGCTTCATGATCCATTACCACTAGATGCGCTTTGAGATTTGTGATGCTTGGTATTTGTATTTATATACCTACTAAAAAATATTTGAGACGTCAAAGTCCGAGAAAAATTAAATTTAACTCTAGTTTAAACTACTTTTAAATTTAAGATAATATAGTTTAAACTAGTTCAAATTGAAGATGAATTTAATTTTTTTCGAAGTTTGGCATCTGAAATTTTTTATTTAGTAGGTATGTAAAGATGTACATGTCAAACAACACGAATCTCAAAGCACAACATAGGATATTCGATCATGAAGCCTAGGTGTATATATATATATATGTGTGTGTGTGTGTGTATGTATATATATGTATACATGTATATACATATATGTGTGTGTATATAAAAATATTTTCACAACATTTGAAAATATTAATACTATTTTTTAGACTTATGTGCATTCTAAATTTGAGTTGAATTTTCGAATTGGGGATGACCTCAGAGAGTAGCTGTTAGCCTAAGGCCTGACCGCCTAAGCTAGGCATCGAAATGGTCGGATAGTGTCGGACATGGATATGGATCCATATTTTTTGTCGGATATGAATACAAACACGAATAGAGCTGGACACAGATACGAACATGGATATTGTTAGATACGGACACAAATAGTGTTGAATATGGATACATATTGTGAGAGGGGGAACCTCGATGTATATAAAACAAGGTCTTATACCAGGGCCCCACAAAACACAACCGTCCAGGATTCCAGCTGTGTTCAAACATGATACAACCTGCAACGTTATAGTTTACAAAACCAAAATATTATAGCGGAAGTAGCGCTCTCAGACCAAGTTTCACAACCCATAGCCATACAAACTCATTATTTATACATAGTAGACCACACCACACCACACCACAAGCTCGCCTAAGCGTAGGTTTGGTCCTAGAACTCTACATCCTCTCATGCCCATTCTGCTTCCTCCTCGTCTTTGGGGTAAGCTACGTCGGGAATGTCCAGACCTGCTCGTTGGATTAAGCATCCTACAAACAGAGTTTGCAAGTATGATAATTCTTTAAATTCTCCGTAAGCCATGCGAATGATTTGCTATTAACTACTTGCAAGGGTAAGCAAGGGATGATATTTCAGGTTTTCTCTTTGGATTTAGCAACATCAACTTGACACTTTTGGGGCTACCTATTTATGTCCATTTTGTCAAACGTCCCATAATTGCCCTGTTTGTTTCAAGAGTTCTGATATCTAGAATAATTCCTCGATTATTCCTTTTCGATTGTGCCAAAACATCACTTTTAAAACTATTAATGCTAGAATGACTGGGGTCACCCAAGACACAGCTTCATATATCGGAAGCATGGTACATCGATGTTTATTGAAGTCAGTTCTGCAGAACTTGCTCAGCTTTACCCACATGATGACACAACTTAGCTAGGGTCGAGACAACTTAACATAACTTGTTCTTGTTGGACTAGTTCCCATCTGGTGATACCCCGTCCATTCTCTGACCATGGGAACCTATGGACCAACAGGTTTTCTCACCCCATAGAAGAATGGTTACCACCATTATCGAGACCTGGCTGGTAGGATAAGGTCACATGCCTACTGCCAGCGACTTGGCGAACACGGGATACCTCATCACAACAATTCAAGTTAAATTTAAGCCTGATTTCTCGGTCATCTGGATGGGGCTAAATTATGTCCTTTCATCTTAGCAAGAATGGTAGGTCCTTAGACATTTTCACATTAAATCTTCATTTACTTTTGACAAAATCCTCCGGTTTCTAATTTCATTGTGATAATGGGCAATGTTGTGCATCTGGTCCTACACATAGAGTTATCAAAGGAACATGGTAAATCAATTTCAATAAAGGGTCACAAATCAAATGGGTTTTATAACTAAGATCATCATGATTATTTCAAAAACCTTTAGTTCATGCGACCACATAAAATAATCCCATGTATATTCCTAGGTATGCATAGATTATTAATTAAAAGGATTCAATATGATCAAGGTCACATGATTTGCCTTCTATTTCTGGATTCTCCCGGAACTCCTCAAGATCTTCGATTCCGTGAACGTTCTTGTCTTCTTCCTCCTCAAGTCTTCCCCTTCTCCTTTCTCTCCGGTTCCTATCAAAATTTATAAAGAATTCAAATAAATACCAGCATGCCATGTAAATTCTTTTAGAACTCCTTTTTAAGTTATGAATACATGTATTTTTATAAAATGATATCTTTAAAATCTCTTAAAATATACATAGAGTTGATGCAAAATCATATTTTCTAACTTTTTCTGAAATATGCATTTTATTTTAGACATGAAAACCGGGTTTTAGCCGGTTCACTGTGAAAACCGGGTTTCTTCCCCATTTTCCAGTGCGACTCCGGCGAGGTGCTCGGCAATGGTTAGTGGCCATTCCAGCGATCCTCGTGGCCTCTTCTTTGCTAAAATGGGTTTGGGGCTCCGAGACCTTCACTAGTCAACAGTGGTTTATTGCCGGGTGGCCCAGGTTCGGCCCACGGTGTGCTCGAAGCCAAATTTGGCTTCGGTTTCATGCCGACATGGCCATTCGGCTATCTTTTGGTTACCGACGGACATGGAAGTCCTTGGCATAGCTTTAGGAAATCTCGCGGTGCTAGTTTGGGGGTCCAAAGAGGCCTAGTGCGGCGGCGATCTTGTGCTGAGGTTCGAGACGGAGCTCGGGTGCGACGGCGTGTTTCTAGTGATCTAGCGCCAAATTTCTTGGCTTGGAAGCTTCTAGGGGTGCTTCTAGACCTATTCATGGGCTCGGTTAGGTTTAGGAAGGTCTAGGTAGGGGCTGTCACCGTGTACGTGGTTGAAATGGCGACGGTGAGTATGGCGCCAGTAATTGAAACCGTTCTAGCTTGCTAGGAGACATGGAATCGACACGGTTGTGCTCGTGGGTGCTTGTGGAGGCCCGAATTTGGACTGGTTTGGTCCAGGAGCTTCAATTGCTCAGATTGACCACAAAGGTCCAAAATTGGGGGAAAATAGATTTAGAGCTTATCGGCGACGCTCCGGCAACAGTGAAAGCTCGGTGAGCTTCCCGGGGGTCGAGCGAAGCTAGGGATAGTGAAAGGTGGCATTGGGGTGAACTGATTCAGCAATTCGTCTTCACTGTGGGGTTGCGGAGCTACGGGGTTAGGATGGTGGCGAGCGGCGGAGGCTTGGTCGTATCTGGTGTGAGGATGAGATCGCCAGCCACGCAGTTGCTTGGCCTGGGACGCGCGACGCTCGCG